>CM034151.1:40539874-41154874 GCA_019776745.2 Taxus chinensis
ATGGAATCGGCATATTTAGAAGGACTTTTTCCTAATCCCTCTGATAGCCCGACGGTTGGTCCGAAATGAAATGGGCATGTTTGTAGCTTCAAAATGCAACATGGGAGCGATTGCGACTCTTTTCGACAAGTGCACATTGGACCCAACCACATGGTGGTGTGTAAATGGCCATGATGCCAAGTACTTATGACCTATTGCTATCAAAATTCTTTCACAGATATAACATTTATAAATTTATAATCATTGAAAATTTTAAATTTTATTAAGTTCGTAGGATTATTTTCCGCACATTCTTAGTATGTTACTAATTTCAATTTTCTAATGAACATTTTTGTAACAAGTGGCTAGTAATTCTTCCACAGAGTAGAATTGGAGTACTTATACCTTTATCCACTCAGCTAAACGAAACAAGTTAGCATAAAAAAAAGCTGAGGATTTGGTATATGTGCATTCCAATTTGCGCCTCTTGTCACACAAATCTGAGGACTATGTTAGAGGTCCTCACAAACTTTGGGATCTTCTTCCAAAGACCATAGACTTGGATGCCTCCACAAGCACTCTTGCCCAACTTTCAACATTTGATGGCGAAGATGGCATTCAAGGGAGTTCACAAGGAGTGGAGAGTGGAGCTAATGAGAGTGGAGCTAGTGCAAGTGGCATGCAAGAATTTGATTTTGAGGAAAATCTAGATGATATATTTTAGATTTGTTTGTATTCATGTTGACATGATATTCCTATATCATATGTATGGCAGCCACATGATCAATGAAATGTAAAATCTTAAGTATATTGTATGTTTTGAAAATTTGAACATTGATCCTTGTATATTTTTCAAGTTTTGTTTGTATTCATGTTGACATGATATTCATATATCATATTTATGGCAGCCACATGATCAATGAAAATGTGAAGTCTTAAGTATAAGGGAGAGGAGCCACTGGTTGTGCACCCTAAGTTGAGAGGTGTACAACAACCATATAAATATCATAAAATTTGAAAAAAAACCCTTTAATAGTTTTTACTATTTTTATCTAAATATTTTCTTTTGAGCATTTATATTGTATGGAAAGTGGGTTTTTAAGGTATTTAAATCAAGTAGTTTTCCATATAAAGAAATTTAGGGGTGGACCATTTGTAGGTATTAACTATTCAGTCATGCATTTTTTCCACTTATGTGGCATCATTTGATTGGGTGATTGTTTGATGTGACACATTTTATTGACTACTTTTTTTTTTTTAAATTTTAAGTGAGAAATTGACATGTACTAGTCCCTAACTTTACATCTACCCACCATTATTGGTCCATGCTCCACGATTGGCTCCTCTCCCTTATTGACTGTTTTAAACATTGATCCTACTATATTTTTCAAGTTTGTATTACTATTTCTTATGGACTAAAAAATGAGTATATATATATATATATATTTAATCTATATGTATGGACGCATCGTACTCAAGGGTTTTTTAAAATTGACATATCCGCGTATCGAACCTGTACACGTACCTGTATCCTGGCAACACAAAAGCCTATAAGAGGGGAACAATGACCAAGATACTTTTCTTGGAGATCGACAAAATTGACACCTTACACGAAAGTATCAGATGTACTTAAACCTCCATTCCAAATATAAGAAAGAATCCTTTAGAAGACACATTCTGTCACTCAAAATTTCTTAAAAATCATTGAGTAAAACAATCCTTGTTCTAGGAAGGATAAAAGGATCACTTGAAAATACAATCATCCAAACAGCATTTGCGGAGTTGGAAAAAGGACTTTTTCAAACCACAGTTACCAAGTTGGGAAATCCGGATCCATTCGCGAGGGCAAAAAAATCTGAAAAAATACGAAACTCTTGGAAAAATTAGATGTGAAATATATACATATTATATACGAGCATAATTTATAAATATGCAAAAATTGACAAATACAGAACAAAATATAAATAATGTAGTGTAAATGTTAATTTTTTTAATACTAGCAATTGCACCGTAAGTGTGCAATGAAACGCAGATAGGTGGCAACGGTGAGGGATGTATGTTCAACCAATGATTGTGGTTAGACTTGTCAATACAATAGTAAGCAATAACGCAAGGAACGAGTTTTCAAGTTTTAATCATTTAACAGTAGGTTGTATTTCAAGTTTTATTCCTTCAACAACAACTAATTGTTCTGTGTTAGACAAGGGGAGAATACCATTTATTTTGATTTGAATATATATTTAAATATAACAAACATGTACACTGACATTGTTAAACCTTTATATCTTTTATGGGTACATAAACTCCACATTGTTTGTGTCTGTTGTTAATAGCAGCAATAAATTTTTGCCACTACCAACTACACCCAACATTGATTCAATTAGACTTGAAATAATGAGTTTGAAACAACCAAACTCAAAACATGTGATTATTTGAGCAGTGTTTGTTGCTACACATTTGTAATCCTTGGGAGATAGGACCGTACCATAACACCAACCTCTGGTATGTGATCACTACCAATAAGAACAAACAAAAATGAGTTAAATAAACCAACTTCCAAATCTATAGATAACATTCCTAGAATACAGGCCCAAGCAGCTTTTTTTTAACATCATCAAGAAACTTAAATGATTGCCAATAGGTGGATGCATTATTCCACATCGATCAAGCATAGGCAAGGAAGATAAATTGAAAAAAATGTGCATACCAATACAAGTTGAAGGCAAGCAACAAGGCCAAACTCCTTGATTGAACAAAAAGGAATGCAAGCGACACCTCCCTAAAAAACACCAAAAAAAAACAAACTAGAGAAGCAAAAGGGAAAACTTATGGTACATTCATTATTGTTATTGACCACTGTATGCAATCAATGCACTCAGTAAATACACTGCATGAATTTGGAAGTCAATATTTTAATTGCCCATTTCGATTGAATTTATTTAAATTCCATACGAATTCATGCAGCATAAGAAAGACATTGAATATCCCAACAAATAGCCACATCTCTAAAAAACCACAAGCTCTAAAAGGAGTAGCGAGGATGTGTGCTTCATTTGCTTGGATGGCGGGGATTTAGTTCTGTGTGAGCACGGGTGGGTATTTGCGTTAAAATAACTCATTGTTAGAATTTGTAAAGGACCCTTCACATTTGGCAAGTTTTGTATGAACGAGAATGGAAAGAAATTCCAACGAATTTGGTTGAAAAATCCATGTGTTACAACAGATCATGTCAGCCAAGTACTTTACCTCCGAGATTGTGTTGATGCGAGATGCACACTACTTTCTGGTAGAAGGGATTATGAGACTTGTGGTTCCTACATTCGCTCTTGATCATTGGTGTCAAAGCATGCTTAACCACTCACAGTTTCATAACTTTTCAAACTTATTCAGAAGTGTTCGCATTTAAGTAGCAGCTGCGGCAATCCTGCCAAATTCCTGTGCGATACGTGCCAAGACTTCTGGGTGAAATGGAGAGCTTGTCGCCCTCAACCAAGAAGATTTTGGGAGCTTCATCAAGAATACCAAGAGGCTTTTGTGGGCATTGTTAGCCAAAACAATTGTCAACATGACCGAAGAACTTCTAAGGATGTTGACTCGGACGATCATAATGACACCATCTATGATGTTATCTTTCACATTAGGTTTTTCTAAAAAAATCACATCGTTGTCAAATAGTAATGATAATCACTGAACTCCTGAGCACACAAAATTGACGATATGGAGTGGATTGTCAGAGAAAACTGACTCCATAACCTTACATGGAAGGTGATGAGTGCAGTAGGATCTCAACCATGTATTGTTAAAAAATGTACAGCAAAAACCAAGGCCAAAGCATCGAGGTCAAAATCAAAACCAATCATCAAAACTATTAGATATCAACAAGTGAAGGAATCAGTCGTAGTTAACTTAACCAAGGTTTAAACTTCAGCTGCAAGGTCTGGAATAACTGAAGGGCATTTGAACTATAATTGTAAATCTATTATTGCTTATTTCCATTATATGTCATGTACTATGTATGCTCCTACTTGTAGGAATATGTTTTAATTTCATTCAAAAGCTTCCCAAAGACCAGCAATGATTTTTTTTTGTTGGTAACATAATATCTAGCTAGCGTCTATGTGTGTGTGTGAAATCCTCAAGAGCTAAGCCATGATGGGACTTGTTGCACCTGTTTACACTATCTAAGTGCATATGTTTAGACCCCTTTCCCATGCACTCCCCTTAAAAGAGATGCAGAGAGAGAGAGTCCGCCACTAATGTTCTCTTTTTCTGGTAGGAACACATAATGATTGAGGCTGTTGTCCGCCGGAAATATCTAAGTGATGTTTTGCTCCAAATCTCGAAGCCATTGGTGATACAAGATGTCTTCCCTTGTCGGCTCATAGTATCAAGTTTCTCCTTTAAAGAATAGGTATAACATCCAAAAGGTCGTTATCCCTACTATATAATATTATTAAAAAGATGCCAGAAAGAACTTTTTATAAAATTGTAACATACTACTAGTAGAACTAGAAACTAAGCTATGAATACATACAATAATCCAACTACCAACTCCTAGGAATATCTTTCATCCACCTTTGTCTGGCTGTAACTTATCTTAGAATTTGATTCTCGTACAGACCCCCAAATATTCTTATCCGTTGGGGCAAAAGTACCAAATTATTAAGAGAATTATTCAAAACCTTCTTTTATCTTTTTGTGGATTTGCTAGAATAAATCCCCCTAAACATTACTTGAGCACTTAAAAAGGCTCTCGATCTTGGTCATGTGCCCATATGTCACCCCCTACTCTCGAAGCTTAGTAGATCAATCGCATTGCTCTTGACATGTATCCTCGTGATTAATGGATACAAGGACACCTGGATCACTTTCATTCGTCACTCAAGATGATTGTCTTCGTACGCCAAAATGGATTAGTGAGATTTGACCATGCCTTGTACTTCTACAAGTGTGAATGTCGATCATTAGTATAGATTCTATCATCTTAAATTATCTTTTGATAAAGATGATTAGGTTTATCGTAATAACCTATTTGCCTTTCTGCGTCTTGCAAGAATTAGGGTATGACATGACCAATTATTCTTCCACTCTGGGCTATGATAGCCTCAAGATTACTTCTATTGGAACCATTGTCCTCTTTGTAACCCTAGCAACCCAAGACCATATTGAACGAATTTTACATCGTTAACAAAGACATGAATTACAACATGAGCTGAGGAAGACCCTAGAATCATTGAATGAAAACCATCCCTTGCAACTATATTCCAATAGGTTAGATTCTTGCACTTTGGAAGGGTGTACCTTACCAAACAAACCTTATGAAGAAATAGAGGGTTCATACAGACTATTAGCTCCCAACTAATCAATTGAATGAACCCCTCCATTAAACGAAGGATGCATGGATGAAATTCTTGTAATAGAGAGATGAAAGATTCAAACGACGACTCATCAACTTCGACAAGTCAAAGTGCCACACTGGTGGTCTTCCCTATGAAAATAGCACTTTGAGTTTGGGCATTTCCTATTCAACTTTATTTTCTATCGGATGTTGAAATTATGTGTTCCCCTATGTTGATTCACTTGGGATAACATAGCCAGGACATTTGAATTATGAATATGAGTTAGGTGAATGATAATTTACTTCCAATGGTAGATATTACTCCTCTCTTGATAGAGCTCACAAACAAACATACATATTTCTTACTTGCAAGAAGATTTTCAACAGACAAGGAAGAAGTATGAAAGAATTCCCCACAGCTAACATGGTGAGAAATGTGATAATTAGAAACCTCTGTATTGTGAACCCCATCCCAATTCAAATAAACAGATGGATCTATGTAGGATTATCCTACTTTTGACCCACAGCCAAAATTTGTGTTTTAATTATACTATCCTCCATGTCCACAACATGCCCTTACAATATTCTTAAACCCTACAATGAATTAACTGATACATCCTTTAGTGTCATAACGAAGGAATAGTACGGGGTCAGAAGTAAAACATGTATTCTCCATAACTTTTAAATTTCACATGCTCTTCATATTCTCTAGACTGTTTAGACTACAACCCCTATTTTTACCAGTATAATACTGCAAAGTTTGTTTATCAAGAATGTTTGTATAATGTTCAGAGGTATACTAAGAACCCCATAACTAACAGCAACAAAAGAAATGATGCTTAATGGTGTACGGTATACAGTGTACCTTCCTTGGTAGCATTTGTTATTAGGCCATATTCGATTGAATGCGTTTCAACATATGTTATGGTTGCTTTATGAAGATCCTTTCTCAGGTAGATAGTTGCTTCTTATAGAAATCTGTTGAAATATTGAGCAACCTCGTTGTAAGAAATAGTGCACTTATATTTACTAGTCTGAGATGGGACATGAGGGAGCCTTTCTAGAACGTAAGGTAGGGGTCCCACTGGACAGTATTGTGTATTAAGAAAAACATACCTTTCAAATATATACCCTGGTTGTCACCAAAAAGGGAAAAAACCATTTCAGATTTAAAAAAAAACTATAAATCATATCTGTATAGGAACTTTTATGTCGTTTTGGAGCTAGGCACTCAACCTTGATGATGGTGGAAAACTTTTTGGTAACATTAGGAATGAAGGCTCTCACCCGATCTACAGTCATGTTGAGCAAATACCTGGCTGTGAGATCATTCTGTGCAACGTCAGAAGTATAAAGAACTCTGTTGAAATACTCGGTTTAGGAAGTACGTTTTTTAAGAAAGGTCCTGCATTTTCATCACTGGCCATATAAAATATATGCACATATATAGAGCTACAAGCAAAAAATCCAGATAAAGGAAAATTTCTGAACATTGGATCAATCATTGCCAATAGAGGTGCAATACAGTACCAAGATGAAAATATCAATAGACCATTTTAAACGAAACTAGTAATTCTCTCGTTCTATTTCATATCACTGAAAAAACAGATAGAGAAGTTAGCACGTCTCCTGGTAGACATCCTCGTCAAATCATCTAATAGCTTCTGCTCTAGAGATAAATATTATTGTGTTATGCCCTGCCGCCGCCTCTACTCCTGAAATGTTTTGACCTGTAACAAAATGCAAAAAATTTAAATAGTAAAACAAAAACAAACAAGTGCAACTCTTAGAACATAGGTTTATCTGCAACAGATTAATATGTTCGATTCAAGACTATTGCATATTATTCATTAAGATTGTTTTTGGTGTGAGTGCAAGAGTACTTGTTTTGTGAGAAGAAAAGCTCATACAGCAGGAAGTCGGGGGACATATGCTAGGTCCCTGAGGCTTCCCTCATCAAAGCCAAACTTCATGATGGCTTTTAGGAGCTTTCTTTACCGAAGTACATTTTCTTGCCATATTTCACAGAATGGCTAAATTGGGTCATAATCTCCTATTTTTGGTTTCAGGGCTATTAATATTATCATGAACTAATATGAAGAAAACTTCGTTAAAGACCAAAACAAATCTAGGAAGAATAATGCAAAATGGTTTTGATCATTGACAATTTCATACCCTCTTCCCTACATAGAGATGAAAGGATTTCAGCGATCGGAACCATTATATTAAGGTTAGATTCCAAGAAGAACAGCGCAAACTTACTTCAGCATTGATGATAGCAACTGGTTTAGGAATAAAATTTGATTCCATTTGATAAACATCAGGCAGAAGCTCGATGACAGCATGCAGTGCGATGGAACCACGTCGTGTTAAGTTCTGCAAACCCATAGGAAAAAGTGGAGGGCTGTAAATTGACAAGAAAACCTATGGGCAGGCAACGAGTTCCCAGTTGATTCGTTCCATGTTTAGCCAAAGTCACAAAATGGCTGTTGAAAATATTGTCATTGATGTCAAGGGCTTAATCATTGATGTATTTGGTTAACGGAATCGTGTAACGGAAGCTGATGGAACTACTGACGGATGTTGACAGATTTTGACGGAAATGGTAGAAAGTAACGGAAATAACCAGCAGTATAGAAGGGCTGAAAACGAAAGTTTAAATACATGAAAAGAAGTGTTTTTGCATAAGGATTATCATGGTATAAGCGAGATATACACAGCTGTACATAAGAGAGAGATATCAACATTTTAAGGTGTTCATATGCCATGTTTTATGGTGAAAAAG
The DNA here is from genome assembly GCA_019776745.2 of Taxus chinensis. Classification (NCBI taxonomy): domain Eukaryota; kingdom Viridiplantae; phylum Streptophyta; class Pinopsida; order Cupressales; family Taxaceae; genus Taxus; species Taxus chinensis. Next base: position 40,547,977 of record CM034151.1, read on the forward strand.
AAGATTTAATGATGGCTGGCAGCGATTTAATGATAACAGCGATTGTCTAAGGGGCAGCGCTCCTATCAAGTGTAATTGCATTGTTTAATGTGCATTTAATAATTATGGGCTGCATTAATTATTTTTGGTTTTAGCCGACTAATGCATTTAATTAAGTTGTGTTAATTAAATAATAGAAAGGTTGTGTTGGTTGGAATGATGTGTCTTTTCGAAAGGATGTGAGAAGGATATATAAGGAGATGGAATCATTTGATTTAGGCAAGCAATTTGAGTACTTCTTCATTCAAGTTTAAGGGAGAGAAGAAGAAGAGCAGAATATGAAATATAAAAAGGAGTGACGGACAGATTTATTTTTAATGAAAGTTGTAGCGATTTATATATGTGAAGAGACTGAAATAAATAAGAAGAATATTCTTAGCAGCAGTTTTGTTCTATCATCTGTTGAAGCAACAACAACATAAAAGATAGAAAATAGTTTGTTTTTCGTAAGGAAGGTTGGTGCCTTCATATTCGAAGAGATCGGTGTCTCTTGCTGAGTTGGTGCTTAGCAAAAAGGGGTTGGTGCTCCTGTAGGTTGGTGCCTACAAAATTGTAACTTGGGGATTGGTGTCTCCTGTAGGTTGGTGCCTACAAAATTGTAACTTGGGGATTGGTGTCTCCTGTAGGTTGGTGCCTACAAACATTTGAGAAATATAATAAAGAAGATTTTTTCCGTGGTTCTGAAAGGGTTTCCACGTAAATTTGTGTCTATTTGCAGTGTGTTGGTTTGCTTGGCATTCATTGATTGCTTTGATATATTCAATGTGAAACTGATTAATTGTGATTACAAATCTGAGATTAAGTGTTAAATTTAGAAAAATATCGTAATACTGATTCACCCCCCCCTCTTAGTATTATCTTGTGCTTAACAATGGCCACAGAGGCGCAGAGCATAAAGAGTATGTATAGTTCTCGGAAGCATGCATGATTTCAAGAGGACTCCATAGTGTTAGAATTTGCGGAGAGAGAGAATAAAACGAATAAATGTGTAAAGAATGATTGAAGAGAAAACCAGAATACACACTGTTCAAATGGGTTGTGTGTCTGGGTATTTATTATGCAAAGATGGTTACAAAAACTAGTTAGCGGTTACAACCGCATAACCATACAAAACAATTATAAAAGGGGAAGTCTTATTCATTTATTCCTACACCCCCCTCTTAAGACTTACCCTACATAACTCAAAAACAAACAATCTAACAAAACAGAACTACGCTATTCTTCAAACACTTTCACTTTGAAAAGCAATGCTATGTTAGGATAGGTCTCCATAAAGTTGCTTCATGACCTTCGTAAAGGTGTAGCTCCCGAGCTGAATTCCCGAGTTCCCGGATTCCACCTCCCCGAACTCCCGAATCACAGATCTCCCAAATTATTGGACAACCATCCATACTGAGCCATCCACAAGCTCCATCAAGTTGTCTCATGACCCTCGTGAGGGTATAATTCCCAAGATCCACAGTCTCCGGAACTATCTGAGCAACCATCCATACCGAGCTTCATCTACCCTGTATCCTTTATTGCCTTCAAAGTTTAGAGCATCTTTATAGCACGTATTCGTCAGTGTCCTCACTACCTTCTGCATCCGGTGGGTCTTCAACCATGGCTATATTGGCTGTATTTGATATGACTTTACCCTTGAGGACATCATTGGCTCGAACACGACAATCCCATGCTGTGTGACCTCTTTTCCTACAATAATGACATTCAATCTCCGACTTATCTGATCTTCTATGATATTTTCTGGTTCTAGAATAGAATGCACTTTCTTGTTGGGAAATGACCTTCTGCATCCTCTGTAGTTCGTTTTTCCTCAGCTAGAAGAGCTGCTATCATATCATCCAGAGATTGAGATTGAATTTGATTGAGAGTAAAAACTACATTGCTATATTTTGAAGACAAACTATTTAATAGGATAGCTTTGGCATCTTTGTCCTCAATTGCAGCTTTCACTTCTGCTAGTTGTCTGATCAAGGACCTTAGATTATTGATGTGGCTTGACATAGAGACTCCGTCATCCATTTTGAACCTATATAACTGAAGTTTCAGGGAAAATTTGGCATTGACCTTGCGTTCGCTCCAAATAATTTATTTAGAGTATCCCAAATGTCCTTCGATGATTTGTCTAGGTCTAACATGATGAAGTTCAGAGTCAGAGAGAGCAAGGCCCAATAATAGCTTTCGCTCTATCATCTCTGCTTTGCCATTCTAACAATTTTAATACATCGGTAGGTGTTGTCTCTTTCCCGTTTACAATGCCCCACCAAATTTTTGTTCATAAGTTGCATTTGTATTTTCACTCTCCATGTATGAAAATTTAGACCAGAATATTTTTCTATGGGCAGTTCCATTTTAATAAAATAGAATAAATACAACTGCGTATTTTGGCAATGAATAAATAAAATAAAATAAAATACCAGTTGCATAGTTCCGTGCCCTATCGCAGGTAGTCTTTCTGCTTTTGTCTTTGCTGCCTTATGTCTATGAAAAATATTTGTGCCGTAGCAATTCGTGACTGTAATAATGCAGCATATTAGCGCAAATCACGACTGTAGTTTTCGAGCTCGAAAATATTGTTAATTTCCTTTCATTGCTCGAAACGTGTGTATGGCCTGTCGTAGTTGAGGAATTAATGGCTTTGTTTTGAACTTTTCAGCCCACGCGACCAACTTGCGACTATAAATCTCGTCTCTGACTATGCTGTCGTTTCTGAAATCCGTCAATGAAAAACCCGCGATTTTTCTATGCTGTCGTTTTTGAAATCCGTTGAAATCCGTCAATGAAAAACCCGCAATTTTTCTATACTGTCGTTTTTGAAATCCGTCAATGAAAAACCCGCATTTTTTCTTCAGTCTTCGTTATGCCCTTGCACCTCTATTTTATCTTCAGATCGCTGGTAATGACAAAGAGATGAATGCGGAAGTCTATGATTCGTTTTCGAGCTTCAACGAAAAAGTTTTGATTTTTTTCACGTGCCCTAATGGGACTGTCACGAAAATATCTCTCTTCCTCTCTATGCTTGCCCAATGCTCTGATACCACTATTAGAATTTGCGGAGAGAGAGAATAAAACGAATAAATGTGTAAAGAATGATTGAAGACAAAAACCGGAATACACACTGTTCAAATGGGTTTGTGTGTCCGGGTATTTATTATGCAAAGACGGTTACAAAACTAGTTAGCGGTTACTACCGCATAACCATACAAAACAATTATAAAAGGGGAAGTCTTATTCATTTATTCCTACACATAGTTCAAAATAAAAAACCTGAGAAAACAGAAAGCATTCCAAACACTCTATTTGAGTGACGGCCTAACAAATTACTTGCTGCGCATTAGAAAATGAATGAAGGGCCACCGTTAATTCATGGTCTTACACGTGTAAGGGAAGCCACCCACCAGCGATTCCAGTCGAAGATGAAAACAGAGAAACAGCTCGTCTTCAGTGGCGCACAGTTGATGAATGGAAACAACATTAAAGTAGGAACAACATCCCCTTAACTGCACAAACCCAGGGGATACTGCGAAGGCCGGCATTTGACACTAAACATTGACCCCATTAATGGCAGAGGAGAGGGAAAATTCTTTCGTGCTGTGCGTGCCGACATTCACACTGCTCGATGCCCTAGTGCGCTGTACAAATGCACAATGGCTAAAGACATGAAACCCGGGAAAAACAAACGTCGAAGATGCAACAAAGGGCAAGCACCTAACTGCGATCCATTCTCCAAAGTTGCAGACAATCAACCGTAGACGTTTAATCCATGGTCTTGCACAGTACAACGTGAATGTCCTCCGTCGATCGCACAAGGACTAGCTGAATGCTTGTGGTAAATACGCCTATTGGCGTAAAAAATGCAAACAAATTGCAAACAGTTCATCAACGACGGAGATTGACCAAATGGTTGTCCTTTGTACAGCAGAGCTCCCAACCGTTGATATGCACCTCACAGGTTAATGCCGCCCACTATTGAAACACCTGTTGGCATAATTAAATAATATAAAAAGGGAGTTAGGTGTATTTCTTATTGCAAAAAAAGAAAAACTTCTTTTTTTATGTTATTTTTTGAAAAAAAAGGGCTGACCCGGATTGAATTTATCTAGGCTGCCTGGAAAATCTGAATCCGGCAGGATTTGGTAACTATGGTTCAAACTATAATGTCAACCATGTATCTTCATGTTTGCAAATTCAAAAATCTGACCATCCGAACAACACTTTTGGAGATTGAGGAGGTCCTATAGTTACTCAAATTGTGGTTTCTTCCAATGACTTGACCTGCATAGTGTAGTCGACTAATCCTAACTTTTATTTTTTCAATTGATTGTTCATAACTTCATTCGAACACGTTTGTGCAACTACTTAGTAGAAGATATTTGACTGAAGGAAACACATCTTCTAATGCTATATCAGACTATTTTGAAAACTAATAAATAAAAGATAGGTACTAGTGTAAGCATCTTAGGAAGGCTCCTTTATCAGGAGTGTCCGTGACCAAAAACCCCTTGATTGTGTCTTTTCAATAACTAAATACGATATTTGTATAAAAAAATAAGAATAAAGCCTTTGATTAAATTACCCCTTGATAGTGTCTTTTCCATAACCAAATATCTTTCAAAACTAAGAATGAAGTTTTTTGATTAAGTTTATCTTTTTTCCTCCCACAGCCTCTACCAGCTACCATGTAGTTTGTTGATATGTTGTAGCTATATTTATATTTCGGTTGCATTATTGTTGTATGTCACTAATAGCTCAATATTTTGGTGCTTCTGTCATTAATAGGTCCTTGTGCGGTTTCCGAATGGTGAGCGCAAAGAACGGAGATTTTATAGCTCTGTAGTGATTCAGTCCCTTTATGACTATGTGGATTCCTTAAAGTGCCTGAATACTGAGAAATACAGCTTAGTCACAAATTTTCCTCGAGTTGTGTATGGCCCAGACAAATTTGCTCTGTCTTTGAGGGAAGCGGGCCTTCATCCACAGGCCAGTCTCTATGTGCAGGTGGAGGATGCATAACAGTTTTGAATATGCTTTTGTGATTGCATTGTTACTGGTCAATTCTAGTTGAGCCATTTTTTAAACGGTAAAGTAAATTTTCTTATATAACTTTGAAGCTACCCTTTTACAGTTCTTGAGAGTATGATTTATCTGTGCCAGCTGAGATTGCTGTTGTACTTCCTTGTCTACCTGCATGCAAGATTCAAGATCTTGGCTAAAGAAGCTCTTCTCATTGAATTGTGTTGCTTTTATGGAACTTGTATCATTTACGACTATTGTTTTTGTTTAGGGTCTAAATTTAATTTTGTGATGTAATAATGCACAAAGGTACAACAAAAATGTACGTGGATAAACTCTGCATACAAGTTGGCAAGTTAATACCAACTGCTAACCAATCGAATAACCTTGCATAATGTATCTATCGTGGCTCTCCGTCATTGGCATCTAGTCTGCTGCCACTTGCAATCCTTCATGTTTGTATTTTCAAGATTATGCAAGTTAACAGGAGCTTGCATACTAATGACACTCAAAACTTGGGAAAAATCTTGGCTTTGATTCATTACTAATCTGGCTTTCTGCAGATTATCAATTGTTTCTGAAGCTAAGAAAAGTACATGCCAAGTATGCTATGTAATTTTTTCTAAAATTCTGTCTAAATTTCTTATGTAATTCTATTATACCAACAAGAGAGGATATTAGAAATTTGTTTCACATTTTATTAGATACAATAAAGCTGCAGGAGATTAACATTATGGGCCCCGACCAACCACTTTAGGAGGCTTTAAGCACATTGTATGCTTCAATGTCTTCAAGGAACTATAATATACAGCTTAATGAGGTTTTGAGATAGGCGGTCCAAGAAATTCATCCTACTTCTGTTTATAGAAAGTATTCGTGGATGCAATGATCCATCATTTGTCAGAAACGTGGTGCTAATGTTGATTACCAAAACTGATGTTATAGTTGCTTTCTTTATGCTAGAATTTTGTTCTCTATTTAATCGTATCTGAATTCTGAAGTTAGTGAACTCCAGGAAAGGTATAAAGCTCAATACTGGTTACATCTATCTCAGGGTTTTTTATTTTTTATGGGTAAACCGTTTTGTTTTTGCGGCAGAGGGTGCATGAAGGAAATGTTTGCATCAAACCTGTGCCACCTGCATGGTTGGCGGCCTTTCCGACCACTAGACAAACCCGGTATCTTGTAAGGGCATTAAATACAAATAAAGTCAATGTCACTATTATTGCTAAAGCTGTCTTTTTTAGTGCGTAGACTTGGCTTATCCTTAATAAATCCTACAGTATTTTCCATGCGTTTTGCAAAAAGCTTTTCACCACCAAAAAGTGGATCAAAAATTTCATTTACGACTTCAGAATCTTTCTCCTAGAGCATGCGCAATGCTAATTTTAGATTTTTACTTTTGATGATACTGCCATTACCAAGAAAACATTATTGAGTTGCGTATGCAATTGTCAATTTTTAAAAATGTCTTGCAGAAGATACAATGCTGTAACTCTATTTTACAAACAATAGTCAAACACAACTGAAACATGAAACTACATCAAGGATAATATGAACTCTCATATTTATTTGAACATGTTAAGTAGAACCCACTAATTGTATGCATTACCATATTGTAAAGGTAGGAATGCATGGGTTTTGGTTCATACATGTCTTGCACTAGTTTAAGATTACAAAATTTTGGTTTATATATTTGGAGCATCAATCAAGGCTTCACAATAGATTGGAACATTTTTTAAATGAATTATCAGTTCATGTTGTACATTCCTTTTAATTCAATATCAATTGTTTACGTGTCAATGGTAAATATGTTATAATTTAACAATTAAATTTTTAACTATTCCTTACAATGCTATTCTCTCCTTGAACTTCAACAATAGCGCAGATATTGTAGTTTATGCAGTGTTAAATAATACAAATCAGTACTTCACAAATTTATGGGAGGCAGAAGCAGCACATGACATATTGCTGTCCACAACCATATGATACAAATCAAATCACAATATGTGAAGTAATAAAATGAGTGACCCCACAAATGTAGAAACTTAAATTATGGTTCAAGAGTAGTTAGTAGTCATAAAATTGCATTATTCTAGGGCACTCGTCTGTTGGTCGAGTATATGTTCCTATTGGTGTGTTTCATGGTTTATGGTCAGTTTTTTTTTTGCAGCGTTTCCCTATTCTTCTCTCTCCACCTTTTCTTTATCCATGTTTTCTTGTAATTGTGGGTTTTTGTAGTTTTGGTTCCCTCATTACTATATCCATACAAATTTGGTTCCTCTAAACCATAATTGGACGCTGATGGGGCATTTTATTCTTAGGTCCATTAGGGTGCCTTGTGTTGTGTGGTACTTCCTTTGATGGCTTTTCTAGCCATTTAATATAGACAAATGTTCACACGGTTATAATTTGAATTTAAGAAGTCAACAAAAACATAAGTGCATAAGTGCATTTAGGTGTATAAAGGACTGAGATGGGAAAATCAATAATTACAAACTTGAGTTCACATTCAAGCATTTATAATTTTTTGAAAAATATGTAACATTAATTTGTGTTGCAGTAAAACATGTATTAGATCGTTTAAAGTGATAAGGGTTGGGTATTTGCATGATGCTAGGTTTTTTATTGTGTTCTTAAAAGGTGGTGTTGCACTATTAGGGTTCTAAGAAAACATATTAGTTTTCCAAAAATCCATAATTAAGGAAAAATGAGCAAATTATGTAGAGCCATGAAGTTGACAAATATGTTTGACATAAAAGATTTTGACTAGCAAATATTTAGGATTGTAGGCCAACAAAATCGTGGTACAAATATATAATGGTTATTGTGAAGCTTCTCCGTTCATGTTAAATGTTTGGAGCCTTCTTTGCTTTTTTGTTCAGATATGCTCTAATGACGTCTATTCAAATGATTATGTTTGGATTTGGGGCAAATCCAATATTCTTTTGACATTCTCCTCGTTTGCTTCTACTTCAGGAATTTTCTTTATGCAATTAAGTTTGATTTACCTGTTGTATGTCTAATACTTAGATCTAATGCAATGTTTGTGGATAGATGTATAATATTTTTGATCTAAAATCACTTTTCCATAAAATATTTTGGTGAACCAACATTGTTGAGCATGGTTTGTAGCCTTTTAGGGTTAGATTTTGTTTCTTTGGTGATAAATTTAGTTGTTATAAAGTTTGTATTCTTTCATGTGTAGTTGCTTCTTAACCCTAATTGTTGTATATTTGATTCTAACCCTAGTGTGATGTGTTTGCTTTATGCTTCAAATGTTTTATATAAGTGCTTAGTTTGATTCCAAATTTTTAAAAAGCTTCATGGATCTTAGAAATGTTTTTAGAAGTAATAATGTCCTCGAATGATGATAATGTGCAAGATATTTATGATTCTGATGACAATTATGATTATGAGGTTGAGTTTGAGTAACAAAATAGGGATGAATCCATTGCCAATTTTGATAATTGCTTTAGGGGTGAATCCATTGATCATAAAATTGCTCGTCAAAATCTCCCCTCATTGAGAAACCCCAAAAACCTATTTCATGTTTATTCTATTTCTTCTTAAATTATGATGCTATCAAAAGATCAAAATGCTTACATTGCTAATTCTCATGATGTGATTCCTCTAAATTCCTAAAATTATTTTGTGGCTCACAATCCTTTGAAATTCCTCAAGCTCAATGATTTGTGGTTTCTTTAGTTCCTCCTAATGTTAATCCTTTTTTGACTTCTGTTTCAAAATTATGAAATGAACACTATGATGCAGGGATTAAATGATTTATGATACGAAGTTCAAATGCTTTTTAATAGTCTCAAAAGTTGAAGGACAAGGTAACTTCTCATGATATAATTTTACTACTTGGCATGATGTATTGGCCTATACATTTCCAAGTGGATTTATGACACATTGGTTTGTTATTTTTAATAGACAAACCAAAGGACAAAATTGTGCTCACAGATTAAGAGAAACATCCACTTTTGAGGTTTTTATTGGACTGGTTGATACTATGAAAAAGCAAGCAACATCTATCCAAATTATGTTTACTGAAGAAGATATGCCACATGATAGTTAAACAAAAATTCATATATGATAAAGAAAAATATGCAATATTGTTACGTAATAGTTCACAATTGAACATATGTCTAAGAATTTTATTTATATTGTTGGACTTTTCTTGGTCGATTTAGCTTATCATGCTACAACCATACCGAGATATGCCAATATTGGAGCCAAACCCCTTGATCTACAACCATCATGAGATATGACAATATTGTAGTGAAACTTGGAGGATCAAATATCATCCAAACTCTATTTTGCGTGGTGCCTACTATTGGAGTGTACAATATTTTGATTGATCTACCATGGTTATATTAGATGAAAGCAATACCGACTATATTGTGCATCAATGTGTAAAATTTGAACACCATGGTCTAGTAGTTACAATTTAAAGGAATACTCATCTTTCAAAAGACCACCTAACGGATGAAAATACATATATAGAAGTGCCACAACAAATCCTTGAAGATAAGTAACATAAAATATGGAGGTATACATTAATACCAATAAGGGTGCAATTATCACAAAGTATGTTTCCAAGGCAAAGACATAACGATAAAGAACATCAATGTGCGGGGGACATTAGTTATTCAAAGAACAATATTATGAATGACTATGATGATGTGGATTTTTTTATTTATACTATGTGTTCCACCAGATTCTATCTATGCTATTAGTATACCTCAAATGATTATATCTTATTATGATTCCTATCGGCCTATTTCTATTATTGGATAACCTTGTTAACCAATTTTATGTTTAAAAACTAAGCACTCTCTATTTCTATATTAGATTATGTGTTTTTTTTATTTTTAAATTGTTTGTGCAACCCTGTTATTGGTTAAGGGTCACCTCTCTGAAGGCTCCTCACATGGAGAGGTATTTTGATCCTCTAATGAAGAGTGGTTTTAGTTGCCCATAATTAGGAGCTTGAACTGGACCTAATTATGAACAACAAGGTCCTTAATTGGTTGAGATACCAAGGGAAGTGTACATGTATTTGCTTGTTAGACAAGGGTATGCTTGTGATATTATTCTATTATAATTATGTGCTTGCAATATATCATCCAGCCTTTGATTATCTTAGTCCACACACATACATACCTAAGAATATGAAAAATGCCAAAATATAATATTAGATTATCCATAATTTACAATGGGGGCACATGGAACCACAACATGTGGCACAAAATGATTGGTAGTATGACACAAAATTAGGTATATTCTAGATATGTGTGGCAACACAACACACAATTCTAGGGCTTACATTAGAAGTAGTTATTCATCTTGATATCAGACATGTATATGAAATCACGAGGTCATTTGACTTTCGCACAAATCAAACATAATGACATCTGGTGTAGGATTCTTACATGGTAATGTGCAAGGTTCTTGGATAGTGTAAATGGTGGGATTACTTGTTTGTTGAGTCAATTTAACAAATGAAGGATGGTGGAGATTCACCTAATTTAGGATTGTAATCCTTGAGCCAACTTGTGTTTACATCGAGTTGTGCTATGATATGCATCCTTTGGTACTTATCCTTCATTTAATATTTGCAACACATCGAATATGTTTGTAGATATGATGCTTTGGGGCCTAATATCATAAGTAGTTGTTCACGCGTCTATATAAATACATCACTACTTTTTTATAAGGTATTCAAGAGAAAGGAGTCAAGAAGTTCAAATTTGGATTCAATTGAGATGATTCAAAAATCCTGTAATGAAGTAGTCTTGTGCAATTACAAGGAGTAATGTTTATAAGAGTTCTGTGTGTGGATCTAGGAAGGACTATTATGACTGAATCACTTGGATCAACATTGCGGTGTTGAGTAGTCATAACTTGTGACCATTGTGTGTGTTATTGATGTAACAAGCTAGACTTTGTAGTGTGTGACACTGAATGTGTAATGTCTTATTGTTGATCAATAAATATATTATTATTGTTAAAATATTCCCTTATGTATACGTGTTGTTAAGATTGTAAGTTTAAGACATCTTTTAATATACATCAATACACAAGGCCTAGTCCTACAAGATTAATTAACACACAAATAAACTAATAATATACTATATAACGAGTCCCATACTAATACTTAATAAACTCACAAATACACTAATTAATAAACACACATAATTAATAAATACACAAATAAACTAATACTATACTATATAATGAGTCCCATACCAATACTTAATAAACTCACAAATACACTAATACATCCCAATTAACTAATTAATTGCAAATATAACATCCATCAAATGCAATTAAACATGTTCAATTTTAACTACAATATCACTAACAAGAATGTACTCCTTTTAATTGTGAGGACCGGGGGGTTAAAAATATTAACCAAGTTTAATATTAATTAAATAAACCAAATTAAATATTATACAAAACATTACAAATAATTGCAATAAAATAAAATGTAACACAAAGACCAAAATTAACGTGTAAAACCCCAAAGGGTGAAAAACCACGGTGAAAAAGATTTTCCATTAACTTGAGAAACGTACAGTCCAGTAGAATCTCCTATACTCCTCAATTCTCTCCTCTTGTAAATTCACCACACGAATTTCACATAATGTGATATGTTTATCAATTGACCCCACAAACCAATATAAACAAAATAAACGAGTGTGACTTGTCGTGAAACACTAATTGATTTATTAAAATCAATTAATCTATAAACGTATAGTTTATATTAAATAAATTAAAATATATAATTTTGTAATTTATTTAATTATAGACTATAGTTTATAACTGGAACACTTAATATTAAAATGTTATAATATTAATATGTGAGAAAATATTTATAGTAATGGGTGTGCCCTTTGATTAAAACACAAGCTTTTAACGTTAATAATTAAATTATAGGCATTTAATTCTCTCCTCCCGTGAATTCACCACACGAATTTCACATAATGTGATATGTTTATCAATTGACCCCACAAACCAATATAAACAAAATAAACGAGTGTGACTTGTCGCGAAACACTAATTGATTTATCCAGTAGAATCTCCTATACTCCTCAATTCTCTCCTCCCGTGAATTCACCACACGAATTTCACATAATGTGATATGTTTATCAATTGACCCCACAAACCAATATAAACAAAATAAACGAGTGTGACTTGTCGCGAAACACTAATTGATTTATTAAAATCAATTAATCTATAAACATATAGTTTATATTAAATAAATTAAAATATATAATTTTGTAATTTATTTAATTATAGACTATAGTTTATAATTGGAACACTTAATATTAAAATGTTATAATATTAATATGTGAGAAAATATTTATAGTAATGGGTGTGCCCTTTGATTAAAGCACAAGCTTTTAACATTAATAATTAAATTATAGGCATTTAATTAACAATTTTTTTTTGAAAGGGAGAAGTTGATATAAAAGATGGGAAATATTTAGAACAAAACTAATAATCTAATTATTATTGAAGTGCAAAAAATAGTCTTTTATTTTACCAAACAACCCAAGGCGCGTTGACACATCACCCAGGCAAACCTGAATGCTCACCCGAAGTGTGCAAGGGTACCGGTCCCTCTTTATGTGAGCTTTGTCAAGGAGTTATCATGATAAGCACATACATAGATATATTCCAGATCCATAATAACAATGCAAGGACAAACCATAAACAGATCTATATCTTAACCATAGTGCATAAAGAATCAGACAAGGACTAATATCAGATTCACCATACAAGATCCATCCATATTAATGTTAACAACCATTATCCAACCACATAGATCCATTGTATCAATCACTGTAAAACAAAAAGTCCAAATACATACATAAGAGTATCATCATAGTCACACGCTCATACATCAGCAACATAAACTTACAAGTAATCACATGTCTCTCAAACCGTGTGCAAATCAATACATATTTATAGGAGTGGGGACTTGCCCTTCACTACCTAAGCATCCTCAAAATAGGCTGCATGCTAAGAATAGCCATGCACTGCTACAAGATAAATAGAAAAGTATGCAAGCTCGTTAATAATAGATTATCTAACAATACCTACAGATCTAGTCCTATTAATAGCTCAAAACTATGCATGTCGTTTGATTTTCCTCTTATCCAAAATAGCCTTGCTTCGCTTCCAAGTCTTCATGCTGATTCATGCCTCACACTCAACATCTATATTTAGCCTCATTAAGCAAAAATGCATATCATGCTTTCCCGGGGGCGCTCTTTTTCACTATACTTTCGCGCTCTATGTCTGCGCGCCCTTCCCTTCTGTGCCTTCAATACTTAGGTTATAAGGAAGGTTCATTAGCCCAACACAAAATTTTATAAAAGGTTCCAAGGAAGGAGATAGGTATTTAGAAGATCCATACATAATTATGGGAAAATAAGAGGTTTTTGGAGCCCTAAAATCGACAAACAATATCATCAAATCAAATTTTGTCTAGCTGGTAGTTGCAAAAACCGTAATTTGAAATCATTCTACATTATTTGTTTTTGACTACTAGTTCCAAGTTTATAAGTGTGTATATGTTAGATTTAAACTTCAAATAAGGAGATAACAATAACACAAATCCTAATCTAAACCAAACATAGTACCTCAAGATTGAGCTAAGAAGAGAAATCAATACCTAAGCATAAAATTATTGCAAACCTCTCCTTGAAGCATGGATTTTCTCATGGTTTTTGGATAGTCAACGGATCCTTATACAAGAATGATGTTATTATGTGCCTTATATGATGACTTAAATGTTTGATTTCTCAATGATATTGTTGAATGAATCCTTGAAGAATAATTTTGTAGAGTAATGCTATGCTAGATGATGGAACATATTCTTCCTAATTGAAGGTGCCGGGGGATATATTTATAGTTTTTTGGGGATGAATTAGTGAGATTTGAGGTGGATTATTAAATTATTTGTTTGAATATAGTGGAGAATATTTTATAATCGATAGTGGTAATATGAGTTGAATTTGAGATAGCGGAGGTATGTGTTTAATTTGAATTTGAGATAGTGGAGGATTATTTTACTATTGTTGGTGGATGTGGGCATTGAATTTGAGATAGTGGTGTTGGAAGCACAATGGAATGAGAGGTGGAGGGGGGGTGAATCAATCCTACAATTATTTTACTTCATTTACCATTATTGTAACATCCATCAAACATCCATTCAATCATATACATTCCACATTAGCTTATTAAATGTGCATCATACATTCAAACGAACATGAAACATGAGAGAGAACACATAGACACAAGATGTAAGTGGGGAACCCTTAAAGGGAAGAAAACCCACTAAAATTTTTGTTGATATTACTCACAACAAAGACTCAAGTGAATATTACACATCACAAGAGATTTCTTTAGCTAGGCACCGACCCCACAAGGAGCACCAACCCCTAAAATATTGTTTATATTACTCTCAACAAGAGACTTGCATGAATATGACTCATCAATCAATATTTTGGTAATAAGATCACTGTAGATATGCTGCAAAAACTCAACTGATGGTGATCACAAGATTTAGCTCCAAATTCCTTTAAACCCTCATTCAAACACACCTTTAACTCGCTCTTTTTAGGTCTTTCATGGAATGATTTTCATTCAAACCATTACACACATGTTCTTCATCATTCTTCATATTTTTTCACTCATCTTAAGGTCCTTCTTAATGCTCTTGAACATGTTTTACACTCTCATATAGGTCACATTTTCCCTCACAAAAGCAGTAGTTCAAATTTGAACTCAAACTTTACTTTTATATGCTTCTCATCTCATAAACACAAAGTAGGTCAGTATTACATGAATAATTTGACAAAAAAACTTAAAAACATCCCAATACATTCATTAAAACATTCATAATCGACCCATGTAGGCCAACCATGCCCAAATGCACCAAACAAGCACAAAACTAGCTCTAAACCCCATCACCTAGATGAGATAAAAACAAAACAACTATAACCATGTTTATTCAAGCTCCAAAATTAATCACACATGTAAAATATGACATAAAAACATCATCCATGGTCGTTAATTATCTTACACCAATCAAATTCTTCATAACTCAATCGAGAAGGCTTATATCCTTCTCAAAACAACTGTTTCCAGGAACCTGTCTTCACCTTTGGGCCTCAAGAACAACCAAGACCATATCAACTATGGAATGTAACCACTAATTGGAATACCATATACATATATATCACATCCATGCTTGATATAGCTCATGAAACATCCATATGTGCAAATGACACCAAATTTCCTCTTCACCAAACTAAGCTGCCCAAAAATTAGTTTTACAAACTCAAATGGTTTGCACCCTTTTTGCCACTTCCAAGACCTCAAAAATCCTTCAATAGGAAAAAAATTAATTCCTATTCACTTTCAAAATGATATCAAACATCAAATAATCCATTTCATGCATCATCTACCTCATTCTTCCAGTAAACACAATCCTGTCATGAGAAATAAACAAACTTCTTATCTACAAACTAAGATGGTTGACCTATCAAATATAATCATCATGAGACAAATATTATACCATTTGAAATACATTTGAATCATCTTTCTATAACATCTTACATTTCCTTCCAACTCTAAGTGGAAGGCCTTCAACCAAGTCCCTATTTGAAACTGCTTCAGAATTGCCCCAAAATTGCCTTATGACCCGACTTCATGAATAGGGCACACTTTTCCATTTATAAGCACAACCATGATCTGAAACCATAATGGAAATCAAGTAAAAATCCCATACTAAAAAAATGTCAATTTATTTTGTAACTCCTTGGGACAACTTTGTCCCAAACTGAACTTCTTTAGAAACTTGCATTTTTAGGTGGGGTCCACTCATCACCACATGCTTTATATTACCTTTCTTGAAATTTGGAGGAGTACTATACAACATCCAATCATCATACTAGCAAAATAAATAAATTCTGGGAACTTATGATCAATGTCTCTCCTATTGCTTTTGAGCTAGGGTTTTGAACTCATAAAATGCTGTTTACCTTCTAACATTCATTCATAAAAAATGACGATGAAATAACATCATTGTTTTTGTGAAACCTTTTTAAA
This sequence comes from Taxus chinensis, assembly GCA_019776745.2. Lineage (NCBI taxonomy): Eukaryota > Viridiplantae > Streptophyta > Pinopsida > Cupressales > Taxaceae > Taxus > Taxus chinensis. The sequence goes on from CM034151.1 coordinate 40,564,159, forward strand.
TCAATGAAAAATACATAAGATACCATGTAAAGCACAAAGTTCATGGTGAGCATCAAAATGTGCAATTCGATATGGAAAATGCTCTTTCTTGGACCTTGTTTCACACAAAATATTATAAATTGCAAAATATTCTTCAGAATGACTCCAAAATTTTCTCACACCTCTAGGACACCCTGTGAAACATCTCAAATCATTATCATGGGTTAAATATGTCTCCATCTTCTCATCCCATCTCATTTGCATGACTGGCCCTTGGGGTTTTGCATGGTTTAGGCTAAGATCAAATGAACCAACACTATAACTCATCATGAAACCTATGTAAAAGGCCCTACCATACCTGGAACAACATGTATGACATCCTTGTATGCCTCTATGAGCTCTCATGGCTCTAAAACTCATCCTCATGCATCCAAACACCTAGACTAGGTCTAGATGAACACTTGAAACTTGGTCTTCAACCTGTACCTACACCCTGAAACTCATGTGAGTGCCTAAACACTCTCCAATCATGATCTCCATATTACTACCATGCTCCTCAAGCTGCCAAATAACTCAAACTACCATGCTCCATCACCTAGGCTAGCTAGGTCACCTGACTAGACTTGCTAGACCAAGCCAATCTCACTGAATCACCTCATGCCATCATGAAACCACCTGATACTCCATGTCATCAACCTACTGAGAATCCTATGATCCTTCTCCATCATCCTCTTTGTCATTAATGAGATTTTACATCAATGAAAACACCTAGAACTCAATATGCTAACAAGTGGAGGTTGGTGTTGAATTTGAGATAAGTGGGGGATTAATTTATTGTTTTTCGTGGAGGTGGGTGTTAAGTTTGAGATTGTGGAGGTTGGCGAAGAGGATAATAGAGGATTTGGTGGATATGGGTGAAGAATTTGAGGTAATAGAGGATTATTTAATTGCTGATAGTGGAGGTTGGTGAAGACTTTAGGATAATGGATGATTTGATGGAGATGTGGAGGATTATGTAATTGATGATAATGGCGGTTGGTGAATAATTTAGGATAGTGGAGGATTTGGTGAAGATAATGGGGAATCTTGGAAAATGGAGGTGAAAGTATAATTTGAGGTGGATGAGATAATAAGATTTGGGGTGGAGGATGAGGTGGATTATTAAATTATTATATGAATAGTTGGCATAGGATTTAATTAGGATTTGATTAAATGGGATAATATGTGATTAGATAACTAATAGTGATAATATGTGATTAGTTAATTAATCATGGGATGTTATGGGACTAAGATGGGATGAATGGCTTAAATTAATCGATTTGGTGGTGTTAGGATGTGTTTAGTTAGAGTAGTGGTAGATTTGGGGTGTCTACATTTTCCCCTCTTTGAAAGGGTGTTGCGATTAATAACACATTTCCAAAGAAAGTAGATAAGAATATGCTCGTAGTGGCATGGATTATGGGAATACTTAGGGACCTGGAAATATTTATTGATGAGCCACTTCAATGAAATTTGTGAAGGGATCGATAGGTTTATTTTGCAAGGTAGATGACAATGGGAAATGTTAATTGATGAGCCACTTCATATGTGAAGGGATTGATAAGAGGATTTCAAAAGGTAGATGACTTGGTCAATAAGATTGATTGATTGATGGGATGATGCCTCCTTGAGAGGGCATGTGGGGATGAAATACATTTAGGGGATCTAAAAATGAGAATGAAGGTGAAAATGAAGGCTTGAACCCTTTAATAGGTGTTATAACAGATGATGCTTAGATCATGTTATGGTGGATAGAGAAAAAATGCTATAAAATGTGATGACACATGCTATTGGAGAGTCATTGGGAATGATATGATATCATGATGAAAAAGCTACAATTGATAATTGGCTTTGTTGTTAAGGAGTGTTGCTTTAGGGAATGAGTACACAATTTCCACAGTAAGGTAAAACAAATGGTTGAGTGTGCAGAGTGGTGGGTGGAAAGTTCTGAACTCTTGGATGAATGAATTTGGAAATGGAAAGGATAATAGATCCCTATGCATAACATATATGGAGTAGACAATAATGTAGAAGCATGGAGATACAAGTAGAGGAAAACATGAGTTACCACTGTATGTATTGGAGTATGGAACAAATCATATGGAGATGCACGTAGGGGTTATACAATTAGGTGCACATACCGTTATTGTTGATGAATTGATTTCTACTAGGGTAAATTTATGTGCAACCATAAATTTCATAGAATGTGTTGGTGCTAAGGTTGTTAATAAATAATGAGGGAAAATGAATCAAGAACTTTCCTACCCAACTCGTTGTCCTAGCTCACTGACCTAACTCGCCAGCATAGCTTGCCATCCTAGCTCATTATCCTATCTCGCTAGCCTATCTCACCACCCTAGCTCGATATTCTAGCTCACTATCCTATCTCGCTAGCCTATCTCATCGTCCCAACTTGCCTAACCAGCTTGTCTAGCTCACCCAATTTGCCAAACCAACTCATCCACCTAGATCACCCAGCTCACACACTAATGCAGGAGCATCATCCTATCTATCTAAATAAACCGTGAAGACATTATATTTGGTGTGTTAGGTATGTTCATGAGTCCTAAGAGTCATTAGGTGTCACCATGTGTGTTTGGTCTAGTTACGGGCCTTTTCAAAATTAAAATGGAGCTTTTCCATCCATTTTGCAAGATTTGAATATCTAGGCGATTTTGGCTTGTTGAATTTTTTTTAACCATTCTTGAATCTTGGAAGCTATGTAAAAGGGTGGAATGAGACACTATGTGTGTTATTAGATCCTCTATAGGGTCACATGTCATGAAGGGAGCTTAGTCATGCTAAACTTAAGTTATTCTTAGGTAAAAGTAACCCCCCCTTTGAGTGGAATCTCAACATGAGCCTATTTATAATTGACCAAATGAGGAGAATCTCAAACAAGGGTTATGGAGAAGATATAAAAAACATAATGTAACCATTTCTCACTCATTCTATTCGGATATGAATCAAGGTGTAAGTTTCAAGAAAGGTAAAAAGGAGAAAATTCAGGTTTTGTGAGCTGCTTGCAAGAATTTTGTGTTAAAATCAGCTTGTGATAGCTTCTTGCATGGTTTTGTGTTTTGGTATTGTGCATGTAAAGGATTGTGACCTCAGAGTTGAAGTCAAGATGATCTTAAGCTTAGTGTTGAGCATTGAGTGCTAGTGTATTGATCTTGGTGATTCTTGTACATTACTAACTTTGTGATTGTTTAAGCACCTCTACATGATTGAAAGAACATGAATTATGATATGTACTGGAGCATGTTGTTGTGATCCTCAAGCAAAATAGATGATAATGTCATTCAAGCCTTGAAAGTGTTCATTGTGTGTAAGTATCTTTGTATGTTGAAACCTTGAGTGGATTGTAATTGTGAAGAAAAATGAAGAAGTATTGTGTCCAACTTGACCTATGAGTATGTGTATGAGTTTTTTAATATCCAATTAAGTGTGAGGGTGTTGATAACACACATAAGAAGTGGGAGACTGATACTCATTATCTTTTCTTACATGTTAGGGTTTCTTGGAAATACCCTAAACTGAACTGTGTTTGATTGTTGATAAAAGTAAGTCCTATTTGACACCATACTCCATGAGCAAAGGGATTGACATATTTAAAATGAAGATAGGAGTGAGTGATTTGAGAAAATAAGGGAGGTTTCTTTTGATAAAAGGTTCTAACCGTGCTAATTGTGATGCAATTCTGTCTCTAACATGCACAATGAAGTTCTTTTGCTCGGTTGAAGGTAGTATGCTTGTTGTTATAAACCAATGCTAAAATAAAATGAGTTAGGAGGAGGATAGATACCTCATGGTAAATTTTGGGCTCTTAGCACCAACGAAGAAGGAAGATATAACCAATTTACCCCTCTCGGGTCACACTGTAACCTACAGTCTAGATAGAGCTAGGGCATGCAAATTGAACCCTCAAACCAAGGTATTTTACTTGAAATTTGGAAACAATGACAATGGGGATGTGCATAAGGTGATTCAAGTGGAATTCTAGTCTTTCAATGGGTAGAAACTCAGATATTTATGACAGTTGGGAAGTTGATGGTCACACACAGTCAAGGACCTAATACAAGGAGTCATTTTACAAAGAGAGTAAGGGTTAAACATAAAGTTAAAGCTTGCATATTGAAACATAGTTAGAATGCACTCATGGGTGTCAAAAATGGTTGGAGTTGAGGTTTTAAACCCCAAGAAAATGAATATATGCATGAAAATCATCTTTCTATGACCTAGTTGAGGGTTTGTGAGCTTAGGAAGAACAATTAGGATAAGAAGAGAAGAAAGAAGAGTTGGATCCTCAAAATTAGGGTACACCTTAGGGGTGAAAAAAGAGAACTACGGAAGTTAGAAGGGCCTTTTGGGTACCTATAGTTTCATCTATCAATGAATTTATCTAACTGCTTTATCTTAAGGGTGTTTAAGGGCAATCTTGTACAATGGAGAGTAAGGTTGTGGTTTGAGTTGATTTTTTTGGTAAATATAACTACGTTTGAAGTGAGTGAGTAGGGGAACTAAGACAAGGAACATTTGAGAGGTTTAAAAGTCCAAATTTCATTCTTAGACAAGGCACCAAGGAGCTAAAAGATGATAAGTTGATGAAAGGTGGGTTTCAAAGGGAAATGCTTAAAACCGTAGACACCTAAAATACGCTTCCGCAGTTTTAATGCTAAAGTGGTACTCATTATCCTCTATCTCATAATTTTCATTATAATTAGTGTTTTCTACTAATTAAATAACGTTTCCCTCCATTTTGGATAATTAACGACTCTTCATTAATTAACTAAATTCTATCACATTCCAGATGCCAATTAACAACACTTCGTTAGTTATAATCCTCTTCAAATTAATTAATTAACTATTATTAGTTAATTAAGTCTTTTTAACATACATTTAATAAATAAACCCTCTTATTGGCTAAATCTTACTTTCAAATGCTTCCAATCTTATCAAATTCCTCCTAAATCACCTCCAAATAACCTAAAAAGCTTATTCTAAACTATTAATTAATCCCAATTGATTAATTAAATCACCTTCAACTCCCATGAGTTGCTAACTCAATAGTTAAATCATCTAATCATGGTTAATTATCCTAGAGTTACTTTATCATTTGTCCCACATTCATTGTGATTCAAGCTTTCCCCAAATAGAAATCTATAAAAAGTACCAAGCTCCTACCTTCACACCTTACACCTTGGTATTCACACCAAACACCATACTTTAAATAGTATATCATATAAAACATATGATTTAAAATCCTTCTCCATTGATTTGGAATAGCTTGATAATCTATTTTCATTCATTCTTTATGCTTGGTTTGTAAAGGAAGATCTAACATGGCCTTGTAGCCATTGTTTAGAGAGATCCTTTCACCATCTTGAAGCAACACCATAATTTGATTGCTCATAGATATAATTAGGTTCATTTTAAAAGAAATCATTAACATAGTCAGAATGCTTGTAGTTTAGATGACTAATTTCATGTAGATTTCCTTATGCATTCTCATATGTTTTTGTCGTGATGGTTTATTGATGAATTTGTTAGCTTATCTCTAGACTACTTGGTGTTAGTTTAATTTTAAATTACTTTGCTTAAGTTTAGCATGTTCACATTTGGCACACTTGGTGGGACATACCTCATTGTCATTTGCATTTATTTTCAAGATTTTTAGATTAGTTTCAATTTTTTGATGTACTAACCCTCTTTTGCATTTTTTGATAAATATGAAGTGTAGACACAAAATCATGCACTTTAGGCATTATTTAGCCCGGTCTTGTACAACTATTTAGAGGGTTCTCAAGTAAAGAAAGTAATAATTAATCCCACCTTTTTTCCATCTTGTTTTTACCTTTTATTTTGTCATTTCCGCATATTTTTCCTATGTATGCCCATCTATTTCGCTACTGTCCCGTCAATTTAGCCTAAACCGGGGCGCCTAGGCCTATACAACGGTGCCTTAGTCCCACATGGGGATCCCCGATCCATGTTCTACTTTCTCGCCTCTTTTTGGGCCTCTTTAAGCCATTTTTCATCCTTATCTTTTTCCTAGTCAGCCATGTCGGGGTTAATTATGAAATTAGAGCAAGAGAACCCTATAAATACAAAGTTATGAGACCATAATGAGGGTCCTAGTGTCACATACTACTATCACTCCATCTAGAGTTACATCCATTACATCACTTGCATCCACATAGTGCCATGCATCAAGGCTAGGAGATCTGCATCAACACACATAGCATAGGGGGAGGATTCTATTATATTTCATGCACACATGCTATTACATTTTCTATAGTTATTATTACTCGCTACTTCACAAAGTGTAACTGACACAAGAGAACCTAGGGCATGACATGCACACACACACACACTGGAACTACATTTGGGTTTAAAATGTAGTGCAACACTCAGATTAGTAAGCCCACTGTTGTGGCAGCTGAGGTCAGTTTGACCCATTCATTTTACATCTTTTATTTTTAGGGTTTTGATACTTCTTTGTCTTTTACAGGTCATTCCTTCATCTTTCATTATTTCACACACTCGGCGCAGTTCGGAAGATCCAATGCAACAAATAGAGAGAATTTCAGGACATCTTGCGACATTGCTGAAACCATATTCTAAGCATTTGTAGAGACCAGGGAACCTATTCTTCAGACCAAGGAACCCTAGTACCTTCCTAGGCATTGTAGTCTATTTACATCTACCAGATATGACCTCTACGGGACCCCTAAGTCATTATTTCTACTTCGAGGATCTATAGTCAGACATGCGACAACCTGTGATAGTCTTCAACAATCAGATAAGTCCTTTCCTTTTGTGTCTTTGCATAGTTAGGGTTTTATTTCTTTTGACATAATTTTCATACCATTTTAGCGTATTTTACAAAATTTTAGTCCTCTTATATTAGATTAACTAGTTTTCTATACTTCCCATAATTAATTTAATTTTATTTAATCATTTTGGTTAACCCCATGTGTTAACACATCCTTTGCACCATGTCATCTCCTTATCAAGTTATGGCCCAATCTTCTTGTCCTACCTATACACCTACTAAGGTCACCAATATAGTTACTACCACCACTGATTTTATGCATGTATGTATTTAACACCCTCCCCGCTTTGTCACGCCTCCATTTGATCCATCTATCAATGTAGTTACTACTTATCACACTCGCCTTAATCCATCAACCACTCCACCCATTTCTCTTCCACCACCCATTACGCCCACCACCCCATTAGCCACTTCCAAAGGCTATGAAATTATTGACCAACTCAAAAATACACCGACCAAGATCTCTCTCTATGACTTACTACGAAATCTGCCAGATTGTCGAACCACACTAGAGGCCGCCCTTTGTGATATTCATGTTGAGAAAAATCATTCCACCGAGGATTTCACACATCTCATTCAATCTCTCTGTAATTTACCATGTTCTATTTCTTTTACTGACTAGGATATATCCCTCTTTGCGAAAAGTAATCCATGTGCTCCATTGCTCATTACCACTATTGTTAGCACTACTTGTATCAAGCGTGTTCTCATTGATAATGGATATGCAGTTAACCTTTGTGCCCACTCTCTCTTATGAAAATTAGGTATAAATGAAAGTCTCATCTCTCAGAACTCCACCCTCATTCGTGGTTATGACTCTTCCACTCACACATGCTTAGGAACTATCTCCTTACATATTCGGGTTGGACCTAAAACTGCTCTTAGTGAATTCTACATCCTTGATGCTTCTTTTCAATTTAATGTCCTCTTAGGTAGGCCTTGGATTCACGCAATTTAATGTCCTCTTAGGTAGGCCTTGGATTCATGCAATGCAAGATGTGCCATCCACTGTACATCAATGTGTCAAGTTACTCCATGACGGCTATGAACACAATATTGCCGCTGATCCGGAACCATTCAAATACTACCACATTGATCTTGTTACCTCTATGCCCATTCCACCTCCACAACATATTTCATACACTAGTCTTGATAAATATGATGTTGGTCAATCTAGTGCATCTTCCTCCACCACTCCTGCTATTACTTCTCCTACTATATCTACTCACACTTCGGCTATCATTTCACCTACAGTATTTGTCCCTGTTAGTTCTCCACCTTTTCCATCCACTACTTCTTCTACCCCTCCCACTTCAACATCACCTACCAATGTCCTAGATAATGCCACCCAAACTGATGATGCACACACTGATACTTCTGAAGAGTCTGATGACAAGGTTGATGTAATAGAACTCATAGATGAGTCATTACGACAACTTGATTTTACTCCTCTCAGCATAGACAATTCTTATTTTGAAGAAACCTTTGTAACTGATGGCCCAGGTGAATACCAGTTCAAAAACCCTCCATCCACTAATGCTATGGTCTTATATAAGGGATCTGTTAATAGTGTTGATGCCATTTCATCTTCTTCTCCACTAGAGGTTGCTCTGTGACCCCCCTTTACATGCACATTATATATGAATAGGTCATTTTGGGAATACATTCCTATGATATCACTAGTTTAGATACTATATGTACATGCAACTACTTGCCTAGGTTTGATATGACACTCAATGAAATCCTACACCCCTTCATTCACCTCTTATTTATCATGAATACTTCCACATCACAATGGCTTATAACTTACAGGTTTTTCATTTGATAGTATTTGTTGCTCGTACCCATAGTGATTCTCCACTTACACTAGGACAATCTTGGCTCAATTATATTGGTGGTATAATATATCCTCTCCACTCTTCATTCTCATTCCCCATGCCCTTTGGCACTGTCTCCATTACTAATGATTCCTCTCCCACCTATGTTCTTGATATTTTGCGTTGGAATGCTCATGGTTGTTCACCGATCGATTTTACAGATGAGGAATACATGATGATGTCTATACACTCCATTGTAATGGGTCCCTATACGACTCTCCCCATTCTATAGCTTACCAAGTTTTTTATGTAGCTCCAGCTGGTTTTGATCATGACAACAATGATCTACTTGATGGCGTATCCTAGCTACATGTATCCCATACATTTAGGGGGGGGGACATAGCAATCACACACCCTCCCCCTTTATTTCTACATGATTACATAGTCTTACATCCCACTTGTCATACTTCTTATTTACTATCCATTCCTATCAGTATAACATATCACATCATAGCACCCTCATTACCCGATGACACACTCTTGTGCTTTGGCTCACACTTGGCTGTTGAGGGATTACCATTACACTGAACCCCACACATCACATCATAGGCACTACATATTACATTTCACCCTACATTGAGTGTCATACATCATCTACATTATTCCTACATTATACTAGTCCTCATTCTACGCATTACATTTATTACAGTCTATCTACGCCCTTAGGCACATTTTGTACTATGTGCATTTTCACACCATGCATTTTCTATATGCTATACTATTCTTCATTACATATGAGTCTAGTTTTACATTTTCATCCCTACATCCTACATTTACGCTAGGTTACATTATATATGGGTCTAACTTTACATTTCATCACTACATATCCTATTTCTATCTATACCTATCATCACATATTCCATATCACATATTCTACACACCCTACACATCTTGTATTACATTTCCCACACTGTGCATTTACATACCATATTCATCACTTGGTCCTTTATACTATGTTGTCTTCTATGTGTTGTCATCACCACCCTATGACGCAACTTTAGTTCCTCTGTCCATACTCAACTTTCGAAGGGTTTACCAATAAAATGGACCTTACATTCATCATGCGACATTTCCTCATACAACATTTCTAGTGTTAGTCACATATGCTTTAGGCTAAATCATCACCCACCTCCATCATTACCTCTAGTAGTGGTTTACGTTTTAGGATAAATCAACACCTCCATTCTATCATTTTATCGTGGTATACACCTTAGGTTACGTCGCCACTCCCTCCTTTCATCTTATAGTGGCATACACTTTAGGCTAACTAGTCACCCATCTCCATCCATTCATCATAGTGATATACACTTAGGGATAAATCATCGCTCCTCTATTCAACAAGTCATGATATATGTTTTGGCTATAGGGTTCACACACACCTCTCCACATTTTGCATCTCATCACCATTACTTATACACACTCATCTATAACGCGCTAGAAACAACCAACACTAATCAACCATTTCTCTGATGATCATACTATCGTTTACGGTTCATTCTTGACTATTGAGGGGGGAAATAAATTTGAACCTCAATGTATACACTTCCATCCACTTCAGGGGGCATGACTGCTCCTACCATTCCGTTTTACATTTCCATTACATCCATCCACAACATACTGCATTGTCTTTGGGGACATTTACTCTTGCTTACTAGTCTTTTTCATGCTCAATTTATTACACATGTTATACTGCTTTCTTATATGTCATTATCATACACACATGCACATTCATGACCTTTGTTTAGTGTGATCACAGATATAAGACTGTTACATGCGGCATGGATGCTCGCCTTCTACCCATCCTTTACTGATTGCTGGGGGCATCCACATTCATCTTATCCAGATGTTATTGTTTCATTTTGTACTTGGCATCTTAAAATACTTGCTCATACATGCTTTGACATATTGGTTATCGCTCTAACATGTTAATGGGTTTTCCATGTGCAACACTTGCTTTCGTAGGATTACATGTTTCCACTAAATACTTATTCTGTTTATTTCTACTTGTCTGCCTTTGTTTTCCATTATATGCAGAATTTTGGCACACTTTGCTTGTTTATTGTTTGCGGCCATGACGGGCTTGCATTTTTTGTGCAACATCGTGAGTGGTGTCCCATGTTTGTCAACCCACTTTGTATGGTCTACTTGTTTCTCTTGTGTGTTTACACTAATGTGCTTGGTAGTTTTCTATATTGTCTGCCATATTTTTATACTTGTCTTCTTTCATGCATGTGTTTTCAGAATAACACGTTATTTTGGCTAGCCATCCCCTTTTTTGCTTGCCTTGGTATCTACCAAGAATTTTTCCCTTTCACCTCTATAGGGATAAAGTTCTATAGGTCAGAGTGCGGTTGTTCCTCTTTTAGGAGCTGCATTTCTCCTTTCAACGATGTCGCATGTGCCCCTAAAGATGGGGGGCATCATTGAGGGTTTCTACACATTAACACAACGTATTTACATTAGTTCAGTACAATGCACTTTTTTCCCTTGGCATTGTGGGTTTACATACAATGAGTGAGTTCATACTAGTCTACGAAATCCATACACAACAACCTCTACAAGACATGGTGTCCTTTTTCATTTCTGCGGAGCAGTTACAGGCTTGGAGGTTACAATGGGTGTTCCCCCCTACACTACTTCATCTAGTGGTGTCAGATCACCCAAAAAACTAGGACGGTATAGAGATCTCTTCACACATTTCAGCAGAAGTGGTTAAATGTTGGAGGGCATAGAGCATTTCCTCCTTATACTTCTTCAGCCAGGGTGGTGTGAGATCACCCAAAAAACTCGTGACAGTACATGATATCTTTCTACACCCTTTCTCTCGATGTGGATTAAGTGCACATATTCCATTTTCAATTTTTCTTTTCATGTATTTTAAATTTGTGTACTTTACACATGCGTATTTTACACAACATTTTTTTTACAGACATATATATATTTGACTACTTGATCATTTCCTCCTTGTAGGTTCGGCCATATGAGAAACAAATAGTCAAATTGGGGGAAAAAACAACAACAATAACAACAACAACAACAATGACGAAAATGACAACACACCGCGACAACATTTGCCTTTACTAACCATGCAAGTACACTACACACTTCAAGCAACTACACATGTGTTTCGCCCTAGGTCCACTCTCATCACTTTTTATGTGCATTTTTCATCTTTAGAATCCATGCTCCTCCACCTTCTCTTTTTATGATTCCATGCTTGAATCTAGTCCATCGATATGTCTCTTCTACACTCTCCATGGATATCAGGTATGCTTCTCTATCTACTTTATGTTACCAAACATTCCTCTCACCAACATAAAGTGGGGGAAAAATGTAGACACAAAATCATGCACTTTAGGAATTATTTAGCCTGATATTATACTACTATTTAGAGGGTTCTCAAGTGAAGAAAGTACTAATTAATCCCACCTTTAGGCCATTTTGTTTTTACCTTTTATTTCATCATTCCCGTGCATTTTTCCTATGTATGACCACCTATTTTGCAGCTGTCCCATAATTTTAGCCTAAACTGGGGCACCTAGGCCTATACTAGGGTGCCCTAGTTCCACCTGGAGGATCCCGATCCATGTTCTACTTTCCCACCTCTTTTTGGGCATCTTCTATCCATTTTTCATTCTTATCTTTTTCCTAGTTAGCCATGTCGGGGTTAATTACGAAATTAGAGCAAGAGAACCCTATAAATACAAAGTTATGAGACCATAATGTGGGTCCTAGTGTCACATAAAACTATCACTACATTTAGAGTTACATACATTACATCAATTGCATCCACATAGTGCCATGCATCAAGGCTAGGAGATTTGTATCAACACACACAACATAAGGGGAGGGATTCTATTCTATTTCATGCAGACATGATATTACATTTTCTATAGTTATTATTGCTTGTTACTTCACAAAATGCGACTAGCACAAGAGCACCTAGGGCATGGCATGCACACACACACCAAAACTACATTTGGGTTTGAAATGTAGTATACCACTCAGATTAGTAAGCCCACTGTTGTAGCAGCTGAGGTCAGTCTGATCCATTCATTTTACATATTTTTTTAGGGTTTTGAAACTTATTTATCTTTTGCATGTCATTTCTTCATCTTGCATTATCTCAGATACCTGACATAGTTAGGCAGATCCAGTGCGACAGGAAGGAATTATTTCAGATCATCTTACGACACTAGCAAGATCAGATTCTGAGCTTTTACAGAGATCAGGGAACTTATTCTTTAGACCAAGGCACCCCGGGGTGGTCCAGTATCTTCATGGGTGCTGTAGTTTATTTACATCTCCTAGATCTGACCTCTGTGGGACTCTTGAGTGATCATTTCTACTTCCAGGATCTACAGTCAGACCTGCGACAACATGCGATAGTCTCCAATAATCAGATAAGTCCTTTCCTTTTGTGTATTTGCATAGTTAGGGGTTTATTTCATTTGACATAATTTCCATATTATTTTAGCATATTTTACAACATTTTAGTCCTCCTATATTAGATTAACTAGTTTTTTATACTTCCCATAGTTAGTTCAATTTTAGTTAATCATGAAGTTCCTTAACTAGTATAGTTAGGATTCCTTTGTTTTTCTGTTCTTTACAGGATCAAAAGAGGCGAGGTGCTGTCAAATTTGATTAAAGTTGACAAAGTTTTGAGATTTTTGAGGTTTTTTTCAAAAATTCCTATGTTTTAATGAGCTACATGACAACATCATGCTACTGCTAAGTTCCTCACGCTACTGCTTGCAAGTTCACGCTATTGCTTCGTGGCTCACGTTACTACTTCTCTAGTTGTGCATACAAAACATTGTGTTTTATTCATCTATGTACTCACTCTATAACAGGCTCATGCTACCACTTGGCATGCCACACTACTACCTCTTGGGTCACACAACTATGACACTTACGGTTTTTTTTTACAACGCTCTCTAGCTCGCACTAGTGCATTATGTGCTAATTTTTGGCACTCATTTTAAAGTTTGAGTTGCTGATTTTTTGTGTTTATGTTAGTTACAAGGTTTCTTAACTATTTTCTACAGGTTTATAACATTTTAATCAAATTTCTAACCAAATTTTCTTGAGTTGTAATGAATGTTTTAGTTTCCATGCTTTGTTTAAGTTAGTCTAAGAGTTTGTGTATGCTCTTATCTTGCACCTTAGGGTGATCTTGAGAATCAAAAGAAACTTTTAGTTTTCATTTTCTAACATTTTGGTTAAATTGGAAACTTCATCTTTCATTTTTGGCTTAAGGGAATGAACATTTACCAAGCTTGAAAAACTAGGTATAAAAGAGATGCAAGATTTTCCACAAATGGTTCATTTAATTGGAAAGCTTTCCTTTACCTTTTGATTGGATTATTTGTTGTGTATGCTCTTCTCTTGCGTCCTTGGATGATCTTGAGAATAACAAACAACACTTGATCCTATTTAAATTAATGTGATTTTCTCAGAGAAATACTAACATTTGATTTGTAGGACCATATTATATGCTTTCCAAATACTTTGGATCTAAACAAAACTCTAACTACACGTGTATTTTAGGTTGCCAATGGTGGTCTAAACCAAATTTATTAATCCGAAAGATAAAAAACACACCACATTATTCAAAACACTATACTTGCAGGTTTCGGTTATGAGCTACGGCTTGTCTGCTTTAAACTAGGAGAAGTATCTTGGCATAATCCATCAAAACCCATAAGGATGCTCTTAGGAACCTTAAAGTAGTTCACACCTTGAGAGAACTAGTGAATGAAATGGGAAGTGATCCACTATCTAATTGAAGGAGAGACAAGTCCTGATCCTGTGGAGCAGCAATAGAAGACTTTGGACTTTCTTGTGAATGATCCAATGCTTTGGAACACATTTTTGATGTTTTGTGGAGGTTGTGAATGCTTGGAATGATCTCTGGTTCATTGTGAGGTGTCTTGGATGCTCAAGGATACCAATGCAAGAATACCCAAGAGCCCCAGAGTAGATTTAGAACTGGGTGAATGAGTTGGAATTGTCTTTTTAATGGAACTAACAACAGTTCTATGACTGGTGCTAGATGAGGGAAAACCGACATCGGTTAGGGAAAGATGGTTGTTTTTTTCTAAAAACAGCTAATTATTTCCCTTTTCTAACTTGATTGAGAATGGTTGGGGTCAATAACACAATTATTGCTTATAGTGGCGGGATTTTTATAGGATCAAGTGGTTAGTCATTAATGAAAGGTCTATAATAAGTCAATGAATGTTAGGTTTAGAATGAGTTATGGCTAGTTAAGGCAAGTGGTGTTAAGTTAGGATTACGTGATTAGGGTTTGGTAATGGGTCCAAGGTGAGGTGGCTAGGTGAGGTAGAAATTAATTTAATTCTGGTAATTAAATTAATAATGTTGTGAGGTAATTATTAACTTAATATAAGTTATTAAATTAATATACTGTGTGGAGGGGTCATGATAAGGGGTATGTGTAGAATTAATTAATTAAATGGGATTAGAGGGTTGCAACAAAATTTTGGGTGTCTACATTTTCTCCTTTCTGTCGCATAGCTTGTATTGATAAGTGAACGATGACTAAAATAGGAACTGGTTTCCCCCAGTATGGGTAGAGGTGATCCCCCTCAAACCATGAACTAATTGAGGAGCAGTCAAATTCAATGATGGGTTTGATAAAGTGGTAGGTGATGAAAAATAAGATAAGGTGCAGGTATAGGAAATGGTGATATCAGTGTGGGTAATAGGTGGGGGCATTCAAATGTACGCACACATGTCTAGAATGTGACAAGGCACTAGGCTGAAGAGCTCACAAACTCTACATCATCAAAGGTTGATAGTTTATCCAAACAAGGTTGATATGGTCCAAGTATCCAAGGTATACGAAGTGATCCTAGAAACATAACGAGGCTAGGTGTAGGAATGGGAATAGGTGTGTTTCGAAGCACCAAAAGGTTTGTTCTGGTCAAGATAAACATCATGACATAAGGAAAGGAAAGGTCGGTAGGCTAAACAACATGAGTAGTGTCATCACAAGGTACAATGAGTAAGTGAATTCAAGTGTCAAATGGGTGAGGTTGGTGTGGGTGTATAGGTAAGGCCATGGGTAAGGCCGAGGTGTAGGTAAAAATGTGCCCCTAAGTATAATTAGGGAGGTGACTAGGCTGGTAGGGATAAGGCTATTAGATGAGCCTGTAGGGTTGTGGTAAGGCTGTGGCAACAAGAAAATGACATCCTGCAGCAAAGATTTGGGCAAATTAGGCATAATTATTTTAGGCAAGGTGACTGATACTAGTTGAAGAGAAATTGATGTCGGTAAGGTTGACCAACATCGGTCACCTAGGGCATGACCAAACTGATGACGGTCACCTAATCAATGGGTTAAAATGAAAAACCCACGTGGAAAAGGTTCATTTGAGCATTTTGACTTGGTAAAAATGACTGGTGGAGAGTGAAGTTGGTGAAGAAAATGACAGAGAGATTCCAGTTGAGTGTGATTTGGTGAGAGATTAGCAGTTGTAGGAGTGGAGTTTACGGGCCCACGAGATATACCTGATTGAGTGGATTGGTTGAGAGATTGGAGGTTGATTTAGACATGGTAGAGGTAGGAGAGGGCTTAGGGGGAGGTCATGTTCCTATTCTAGAGATCCCACCATGGAGGTGACATCGAGTAGAGGTAGGATTTGAGCTCCATTGTTGTTTTTGGTGAAGAATAAGGTAGAACAAATTAAAATTTTGGTTTTTGAAATTTGATTGGAATTTTGGTTAAAATCAGTGAAATTGGGTATGGGGAGGGTGAAACTAGTTTAATTAGGGTTAAAAATACATCTAGAGGCAATTTGGGGGCATTGGGGTGGGTAGTTTAGGTAGTTTTTGAATTTTTTAGAAATTGGGGATGCGGGGGTTCGTCCTAGGGCTGAACCAGTAACTAACCAGTTGGTATCGACAGACATCAGTAGGCTTACCGGCATCAGTGGGTGAAAAGGGGACCGGTATCGGTCATGGTGACCGATGCCAGTCACTGTGAAAAGTGACCAAGTTTTTGGAAAAGGGTAAATTGGGGAGGCTGAAAGGTAAGGGAAGGGTGGGGAGGGTGTCCAAGGTAGGAATGGGTGGGTTTAGGCCAGGTAAGGGTGGGTAGGAAGAAATGAGAAGGTGTAGGGACATATCAAAGGTATAGGTCAATAATGTAGGATGGGCGCAAGATGGATGAGGTAAGTTAGGTCAATAGGTGAAGTGGGGGAAATAAAAGAAACAAAGAAAGTGTGGTTTAGGCTAGATAGAATGGACTTCAGGAAAATAGTTGGGTAAAGGTGGGAAGGTTTGGAAAGGTCATAGGGTAGGTATTGGGCTAGGTAGGTAAGGCAAGGTAGAATGTAAATGGTAGGAAAGGGGTAATTGATTAACATGTGTGAATGTTGATGATGTAGGCAAGACAATAATTGACTGATGAGAGATAGACTATCACCCCTATTAGTCCAGATGAGACCAATGTCACAGAGGATGAGTGGGATCACATGAGGGATGTCGGGATGGACAGGGTTAGGTGGTATAGGTGGATAGTTTGAGATCATAGCATGATGGTCACCCTCATCGATAGATGGGACCCTGTGACCAACACATTCCACCTACCTACTAGGGAGATGACTATTACCCTAGAGGACATCTACAGGATCTTGAGGCTACCTATTGTTGGGGAGCCATTGTATCATATCTCTTCAGATGATTCATATGAGCCTATGGTTATAGTTTTTGGAGAGGCCATGGATGATTTGTCTTATCACAGTGTGAGCATTAGCTATGGGGAGATGTATGTTGCACATCCATAGGAGACTAGATTAGTAGTGTTGATGATGGTGGGGATTGGTTGTTATGTGCTCCTAGACTTAGAGGGTGGGAGGTTTCCATGGGCACTGATGGGAGTGTTAGAGGATATGATTGAGGAGAGAGTCTGATTTGCATGGGCGCCAAATTTCCTAGTGCAGTTATACAGGGAGTTGTGGGCATATAGGAGGATTCAGTGGTTTGGTTTGTGTTGCACCTATCTTCTGCACTATTGGGCTTATGAGCATATAGTATGCATGTGTCTACTAGGCCTACCATGAAAAGATTGGTACAAAGGTATTTATAGAGTAGGGTATAGAGGTGGATTCAAATAGGGGCACATGTGAGGGTGGACGTGGCATCACAGGATGTGACATATTACAGGCATTTACTAGATGGCCTATCAGTGGTTGATATTTTTTGGAGGCCATATCTTGGTTACCCTTCATTTGGAGGTATGGAGGAGGAGTTAGCAGGTTTACAACTAGTGCGATGGATACAGGGACGTAGACCTGGAGAGCATGAGATGATACTAGTCGACTGGGTCAGATGTCAGTTCAGGCTATGACAGGATGTGCCTCCACCCTTCCCATAGTACCACAAGGATGACGTGGAGAGACCATTATCTCCACCACATCCAGAAGATCCAACAAGGGTAGAGGAGCAGGTGGCAGATAAGAGGATAGATGATGTAGGATATACAGATGGATATAGGTAGTGGTGGATAGCACAACTACAGGAAGCACCTCTGAGGCCAGGACAGACTGATTTGGCTAATATTACTATTGAGAGGGATATATTATATGAGGTGGTGACTACATTAAAATTCCAGGTCACAACATTACAGGGGCAGCTAGTAGCAGCTCAGGCACAGGTGGGCACCTTATAGGGACAATTATAAGGTCAAGCACAGGTACATGGTGGAGATGGGGGGAAGGTTTTAGCATTACAAGCCCATGTTGTTGCATTACAGGCATAGGTGGCCACTTTAGAGATATAATTGGCAATGAAAAAGGTACAGATTGGTGGTGGGGGATAGTGGCTTCCCATCTTCACCTCTAGGAAACATGATGGAGCATAGGTACAGGGACAAGGTCCATCAGGATAGGTACATATATAAGGACAGGGGCCACTATTACTGGGATAGGGTCCACATGTAGGTGTTAGAGCGATGACACGTCCACAGGTGATATCTATGGATAGATATAAGAGAGGTTGTGGAGAAGGCCAAATATTATGAGGATCATTTGATAGAGAGTGGTATCCCTTTTGTTAGCTATGCCACCTATAGAGCCTAACAGGAAGCTAGTGAGAGGTCAGTTCATGGACCCATAGTACCAACAGTTCAGGGAGCCACTGGTCTCATGGGTAGGGCCATCGAGAGGTGACAATTTCATGGAGATAGAGGCCAGGTGAGGGGACAAGAGAGAGTGCAGTAGAGGTGTCAGGCCCTCCTAGAGATGATATAGATGATGGAGATGTTGTTTATTTTTTATTTTTGACTTATATATACTGGCTTGCATGCCGAAGAGGTGAGATAGACATGAGATTTTTTGAGATACTTATTTATATATGTATATTCATTGTATTGACATAAAAACTTTCAATATATAGATGATGGTATTAATATATGTTGTGTGTTGTTTTCATTTCCATTGTATTGTTATTATGGAAATTAGATTGTGTAGGCATGGTTAATGTGATGGTGAATGATTGATTTTATTTCCAATGTATTGATGTCATGGAAACTAGATGATGTAGGCATGGTTTGGTTATGGTTGTGATGATTTGATTTATTTCCATTATTATATGGAAACTATTCATGGAAACTAGATGATTGTAGGCATGTATGAGTTGATTGAATGGTTTAATTTCCAATGTATTGATGTTATGGAAACTAGATGATTAGGCATGGTTTGGTTGATGTATGTTGTGATATGAGATGATGTTGTTTTAATTTCCAAGTTATTGATTTTTATGGAAACTAGCTATGTAGGCATGGTTGAGTTTGATTTGGATTTCCAATGTATTGATGTTATGAAAATTAGATGTAGGCATGGTTTGGTTATGTTTGTTTGGATTTAATTTCCAAGTTATTGGTATTATGGAAAGTAAATGATGATGTGTATGGGTGATGTATGGTTTGTTTTGTGTTAATTTCCAAGTTATTGTTTTTATGGAAACTAACTAACTAGGTTTGTTTATGGGAAAAATGGTGGGGAAAAGAGTGGCTGAGCTAACCTTCGAGGGCCCCATGCCCTCAAAGTGCTTCCTACATAGCCCTTGCAAAAGGGGCCTCAGGCTGATGTAGTTCTCCCATAAACTAGGGAAGAATGAGATTGGGTTAGGTAAGTTGAGTAGGTAGGTTGGATAGGTAAGTTGGTTGGGTAAGGCATGTTTGAAAATATGCAAGGTTGAATGTTGAATAGGTAATAGGAAAGGTGAATTAGGCATAGGCATAGATGAAGGTGTTATGGTTGATTCAATTTCGATGGTCTTGTCCTGTTGAAGAAACAACAAGTAAAAGATAAGAAACCAAAAGAAGTGGCATGCCCATATTTGGAAAGGACCATAATTTTCATACCCCTAGACTTATTGAACATAAGTCACTAGATACACTGCATGAGTGATGGGTCTAGAGTTGAAAGAAGTTGTGTGATCACAATGTGTAGAATACATGCCACATCCCTTGAGTTGATTTAGAAGATAATAAACAAAAGGTAAGGTGGCAAAGTTTGTTAAGTGTAACCTTGTTGTGGGATAACATGCCCCTTCTGCAAGATACCCAAAACTAGAATAGGAAAGTCCATGACCAAAAGTTTGTATTTTTCTTGAATTTTTTATTTTTTTTTTCTTTTTGCATGTATAGACTGATCGATGTGGGAAGTCTATATTGGGATAAATAGTAGTGTCTCCTTGAGGTATTCGTGAAGCTGATCGATGCGGGAAGCTCCAAGATAATTTTTTCTTTTGACAAATATAGATTAGTCTTCTTTTTGGATAGACTAAGTACAGTAGGTGGCTAGATTTTTATAGTTGTCCTTAGAGGGAGAAGTCTACTTATAGCAACAAGAGAGAGACATAGATGTTCTTTTGAGGGAATCATCTATTTGCAAGAAGTTTGACTCAAGGAGTAGAATTTTTGTTATCCCAATATTTTTTGTATTTTTATTTTGGACTTGAAGTCATGGACAAGACTATAAAGGAGTATAGGCCTCTTTTATGAAGGAAAAACCATAACATGAAAAGGTTAGCTATGAAAGAGGGGTTTTAAGTGAAACAACCATGGGATTCCATATTGAAAAGGAAGAAAAGTATCCATGAGAATCATGCCATGAGTAGAGCCGTGGTACTCATATTGAAGATAAGGTTGAATGGTGATGGATAATCACACAATTCTAGTTTAGTCATTGGTCCTTAAAAGAGGTAGGTGGAAGGAGAGGTTCACTCAAGGGATGAGCATATAAGTGACATAAAGTGATGTAGTACTTTATTCAACAATAGAATGGTCAAAGATGCAAGGCATTAAGGGGATCAGGTTTAGGTTTACCCTCAAGAGAAGATAAATGATAAGCTCTTGATCCATAGGTATGGGTGACAATATAAGGTCCAAGCTAATTAGGAGAAAACTTTCCTCGTTTACTTTTCTCTGCTTTGGTTACATGTTGGTTTTCCTTCAGGACAAGGTCACTGAACTTGAAGGTTTCATTCTTGAACATGTTTTTCATAGGCATGCTTGATGTATTTTTGGTAGATTTTGAGGTGGTCCAGAGCATTTAGACAGCCTTCGTCCAATAGCTCGAGTTGTGTCAAACGTTCTTGGAAAAAATTCATCAAAGAGCATATCTTTGAGTGATATACAAAGAGATGGAATTTGGATCTTGAGAGGTAGGAAAACATTTGTACTATAGAACAAAGAGAAAGGTGTGGCATTGGTAGAGGTGTGAATACTGGTACGATAAGCCCATAAGGCAAAAGGAATGTGCGTGTGCCAATCCTTACCAAGTGTCATCAACCACTTTCATAAGAATTTTGTTGAGGTTTTGTTAGAAGATTTGGCTTGACCATTTGATTGTGGGTAATATGGTGAAGAAAAACTGAGTTGAATACCAAATTTGTCACATAGTTTACATAGGGTTTTGTTTTTGAATTATTTTCCATTGTCAGTGATGAGGTGATGAGGAACACCAAAATGAAAAATGATATGGTGGTTGATAAATTTAGTTATTTTTTTGGCTTTGGTAGAAATGAGAGGGATGGATTCCACCCATTTAGTGTAATATTCAGTCATTGTGATGATCCAATGATGATGTTGAGAGGAATGAGGGTTAATCTCTCCAATGAGATCCAAACCCCATTGAGAGAAGGGCCAAAAGTCTCTGGTGACTTGTAAGGTGTGACTAGGGGTGTGGTGAAGGTTAGCATGTTGCTGACACTTCACACAATGTTTGACGTAGTCACAACAGTCTTGGTTAAGGGTTGGCTAGTAATAGCCAAGGTGAAGGATATGTTTTGTGACCGCAAGGCCACTAAAATGTCCCCCACAAATCCCATCATGAATTTCTTTGATGGTGTATGGGATTTCAGAACTGGTGAGGCACTGCAAGAGGATACCATCAAAGCCACATTTGTAGAGAATACCCCCATGATGATGTAACGAGAGACACTTTTTAGGAAGGCTCGTCATCCATTGTGAGTGAGATCTGGAGGCAGAATTGAAAGGGAGAGGTAGTCAGTGAACTACTTATACCAAATGTTGTGTGGGTCAGTTTCAATTCTTCCCACAAAATTTATGCCACCTAGATAATATAAGAGGGTGACTGCAACCATTGTACTATGAAAATATTTTTTTGGAGTATTTGAAGGTGAGGTAGGTATTTGAGAAGTGAAGAAAGTAGTCCATGGTATCTCATTATGAATTTACAAACCATTAGTGGATCACGGATGGATTTAACATCTATCTACAGAATTTTTTAGTGGATATGGAGTGGTTTGAATGAGGAAGTGATCAAACGTGGTCAAAAGTATGTCGACATGATGTTTATACTTTTGAAGTTCCTCATTATGACACTGGTACAAACCATTGACTTGGTTCACAACTAGTTGAGAGTCACCAAATATATTAATGGATTTAACATCTAGGGCAATGACAGTTTGAAGACCTAACACAAGTGCTTCATACTCGGCCATGTTATTAGTGCAGTCAAAGTCTAACTTAAAGGATAATGGCATAGGATCACCATCAAGAGGAATGAGGATGACCCCCACACCTCCCCCATGTTGACATTTGGAACCATCAAAGAATAAGGTCATTTGGTAAATGGTGTCACCCAAGGGAAAGAGTGGCAATGGATTCGTTAGGAAAATCAAAGTTAGAAGATTGATTTCTAGGAAGAGGAGCATCTGCAAGCTGATCTGCAATGGTTTGTCCCTTGATAGAATTTTGATGAATGAATTCCAGGTCAAGGTCTGCAAGGAGCATGAGCCAACGCGTGGTGCGTTGGTGTTGGTAAGGTTTAGCATACATGTAATGTAGAGGGTCAGTGTTGGTGACGATGAAGGTTTTGTGGTTAAGTAGGTAGTGGCAAAGTTTAGTGGCCATGAAGACCAAGGCTAGGAAAATATTTTCAGCATGAGTATACCTAGTCTCATAGTCTAAAAGAGTATGACTTATGTAATAAACCACTTTCTCCCTATGTTTCTCATCATGATGAGTGAGCATGGCACCCAAGGAATGGTCAGTGGAAGAAATGTAGAGGTAAAAAGGTTTGTCATCTTTAGGTGGGATGAGCACAGGTGGCTGAAGAAGGTATTTCTTCAATGCTTCAAAGGATTTGTGGCACTCATCATTCTAATTGAAGGAGACATCATTTTTAAGGAGATGATGAAAAGGGTGACATTGGTCAGAAATTTGGGAAATAAAGCATCGAATGGATTACAATTTTCCTTACAAACTATGAAGTTGTCGAAGGTTAGTAGGTGGAGGCATCTCGAGAATAGCCTTGATTTTGGTGGGATCAACTTTGATGCCCCACAAAGAGATGATGAAACCAAGGAGTTTTCTAGAGAGAATGGAAAAGATGCACTTCTTTGGTTGAAGGGAAAATGCAGTATTGGATGAGATAATCAAAGACGACTTTAAGAACTATGAGGTGTTTGGCATGACTTTTGGACTTACCGAGGAGGTTGTCGACATAATCTTCCAATATGTCATGCATGATATCATGGAAGATATAGGTCATAGCATGCTGATAGGTGGCACCAATGTTTTTCAAGCCAAAGGGCATGATGTGATAATAGAAGGTCCCCCAAGGGGTGATGAAGGTGGTTTTGTGTTGATCTTCTGGAGTGAGTAATATTTGATTATAACCCAAGAATCCATCCATAAGAGATAACATCTCATGGTTGGCTGTAAGATCAATGAGTTGGTTGATGCTAGGTAGAGGAAATTCATCCTTAGGGTAGGCAAGGTTAAGGTTGTGGAATTCCATGTAGATGTACAAAGTCCCCCTATTCACTTTGGTGACAGGAACAATGTTAGAAATCCATTGTGGATAGTCAATGGGTAGAATGAAGGAAACAGAAAGAAGGCATTGGAGTTCTTCTTTCACAAGAAGGGAAATGTGTGGATGCATTTTTTGTAGCTTCTATTTCATAGGTTTGGCATCGGGGATAGTCATGATATTGTGGACCACGATATTAGGGTCAATACTGAGCATATCGGCATAAGACCAAGAAAAAGCATTGTTATGATCTCGAAGGAAAGAGGTGAAGGCTTCCTATTTGGTAGAATCTAAAGATTGGCCTATCTTTAGAATTTGAGGGTCATCCTGAGTGTGAATGTTGATCTCTATGGTTGATTCATTCAACATGGTTTGTGTCTCAGAAGGTAATGACCAGTGAATGTAAGAATCATCTGCACCTAAATAGGTGAGAATAGAATCATCATCCTGACATTGAATGACATTGATAGAAGGTGTGTCATCATCCAACATGTCAGGATAAAGAAGAGGAAGGGAAGAGGGCACCTCACCATCATGATGATAGGTCAGAGGTCCCAAAGAAATGGTGTTCATGAAAATAAAATTTAGGAGGGATGGATTTTGGATCCATGGACTCATGGGTGAAGGTGGTGTGGTAGGTGAGTTAGGTGTGGAAGGATTATCTTCCTCTATGAGGTCAATTCTAGCCTTCTTAGGAATAGGTGGCATGGAAAATATGATACCACAATGGTCTTTGTGTTTTTGGGTGGTGCAAGGTATGACTGTGTGATGACCTTTCTCATAAAGACCAAAGCCAAAGCCCTTCTAGGCACATCGATGAAGAAAAGTGTGGGTGAAGTGTGGTTGGTGAGGTATTGGAAGTCAGATGAGAAAGGTTCAGGTTTAGGTAGGTGGTTCAGGAGAATAAGAAGAAGTGTCGAGTCCCCCATATGTCAGGTTGGTGTGAAGGTGGGGAGGACCATATGGAAAAACCTCTCCTACATGATGGTCATAATGTGGGTGTTGGTGAAGGCTTCCATACTCCTAAGGAGTAAGGAAAGTGTCTATGTTGTATAGGTGGTACTCCCCTAGGGAAAGGCATTGAAAAACACCTACCAAGGGGTCTGAGGTTGGTACTTGGGTAGCGGGGATGGATGAGCTACTCGAAGCCTGAGAAGGTGGGGCATCAGTTGTTGGTGAAATAGGTGGGTTGGTAGATGGGCTAGCTATGGAAGTTGTGGTAGCAGAGGGGATAGATGGGCTGGCTATGGAAGGTGTAGTGGAAAAAGTGGTAGATGAGGCAACAAAAGAAGATGAAGCGGTAGGGGTGGTAGATACCTTGACTAGAACAAGGACATCATTTGGTCAGTAAAGCATGTTGCAGGTTTTAAAAGGTGAAGGATCCATTCGAATGGTGTAGGGGTGCCCTTCATATTCAAATTTTAGGAAATGGTGAAGGGTTGAAGGTACACACCCCATGTCATGAATCCAAGGTCGGCCAAGCAACATGTTATATTGAAATTCCCCCTCAAGAACATAGAATAGTTTAGGACTAGTGTGGGGACCCACACAGATGTGGAGGATGATGGTGCCAAGGGTAGAAGTCATGGCATCATTGAAAGAATGCAACATAACAGGGTTATTATGCATGCAGTTGGTGGGTATGCATAATTATTCATACACATGGGAAGAAATGATATTAATGCTAGCACCTCCATCAATCATAATGCATCGAACATGAGTATCATTGATGTAGGTGGAGATGAAGAGGGTGGGATCAGGATCATCTGATTGTAGAGGGGAAATATCTGAGTCAGAGAAACTGATGGTGGAAACCTGAGGAGAGGTAATGGGGGTAGAATTTTGAGGTGGAGTGGTGAGGGCGGCCACATGATGAGGGGTAAAGATGGTGGCCATAGGTGTAGGATCATTTGGTGGAACCTCGATAGATTACAAGGACCTCAATGAGGGCCTGATGATGAGACTCGAAGGTTTGAATTAGGTCATACAAGGACATCTTTAGAGGAGATTGATGAAGTTGTTTAATCATAGAGTGATGTGTGACTCCATCAGAAATAGGATAAGCCAGCCCACAGATGGTTACCTTGGGGGAAGGTGTAGGTGGAATGGTGGGTGAAGGTGCACTGGATGGGCTACTAGTTTTCTCTTTTCCTTTATCTTTTTGTGATCGAGTGGCTACTCGGACCATATTTATTTCAAATATCAGAGGAGGAAAAGAGGGTTGTGGAGATGCAGGTAAAGGCCACTGAATAGATATAGGGCTAGACCATGTGGTGGTGGGTGAAGGGGGAATGGAATTCTCCTCCAACAGGTCATCTTCATCAAAGAGACCATCTGAAGTACAGAGTTGAAGGAGAATGTTTTTGAGGGCCTTACAACCTTTGACATCATGCCCTGGTGAGTGATGATATGCATAGATTTTGGTGTCATCAAACCCTACTAGTTTGGGTTTGAGTGGGTCATAAGGCTTAATAGGTGGCAGTGAGATAGTGGAGGTTTCTAAAAACCTAGTGAGGATGTTAGAATAGGATCCTACCAATGGATCATAGTGAGAAGTCAGAGTTGGCTTGGATGAAGGTGTGGGTGATTTTTGTGGGAGAGGTGTTGTTGGAGGTGGTGTAGGTGTGACTACCTTTCTGGTAGGTAGTGAAGGTTTTGGTTTTGGTTTAGGTTGCACCTTCTTGGGTAAAGGTGTAGGAGGGGTGCATGAGGTAGAAGGAGATGTAGAAGGTGGGGGTACCCTAGAAAGCCAAGGTGAGAGTGGTGGTGTTGGAAATAGTGTGGTTGTAGGTAATGGAGAAGATGTAGGAAGAAGAGGTGATGAAGGTGAAGGTGTGGGAAAAAGAGAAGGTAAAGGTGTGGATGCAGTTTGTCATGCCTTGGATTTTCCTTGGTGAAGAGGTAACTTGACCAAGGTGGAAGGGTGTGGGCCTAAAATAAAAGGTAGAGGTGAAGGTGAAAGAGAAGGCATGGGAGAGACTGGGTGTGAGGCCTAGGAGGTTGGGTCTTCCTCTTAGGTGTGGGAATCAGTTTTTTGATGGGTGGTGGTTGAGTAGACAAGTCTAGTTTCACTATGGGATGTAGTAGGCTAGGTGTTGGTAGGACCCCTAAGGAAGTGGTAGGTTTAGGTGTGGATAGGGGTTTGGGTGAAGGTGAGGCTGAAGAAGAAGGGGCTGATATGATTGGCTCAGGTGTCATGGTTTTAGTTTCCTTGAATACCTTAGGATAGATAGTTGAGGTATCCAGGGACAACATCTGCATTTGGGTGGATACTGGGAGTTGAAGGTGCCCCTAGAGTGTGGAGTAATCAACATACTCTAATCGGTCCACCAAATGTGAGAATGGTTTTGGTTTAGAAGATGAAAAACCAGTGGTGAAACCCATCCAGAAATCTGAGTCTTGTGATACAGGGAAGGTTTTCACCTCTGATTCAGTAGGCAAGAGTGATGTAAGAAGGTTGACAGGATCTTGGAAGACCCTGGGAGAAGCATCACCTATAGGAAGAGGAGATAAGAGTGGCTCCTCTATGGGTCGAGGAGAAGGAAAAAAAAGTGATGTGGACTCCTCTTTAGGTAGAAAGGTGGATAGGGTTAGCTCCTCCTTGGGTAGAGGAACAAGTGAGATAGGTTCCTCCTTGGGTAGAGGAATAGGTGAGATAGGCTCTGTGGTAGGTAGAGAAATAGATGGGGTAGGCTCCTCTGTGGGTAGAGGAGTAGGTGTGATAGGCTCCTCATGGATAGAGGAGTAGGTGTGATAGGCTCCTCCATGGGTAGAGGAGTTTGTGCAAGAATTTCCTCGATAGATGCTATGGGAGGAAACTAGCTAGATGGAACAGGTACTGTGTTGAAAATGACATGAACCTCATGCACATTGGTGTCACTAGTAGAGGTCTCCAAAGCCTGGTTTGATGAAGGGGTATGATTAGGAAAAGGTTTCTTAAACACACCCATATTGGCATTGGCAGGTGCATTAGGGTTTTCCAGGATGAGATCACCACTATCTAGCATTCCTTGGACAATGTTCTTGAAGGTTTTACAATTTCCGTCACTATGTCCCCTAACTTGGTGATAGTTACAGAAGTCATTTTCTTTGTACCATGATGGTGTAGGATGAGAAGGATCAAAACCAGTGTTTGGTTTGATAGGTGGAAGGGTGATGGCTCCATATTTTAAAATATTTTCCAACACAGAAGAATATGGTTCTCTGATAGGAGTGTAAGCCCTCTATTCATACTTGTATTGGAAGTTTTGAACAGAAGAGAGGTTGGTAGGTGGTTTTGGTTGATTAGATGGATGAGAGGGGTTGGATTTTAGAATCACCATGTTGGCAGATCCTTTGGCCTTGGAATGGTTATTAGAATGGTTGTTTGGTGGTTTAGAAGAAGATTCATTTGATTTGAAGTTAGCATTCTTGTTACACAACTTAAGTTTCTCTTCTTCAAGGGCACAAATCTCTAGTTTCTGGGCCATGGTGAAGGCTTCGTCAAATGTGTGAAACATTTGAACCTGGAGAGTCAGGGAAATGTGTCTAGCACATGCCCTTGTGAATAACTCTATGAGCTCTGCTTGTGGTAGCTGGAAGGTGAGTTGATTGATGAGGCCCCACCAATGTGTGATGAAATATGTGATAGATTCATCCTCATATTGGTGAATAGAGTATAGATCTGTCATAGAGACCTTCTTAGAGATATTGATTGAGAAGTGATCAAGGAAGGTTTGGGCCAATTGGTTGAAGGAGAAGACTGAGTGCCTAGGTAAAGCACTATACCAATCTAGGGTGGGTCCTGACAATGACATGGGAAATTTTTGAAGGAACAAAGCATGGTCATGGCCTATCAAATAAAAATCATGTTTGAATGAATAAATGTTGTTGAGGGTCTTCCTTGCTATTGAAATGGTTGAACTTGGGTAACTCCCATTGTGTAGCATAAGGGTGGATAGGTATGGATGGGTGGATGGGCTCGTTACAGATTTCATCATAAGTGAGGACATTACGAGATCTGAGAAATGGAGGCCTCGAGTGTTTGCATCTTATCCATCATCATCTTGATAAGATCCATGGTAGGATTAGATTGAGGAGTTCCCCCTATGGTATAAGGGGGTGGATGAGATGAATAGGTCATAGATGGCATACCAGTGTATGGTGGTGTTGAATATGTGAAATGAGAAGCAGGTACGTAGGTAGGAATAGATGATGAGGGCATGTACCCTGAATAAGAGGTGGACACTATAGGTTGTGACTGAGGTAGGGTGTAGGTGGGAGGAGCTTGTGGGAATATCCTTGTGGTAAAAGGTGGTAGAGTAGGAGGAATCAAGACCACCAAATTATGATAAGGCGTATAGGATGTCGACACAACTGGTGGTTGTGAAGTAATAGGTACTGATGATGTGGGGATCCCTATACTAGGAGCCATGGATGAGGATATGGCAGATGTCAAGGCGCTGGTAGAGGTTGGGGGAGTGACAGACATTGAAGGTGTGAAAGATGCCAAAGGTGTGATGGATGTCAAGGGTGTAGTAGGTGGTGTTGACGTAGGAGTAGGTAATGCTAAAGTAGCATTCACAGATATGGAAGGGGGTATGGAGGTAGGCATACCAAACAATGGCTGGCCCGATGAGTCATGGGTAGAAGAGTGGGAGAGGTAATGTTGTAAGGCTATGACATTATGATCAAGGAATTTAGTGAATTCCTCATCACCTGTAGGTATAGTTGAAGGAACATTGGGGTCCATTGGTGAAGAAATAGATGGTGATGAAGGTGAAGTAGGTAACGGTATGCAACTAGTGTGAAAGGAAAAATGCTCACACCTGTTGGTGAGTCCAAACCATAAGAAATTTGGAAGATGGGTATTCTAGGATCTGTAAAACTGAAAGAACTCAAAAATAGATGTTTGGTGAAGTCTGGAGGATAGAAATAGGTTGTTGTTTCTGATAAAAATAAAAAACACAGAGACCGATACCGGTTAGTAAACTGGTGTTGGTTAGGTAGAATGTCTTGTAAAGTTACTATGAAAATGAAGAAATTTGAAAATTGGTGGGAAGAAAAGTGGAAAACGGGTAATGGGCTCTGTTAAGGGTGATAGAAACTCAGAAACAGAGTTAATCTAAAAGAATTGGTATGTAAGAAGTTGTTTTTGAAAAAAAAAATATAAGACCAATACCAGTCAATAAACCGGTGCCGGTATGATGAAAAACTGATGTATTTATGCCGGTTACTGATAAAACTAGAAGAATGAAGGATTGTTTGAGTTAAATTTGATGAAAAGAAGCCCAAAAGAGGTTGTGTATGACAAAATGATTTAACACACTCAGGAAAAACTAGAATTAACCAGTTGTGATGGTTGAGTGTGGAAAAAAAGAAGAAAAAGTGGTGAATACGTCCTCACAACTCAAACTACAGAAGACAAGAAAGAAAGGTGACAATCAAACAAGCAAAAACTAAATAAACATGTTATCCTAGGATCATATTTTTAGTGTTTAGTTGGCTTATGCCTTAAGACTGACTGTGAATGATATAGAATGTTTGGATAATGAAGGTACCTAGAAAGTAATCTATGGATGGTTTCAGGTTTTGTTTTGGTGAAGGATCCTTGATATACCTTACGGTACGTGAGGTCTAAGCTATGATATGATAAACTAGCCAGAACACTGAGTGGGTCCCACCGTCAATGGGTTTTTAAATCCTTGACGGCTTCTTCCTGGAAGGGAATGTTTAAGAAGTTTGTAGATTGTGTTAAGTGATTTGGATAAGGAGTGTGTGCACAAATGTGAACTATGCTTTATTAATCAATCACAAAATGGTCATGACCTCTGTCATATGATTTCTACTTAACTATGTGAGCTAAATATGCAGACATACAGGGATGAAATGCAAGTGTTTTAAGCCCCAAATCAAAATATGATATTTGATGTAAACAAGAGTGAATACAAAGAAGGATGAATTTCACCAATAAAATAATAGAAGAAAGAAGAAGGATTCTTTTTAAATGATGCACCAAAAGAAATGTTTCATTTAGAGAAATTAGAAAGAAGGAGAAGATTACCGAAGAAGAAGATTTAGTGAATAACGATTTAGAAAGGAAACACACAAGGTTTAACCTATATGAATAGAAATGAACCCATAAACAAGGGTCCCACTAGGCGTGCCAAAATGTTTCACCACAATGTTGTATATAAAACAAATAAGGTAAATGTGAGGTGAGGTGAGGAGGAATACCTGTGAAGTCAAAGAAGGTTGCACACTGTTGAGAAGACCAGGCTGATCGTGAAGAGATCCTTTTTGGCTAGGAAGGACTACCTGTAGAAGCACAACAATACCACCAAATAGAGTTAAATAGCATATGATAGTGGACTTCCTAGCGTATGCTAGATCCAAGAAGTGTGATACTTCCTAGAAAGGCTGTCAATCCACTATTTAAAAACAACTTAATGTAAAGAAATGACAGTAAAAGAAAGGTCCTATTGTAACAATATGATTTAGGTATCTCATATGCTAACAATAGACTATATTTAAGATAAATATTGAATATACAACTAAATATAGAGAAGGAAGGGTGTTTTCAAGGCTGGAAGGTGTGGCAGAGGTGTTTAGGAAGGTCTGGGTGAGATTGGGTGAGGTTTGGGAAGGTTTTGGGTAAGTTAGGAGCTCTCTAGTCTTAGATAAATTACCAGTCATAGAGACTGGTATCGGTTGGGCGACCGATGTCAGTACCTGGTAATAGCCGACGCTAGTTGGGTGAGCAATGCTGGTAGGGGAAATCAGGTGCAAAGATTAAAATGAGGTGGTTTTGAGCTCTCTGTGATTTACACAGAGAGTTGGGGAGGCTTAGATAAGGTGGTAGGATTTCATTTAAGACTGAGAGATGAAGAAATAGGTATCTGGGATGGGTATAAAGGTAAAATGGGAAAGTGGTTGGGTGGAGGTGAGACGGAAGAGATCCGGGAAGAGGTAGAAGGTGAAAGAAAGAAGGTAAATGATTAACAACCAAAATACTAAAAGAAATGACAAGGTAGAAATCACTTACTTGCAGATTGGAAGTTAGTTGTAGAAATAATAGTTGTGGTTGAAGGAGAGACAAGTCCCGATCCCGTGCAACAATAATAGAAGGCTCTGGACTTCCTGTGAGTGATCCAATGCTATGGAACACACTGTTGATGCTTGGTGGAGGTTGTGAATGCTTGGAATGATCTTTGGTTCTTTGTGAGGTCACCTGGATGCTGTGAGAATACCAATGTCAGAACTCCCAAAAGCCAAGATGGAAGAACCTGAGAAAAGGGTTGGAATTCCTTATTTAAGGGAACTGATGGTGGTTAGGTGACAGGCTGCCAGCCTGAGGAATAACCAACATTGGTTAGGGAGAAAAGGTCCTATTTTTCCAAAAATAGCCTTTTCTCTCCATTTTTTGGTGTTGGTCAAGATTTGTTATGGACTAGGAGTCTGGGTTGGCACTAAATGAAGTGGGAAATTGGTAGGAGGGATAATAGGTAATGAATGTTAGGGTTAGAATGAGTCTTAGTTAGTTAAGGGGAGTGGTGACTTAGTCTAGGTTAATAAATAGGCTTGGAATGGGTCCATGGTGAGGTGAGGTGGAGGCGTGAGGTAATTATTAACTTAATATGGGTAATCAAATTAATAATAATGTGTGGGGGGTCATGCCATCATGTGATTCCACTTTGGACACAATCTCATCATAATCCTTTTAGGAGTCCTCCACATTGTTACCACATATATCTACATTATCATAACTTATCTCATCATGTGATTCTATTTTGACCACCACATTATCTAATTCATCACTTTCTTCGATTCTATACACCCACTTAGAATACAACCAATTACCATACCCATGTTGCACTCTTCATCACATCTCAATTCACTCATTGTTTCATCTATTTTAGAAACGTCTTACATGAATATCTTATTTCCTTCACCACCACTCATTCAAGCACCCTTCTTTCTACCGGAACCACCATTGCATATTATACCATCTATTTTTCTCATTCAAACTCTTGCATCTATTCCCCGTCATCTATATCCAATCGTTTTCCCATATCTTCCTCACAAGTTTCCTACAATTTCTCTCATTTTTTCAACTTTTTTAGAGAATTATTCCACATGCACATTATTTCCTCTAACATATCTCATTCAAGCACCTTCTTTATAGCCCCATCCATTCATATCATCTAACACAACCACACAACTACCTATTCTTCCATATTTTTCTTGTAAATTTCATTCACATCTATGACTGCTTTCACCACATTCTCATTTGTTTGACATCCACTCTTACATACCCCCTCCTATTCCACACAATCATCCTCTCATCATACCCACTCATCACCAAACCACACCCTTAGATATCATGTTTCCTTTATACATCAATATGTTCTCCACTCATCATCCACCTGACATTGTCACTAACACCGTTCCTCATATCACTTTATCTCCTACCATTGATCTATTTTCATGTCCTCACCCACATGAAATTATATCACATTCATCTCACTCAACATATTTAATATTTTCTTCATTTACACAATCATGTGCTCCACTAACTACCATCTTATGGATTCTAATTAATGTTATTTCTTTGCTCATGCTCCAAACCATACAATCAAATACAATTATATACCCATCTATCACTTATTTCTCTACATCATGTGTATTATTCATTCAGTCCCTATAGAGATTGGGGGAATCTCATTTGTCTTCAATTCCACATTTTATGCACTCCATACATTCCACTTCTCTTCATACAACATGTATTTGAAACACATATCGATTCTCTGCACACCCTGCACTATCATCATTGACACAAACACACAAAATTAAAAAATAGCTAAACATATTTCGAAATCCAAAAAAAATCTTAATATCCCAAAAAATTTCAATAAAACAACACTTTCTCATAGATGTTATTCCCTAATTACTCCATTCATATTTCATTCTAATTTTTAGTTCATTAATACATACTTCACTTACATTTCATTCACATTCCATGTCTTGGTTTCTTTCACAACTTTTGGTGCATTCTTGATTATCTTATTGTCACATTTTGTGATTCAATAGTATCTACTATAGTTATTTTAACTTGGTCTCTCATTAATTGGTGAATTAGGAACAACTATCATACTATATATCCATCCACTATTACACACTTAACAACTATTGTGAAGGCCACATGACATTATCTATTGATGCTCACCAATTTCATCTCCATAATCCCTTTCACTCCCTCCACCAAGCCACTAGTGGTTCTAAACCCCTTGAATAATTGAGAAGAGATGAATATCATATTAAAAAAAATTAAAAAAGAAGTCAAAAAAAGAAAAGAAAAATTAATATGCAGAACTCTTCTTAAGGGTCTTCCCAATATCTATACTAGGGCTATGGACTCCTAGCTAGTAGTAGAGTAATGTTGCGACTAGAATCAAATGTATCTCCATTGGGGATATAGATTCCTAGATGGAAGTGAAGCAATGCAAAAAATACATTTCCCTCCATTCCATCTATCACCAATCACTTGTTTGACTCACACCTACAAACTGGCTCATGTTTTCAATCATTATCTTACAGGTCCTCACTTAAAGTATTAATTAACCTTCACACACACATAGGATATCAATGAGATGCATGGATAGTATGCCACCACATGATGTTTAAACCTTGTTCAAGATCTTGTTTTAGCTCACTCATTGTCTCATGGAATGTGCCTTCTGGCTCATCATATTTTCATCAATAATGTTGTATAAAAACTTTTCTATACACATACACCCATGTTCATACACCTACATAGCGCATGCAATCCATCATTACAACCATGTCATTTGCATGATTTCTTTCTAACTCATTTGAAATGAGAATCCATGGGCATTTTTTTGCCTTCTATATATCTTCCTACATCACCCACTTCTAATGTCATTTTGCTTTGCAATTATTTTCAATCACCACTTTGGGATGGGGTGACACTACTCTCACACTCTCTAAATTGTATCTAATCTTGTATGTATCACACATAAATTTTTTAAATACACATGGATGAGGTGATAGTTTCCTAGCTTCCACTCATTATGCCATTTTCCAAGGTTAAATTTCTATCATTTATCATCTTCCACTTTTCATACCATGTTATGATGTGGACTACGGATCCAAAAACTATAAAATGAGGCTTGATATCACATAAAAAAATTCTCCCCTAAACTATCTTATCTATCTAGGATATGAGAGAAAACCTAAATAGATAATATAGTTCAGGGAAGATCCTTGAGAAAAAAATAAGAGATTCATTTGGGTTCGATCAGTTTCTAGCTTTAAGATTCAGTCTAGTGCCATATATATGGGGGGGGAGGCAAGAAAATATGTCTAATCCCATATATAGATAGGGGAAACACTCCAATATAGATCTATATGGGATGATGAGCCGAGAGAGGGACTTGATTCCCTCCCAAATCTATATATAGGCCTCCTCGACCCAACCCCCTCTTAAATATATCTTCTTCCATCACCCAATTCTAGTGTCATTTTAATTTGCCATCATTTTCAATCACCACTTTGGGATGGGGTGAATCTACTCTCAAAATATCTAAATTGCATCCAATCTTGTACATATCACACATCACATTTTCAACTACACATGGATGAGGAAACATTATCCTAGATTTCACTCATTATGACTGATGCAGCCTAGAATTCGCCAGATAACACCCTAGTCGCATTGGCACATCACTCATCCTAGACTGAGCACTCACCTGAAGCACGCAAAGGTACCAAGTCCCTCTTTAGGGTTGCTGTAGTAGAATGTTAACACGATGAAGACTTAAAACGTATATATCCATAACTAATACATCATTACAAAGTGTATGGCAGATCTAGACTTAGGGAAGAATAGGTTTAAAAAATAATCATGTTAGAAATAAGAACATGCACTACCACATTACACATAGGAATAGCACTTCGGTTCAGTCAATATCTTCCATGCTTTAATTATCAAAATAACACAGAAGCAGGGTTCATTTTAAGAGACCTCTTGGAAATTGGAGGTGGAGAATACCTGGTGAATATCCCCAGAACCGGTTTCGTGGGAAGGCAAATTTTTTGGGGGTTGTATGAAAAAATTTCACCTGAGTTTCAAGTGCTGCAACAGAAGGCTGTAGACACGCGATGAGAGCACATCATTACGGTTGTTGACGCGTGTCACTGAGGTCTAGTGACGTGCGTCAATGCATTTTTTTGACGTGTGACAGAAAAATCTCCTGTCGTGCGTCTGCAGCCTCCGACCTCTACTTTCTCATCAAAAAATCTCCGTGTCACGCATCAAAAAACTCTTTGTCATGCGTTTGCTATGCGTCAATATCTGTTGTACCTCCTTGACGCGCGTCAACATTCATAATGACGCGCGTCACTAAGGTCTAGTGGTGCGCGTCACTAGACCTCAGTGACATGCGTCACTAGACCTCAGTGACACGCATCACTGAGGTCTAGTGACGCGTGTCACTATGTTTTATTTGGGCCTTATGTTTTAGTTTCTCTCTCTTTCGTTAGACTATCTGTCTCATACTATTTGTTTGACTTTGATACTGTGCAGAATGCATGTCCACCTCAATAATACCTTCCACACAGTCAGTATTCTGATTCTTTGTGGTGGCATCTATATGATTGATATTTACAATATTTGTATCTGCAGAGTTTCCAAAATACTTGAAGAGTGATTTCTGAGATTTCTTACTTACTTTTAGGGTATTCGTATTCTTTGAGCTGACACCTTCCATTATTCTGAAAAGAGTCCAAGTAGCGACTCTGTCTAGTGTCTGATGTCTTGTCGCGCGTCCCCTTTCTGAGGTCTTTGTCACGTGTCAACTCTGCACTTGTCGCGTGTCAACAACCCTTTTTCTGTCGCGCGTCCACTGTCTGCATATACTGTCGCGCGTCAACACTGCCCTTGTCACGCGTCAACTTCTTCACCCAATTCACGCGTCAACACTTCCTCTATCGCGCGTCATTACAGCTGTTGTCGCGCGTCAACAATGCCCTTATCACGTGTCATCACTACATTTGTCACGCGTCAACAATCATAGGATAATAGTAATCTGAATCTCTGGTGCTTAAGGGTATGTGAGTTCAAATTTCACAGTATTGGTAATTTGTTAAGCTACTTGAGGTATACTACCCGACGAATCAGCTAGGTTTTTATAGGTCTGATGTTTTCAAATGAAGGTGAAGCCGACCCCCAAAAAAAATATACTATATATTTTAGGCGAACAGGACACCGACCCACTCCGAATAATTCGCCTTTTCAAATTTTCCTAAAATGAAATTTTCGCCATATTATGAATATTCGCCGCTAAAATTATCCCTGCACAGAAGCTCCTTACAATACTGGAAATCTATGTGGTTGCGTGCATGGTTCTGATACGGTAATCCAAAAACATGCACACTATGTCATCTATTTCTCTATATCCCTCTATCTTACTACCAAGTAATTCACTATATATATATAGGGTGGGGACTTTCCCTTCACCGCTTATTTATTCCAAAAATAGGCCGCATGCTACTAATAGCCACACGCCATTTTCATGTATAGCCATATATGTAAGTGTGCTATCTATAGACTACTGATAGTTAATTGAGGTGAAAATCCTATTCTTAGAGTGTCTCCATGAAAAAGTGATATGAATCCAATTCTCTAGAAATAAAAAATTCGTGGCACGCACGTCTCTGCATTGTTGGTGTGTTTTGCACGCCATCTTATAAAAATAGATCTTCTTGCCCAAAAACAACTAAGTCTTGAATGCTGAACTTCTATTCTACACACACATTCTCCTATTCATTTACACCCTTGAACCTAGCTTGTTTTCCCACGCGGATGTCTTGTGTGAGTTCTGTCAAGTGTTCTTTGATCAACATTACCCCACACTAATCTCATTGTTACCCTGACAATGGGTATCTCCAAAAAATGTTGAATAGAAAGAATCAGAAAGAATTTGAATGAATAAAGCATGCTTTTATGTGGTAGCATTATCTGTCTCATCTTGAAGGATCAACTCTGGATACTCCTATTTTATTTTGGCCTCTAAGGCTTGCCACTCAGTGAGAGCCTTCTCTGTTTTCTTTGGAATGTCCAAAACAATGGACTCAAGTTCATCCTTCACAATTACCCCTTTTTCATTCTGAAAGACCAACATAATGTTGGACATTGCAGCCATTATTCCCTTTAGTACATACATTGTTTATGTGATGAGTTTCCCAAGCTCATCTAATCTTTCCTTGTGCGGATGTTGTGCTGCTGCCAGGGCCTCATGCTTTTGTTTTACAATAGGTAACCTCTCTGAGTGGCCCAAGGTATCATCCCTCATAGCCTTTTGGAATTCATTATCTTCTTCCAAAGTCTTTACCTTGATCAACGCCTCTAGAGCTATGCATATATTTAAGGCATGATCCACTTTTTAAATTCTTCTTGAAGTGCTTGTAGCATTCTGTTGTATGCTGCAACCTTTCTGATTATTGCAGCCTTTTCTCATTCTGCCACTTGTGTTGGATCCTTTGGTGCTGGCATACATAGAGGTTCATCTTCAAGTACTAGGTCTACTAAGGTACTTACATAGTGTATCACTGAAGGAAATGTCTTTGGTACCTTTGGTTCTAGGTATGGCCTAGCCTTTATAACAGTATCACCAATTTCCTCTGCGAGGCTAATAAATACAACATTTTTCTTCTGTGCCAAGTCTCTTTCCTATGTTAGGCACACTATTTCCTCATCTTTAGCTTTAATCTCTTTCCTGAGCATCCTAATTGTGGTGGCCTTATCCATATTGCACCTCGCCACTTCTGTTGATACTTTTACCAATGTAATACTCACCTGTTCATTTGATATGATAATAGGGTTTACTATCATATGCCTAACTTGGGGTGCCTTCTTCAACCATGTTGACACGCATGACTCCTTACATACATCAAATTCAATATCATCCATGTGGGTGTGCATTGACCATGATAGCTACTTTCGAGTGCACACGGTCGCCATATCCTCATCCATTAGCTCCCATCCGAATAAATCCTTTTGTGCTATCATGCTCTAGAAGTAGGCACAGACAATCTTTCCAGAGTCCTCAGCGTATCCCATGAGTGGTGCACTGTGTTCTCCACTCATCCTCTTTGTCCTTGGCCCTTTTAGAACTTTAGCTTCAAGGTTAGCAGTTTGCATAGTATCCGGGGAAGTCTCATGTGCGGTTTCAGATGTTTCCTTCTCTCCTTCCTCTCCGTCTTTCATCTCTTCATCTTTTGGCTCTTCTTCTTTCTCAAGTGGAGTAGGAGATCTTGACACACTCTCCTCTAATCCTTTGGCCTCTTCATCTAATTTCAACTTCCTTCTCCTTTTTGGCTAAATGGAGTCCTTGTGCGGAGAGAGATGAGGTGATATTCTTACCATTTGTGGGGTTCCACCTTGAGTCCTTGTGCATCTGAATACTTTCTTGAAACTGTTCTCTCCCTGTTCTACCCCCATATCATCTTCTTCATCCTTCCCTTGTGGTGGAGTAATGGCACGCTGTGATTCCTTCTTATCTGAAGATTTCCTCCTTCTATGCTCCAAGCCACCACTATCTTCACGATCTTCTTCTTCATCTTCTATGTAAATGGTCTTTGTGGGCTTCGGCTTCAGTATGTTCTCCATTGTATGTTGACCCTTCAGCAGCCCTAAGAGTGTGAACTCCTTATCCATGTACTTATTGATTTCCATCTTGGGATTTAGCTAAAGGTACACTAGTGCTGCCCCAATATCCCCTACAACTAGACTCATGGGATTTATGCTCAATACTTCTAAAATGAGTCTCTCGATATACAGGCTTCTCCCTAGATACCCATATTTCTTTCTCAAGGTGTGGTAGTCATAGTCTACCTTCTCTGCATTGAAGGCCAGGCGGCGTGTGTTTGTGAATCTGTGGACTGATGCTTGAAAGTACATCACTGTGAAGGCATAAGGTAACTTGCACCAAGGGATCTAGGATCCATCTTTCATTAGGAAGCATGTGATGAAGAAATGTTGATATACAAAAAATTCAAATTGTTTCCCTAATACTGAAGGTAGGTCCTTTGGCATGCGCCACTCTTCTTTAAAGGCCGCGTAGAGCCTGTCATACCATTTCTCTGCCCTTTACTTGATATCATTTGTCATGGACCATTTACATAGGTATTTGTTGAACCTTTCAACTGGTGACTTATTCTCCATGGGGTATTCCCATATCTTTTCCTTTGGTCCGTCTGGTACTCCAATATCCATGAATACCAGTGACAATAGAACAGCTCCAAAGCTGATTTTTCCTCCCATGTGTGCTTCCTCAACTATCTGTTCTGTAATGTAGCCTACAATATTGTAGATTACTCCTTCTGACATCCACTTCGCAACATGTAGGCACATGGTGTTCACCTATGACCACCTCTCCTAGTCATTCAACTTTGTAACAAGATGTACTGCTACTTGTACAACTAGAAAATTCTTTAGTTTATAAATGTCCATACCATGTGGACCCTTCAAGTATCCCAACTCTTTCCTAGTTTCTAGAATCACGACCTTATCTGTTAGATCAGTCTTTATATCCCCTCCTGTTGCCTTCAAAACTGTCACTATTGAGATCATTGTGGATGAGATTCTGACTCTGCGTCCTGCAAAGTAGAAAAATTCCTCATGTACTTTGCTTATGAGCTATCACTATAAAGGCTCATACTTCCTGAAGTATGGAAGCTCATATAATTGGTATACTCCAATGCTTTTCAGAAGTTTCTCACCTGCATCATCATAAACCGACATGTCATCTTCCGTGTGTTTGTTTGTCTTCGTGTTGAGTAGGGCATCGAGTTACTTTTTGTTCTCTGTGGTCCTATGGTTATATTCGCTCACTTTTATTTTTCTTATAGGAAAATATGACTCCTGGCCGGCTATGACGCCCTCTGGATATTGCATTTTTCAAAATTTACTTTCGGGTGCCATCTCTTCCTCCTCTACAACTACCTTCTTCTTCCCCTTTGTTCCCATTGCAGCTGCTTTCTTGGGTGCCATTTTTTTACCTTGCAATCCTTATATAGAAACTTTCCTCTTCAAATCTGTAATGCTCGACTCAAACTTGATTTAGCATTCCCTAGGTGAAATCACATGCCCTAGCTCCTCTCTGCTATCCTGATTCACTCAAACCCTTCACCACCGGGGACACAAGCTTCTTCTATGCACAGATCTACTTGTGACATTTGGTTTCACACTCTTCACACCTCAAATCGATTACTTAGCTCTTCACACTTAGCTCTTTCTCAAATACTCTTAATAACAACGGTAAAAATGAACTTGCATCCTATCCTTATATAGATTTTAAAATTTTGATGCATTTATCACTTCTCCACCTACCAAATATCCTCTCATTCATTGATCAAATTTATTCTTTCCGTGCAGTATATCTTCATGCCCTAGCTATAACCTTCTAGTGCACCTTCCTACCCACTGGTCACAAACTTCTCTTCAGCATGTGCCCATGCACTTAAGTACCTCATCACTGTACCTTATCCTGGTAATTATCATGGCCTCTGCTTACCTTGCATTATACTATTCCTTCATTCATCTCCATCCTTGGTCACTTTTGAGAAGAAATATTTTGACTTTGACAAACACCCGTAGCAGCTTATTCCTTTCCACCTTCCAGTTCTAGCAGTCCTATACCTTGATATCAATAACCACACCCCACACTAAAATTATGTGAAGTACATTGTGCATCAACATGCTCTATATTATAGTTAGCTTCATGCACATAAGCATGCTTATTACACAATAACAAAAACTAAAGTGACAAAGCATAAAGACAATGAAAGAAATACATTAAGGAAATATAGAATGGAAACCTAATATAATTGGCAATACTACCTTATTACAAATGCCAAGAAGAATTATTTAGAGTAGGGCTTCAGCCTACTCCTGTTAAAGTAACCGGGTAGCCGTGTTCCATCTAGTGCTTCTAACTGGAAAGTGCTTGTTTCAAGGATGTAAGTAATAACATACGACCCTAACCAATGTACCTTAATTTTTCTTGGATGGAGTAAGAACTTCATAGAGAAGTACCATTTGTCCAATTTCAAACTTATTATCCCTTATGTTTCTGTCATGCCATGCTTT
This sequence comes from Taxus chinensis, assembly GCA_019776745.2. Classification (NCBI taxonomy): domain Eukaryota; kingdom Viridiplantae; phylum Streptophyta; class Pinopsida; order Cupressales; family Taxaceae; genus Taxus; species Taxus chinensis. The sequence continues at coordinate 40,606,351 of CM034151.1, forward strand.
CTGCCTAGCCTTTTCCTACTTTTGACTCCATCGTGCTATGGCTTTTCACTCATCCAGTTGAATTATCATCTTAATATGATATTCTAAAGCCTACTCATTAGATAGACCCCCAGTGCACGTAATATGAAAATAAGGTAACATAAATTCTATAGGGAGAATGAATTCTATGCTAAACACCAACTAAAACGGTGTGGCTTTGTTCAACCTCTTATAAGTTATTCTATATGCACAAAGAAAAAATGATACTTTATCATCCCAATCCTTTCTTCCAACATCACAAAATTTTGTCAATGTCTGACTCAAAATATTGTTGAAAGCCCCAACAGTTCCATTTGCATGAGGATGATATGGTGTAGTCTTATGGTGTGCAACCATAAACTCATCTAATAGGATCCTGATTGTCTCATTCAAAAAGTGTGTACCCCTATCACTTGTCAAGCTTAAAGGACATCCATATCTTATAAGAACATTCTCCCATAGAAACCTAGCTGTTATAACCACTGTACAGTCCTTCATAGGTGCTGCTTCTGCCCACCTTGTGAGATAATCTATACAAGTAATGATATATAGCAACCCAGTCCTACGCACGACTGGTGAAGTAGGTCCTACAAAATCGATGGCCCATTTCTCAAATGGTTTGGTACTAGTAATAGGTCTCAAAGGAATCTCATCTCTTTTCCTTGGTTTACCTAGATGCTAATAATGGTCACACACTTTACAATATGCTTTACAATATTTATACAGTGTGTCCCACCATAATCCAACAAGTAGGATCTTGTGGGTAGTTGCATCACCTAATTAGTGGCCTCCTACAATACCACCATGTGCCTCGTCCATTATATCCTTGTGCTCATGCTATAATACACAATGGCATAATACTTCATCTCTGCCTAACTTGTAGAGGTTACCACTGATTAACATAAACAGAGCTGCGCATATAGCAAGCTATTTATTTTCTAATTCTTTCATTCCTTTTGGTGCCACACCAGTCCATAGAAAGACAATAATTTCTTCTAAGCCTGATGGTGCACATTGTAACCTATATAATTGTGCATCTGTTATAGTTTCTTCAATTTTCTGTACTTCTTCTCCTAAGTGAATTCTAGATAAGTGGTCTGGTCTAGATTTACTTTTCCCTGGCTTCACCACAACTGTGAAGTCAAACTCCTAAAATAGGAGTACCCATCTGCATATGTGCCCTTATAAGATGGGTTTGTTTACCAAATAATTCAATGCCATGTGATCTGTATAAAACACAAATGGTGTTGCTAACAAGTACTATCAAAACTTGTGCAATACATAGATCATTGACAAAGCTTTACACTTTGTAGTTGTATAATTCTGTTCAGCAGGAGTCAGCTTCCTACTAGCAAAAAAAATTGGATGATCTACAATAAATTTTCCAGGTTGAGATAACATAGTGCCAATGGCCATGCCAGAGGTGTCCACATGCACATGAAATGGTTTATCCCATGAGGGAAAGCACAAAATTGGCGTGGTAGTAAGTTTCTCCTTTAATATCTCAAACGCACGCTGCTACAATTCTCCCCAATAAAATGTACCTTTTCATTTTAGTAACTCTTCCAAGGGTGTAACTACTTTGACATACCCTTTGATGAACTTTCGATAATATCCTGTGTGACCCAAAAATCCACACACCTCACTTTGACTGGCAGGCGCTTCCAGGCCTAGAATGACTGCAACCTTAGCTGTATCACCCAAAAACCCTTCCTTATAGATTATGTGTCCTAATAGTATTCCAAAAGGTGTAGATAATATGCACTTCTTGATGTTCAAAGAGATACTCAATTGTCCACATCGTTCAAACATTAAGTGCAGATTGTTACAATGATCTTTCAGAAGCCCATATCCTTTGCAATCATCTAGATAAACCTGTAAGAAGTTGTGAATAAAATATTTGAATGCTTGAACAACTATCTGTGAGAATACAGTAGGCACATTCTTTAGTCTAAAAGGCATTACAGTATAGGAAAAAAATACCCCATTTAGTAGTAAAAGTTGTCTTTTCTTGATCCTCCTGAGAAATCCTAACCTGATGATACCCAAAAAACCCATCTGTGAATGAATATATTTTGCGCCCTAACACTCTTTCCAGTATTTCCTTAGTGAATGGTGTAGGAAAAGGGTCTGTGAAACATGCAACATTCAACTCCCTATAATCTACATAGATTCGAAGCCTACCATCCTTCTTGATACTTATCACCATAGGACTAACCCATTTTGACTCATCCAAGGGTCAAATAATCCCAGATTGCAACATCTTATCAATCTCTTCCTTCACTTTTTCACATAAATTGGGATTCATTCTATAAGGTCACTTTTTAATTGGGCATGCTTTGTCCTTAAGCTTTATCTTCATTTACCCAAGTGATGCATGCACACCTTTAATTTCATGATACCCTTGAGGGAATAAGTCTTGATAATCCCTGAGTAACTCAATGATGTTTTCCACTTTCGATTTTGACCAATAGTCTCCAATTATGACATCCTTTGGCTCAACCTCTGAACCTATATTCACCTTCTTTATCTTCATGGGTTCATGATAGGCATGCGTATCCTTGTATGTACTATCTAATACCTCGCGCACCCCTTGTGAATGTTCAATATCTAGGTTCTCAACTTCTTCATCATCCACTATGTAGACCATCTTTCCTTTCTCTTTCTCAAGACAAGCGCGTTCAAGTAGTATGGAGTCCATTTCTTCTTCCTTTTAAAAATGCACTCCAGACTCTGTCTCTCCAAATATTTCTTGAATAATCTCTTCTACCTTTGCACTATCTCCCATAGTTAAGCACTTGAAAATTTTTAATGATTCTTCTACTGGAGGTTTAATCGAGAAGTAGTCAAAGGTCTGGATCATTCTTGCAATCAAATTCTACCAATTTCTAGTCTCTCTATGTACTTCTGCATATACATATCAGGCATGTGCGCATCCTTGTAGAGCAGAATACAATCTATGCACCTAGAGTGAAGGTGGTAATGCTTCCTATCCCACTATCCAGAGTCTCTCACAGTGCTAAATGTGATGCTGAACAGGTTGATCACCATTATAAGTGCAAATCTACATAGGTGCAATGCTCCTTAAAAACCTAGTAGATAGGGTGATTCCGATCTCCTCCCATTCTATAAGATTATATCTATGGACTACCCACCAGCGCACTGCTGTCCCACATAAGGTATACACTTACACATATCTTCTATTACTTTGATCTATCCACCGTGCTTCCATGGCTTTAAAAAATACAAGAAGATCTTCTGCCCTAGTATACCAAGGTACTACGCTACCTATCCGTCGAACAGAACAAATTCCATTCTTGTGCACAACCACACTTTTTACCTTGCACCCTACTAGTTCATATGTACCATGAGCCCAATTATCACAAGCAATACTCATAATATCACTAATAGAATGACAATCTTCCCCATGTAGGATGCCTTCCTTTGATGGCTCATTGACCTATGGGTCCTGAATAACACATATATAGATTTTGTTTAAGTCCTCCTCACTTAGAGGCTCAACATATGGTGTAGACTTCCCATATGTCAAAGGTATTACAACCCTTTCCTCCTTTTTCTCAAAGATGATATACCCCTTATTGAATCTCAAGTCAACATTATTTTCATAACACCAAGGGCATCCAAGCAAGGCTGGAAAACTATCTTCTTCTGTAAGTGCTAATACATCAAAATCCCCAGTGAACTTGGCCCCTTGTATGGTTATAGATGCATCCTTAAAAACTCTAATGGGAGTGGCCTTAGTCTGGTTTTCCATAAACAACACTTTAGATGATGACTACAATGGAGGCCTCCCCATTTATACCCATGCATCTAATGTAAGCACATTCACTTCCACACCTGTATCAATCAATATGTTGCTCAACAACCATCTATACACAACAACATTTAGAGTAATTTACTTGTCTTAGTCAATGTTATCAGGAGTAATATTTACATGTAGGATTTTCTGTTCATTCTCAGTGTTTACGTGTGGGGTATTCCCCTTTAACCAATTTCCTAGCAGTAGAATAATATTCTCCTAGCACAACATTTTACAAACCTCTCTGATGTCATCAATATCAGAGGAGAATTTTTTTGCTTCTTTCTTCTACTCCATCTTCCTTAACTACTCCTTTAAACACTGTATCTCACCTTGAAGATTCATGAGGACCTCCATGGTCTCTTGATAGACTTCCTTCTGATGAGCAGGATCTAGTTACCTTGCATGCAAAACGTCCCCCTTGGTGATTGTAGGCTTCTAGTGTAATGCCTCCCTTACGCGCGCCACTTCAGCTCGTGTAGTAATCTTCATTATTAATGCCTCAGGTCCTGGTGCTATCTTGGGAATCCACTGATCTTATACTATGCATTGGATTCTAACCATCCATGTGCCTTTATTTTCTTTCTTATGTTGCTTACTTAGATGCTCATATAAGTACGGGCACTCCTCATAGCTATGGTTCTTTCCATAGAAAGAACATGTAATATTCTGGGGACATTCATGCCTATAGTGGTCAGGAGATCCGCATGTCTAACATGTTCCATGAGGGAACTCACCTCTTCCTCCACCGCGGCCTCATCCTCCATATCCACCGCGATATCCACGTCCTCTTCCATGACCTCCTTCAAAATGCCCCTCATTCCTGTCATAGCGCATTTGATTATGATCTTGATCCTGGTGCTCATTATTACCCTTAGAATTATCCATTACACTTGTCTATCACACCCCAATGTCTATAGCATCCTGGATCTAACCAATCAACCTACAATCTTTAGTATCATGGGTCATGGACTGACAAATTTTATAGTAACAAGATACATTCTTCCTTATCACTCACTGTAACAAGGGATAATGACTAGCATCATGATTCAAATGATAGATCTCACAGTCCAATAGTAATGAGCATATAGATATTCAAGGGAAACTATCCTTGGTGTGACCTTTCACTTCAAAATCTATACACCAAATCCCTAAGTGCATTTCATGGGTTAAATTTGCTGATAGCTTCTCTAACTATTTTTCCATAGCTGCAATTTGTGCCTCTAAGAATGGACTAATGCCAGTGTCTATGCTCCCAAATACCTCAACATGCAAAGCTACTTCCAGTGCTTCACGTGGATCAGTGTATGTCTTCTTATGTGACAATGCTCTTCTGAATGGTGTAATCAATCCACCAACAAACCATTGTGCATGTTGGCTTGTGTGAATATCATAAGAAATATTAGATAGGAGTGTATTAAAATGGGCATCATACTCGAGTACACTCTTAGTAGTTCCTTGCTTGATATCCTTGAGCGTGCTTATAATCTTGTGCTCAAATTCTGAGATATAGAAATCTTTCAAGAAAGCATCCTTCAGCACTACATAATCCACACAAGTTTGATCAGGGTCAAAATTTCTATACTAGCTATGTGCATGTCCCTGTAATGTAGTAGCAAATTAACTTTCCTTGCACTTAGAAGCCATGATCCCTTTCACGTGCCACAATATTTCACACATGTGCACATGCTCAGTAGCATCCTTTATGCCTTTATACTCTGGAAGATGAAGAGACATATCCATATAAATATTTTGTGGTTAGTGCAAACCTTACACACCTGATCCGGAACCTCCTGTGTTTCCCCTACCTCCAAAAACACTAGATCCACCAGAACTAGAACCACCTATACCTCCCGATTCTCCACCTATAGCTAGAATAGGACCTATAGATGTAAACCCCTATTCTCTGACGGTAGTACTATACTGAACCACTATAGTCTGTGAAGTATTTCCACTTCCAAAGGTGAATCCAAAATTCGATGCACTCATGTTCTGTGCAGACGATGCACCTGAAAACACACCTCTAAATAAAAATGAATCCATCTGCCCTACCATTGATGTACTTTCTCTCTTACTTCCAAAAATTTCTTGCTGATTACTTGTCGTACTAGATACTAGAAAACCAAGAACAAGGGATAGGTCACCAGGTGGATTAAGATGTGCACCTATGGCCCAGGTAGTCTCTGTTGGTGCAATTCTATGTGAGGCCAAGGGGGGATCCCTGTTGTAATTTCCAAGATGGGGGAGTTCTTGATGCTCTGGATCCAAGTATTCTACATGAGATTCAAACCCTTCACGAGCCATCTCTCTCCTCAACACCATACTTTCTATAACAAAACGTTGCTTCTCTATCTCCTTCTTGCGCACCTCTTTATACTTAAACTGCCTCTCCTCTCTCTGCCATTCTACCGCTAGGTCTGCCATCTTTCACCAAACATGTTCCTGCCCTCATGCATGGTGAGGTTTAGTTAGTCATCAGTTTACTCTCCAAGTTCAAAGTTACCATCAAGATCTTGATCGCCAATGGAATGCCTTGCAGATATGTTCCTCTAAGATACCGCAAAAATTGGAATTCAACTACCTCTAGGAAAGAATACATCAAAATTGAATATTTGAGAATATAACTATTTAGAACAGCACGAAACCACGTATCCACATCGCGAGTCTAGATCCAATCAGCATCATAAAGGGCCTTAAATTATTCCTCTGTCCAGATAAGTGTGCGATACCTCCAATTCTGCTTAGATGCATAAAAAACTAGCCACTCATATAATTTTACTAGAAAGATGACAAAAAAGATCTCATATAAATTGTCATACAGGTTCTGTTCCACCCATATGTGTGTGTTAAACTCATATCTAGTGTTGAATTGCCATGCATATTCTTCCTCTAGATTGTGTATTCACTCTTCAATACTTGCTAGAGTTAACCGATACATCTTCATCATGAATCATCCTGAAAACAACTGAAAAAGATGTCCTGGCAATGGAACTAATGATACAACCTAGAATTCACCAGATAAAACCCTAGTCACATTGACACATCACTCAACCTAGACTAAGCACTCACCCGAAGCGTGAAAAGGTACCAGGTTCCTCTTTAGGGTTGGTGTAGTAGAATGTTAACATGATGAAGACTTAAATCATATATATCCATAACTAATACATCATTAAACAATGTATGACAGATCTAGATCTAGGGAAGAATAGGTTTAAACAATAATCATGATATAAATAAGAACATGCACTACCCAATTACACACATGAATAACACTTAGGTTCAGTTAATATCTTCCATCCTTTAATTATTACAATAACACAAAAGCTCCTTACAATACTAGCAATCTATGCCATTGTGTGCATGGTTCGTAATCCAGAAACATGCACACTATGTCATCTATCTCTTTATATCCCTCTCTCTTACTACCAAGTAATTCACTACATATATATAGGGTGGGGAATTTCCCTTCACCACTTATCTATTCCAAAAATAGGCGACATGCTATTAATATCCTTGCATCATTTTCATGCATAGCCACACATGCAAGTGTGCTATCTATAGACTACTGATAGTTAACTAAGGTGAAAATCCTATTCTTAGACTGTCTCCATGTAAAAGTGCTCTAAATTTGATTATCTAGAAATAGACAATGCGTGGCGCGCACATCTCTGCATCGTTGGTATGTTCTGTACTCCATCTTCTGAAAAATATCTTCTTGCTGAAAAATGGCTAAGTCTTGAATGTTGAATTTCTATTCTGCACGCATGTTTTCCTATTCATTCGCGCCCTTGAACCTGGCCTATTTTCCCATACGGACGTCTTGTGTGAGTCTATCAAGTGTTCTCTGATCAAAAATGAATTTTTCTAAGGTTCACTTTCTATCATTTATCAACTACCACTTTTGATTCCATGTTATGCTGTGGCCTGTAGCTCCAAAAAATATCACTTGAGGGGGATATCAGATCAAAAAATTCTCCCCTAAACTATCTTATCTATTGGGGGAATGAGTGAAATCCTCAATAAATAATATAGTTAAGGGAGATCCTTGATAAATAAAGGAAGAGAGTAATTTTTGTTTGGTCATTTTATAGCTTTAAGAGTTACTCTAGTGCCATATCTATGGGGGGAAAAAATATATCTACTCCTATATATAGATAGGGGAGGTACTCCACTCTAGATCTATATAGGCATCCAAGCTAGGAGAGGGAGTCAATTCCATCCTAGATGTCAGGAGGAATGAGTCCTTTTTTAGAGAGGGTGAGATGAAGCATTATGAAAGTGATGATGCCTGTTTGATGAGGTATTGAGAACAAGTTGATGTTAGAAGGAAACATAAGAAGGATAATTGTGGAAGTGTAAAGAAGATTCATTGCGAAAGGGTGAAAGTGCATAAAAGAGTTCTAAGATGAAGGATACATTTTATATGAGAAAATGTGGGGAAATAAATGTTTTAAGAAAAATTCATTATTAGGAGGAAATTTAATAAAAAAATTAGGTGACATACGATAATGATGCTTGATTAAGATATGCATGGAGGAAAAAGATGTGCAATGTTTAAGTGGTTATGGGTGAGAAAAGTCAGCAAGTGGCATGATTATGAGTGTTGGAATTAACAGGTTAATGAAACCCATAATGGTAGGTACATATGGGAAGGATAAGAAAAAATTAGACCGAAGAGAATATAAGAGGATTTTGATAAGAATGAGGTTTGACCTGTGAAGTGTTTGCATAAATAATGACATTGGTGAATAAGATGTGGTCATGGATTGGGGATGAAAAGATATTAATGATATGGAGGAGGAAACCAAAAGATGATTAGGTGTGTGAAAAGTTAAGTTGTTCTCGTCATGACAAGGAAATTGTTAGGGCTATTAAAATGTGTGAATGAGAGGGTGAAGAAAGGGTTTATAAATGAAAAATGCTAGCTAAGTGAAGGAGCACATAATAATTATGTGGAAGAGAAAAAATAAGGGGAAATAGGGAAAATGGAGAAGGAAAAATATGGGGATGGTGAAAGTGTACTTAGGATATGGGTTAAGAGTGAAGTAAAATAATGATGACATATGGGAGGATGACTATGGATTTGGTTATGCCAACAAGGATAACTATTCATTAGTATATGATAATAATGGAGTGAGGGGTAAAGGGAGTGATGAGGTGATTACTATAGAGATGATAACAAGGATGATATGGGAGCAGTGTAAGTCAAAGGGGATGATAAAAGAGGTTATACTTGAGGAATTACAAAAAATAAAGTTGTCCACAAGGGTGGTAGTTGATTGGGGTTGGAAATATGAATGGGTGGTAGAGTGATCAATTGAGTTCAGAAGAAGCATTACACACTCCAAGGGGTGAAAGTAAAATCTCAACCACAAAGGGAAACTCTTGCTTCAACAACATATCAATAGATCTAGCTCCTTGCTTTAGAAACAGATCAACAGATCCACACTTGATTGACAGTAAGTAGAAATAGAAAGAGGAGGGAGAAGTAACACCATTTAAAGAAGATGAGGAACTAACTTCTAGATTCATAGAGGTCATTTCAAAAAAAAAAAAGAATGAAAGGATTTGAAATGATCCCAAGATCGCTATACAGTGAAAAGAAAAAGAAGATTGACAATTGGGAAACTTCAACATCCAAAACTACTAGATCTTTTGCTAGAAGACTAGTAGATTTTGGAAGTAGTTCTAAAAGAGGAAGGCCCTCAAAAAAGACTCTTAGATCCAAGAGAACAGAGAAAGACATTGCAGATGGAACTCAACGTCAATTGAGCCATCAGGAAATACCAGCTCCCATTCCTATTAAATGAAGATTATCTCTTGGAACATCGAGGACTAAACAGACGCTCCAAACAGAGAATCATTAAGGAATTACGAGATTCTAGTAGTCCCAGTATTTTGATTTTGTAGAAAACTAAGATGAAAGCTAAGATCCTTGAAATTAGTAAAAAAAATTTCAGGGAAAACTCTGACATGGTTGCGGTGGACTCTCAGGGAGCCTCTAGAGCTCTAGCTACTCTTTGGGATAAAATACACTGTACTGGCATGATTCTTAATGCTAGCACTAATCATATTGCTATTAAATTTCATGCTATTGAGAACAATGGTGCATGGATCCTTTCTAATATCTATGCCCCTAATACGGTTAGTGGGAGACGTAAAATTTGGACTGATCTTAAGATCTTTATAACCCAACATACTACAACCAACTGGCTTATCATGGGTGAATTTAATTCTCCTCTAAACCCAGGTGAAAAATATGGAGGAATCTCTAGCTTTTCCACAGGTATGGAGGAATTTGCAGATTTTGTTACTGATCTTAATCTCTTGGATGTGGATCTCCATGGGAATAAATACACCTGGAACAATAGAAGGTTTGGAAAATATCTTATCCAAGTTAGACTAGATAGAGCCCTGATTTTTGCTAGTTGGATTCTCAGTCAGGACTTCACCTCTCTTCCTTGCCCAGAATTGGATCGAACCACAATCTGATTGCCTTAAATCTTCTCAATTGGACTAAGCCCATCAGAAGCTCATTCAAATTTGAAAAGATGTGGATGGAGCATGATGACATTTATGACAAAATTAAAGAGTGGTGGGTTTGGAATGGTGAAGGAAGTGCTCAATTTAGATTGATTTAGAAGCTCAAAAATGTTAAAAAACAAGTTAAAATTTTGAATAAAAGAGTTTTTGGTAATGTGTTTGAAAAGAAGAAGAAGTTAAAACAAAAGCTCCAAGATCTGGAAATCAAAATGAATATAATGGGGAGATCTTTTGAAGACCAAACTGAGGAAAAGAACATTCTTTTAGAGCTGCATACGATTTGTAGCAGAGAATAATCCTTATGGAGACTAAAATCTAGGGCTATCTGGTTAAAAGGAGGAGATAGAAATACGAAGTTTTTTCATATGACCACTTTGAAGCATAGAGCTTGTAATAGGATTATGGAAGTGGCTAAAAGTAACGGCACTGTTATAAAAGATCCCAACAACATCAAAGAGGAAGCTCTCAATTTCTATAAAAAACTTCTTAATGAGAGGAATATCATTGCTGATGAGGTAATTTCTTTCATGTTGGAGGCTATTCCCCAAGACAAAATTGAGGAGTAGAGATTTAAAGATATCACTAAAGCTGTCACACTTGAAGAACTACAAAAAGCTGTGTTTACTTTAGAAGGTGACAAGGCTCCGAGCCTGGATGGATTTTCTATTAAGTTTTTTCAAAATTTTTGGGAAATATGTTCGGAGGATCTTTTCAGAGTGGTGAATGAATTCTATAGAACTGGGGACCTTTTGAAAGAGCTTAATAACACCCACATTGTGCTTGCTCCAAAAAAAATGGATGCTAAGGAATTCAAAGACTTCAGACCCATCAGCCTTGTGAATGTTATCTATAGAATTTTTACCAAAATGATTGCTACCCAGCAGCAGAGTGGATTCATTAAAGGCAGGATTATCCAAGATGGAGTGATTATGGTACATGAGACCATACACTCTATGGAAAATAATAAAAAAGTGAATATGGTCCTTAAGCTTGATATGAATAAAGTCTTTGACAAGGTCTCTTGGGTTTTTCTAGACAAAGTTTTAATTAAATTTGGCTTTCCTGCTAAATTTAGAAAAAATATTAAGGCTTGCATCACTACGGTCAAATTCTCAGTGGTGGTTAACGGTGAGCCGGTGGGATTTTTCACAAGTAGCAGAGGGTTAAGACAAGGGGACCCCATATCCCCCTTGCTCTTCATTCTTATGGTAGACAGTCTTAGTAGATCAATTGGTAAAGTAGTTATTGACGGTCTGCTGAAAGGTTCAAAGCCCACTTCCATCAGTCACATAGCTTCTCATCGTCAATTTACAGATGATACAATTATTCTCTTAATGGCATCAGTCCTTGAAGCTAAGGCTACCAAGGCTATTCTGTAACTTTAGAAATCTACTTCTGGGCAAGAGATCAATTATGATAAAAGGTCCATTTTCTTCTTCAATACTCTTGAGGAAAGACAACTTAAAATTGCAAAAATTCTGGGATGTAAAATAAGTGCACTTCCAGCCACTTACTTAGGACTCCCTCTTGGCACTAAAAAAGTTTCTACCAAGGTGTGGAATGATCTATTGGTGAGATTTCAAAAAAAAATGGCTGGATGGAAAGGATCCATTCTTTCTAGTGCTGGTAAATGCCTGCTCACAAAAATCACTCTTCAAAATCTGCCTATCTATATCATGTCTCTATATAAGATTCCTTCTGCCTTCAGAGAGAAAATTGAGAGGATTCAAAAAAATTTCTTATGGCAGGGCATGGAGGAGAAGTTTAAATATCACTTAGTTTCTTGGGATAAGGTTTGTACTTCAAAATCTATAGGAGGCCTAGGCATAAAAGACATCAAGAAAATGAATGAGGCTCTTATTGTGAAAATGGGCTGGAGAATGCTATCTGAGAAGCAACCCTGGATAGAATTAATTAAGGCTAAATACCTTAATCAACAAGCTGTCTTTTCTTTTCTTCAAGATGAGAATCTTCCTTATGGTTCCATTTTTTGGAATAACTTAGTGAAGAGATGAAATTTCATAAAACAAGGAAGTAAGTGGAAAGTGAGAGATGGTTGTGATATTAAATTTTGGGACGATAACTAGTTTAATTATAACCTTATGGACAAATTTGGTGTAGTCAAAGACAGTCTTGAAAGCAAGTATGGCACTAGAATCAAGGATTATATTCAAAGAAAAGGTAACAAAAAGAAATGGAAAAAAATTTCTGTGGATAGAGATGATCTGATCCAAACTATTTCCTCCTTGCAAGTTTAGTTGGACCTTATCCCCTTAAGTTAGCTAGAAGTTAAGTATGAGTTAGTTTGGAGCAGCTCTATTGATGGGAGCTACTCTGTTAAAACTGGTTATAATACTTTCTTCGACAATAATCAAACTGAGTTTAAATGGAGTATAATTTGGATGAATGAGCTAACACCTAAAATTAACTTTTTCTTTTGGCTTGCTCTCAGGGGTAGTATTCTTACCACTGACAACCTGATAAGAAAAGGTTTTATAATGCCTAATAGGTGTCATCTGTGTAAAAAAGACTATGAGGATATCAGTCATTTGCTTATCCATTGTGAATATGCTTCCAAAATGTGGAGTTTTTCCCTCTCTAATTTTAAAGCTTCTTAGGTGGTTCTGAAGGATTTCAGTCAGCTCTGAACCCAATGGAGCCCACCCTATAAACATTGTGTTGTGAGAAGGCTCTGGAATTTGGTAATGCCTCATATTATTTGGAGGATATGGAAAGATAGAAATGATATCATCTTTAAAAATAGTAAATAGAATTATAAGCTCAGTATTGGGAAAATTTCTAGTGCTATTAAAGAGAATATTGCTAGATTTAAACCCCCCAAGAACAAGAGTTATCCAGAAAACAAAGAGCATATCTTGTCCCAATGGTAGATTAGAGCTGACAATATTTGAAATAATTCAGGTAATAATATTGATAGATATTTGATACACTGGCATCATCCTGATCTCAATTGGTGTAAGTTGACCTTTGATGGGGCCTCTAAGGGTAACCCTGGAATTGCAGCTGGGGGAGGAGTGATCCAGGATCATAAAGGAAGTTTGGTTGCTGCTTATGCTGGTAAAATGGGAATACAAACTAATCATTTTGTTGAAGCATTATCCACTTTATGGGGCCTTAGAATTGCTCAGACTCATAATATCAAAAATCTCATTCTGGAAGGAGACTCACTTAATATCATTAATAATCTTAATCAGTGTTTGCCTCCAAGTTGGAACATCAAGGAATTCATCTTGGAGTCCATAAGTATTTGCCAAACCTTCAATAATATTAAGATCAAGCATACTTACCAGGAGGGTAACAAGGTGGCAGATGCATTTGCTAACTATGGCATAAATGTTAATCACATTATTTGGGATAATAGTGATCACATTCCTGAGCAGATTCAAAACAACATACAAGCGAATACTTATGAGCATGCAAATTTGGAATAATATTAATGAACATTTGGAGTGGGTCTTTATGAATAAGACTTTCACATGCGCTGATAAGTTTAAAACAACACTTAAGCAGATCTTGACGGGCTATCAAGGATATAGAAAGTATAATGATGATTTAAAGTGGATTTATTTGAAGATTAAAGCCACACATGCGGGAAATATTGTGCCTATAATAGATATTAAATTGTTTTTTATGGATTTTCAAGTCCGTAGTAAGGCTGATGATGATCTGGAGTAGGTTTCTAAGGGGGCTGATGTTCGCGCATGCGGGATCTCATAGGTACAGAGCAGCATTTATGCAGGCATTAGTGGGAAGTGTTATGACAACAACGGCTACACTATTCATCATTCCCATTGTGTGAGAAAAAATAGAGAAAGGTGGGTTGGAAACTGTGGCTATTATAGAATTCCTCAATTGAGCCTAGCGCGGACCCGAAGTGGAAGAATAATGAAATGTTTTGGAATATTCTCAACTAGGGAGGCATTAATAATTTTATTGAGAAGATACAGGGTCACAACCAACGCATTTTCATGAAATTTGTGAAGGATTGGAAGGACCGCAAAGTTGAATATGGCAGACAGAAATTTTTGATCAATGAAGAGTTAATCGCTGAAGCTACTAGCCTTGGATTGGTTGGGTACCACTTTTTCAATAAAAGGATTGACAGGCCTACTGAGGAGAGGAAATTTGTGGAGGGTAATGAGAAACTAGTTTTTTTCACGATGGGTTTGTAGGTCAGCTCTATCTCTCTACCTTTTGATGAGGTCACCCATATGATGGTGAGATACATCTCTTTAGAGGGGAGATTTGTCACAGTGCTCTTAAAACATCTTGTGTTCCTCAATCACTTCTGCAGAAATTTCATGGTATGTTTCCCTCATTATCTGCTTAATTCTCTTGAGTGCTCCATTTTGGAATTCCAAAAGCATACTCATGCGGTCCCTTTTCATCAAGGTCTCATTTTCTTGTTGCATAAAATCTGTCTTCTTAAGCTTCCCGGCATTCCAACTTCCCCCCATCTATGTTCCATTTTTTCCCCTCACCACTGCCGATACCACTCCTTTTATCCCCATCACCATTGATGCTACCCCTATGAGTTCCTTCTCGGCTCCCCCTATCATCCCCCCCACCTCTGCTCCTACCCCATTCGCCTCCACTTCGACCAGACCTATAACTAGGTCTTCTAAAAGACTGAACCTGGATACCCTTTTTTCGGGGAACGTTCCTCAGGACTTGAAGGTTGCTCATAATCTCCTTCATATTAGTAGTACAGGTTCTCAGGAGACACACACTAAGAGCTCTATAAAAAGGCTAGAAGTATTATAAACTGACATGTTGCTGTTGAAAGAAGAAGTCAAAAACTTGGCTAAGCAAAAAGGTAAGAGGATGAAGGAGGAGGCTGATATTGACAATAAACAGGTTGAAGATATCTACAAAAAAATTTACTCCCTGGACAACCGACTAGGGAAAAACAAGACTCGCCATGACCATAATATGGCTATATTTAGTGCAATCAAGGAATTTATTGAGCAGCATGTCCGTTGCGTCTCTAACTTAGTGGAATACCAACAACTCTTTGGGGCACGGAAAAAGAAAGTAAACAAACCATTCAACAGCTGGATATCACTGACCCTAATCATATGACGGCATTGGCTATGTTCACCTCCTTTCAGACTATTAAATCCAAAATTGCCAAAGCTGCCAAGAAGTAATTGTGGATTTGCGCTAGTCTTGCTGCCTTCTATCATGTTTTTTGCTATTTTTTTGCTATTTTTTGGTTGCTCTTCTACAGTGTTCAAACTGGTTTGATGTTTTGGGGTAACTGCTCTTTGGTTACATTGGTTTTTTATGTCTTATCTAGATCTTGATCCTTCTTATAATTTTTTTCATTCCTATTCTGGCTTCTAGGCCCTTTTTGTATACAAGGGTATAGTCTCTTTCAAAAAACTATTTACCAATAATTAAAAAAACTGAGTGTCAAGCAATTTATAGAGGATGAGGAAGAGCGATTTAGATAAGGGGCGAGTTTACATATGGATTAAAAGGAATTATAATCATTGGAGGGATGTTGTGGAGGTATTTGAATGGGTGATAGGATGATTTTGGATGTGAGTATGCATAACTTCCTACTTTATTGGTGATCATGCAAACTTATTTATGTAAATGGAAGATGATATATGAATGTGAATGAAGAGATTATTGTTAGAGATATGAAGGGAGGTACATGTTATCCATATTTTGAACCCCTACAAAATGGACAACTTAACATGTTAGAGTGTTGGTAGTTATTGGGGGAAACAATGTAGCTCACTGCAGTAAAGGGACAAGCTGTTTGGTTATAGGAGACAAGTGGTAGCTATTGCCGGCCGAAAACACATACGACTATTACCGACTGGTAACAAGAATAGTTGTTACCAGTCAGTAACTAAATTTCGATGTCGGATGAAAGTAGTGAGGTTTCTCGACTTTGCTACTATGTGTGTATAAATGTTACCGACTGGTAATAAGAATGGTATTATTGATGGGTAATAAAAACCAACTTGACATCATGTGCAACGATTGCCGGCCAGTAACATGAAAACTGTTGCTGGCTGAAAACACCTGGGATGACATGTTACCGACTGATAACATCTCTGGGCCAACTGGTTCTAGGATGACTTGTTCCTAACTGACATAATGAAAAAATGTTACCGATTGACAACATAAATGTTGTTACTGGCTGACTACAAGAATATCGAAGACAAACCTCGGATTAGGTGAGGTAGGTGGGTGAAAAGATGGCTCAACAACTAATTTTAATGAAGTATGGCACCCATGTCTTCTTCTGCTTGGAAATTACCCTCGGGAAATGGATTTTTATGGCTATTCATACCTTTTTTTAGAGAAGTTAATGTAGATGTCAGTTGGTGAAGAAAATTTAAGGATTTCTCTCTATATAATGTAATAGACCCCTCATTTGAAAGAGATATTTTCTAAAATGGAAAGGAACTTTGTCAAAATTTTTCCAAAGTTATTGTGAGTTGCAGGCCTTGAATTTGGGAATTTTGTAAAGGATTCTTGCCTTGTGCTTATATTGTAATGGATTGTGCATCTTTTTAAGCAATAAAATTAGTGTTTTGTGGCTTTTCTTGCCCTAACTCGAGTTATACTGCATTTATTTCCTCCCATTATATTTTTAGGTATATTGTGCATATTTCTATCTCTTTGAAGGCCCAAATATGTTGTGCTCCATGAAAATGGAGATTTAAATGTTGTTTTAGACTGTGGCACTTCTGTTTTCACTTTATTACTACGTTTTCTTCCTATTTTCACTCACTAGGAATATCTCCAACCCTTGTTCTTGGTACTACCACCTCCCTTAGTGTAGGATTTAATTTCATGTATCTTTCTCTTCCTTGGCCCCTTAAAATCTTAGGTTAGTGTTATATAGTTGCATTTATCTTTCTAGGAGTATTTTTAGTGCTAGGAATAGGTAGAGGAACCAACCTTTTCTGGAGGTTTGTCTTAATTACAGGGGTCTCAAACCTTGAGACAATCCCATGTTAGTCAAAAGTAGGGGTCTGAAATGTGAAAATCCTAGGGTGCTACTTTTTTGACATAATACACACTTCATAGGAGGGGATTCTATTGTTTCCATGCACACATTTACTACATTCTACATCTAGTTATTTGCTCGCTTCTTCAAAAAGTGCAACTAACATAAGAGAACCTAGGTTAAAATTGCACACACACACCTAGAACTACATTGGGTATGAGATGTAGTCATCGGTTAGTGATAAGTCCATCCATTTGGAAGGTGAGGACAATCCGACCCCTTCATATGCATCTTTTGTTTTTAGGATTTTGATGCTTTTTTTGGGATTTTACAGGCGATTCTTCATTGTAGGTTTACAACGGCATTTGAAAAAGTGTAGTGAAATTCATACAACAGGAAGTGAACATAGGAGAACACTTAGCGAAACCTCAGAGGAGGTTTTTCTGGTCATTTTCATAGACTAGGGCACCAAGATCTTAGACTAGGGCACCCATGGGTACCCCTATCCCTCTCTAAGTGCCCCAGTCTAGCTAGACATTCCATATCTGCACTTTTTGAGGATCCTATGTGAAGGTTTCCTCCTCCCATTCACTTGGTCTACACTGCCACACACTTCTGTGACATCTGTGAATCAACTAAGCCCTTCTTAACCCTCTTTACACATTAGGGTTTCATATTTTCTATCTTAGTTTGTTTTGGATATTATTTCAATATTTTATTAATTCATTTATTCAGTCATCTTACTACTTCTATAACATTAGATTACACTAGAATAATTCAATTTTAGTTTAATCAACAAGTATCTGCGCACCATCTCTCACACAAAGTAGTAAAAAAAGGCATATTATGGGGTATCTCCCCCAATTTGGTAATGTGCCATAGGCTGACATGGTCTAATATATCTATCTTGGCATCTAACAACCCCAATCAAAGTAACGTACTTATGTGACGACCCACTCGAAACTCCCTAGAATGTATATCTCTCTACACAACACAACAAAGAAAAAAATCACACTATTAACACGTAAAACTGTTGGTCTGAAAATCTGTCACGAGAGCAGATCTATTGATAGATGAGCCAACAATGTGTAGGGCATAACCCCTCTTTGAGACAACAAAGTGAAACTGGTTTATTGCTATTCTACCGGTAGGAACCTGTGTAAGTCTTACAGTATTCTGCCTTCAAGGGGTTTGGGATCTCATCCTAGTAGAGGTAGTTTCGATGAAGAACAAAAAGGAATGAAGGAAGGAAAGGAAGGAAGACGGATCTGAAGGGAGAAAATAAATGAATTCCAAAGTAGAAAGGTCAGAGGGTCTATGTTTTGGGTTGGTAGTAAACAGAGCCAAACCTACTTGTATAGATGAACAAAGCAATACTGATGAACAAATGACAAAAAATTAGAGATAGATCCAACAGAATAAACGCATAGATCTGACATAAGAAATATTAGATGCCCATAACACACATATTCAACACAAAGTCTTAATATTTGTATTAATTTTTTCTTCTGTTACAAAAAGTACAAAGCCTTTTCTTCTCACTTCTATTTTTCATCTAAAAAGTGTCCACCCAGAATACAACAAGTATTCTAGTATTTATAGAAGGAGAAGAGGAAAGAAGACAAAAGAAAACCAACCACTTACAAAATATCTAGAAAATATATAAAAAGTCAACAATTGACTTGGGCAAGTTTTTGGATGGCAACATCCCATGGTGCAACATGGATGATGTCATCATATATGCTAACGTACTTTTTTAATATTTTCAAAAATGATCAATGGATCCTAGGAAGAAACTACTCTTCAGTGTAAAAGGGTGCACTTTTCAGCATGTCGACAAGAACTTCTCAGCGCATTGGCACACTTTTCAGCATGTCGATAGGAACTTCTCAGTGCCTTGGACGCACTTTTCAGCATGTCGACAGGAACTTCTCAGCGCCTTGGCGCACTTTTTAGTATGTCGACAGGAACTTCTCAGCGTCTTGGGTGCACTTTTTAGCATGTTGACATGAACTTCTCAGCGCCTTGGGTGCACTTTTCAGCATGTTGACAGGAACTTCTCAGCGCCTTGGTGCACTTTTCAGCATGTTGACAAGAACTTCTCAGTGCCTTGGGCGCACTTTTCAGCATGTCGACAGGAACTTCTCAGCGCCTTGGAACACTTTTCAGCATGTCGACAGGAACTTCTCAGCACCTTGGGCACACTTTTTAGGATGTCGACAGGTACTTTTCAGTGCCTTGGGTGCACTTTTCAGCATGTCACCATAACAATTTTTGCACCCAACTCAAAAAGACTGAAAAATGGCTAAGTCCTTAAAACTTGATTTTTGGAAGGGAATTTGGGCTATTTCGAACGTTGTCAAACTTCCTTGGGGCCAAAATAAAATTTTCGGTATGGTTACCTGTAAATTGCCCTTGAAAATTTTGCACGATAACAAATACATACAAAAAAAAAATCATAATAGCCTTGCATCCATTGAAATACACACATTTCACCAACTAGTTCCAAAATACTCCCCTTGGAAACTAGTTCCCATACATAGGTCAGTAGTGCCAGGAAATGGGTGCTAGTGTCTCGAAGGACAGAAATGCTATGTCTACTTCCTTCCCAGTTAGAAATGCCAAATACTACAAAAATTCAAATTTTACTAAAACTGATAAACTCATGCATTTTGAATTTTTTTTCCAAAAATAGTCACACATACCAGCTCATCGGTTATCTGCAAAGCCGTAGTCAACGCCACTCTCTCAAATCTCATCAAACTAGCTGCTCTAACACGTGGAATCCTCGACACTCAGAGCTCAAATCTCAAATATTATTGGTATAAATGAAATTACTATTCACTTTTTCCATATTACTATATACAGTAATTCCAATTTACTCTATGCTATAGTTACTACTTACCACAGTTCTTACAACTAATACATGACACACAGTTTTTCTCATATATTGAGCCTCGCTACTCCATTTTTCTCCCCACTTGCGCCATACAGATAATTATTTCCTCTCACACTGTACTGTACACTTTTCACCATTCCATATTCACATCTGGAACATGTAATAATCAATGCATACATATTCTTTTTCAATACTACTATATCTCCTATGCTATCTCTCATATACTATTACAACTTTTTACAACCTTGTTTTCAGCTTAGTGCTCATTTCTCCACCCTTCACCCTTTCACTGAAAGGGGGGCATACAATCAAGATCATCCTATAATCCCTCTTAGGATACAACATAATTGATCAAAATTTTTGATACATTAATATCACAATTTTTTCTGATCTCATTCAAACACAATTACAATTATTCTATACGACATTCAATAATTATTTCTATTTCAAATCTATCTCCCCAAATGACCTTATATGGGGGAAAAAAATCTCTCCATGAGTAATTTTCTAAATAAATCATATGAAATCAATTACTATCACTCAAATCAATCAATCAATACAATAATCACAATTACTAACACTCCTAGATGACCTAACTTGGGAGAAGCATTACATTACCATCACTTCCAAATGAACTAAATTGGAAGCCATCTAGCAATATTCAAATCAGAAAACCCGTTATTGTAGGAGTGGGGGTAATGAGACATCATTGCATTTCCTATACTGCTCCTATGTGGGTTCTTTAATTAGAACTAATCCGAACTAAATTTGGTCTCTATCCATTTGTAGTGGTAGGACCTTTTGGGGAAGTGTCATAGAAGGAGAGAAAAATAGACCTCTCTCCCCAACATTCTTCATCTAGTGGAAGGATTCCTAAATACTCTCATTATGAAAAAATGGGGTTGGGAACTGATCACTTCCTACCCATATCTATTACCTTTTGCAAATAATTCAACATCTCCAACGACATTACAACTATTTCTCCAAGTTTCTCCTTACGATAGTTGATATATCCTCTTAATCCATGTGGGTCAAGATGCTGACCCATGATTCACCATGCTATAAGTATATAAATTCTATGTGCACTCTTCAATATGGATTCTCCGGACTCTATACAAGTATGTTCCTTAATTCCTTTACACTACTTGAATTTAATTCAAATAGAATAAAGGGGGGAAAATGTAGACACAAAATCATGCACATATTACTATTTTACT
Organism: Taxus chinensis; assembly: GCA_019776745.2. Lineage (NCBI taxonomy): Eukaryota > Viridiplantae > Streptophyta > Pinopsida > Cupressales > Taxaceae > Taxus > Taxus chinensis. Next base: position 40,627,842 of record CM034151.1, read on the forward strand.
ATGCCGTCAGTATGTTATTATATGCATGAATCTTAAGTAAGAAAAGTATTCATTGGTGACACTATTTCCTATCCTTCTATGTCTTTGATTTCTTTTTACTGTAACTCTCTCCCACATTTGCTAATTCTGTATCCACTTATGGTCAGGTCACAGGGATCCCTTTCTATCTAAATTTTTACATTTTTTGTCATTTATCCTAGGAAACTAGCACCCACTTTGGACACTAGCACCCAGGCGCTTGTGTCCATTTTGGTTGCTTCTATCATGTTCATTATTTTTACACATTTTGACATTTATAGTCGATCTTTTCACTTTTCATATTCTTATCCCATGGTCATAGTTTGCCTTTTGTGTCATTAGTTTCAAAATTTAAATAAGAGATTCATATATATACATAACATGCACACTATTATTCTGGATAAAAATTCAAAGGGACTATCACATCTACATACTACCACTATTAATAGGGACCACATATTTTGGGATGCATACATTGCATAAGAAGAGGAAGTGCTGAATTCCATACCACAATTTTACATCTAAGCTATCTATAGCCCGCTATCTGGGAATCATTAGCATGAGGGAAACCTAGGGATATTATTTCACACACAAACATAAAGAACTATATGGATTATAAAATGTAGTGTAACACTCGGTACTAAGTTCACTCTTCGGGTAACAGCCGGGGTTAGTTCGACTTCACATATATCATATTTTATTTAGATATAATATGTTTGTGAGCTTGTGTAGATAGCTAGGGTTTTTTAGGTTACAGGTGACATTGAAACCCTAACAAAGAATCCAGAGTGATAAAGCAAATATTGGATTGAAGAACCTTAGACCTAGAAAAAGGTAGATCCTGAATATTTTCACAGACACTAGCACCCACGTGAGCTTTTCCTCCCATGGGTGCTCCTATCTAGCACATTTCAAAGTCCCAAAACTCTTTTTCAATCACTGTGACATTATTTCCAGTTAGATCCAGTAGATACACAGTCCTGAATGTCTTTAGATTACACAGGAATCAACTAAGTCATCTATCTCTCTCATTTTCTTAGATTTTTACTCTATTGAGTACTTAACACTTGTATATTTGTACTATATTTTTTCATTTGTATATCTTTTATCACATCAATTACTCTAAGATACATATTTAATTCAATTTATATTAAATCAACCTCCATCTAGGTTTCTACCATGCCAAAAACACTAATTTTGCCTCTTTCACCATTTTTGTAACTTTTAGAACCATGAATCCTAAAATACACTTTCAGTCTATTTTTGAAAAAATTCTCCCTACAATATAAGCTCTCACACAATGTGAAAATACTCCTTATTACTCCCCCTGTGAAGATGAAATCAACCTATAATTGATAATGCAAAATAAGTGCACATTCCTTGAGAAAATTCCATGAATAATGAATCAAACATATTAACAAAATATTGATTAACTTCTTTAGTGATTTCTTCCTCCTTTCTTGTCATTTTAACTTACATGATCATCTGGCTAGCTCCTCCTTTTCAAAATTTATTCAACACTACAAAAATAGCCCTGATTGAAACCTTAACCACTTGTTAGAAAGACTTAGTAATCAATCTCTATTTGATACCTTCACATATTTGTAGCATGTTATTACAGTCCTCCATAGCCAATGGTTCCTTGTCATGTTGCATATTCTTCTTCAAACTGCCTCCAAGACACATGATCATCTTCCATCTGAGATTTTGTGAGCTTAGACTGTACCAGGACAATAAGATCATCAAAAACATCTTGAAACTTAACTATCAACATTAAAAAACATCCTTCTAACTCTGCACTGGCCATATTTTCATCATTCAAACTTGTCTCACAGTAAATTCATGTCTTCAACCTAAAGACACAATATCTTCATGTAATAATTATATATCCTAACCTTATGACTCCTTTAACTCAGAGCACACCTAGACCTTAAAAATTCATAGGGCATGATTTAAATGTCCAACCTTGAACATCATACTTTAGAAAAACTTAGACTATTGCTGTAACTTCATCAAGAAACCCATGATTTTATCACTATATCATGACAATATTTATCAAACAAGATCATACATTGTAATCTTATCAGTTGATGATGCATTTATACCATCATAGATGCCTTGGATGCTTATCCTCATGATTGTATTTTTTTGTGTGTCTTCATAGATCTTATCAATACCTTATATTCATGCTCAACAACATTAAGCTCAAAATATACAAATTCAAACCTTGAGATCTCCAAATCAGTAGAATAGACTTATGCATGAATAAGATCACAAGACACCATGCCTGAATTGTAACATGATAAAACAAGGCACATACCTTCACCATTCTATCTCTGCCTGCTAAATAAGATCATAATTTCTAGATATCCCCATGATCTTCATTAGCAACATGCTCTACCCAAAGTTCATTGTAACTAGACCTCCTTGACGAGGTTAATAATATAATCCTGATGACTTCATCCTGCATGGAGATCTGACTAGACCTCTATCTCCTATTGCTTATTTAGAACCAAATAGAATAATTTCAAAAACTCCATCAACAAAACTTGTCATAGTCATCATACCAGTTTATAAACACAAGTCTTCATATTTTAAGTATACTAAGCACTCAAAAATCCTTTAATGTTTATACAATAAAAAAAAAGTCCATGAAACCTTATACATTGGTAGATTTAGGATGTACATCTTCAGAACATACCTTAGCTCACTAAATACTTACAAAGTCTCCAAATAATTTCATCAAAGAAGAAATCCTTCACACAAAGTCTATATATTCATCAATAAGCACTGAATTTTCTTGAACATCTTTATATTCTCTCCCTAAGATGGTATACCAACAACTTATGTCATATTGCTCTGTCACAGACCTTCATAGAGGAAACACATACAAATTTAAGATCCACTATCAAACAATCAAATAGAGCTACCCATATTTTGGTCTTTAGACATTGTCAAGTGATTCTCAAAGAATTCCTATTGATCTTTGATATGATCAAAAAACTTCATCAATATGCATACCTTCTACATTATCTCAGAAAATCTTTATGAATCAACCTTTTTACTTGGATCTTTAAGCCATATTATGACCTCATATACAAAACACCATCATGATGTATCTTCACAACACTCTTCAACGTCTAACTCAGACTTGATACATGGAATCATGACACAAATGAGAACACTGCAACATACCTGGTCATGATTTAAATATCTTTCCTTGAACTTTGCAAGGCAACTTCATAAATTATCAACTTTAAGCACTACTACAGAACCTTCGTGGATCTTCAAGTTGATCACATAAAGCTTGACCCCCCCTGTAGACACCTATAATTTGGCTCGAGCAATTTAAATACTTAAATTGTGCTAATTATACCCTTTCCCACAAATTGACGACATATCATCAATATCGCACATTTTCTCTACTATCATCGTTAATTAATTACATTACGCTATCTAATTAACTCTTCTATCCAAAAACGACGCCAATTAATGACCTTCTGTTAATCAACTCTCCTTTCTATCTAGATTAACTAATTATTTATAATTAATTAAGCTCCCTTTTCTATCTAGATTAATTAATTATTTCTAATTAATTAAGCTCCCCTTTCTATCTAGATTAATTAATTATTTCTAATTAATTAATATCCCTTTCTATCTAGATTAATTAATTAATTAATTAATTAATTCTCTCTTCTATTTAATCAACAAATCATCATTTATTTGATTAAAATACTCTCATAACATAAAGCATACTAACTATTCCTCTAAAAAGCTTCTATGGGCTTGCACACCTATTAATTTATCACTTTGGTTAATTAATAAATCCCCTCAATCCCCATGAGTCACTAGAGGAAAAAATAAACCCTCCTAAAGTAAAGTCAACCACTTATAAACCATGCTTAACCATAACTAACCTAGCTTTGCTATTATCCCACATACAATAGGATGCAAAGATTCGTCAAACCATTGGGTTCTTAAAGTTGGTAGAGATTATTGGAAATAATCTTGCACAATAAAAACACCGAATAAAATAATATTAGAATAATTTTCAATTCATCTGGGATATTTCTTCATTTACGTTGAGATGTATAAATACATATATGATCTCCTATTAAATAGGAGTCATCCTTTATCCCACATATCTCTCAACCTTCCATTAATCTCTCTAAATCCATTAGTTATCTCAACACACTCAACTTAATCCTAAAAATACCAACTTGAGTTGTTTATACAACAAACTCACAACTAATATATAAAACCTATATTATTAATATGAGATATATTTTCTCATATTTAATAATATTACATTTTATTTATTCACCCATATATATTATCTCCATGATAATATATATTACAATAAAGCATTCACCAATGTAAACAATATAATATTCCTAACATGGGTTATGAAAGGGACCCTCCTCTAACCTTTCTACTTACACCTTAATGAGTGTAGAGCCTACACTATAGCCATTTTATCATCTTAGATCATTATTCATCGGAGGAGATAGCTATTTTAATTTCTCTCATTCATTATTCCAAGTTTGAAGTCATATGGAGATATGTCAAATGGTCTTCTAGCCATGGATTGACAAGACTCCATTCTTGAAAACCTTGGGATTCAAGCATATAATCAACCCTTTTGATTGCTAAGAATATAAATAGGTTAATTTCATTAGCATTCAATTAGAGATAGATGTTAATTTGTTTAACATTTTATTTTGAATTGTCATTTCATGTTCTAATGCAAATATGTTAATAGATTAGCTTTGCTTAATCTCTAAGCATGATGGTATATTGATCTAGTTAGCATTGTATTGAAGCTATTAGGTGTTAGATTTGATTTCATTTGCATTGTTAACTAATTCATATACACATTTGGCATGCCTGGTGGGACTTACTCCATTGTCCTTTGCACTTAATTTCAAGTTTTTGGTGTTATGTTTCAATTTTGGTTACTAACCCTCTTTTGCACATGTTGATCTAACTTCTTTTTCTTAACTTGTTTTGTTGAGTTTGCATGTGTTGAGTCTTCCTTGTAGGTATAAAGGAGGTTAAGTGCTAGAAAAAATGGATCTTGATGGGAAAATTTCAATATTTCTCCATGTTTTCATGTTTAGAGCTTCATTTTTCAACATTTTACATGCTAGTTTTGTTAAATTTCTTGAAAATCTTAAATTCTTGAGCATGTAGGTTAGTGTTTGATAGTGATGAATATTCTATTTACATATTAATGTGGTGGGTTGCTGTCAAAATTGAATCTTGGTTGGAATAATTTGACCTTTTTGCGGATTAAGGGATGTTTTTTTCACATTTTTGAGTACATGTTAAGTGCATACCCATGAGCATAAAAGCATATGTGTAACCCATCTTTTGAAGGCCATAAATTTTTCTCCCAAACTCGAAATTAATCCATTTTTTTGTGTTGTAAATGTATTGAAGTGAAATATGCAATGAAAACATAAATTCAAGATTTATACTTACAAAAATTTCAGGGTTTTCCTTTATTGTAAAACTAGTCATTTTCTAACATGTCTAATGTTTTGATGAATGTTGTATTTCCATGCTTTAATTGATGTAAACCAAAGATTTTATATGATATTATCTTGCACTTTTTGGTGATCTTGAGAATAAAAAATAACTTTTATCTCTATCTTTTTAACATTTTGATTAACTTGAAAATTTGATTATTCATTTTGCTTAAGGGAATGAACCTTTTACAAAGCATTTTTATGGTCCTTTGATTTGAAGTTTTCCATTTCTTACTAGTTGAGATAAATTTTTTGTATGCTCTTCTCTTACACCTTAGGGTGATCTTGAGAATCAAAATCAAACTTAGTCTTCATTTTCTAACATTTGGTTAATTGGAAACTTCATCTTTCATTTTTGGCTTAAGGGAATGAACATTTATCAAGATTTTTATATGGTTCATTAATTGCAAAGCTTTCCTTTACTTTTTAGTTGGATTATTTATTGTTTATGCTCTTATCTTGTATCCTTGTATGATCTTCAGAATAAAAATCAATTATTAATCCTCTTTTAAATAATGGGATTTGCTTAGAGAAATACTAACGCTTGAGTGCAAGACCTAAAAATGCTTGTCAAAGAAAGGAGTTTGAAACAAAATTTTCTAACTACATGTTGTTGCAGGTTACCAAATGGTGAATGAATAAACCAAATTAAGTGTAAAAGATAAAAAACACACCACATTCAAAACACTTGATTTGTAGGTTTGGATAAGGTTATGCCCCGTCCGCTTAAAACTAGGACATAACCCCTTTGGCATAAGCCTTAAGCTATAACAATGAGAGTTGTCATAGGAACCCTAAAGTAATCCAAACAAGAGGGAACCTTGTGGATGAAATGGGAAGTGATCCACACAACTACTTGACTAGTATAGACATGAGATTTATCATCAAAATTATCTATATCGTGACCCCAGTGAGAGTACACGATGAACACATTTATTGTCCACTGTGCTTGTAGGGGGTAAAGTAAAGCCAGGATAATCCTTGGGAAACCTTGGCAAACCAAGCTCACTCTTAGATAACTTTCGACACCTAGTTGAGTGAACCACCTAGGAAGCTATCTTTAACTAGGAGCCAAATTTGACCATTTCAAAACCAATTTGAGTTGAGATCCACTATTCATCACAAAACATGTGAAGCATTACTTTTGCTTAGTTTTTAACTCGCCCTAAGGCGAGGTGAAACTCTGCCGAAGTGAGGTCAAAAATTTTCACCCCCAATTGATCTACTTCCTTCACTTTCTTTTGACACTTTGTTGATTAGAATACGAGTGACTACCCTTGTGTTGCTAATTGATTGTATTCATCACTTTTGTGTCTGTTTACGCTCATTCATGTTTGAGGCTGAATTGTTAAATGTATAAAGTGTGTGGAGATATTTTTGTATCATTGGTAGTTTTTTTGATCTTGATACCCAAGTCAAGATCATCATCATAGTTAGGCTTGATTCATCACCTTGATTCTCCTTTCAGCTGTTATTTTTTTTATATCGTGTCACTATAATTTTTGTATTTACGTCTTGTTTCTCATAAACTTAGCCTAAATATCTATAGTGTGACTTTACACTATACACACTCTAACAATTCCTTGGTATAATCTAGCCCTATTTTGATTTCAATTACTACCTCAATTTTGAAAGGTGTTGTTGTTACCTTTGTGCACATCATATCAATATTATTTTGATATTAATACCTTACTTTTCCATAAAGTTTGGTTAGAATATCTTAGTTGTATTGTTTCATCATTCATACTTGTAACCTCCACTTTTTGAGATATAGGTCTTTATTTGATTCAAGCTCACTTTTAGTATACTTTGTTTGGGGATCATATCAACTTTTTGTTATTATTTACATCTTGTTCATTTCTTTGAACTTGACATAAGTGGTGACATTTTTTTGATCATCTTAAATGTCAAACTACAATTTGGAAATAACTAGAGTTCATTTAAGAGACTTATGGGAAATCGAAAGTAGAATATTCCTAGCGAATATCCCCAAAACCACTTTCGTGAACATGACAAATTTTCTGGGGTTTGTGTGCAAATTTTTCACCCAAAAGAATCTTTCATTTTCAAGTCGTGCGACAAAAAGGCTACAGACGCACGACATGAGATTTTTAGTCGTAAAAAAACAAGGTTATTGTTGTGCAACAAAAAACCTCCTGTTGTACGATAGTAAGGATGTTATCATGTGAAAAAAACCTTACTGTCACACGGTGAGAGGTTTGTTGTCACATGTCAACAACCTTGTTGTCATATGATTGCAAATATTCTGTCGTGTGTCTACAGCCTCCACCCTCATGTTGCACATCAACAACATAGGAATTTCAAACATCAACAACCTCATGTCATGCATCAAAAACTTCCTTCCATGTATAAAAAACCTCCTATATGCATTAAAAACTTACCATACAAGTTCAAAATACTTGATATGCCAGTACCTCAGTAAACTAGTAGTAAGTTAGTAGTATACTATATGGTGAATCACCTAAGTTTTTATAGGAGATGTTTTCAAATGTAGGTGAAGTTGACCCCTAAAAAAATATATATTGTAAATTTTAGGTGAATAGGTCATTGACCTGTTCCAAAAAAATTGCCTTTTCAAATTTTCCTAAAATGGAATATTCGCCAAATTGTGAATATTTGCCACTAAAAAAATTCCTGGAAACAACTTGGGAAGTAATTTCATTAATTAATTAGTTCAGAACAAAACTTGTGTGATTGTTTCTTGTGATTATTTGACATTTTTACTTATCCATTTAGGATAATCACTTTGATCCATTGATTCTTCATTATTCTTTGGTCATTAATTTGGCTTTGTGTTTTGAACTTGGTGTCGATGGGTCATCCTTGTGTTATACTCCACCTTATAAACTTATTTCTAGGACAATCCTTTGGGTCTTTGATCCTCTTGATCTTCTTGTTTTTTCCTAAGTTCATGGTCATTTTTGAACATATCTTTAAAACCTTAGCAAAAAAATTTCCTATTAAGAAACTTTTGTATCAATCTAACATTGGAAATATTTCCTTTATATCCTTTATGTTGCTAAAATTTTGATCAATCCTTTGACATTTACGCCTCCAAAATTATTGTCCAAACCTTGTTGGATTATCAATCTTATGTCGACATGATGTATGTTTTCCTTATATTACCTTTGGAAAATCACACAAGCATCCCCTATCTATTTCCAAAATGTCTAGTTGGTTGACGTTATGCTACCCAAATTGACATGAAACCTTCTTCACTTTTGAAGAAGTTTGATAATATAATATCGGTGTAGGCCTTTGAACCAAACACACACCAAAAATGACTGATTATTGAAAGGTCCCTTATACATACGACAATAAGGAATCAAATTTTTGGCGTTCAAATCAAAATATGCCCATCATGACTAAACCTCATTTGGTTATTTGTGCTAGAGATCCCATTTAGGTAACCCATTCCCCACCTTCATCTCATAGTCGGTGGTATGGTTTAGACACTTCTGATCCAAATTATTATTTGGGTTCCCCTCACTCTTCTTCTGATTCTAATCCAAACATTTCCTCTTCTTCTAAGGATTCCAATCCAAATATTTCCTCCAATTATTCTAATGATTTAGATCCAAACTACTATTCAGATTCATCTAATTTGACTCCTAATTCATGGTCCTTCCCTTCTTCGTAGGACCTCCTTCATCATAATTCTACTGTGATTCTTAAGTCCCCCCTTTCTTCATAGGACCTCCTTTATCATTCATCCAATTTGAATTCTAAGTCGCAGTCCTCCCTTTCTTCACAGGATCTTATTTATAAAACATATAATGTGATTCTTCAATCGCGGGCCTCCCCTTCTTCGCAAGACCTCTTTTATTAGTCACCTCAACAAATCCTTCCTCCTTTGAAGATTCATGTGACTCAAATTCCTTCTAGTCAATCATCTAATTCGACTCATACATCACAATCTATGAAATTTATGATACGAAATCCTCCTATTCTTTCTCCATGACGTCATCTTATAGGGAAACCTATACCAACAAATTCTAAATCCACATCTTCTTCTACTCATGAGACATCTAGCCTTAATTCTACTTCATCTCTTGAGTCATCTTCTTCTATCAATCATCATCAAACATCTTCTAAGTATTCCACACCAGTTGGACCTTTTTCTTCCAATCAAACCCCTGTGGTCAATCAACAACCCATACCAATTGATTTCTTTCAGAATGAAGGAGTGATCATGGCCTTTATAGGGGCACATGAAGATATCCCTCTAACAAATTATGAGCAAGGATTCTCTTTATACTTAGATGCATCCGCGTATTGTGAGGAAAAGGTTGATTCCTTTTATTAGAAAATTGAGGAAGAGCCTCAAATCATGCAACTTGATCCTCCTCTTATTCTTCCATCTTCACATTCTTCATTACATGATGAAACTATTGGATCTTGCATTAATCGATGGCCTATCTTCTCATCACCCAATTACTCTTTATATATCACAATTCCTTAATCAAAATCTCTTATGGGGTCAACATCAAGTAGCCCTTCATCTTCGTCTAGGTGTGGGTCACATTCTAGTAGCCCCCCCCTATGCTATTTGTGGGACATTTTAGAGTAGTCCACTATCTTCTATTCTTAGGGCATGTCCAACTAGCCCCTTGTCTTCTATGTATGGGTCACCCCTAGGTAGTCCATCATCTTCTATTCTTGGGCCACATCCTAGTATCCCATCATCTTCCATCTATGGGTCACACCCAAACATCCCTTCTCCTTCTATTATGGGGCCACATCCTAGTAGCCCTTCGTCTTCTGTCTGTGGCTCACCTTTCGGTAGCCCATATTATTCAATTTTTAGACTATATCCTTTTCATCCATCACATTATTCTTCTACCAAAGATTGTGGCAAGCCCACCATCATTTCTCACATCAATTCTAAACATCCACGTTCTTCTCCCACTTCTCAAGATCAGACAAGTCAAGCATTAGCTTATAAGAAACTTAGACAAGGTTTTTTACCAAGCTAAGACCAAAACAAAAGAGCTCTAAAGCTCCCAACAACTCAAATGATTATAAAATTTAAAATCAAACACGATTCCATAATGCACACCAATGTACCCATCAAGTATGCCATAAAGTGTAGAAACCTATGGATAGGGAGCTCAAGCTCCAACATACGAAACCAATTTTTCAAAACAAATCACAATCATTTGTTGAGTGTGAGCTCACCATGATCATCGAGATTAGGGATAATATTACACTTGATAAGAAAACACACTTAGTCTCTCTTATCAAAGAAATCACAAACATCGTTGTTGGATCCTATCACGCAAAGTGACATGTTTCATTCTGATAACCATCAAAAAATAAAAAAAATCATAAAACAGTTCAAAAATACAAAAAAAATGAGAAAACATTAAAACATTACAAAAACAAAATCAAAGGTACAAAGATCAAACATTGCAATCAGGTATTGTGTACAGATGGATGTTCTTTCTTCCCTTTCTTTCATATTCCTCTGCAAGTCATCCACCATTTTCATCCCTTCAATGTTATTTGTGGTTAGCCTATTTGCATGCATTTTGTGACATTTATCTCTATGGTATCTGTTTGACCCTGGTCTTTTATCACCTTGGTAAATTAAAGAACGACTGACCTCTTAGAGATCCTATCACAATTCTCATCTAATAAACTTGTTGTGAAGAAATTTTGGATATATTTGTTGACACTAGTCAATGTCATCATCACAATCACTTTCATATCCTTCCATCAAGCCATCAGTGGTTCTTAACCCCTTGTCAAACAAGAGAGCTGAAATAAGTTTTCAGAAAGCAAAAGAATCAAAATCAATCAATCAAAAAGAAAAATCTAAAAGCAAAAACAAATTGATATATAACTCTCTCTTGGGGTATTTCCAATAATCTCTACTAGGGCTATGGATTCCTGACTGGAAGTAGAGAACTGTTTTGATTAGAATCAAATACATCTCCATTGGGGCTGTGGATTCCTGGTTGGCAGCGGAGAAATGTATGATTCTCCTTCCACAATCCATTCAAAAATCACCTTTCAAACTGAATCATTCCTACACATTGGCTAGTGTCTTCACTTGCTATCTATCAACTCTTTCCTTCAAGAGGTAATTCATTTCCATGTGCACACACTGGGATCTCTATGAGTAAATAGGATTAGTATGTTACCAAGTGTAGTTTTTGTACCTTGTTCAAACTCTTGCTTTAGCGCATGTCTTGTCTCATGATTTTTGCCTTGGGCTAATCACTTTTTCATTGACCACCTTCTAAATATTTTCATAGCATCCTCTGTTCTTCGAAAATCATTTAGAACATCCATGTGTATCAGATGTCCTCTTTTCCATGTTTGCAGACACTTTTGTTCCCTTTTAATAAGACAATTTTCTACTTCCTTTCTCTCATGTGTTTATTGGCCAGCTTACGTTGGGGGCATCCTTGCTCCCTCATGATTGAACCTATTTTATATTGGCCTTGATCCCCCTTCTACGCTGTGAAGAGTTTTCCTTTGAATAATCCCACCTAATTGTTGGGGCATTTTTGCATCTTCACTTTCTTGTGCATACGCACGCTGTGGCATTCTACCCTTGTACATCCCATCTATCACTGGGGGAATCCATGCTTCTTTGTCTTCCTGTACATAGTTTCAGAAAACTTTCAAAATAAAAAAACATTCAAATATGTTTCTAAAAAATTAAAAACAATAAAAATCATCCTACAAAACATCTGCTCTTTGGTTCTGCACCTTGTTCTTGTGCGCGACTCACAGATCATCTTGATCTACCTCCATCAACAAAGCTGGTTTACTTACTATCATCTGTACTCTGGGGCACAATGAGTTGTCTGGTACTATTTCATAGTGCATAATTACTTTTCATAGGACCCAAGTGTCCTACGTTATTCCCCTTTTGTGTATCTTCCCTTGGAGCACCATATTTTAACCCTTGTCATTAATTCACACAAGTCAGATCTTCAAAGCTTGATAACAAAAACATTGCATTATGTTTCTTTGCTAGGTTATCTTGTTTAATTTACTCGTATTGCATTGTATTATGTTATGTTGAGCAAGGAGTTAGGCAGCTTTTACTTTCTCGTATTGACATTGCATTTTGTATGTTGCATTGAGTTGGTGTTTTCATAATGGACAATTATTCGTAGTATGGCTTTTCATGTCATTCTACTTTTATCATATGCTTATATTTTTAATAAGGACAGATGGCATAGATATTTGGCAATATGATGACACTAAGGTTGTTTCAATACACTGGATGAAAGATTTCTCTTTTCTCACCATCTTCATTCCTCTTCTACATCATTCTCCTATCAACACTATTCTTCTAATTCACCTGGGGCATCCTTCCCCTACCCATTTTTCTATCCATTTCTCACCTTTTTTAATCGTCGATCGCCTTATTTCATCACCCCCATCGACACTCAAGGGGGGCATCTCTCACTTCTACTATTTTTTCTTCTACCCCTTCAAAATTTTATCTGTCTACTATCTTTGAAGTGGCGTCACTTACGCCACCCCAAAGAGGGGCAAATGTAGACACCTATAATTTAACTCGAGCAATTTAAATGCTTAAATTGTGCTAATTATACCCTTATTGCAAATTGACAACATATCATCAATATCACACATTTTCTCTGCTATCATTGTTAATTAATTACATTACGTTAGTTAATTAACTCTTCTATCCAACAACGACATCAAATTAATGACCTTCCATTAATCAACTCCCCCTTTCTATTTAGATTAATTAATTATTTATAATTAATTAAGCTCCCCTTTCTATCTAGATTAATTAATTATTTCTAATTAATTAGATTAATTAATTATTTCTAATTAATTAATACCCCTTTCTATCTAGATTAATTAATTATTTCTAATTAATTAATACCCCTTTCTATCTAGATTAATTAATTATTCTTAATTAATTAATTCTCTCTTCTATTTAATCAATAAATCTTCATTTATTTGATTAAAATCCTCTCATAACATAAATCATACTAACTATTCCTCTAAAAAGCTTCTATAAGCTTGCACACCTATTAATTAATCACTTTGGTTAATTAATAAACCCCCTCAATCCCCATGAGTCACTAGAGGACAAACTAAACTCTCCTAAAGTAAACTCAACCACTTTTAAACCATCCTTATCCATAACTAACCTAATCTTTGCTATTATCCCACATACAATAGGGATGCAAAGCTTCTTCAATCCATTGGGCTATATAAGGAACCCTCCTCTAACCTTTCTACTTACACCTAAATGAGCATAAAGCCTAAGCTATAGCCATTTTATCATCTTAGAGCATTCTTCATTGGAGGAGCTCAGATATTTTCATTTCTTGCATTCATTCTTCCAAGTTTGAAGTCATATGAAGATATGTCAAATGGTCTTGTAGTCATGTATTGACAAGACAACATTATTCAAAACCTTGGGATTCAAGCATACAATCAACTCTTTTGTTATTTAAGGATCTAAATAGGTTCATTTCATTAGCATTCAATTAAGAGATAGAGGTTAATTTGTTTAACATGTTAGTTTGAATCTTCATTTCATGTTCTAATGTGAAATATGTTAATAGATTAGATCTTTGCCTTAAGCTCTAAGCATGATGGTGCTATTGATTTAGTTAGCATTGTATTGAAGACTACTAGGTGTTAGTCTTTGATTTTCATTAGCTTAAATCAGCAAATCATGCACACACTAACAAATTCATGCTCCGTTGCACTTCTTTTAGCTATTAAGACTTCCCAACATTGTTAATTACATTTCTGAGTTCCTCAACTTACCTTATTTAAGTGCAATATATATCATTACAATCTTTAGAGACCTTCATAATACAATTTCATTCACATGGTACTCATAAATCCTTCAATAAACCTAACTCTTGTTCTATGACACTGTCTCTTATGTCTTCCTATGGCTCCAAATTACAATATCAGTACTTCCTTCCATGACATCACTTGTGTACTCAAGTTCATCCATAACAAACTATAGGTTTTCACTCATCAAAGGTATTCTACCCCACACATCAATTACCTCGACCCACTCTTGTATGATACTCCATGCATGGATCCATAGACATTTCATCCTGCTATCACTGGCTCAAGATCTTGCTCCATCCCTACACCTATCTCTCATATTCGTACATGGCCTCATGTGCCTCCTAAGATCTAAATCTATTTCTGCACTCTTGAAAAAGCTATTCTAGCTTCATGACCTACATTGATGACCCTTTTTGTCCTAACTGCAGTCCATTAGTCCACTTCTCTATCGGCCTATGTTAGTGTGAGTTACTCCTATGTGCATCCCTCCTCTCATGTTGGATGTTCATCTCACCTGGGTTAGGTTCACATTGGTCTCATATGTCACATACACATAGGGTTACTCTCCTACACCACCGACCTTAGATCATGTATTACATGATTTCTATTTCCTCAAATATCGGGTAGGGGGCCTTCACCATTTCCTCTCGTCAGATAGTCTTCTATCCCTCTATGCAAGCACTTGTTTCTGGGGAGCATCGTGCTTTCGTCCCTCCATCTAGCACTGATTAATTGTCTCTAGTCGTCTACTCTTACGCTTTAAGCTTTCACGCTTTCATGTCTAAATTTTGTATGCATACTTTGTTGGTGTACACATTGTACCGATTCGATTTCCCGATGAACACTCTTGTGTTATGGTTCAACACTTGACTGTTAAGGGAACACTACAACAATGAACCTCACATCATACACATCTTACGAATTAGTGCTGGAGAGGGATATACATCGTTTCTAGCATCATATTCTCACACGACACACTCAATCCCGCACGATGGAGCCAGGTATACTTTTGATCTATGGCCCAACGACACATTAAGAGGAATTGACACCGGGAATTTCCTGGTAGGTGAACCTCATTCCCATACACATCCGTCTGGGGCTGGCAATGCTTAACTCCAGTCCATGGTATCACATCTTTCATGACCATACCATCACACCATCATAGCATTTACATATCTTTGAGTTGATATTTATCTCTTGCGTAGATTAATACTACTTACTATGCCAATACACTCCCGCTTACTATGTTAGACGGGTATACACCGATATGTCATTATCTTTATCAAATATATATGTGTGTTCACTTGGTCTGTACATCAGTGAATTTCTCGGAGATATCTTACAGCATCACTTACACTGACTGCATGATGCTGGCGACACTGAACTGCACTTGTTACAGTCCCACTCAAGGCTCCTGGGGGCATATTACCTTGGTCCTACTCTCCACACATTAGCAGGTTGAAATTGTAATATCATCTATTCAGGTAGACTACTTTTCTAGCTAGTCACTGCTTACTTTTCAGCTATCTATAGCTACAATGTATTCTGACATAGTTGTTACATCCAATTTCGGTGGCCTACCATTAGTGAAATTGTGATAACATGAGCACTAGCTCTGCGTTGTAGACAATCTAGAATTGAAGGATCCACATGACGAAGCAAATGGTAAAATCCATATGCACTTCATCACGGGAGCTTGATCCTCATGCCCCTGGTATTAAGGAGCATTCAGAAATCATGTGAGATAGGTTGGATTAGAATGGAGACTTATTCACTAAGCCTTAGATCACTGAGACCAAGCTACTTCCTAGCTCACCGACCTGTTTACATAGTGCACTGAGGTCTTATACAACAAACCGAGCTAATGAGGGCTAGGTCCTAGTCGATTTTTTTGTGAAATGAGCTAGTACTAAGCCCCTTGACCAAGATATAATGTTTGAATTCATGGGCACCTGATCAGGCCTGTAGTTACATGCGCCCAAGCCCATAAAACTACTCATCGAGTCGTGTTTAGGAGTGTCTTAACCAAGCTAAGAAGTCATGGGTGAACTCTTTAAAATACCCGAGCTATCTCTTCAAGGGTTCGAATTCCTCTAGGCATGGGTGAGATAAATGGAGTAAACCTAAGCTATCCTCCTTTCATGCAAATCTGGAGGATACATCTGGTGCATTGGTGATGATGGACTAGGGTTTAATTTGGTAGTCATCGTACGAGGCTCACAAATCAAGCTATCTCTCTCTCATGTACCCCTCGACGGATTGCGGATTTATGAGTATGCCAAGACACTCCTCTGTGATGCATCTAAACCAAGCTTTGTTTCATGGATGAACAAAGTTCTATGTTATTACTGATCCATTGTATAGATGAGTGGAGTGGTTGGAGCCTTGGCCTAGCAATTCCGTTGGAATGCAATCTACTATCATTGAGCTTCATTTGAAATGGTGAGATTTGCGAGGACTCGAACCAAAACGATGAAGCACCAGTGAAGTAGTTGCACTCGGCGATGCTAAGTCGTGAAAGCTCATAGCAATCTTCGTGGAAAAATTTGATTAGCTAATGGATGCCCAAGCATCAACATGTTACAAAGCGTGCATAGAGGAAAGACATCAAAATGTCTATGTGGAGGAACATAAATGAATAGAAAAACGGTACAGATAGGGTGCTGAGTAACCCTAGTGCATGACCCATAGGACACCCTAAGTGCCTAACCCAGTGTGAAATGACCCTGCAAGGAGTTAGGTAGGGAAAGGTCGGGTTGCGGGGATTAAGGATCGAGCTGATACGGGCCTTAGTACACATCATGACTGGATGATGCTGCAAAATGAAAACATGTGAGCTGATGTGGAGCTTGTAGAGATCACAATACATTGCAAGGTGGACGTGGGTCGGTGTGGATGACAACATATGTTTGGGTGAACCATATTCATGCCTTTTGACATTCAGGTCAAATGGGGCCATTCTGAGCCGAAACAGCTAGATGACACTTTTATTCCATTAGCACTGAGATGGCATAGTCATGTGGCTACTTCAAGTTGAAGTCAATCAAGGTGTCAATGGTTGGTGATGCAAGCCTTGTAGAGCCATCTAATGCGGAGCTGGCACAGAGCTGGCACAATATAAGTTCTTCTAAAATGAATATTCCCCCCCTTTTTCCACTATCAAATATCAAATAATGATGGAAATTAAATGGGCTCTTCCCATTTTAAAATGCATAAGATCATTTAAAATCAAGATGTAAAACATATGGACTCAAGGAGAAAATTATTTTAAAAATATATTTTCATGACAACTAAGGCTTTCTAATCATACAGTCGCCTGGTATGCAACCAAACCTGGCAATGCACAAAACAATTGCAGTCACTCAGATTTTCATAACTTTTGCATCCCTTAAAGAAATTATGCAAAACTGGTCTCATTGGAATCATGACTATTAGAGATATTCGTATCAATATATTAATGACACATCTTAAAGAATTGATTCATATTTGATGGTGAACTTAACATTGAGATACTAACCTAGTTTCGAACAATGATTTAAAGGTGGTTGGGAGTGCACACCTTAAGAAGAATATGACTTGATCATTTTTTTGTAAATCATAGCTCATGGGACAGCATGAGGGATATTTTTCAAACTCAAGTATTCATCATTTCACATCATTTAACTTGACAACTTGCTAAGTAGCTAGAAGGACTCCAAAATTTCAGAATTGCTTCTGGACTCTTCTCTAATTCTATAAATTGTAACATGGGGCTCATTATGTATCCCAAATGCAAAGCCTTAGTCATTTTTCTCCTACACTCCATTGATCTGATTTGAGATCTGATTGACTAGGGTTGAATCGATAGAAGCTTAAGACCTCATTTTCGACAACATTCATTGTAATGGAATTCATGTATTTCCTCTTTCATACTGATGTTGTATTGTGAAAACTTCTTAGCTTGAATTTTATGATTGGATTCTTTGACACACTCTTGCTATATGACATGATCTATGACAGTTGAAACAAACAATATTATTTTTTCCTCTTGACTCATATACACTTAGATTCCAACCACAATCCTTAGCCTTATGAACATACTCATAACATGAGTAACATTCACGTTTGAAGAAATTTTCACCATTCCCAGAAGACATTCTTTTGTAATCTCTAGCTCTATGACCCAAATCATTACATGAATCGAAATATCCATTAAGGAAAAAATCATACCTTGTTGGGATGAGAAAATGACCAAGTATTAGAACATGCGAAAGGAAATAGAGGTAGCATGAGAGAGGATGAACAAGGTTATGCATAGAACTGCACAGGAAGATAGACAGGTTGAGGACTTAGCCATTTTCTAGGGACAGGATAAAAATAGACTTGGAGTGCTCATCACACACAGGGTAACTTAGAGATCAAGCATTGACTATTTTTGGAGAATGTACATACAAGTTATACATACACATGAAGTCTATTATTAATATTAAAGAAAGTTTTATTTATAGGATAATACATTATCGAATCCATTATAAAAGCATGCAATTGTTAATGCATGGCTATTTTGAGCTCTCCTATTATTAAGAAATGCATGGGAGGTGAAGGGAAATAGAGGTAGCATGAGAGAGGATGAACAAGGTTATGCATAGAATTGCACAGGAAGATAGACAGGTTGAGGACTTAGCCATTTTCTAGGGATAGGATAAAAATAGACTTGGAGTGCTCATCACCCACAGGGTAACTTAGAGATCAAGCATTGACTATTTTTGGAGAATGTACATACAAGTTATACATACACGTTAAGTCTATTATTAAGATTAAAGAAAGTTTTATTTATAGGATAATACATTATCGACTCCATTATAAAAGCATGTAATTGTTAATGCGCGGCTATTTTGAGCTCTCCTATTATTAAGAAATGCATGGGAGGTGAAGGGAAATTCCCCACCCCTATATAAATCTATTGTATGCCATTGTTTTGGTACCATGTCCTATTTTTCATTTTTGAGTGCTAAGAGTGTTTGTATGTGAGGTTATGGATTAGGGTTTGATTCCTGTGTATGTTTTAGCGCCTTGGTATCCATGGGTATTCAAATTTTGTTATGTAAGAATTATTTATAATGGATTATGGAGGATGGATTATGGTTATTGATGTGTCTAAATATGGTGATTACATGGTAAAATTAATCCTAATTGTTATTTGATATGTATGTTTCCTTATTACATATGTTTCTAATTGAATGTATGCATTAGTTTAGTATGAATGAATGAGTTCTTGGTTATATCTCATCATGTATTTTCATGCTAACATCTTAACAAGCATAAAAAAGAGGGGCATGGTAGCTGTGCACACTTCAGGTGAACATTCATCCCTACTGAATGAGATGTCAGTGCATATAACATTTAGGTGAAATAAAAGACTACATTTTGGTTCCATTTCTGGAACCTCTTTTAGAATTGTCTGTTAGGATGTTGATTGCAGATGGCATATCGATTGACTCAGGAGATAATTTAAAGTTAGGTAGAGAATGGTCATGATCAGTTGCAACAAAGATATAGCATTGGACCTGATTTCAATGCATGTCATTGGGTATAAGATAATATTTATCATGATCTCTATGAAAATTTCTTCAGCTTCTTTCTAGTAGAATTGTATGAGTGGTTAGCTGCATATGCATTAGGAAAGCATTTGGGTACTAGACCGAGACTTTGGACGTAAGATCATTACCAAAATATTCTTGCTGCAGATGTGGAGTGGACTATAGCTATAGATTGTTGGTGGATTGGTGTGTTGCGTAATTACACATTAGAGTATACTATTTAAATATATTTATGTCTAGAGGAAGCTGAATTTAGATTCTTGTGCGATCCTAGAGGATCATACTTACACACTATACCACTGTTGATCAAGATTTTGATTATAGAATTTGATTTAGAAAGCCTACCCATGGCTAGCTAAACCCCCACCATGTGTAGGGGAAGGAGTAGGCATGGATAAAGATGGCAGAATTTGAGGCAAAAAGACAGAGAGAGGAAAGACGGCTCGAGTTTAAAGAAGTGCGAGAGAGGGAAATGAAATGTGTGTAGGAGATTGAGGAGGCACTAGAGTTGAGGAGGATGATGGATCACAAAGGTTTTGAAGCTCTCATAGAAGATGAGGAGCCACATCATTAAGATCTCCAAAATTTTGGCAAGCGCAGTAGATAATCCTCTTCACATTCAAATGAGAGCGCATCATAGGAAAGAGTAAGGACTGCGGGCATGCATCTGATCCCACCTAGCCACCTAGACCTTGTGCTTAGTGTTCTAGATCTAGAGATATTCATTGAGAAGTAGGGTAATATATGTAAGCAAGAAGATACAAGTAAATATCTGTTTGTGTTGAATTTAGAATGGAATAGAGTTAGTAGAGTGCCCATGGCATCACAGCTAGCGCCATTGTTTGGGAGTACCTATGCAAGATTATTTTTAGGTATGTTGTCAAGAAAAAATGTTGGCACAAAGAATGTTGGAAGTATTTCAGTAGCAACTGTGACCATGTAGACCATTGGTATCCAGTTCAATACTACAACTGGTAAATAAGAAAGTTTCTCAAACGGACTATATCCTATAACATGGGGCACATGAGGATCAAGTGGATTAGGTCAGCCACCACACAGAGGAGGAGGTTTTTGTTCTAGATCTAGTGGATAAGGACCTCAACCACCAAAAAATCAATGACCACCTCAGAAACCAGTGCACCTAACACTCAAGTTTACTATGATATGTCTCTCCATTTACCAGAGTATAGATGAATTGAAGATGCAACAAAGCATGTGCGTAAGTGTGAACTACTATGGAACACTAAGGGAATTATAATCTCAGATAAGAAGGCTATTCAATTTTCTACTATGCTACAAGGGTGCACATAGCTGGTATAGGAAGTATGATCCACATTAGACTATATTGGACTATAATGCTTTGCGTACTGTGTTTCTGGCTGAATAGTATAACATCAATGTGCTTAAAGATATAAAGTAGGGATTATCTAAAAGCGTGAGGGAGTATGATGGGTGTTTTAAGACTATGTTGTCTAAGTTGTCTTATGATATTCACCCTAGTTAGCATGTACAATGGTTCGTTGGAGGATTGCTGAATCCTTTCTGAAGAACACTCTCTCATAAGACATGTGGATCCGCATGAGGCATTGGAAGTAACTTTTTGCGCTGAGGCAGTTGTAAGTGTTGATACTGGAGTGAATCCATTTTTAGAGGTGCAAATTGTAGCTATGGAAAAATAGTTGGAAAAGCTCTCTTCCAATTCAACATAAGAGATGCACAGTGGTATATGGTGCATAAATTGTGAAATGGAGGGAGATACTAAAGATAATTTCCCATGCAAGTTAGTACACACATTATTACTAGATTATGAAGTATGTCACCTGAATGATGATGTTCAAGATTTGATTCTTTTGCAAATCATGATATAGAAGAAGGTGTCCATTTAATGTAATATTTTAAATTGCCCTACTGACAACACTGCTGACTACAAACTGATTGATCACATCCATGAGGCAATTGAGAAAGGAGTGAACTAGACTAGTGTGGTGAGCAGATCCAAAGAACATGAAGAACAACATAATGAGGGGTGCAAAAATGGAGATAATAGGAATGGATGTTTTAAAGGAGGATATTGAGGTCAAGAGTGCAGTGGTAGTAGAGGTAGGTTTGCTTGAGGAACTTTCTATACTCGTGGATCCCCTGATCATTACCAATGAGATTTCCCTTAGAATATAACTTGTTCATGGTGTGGGAAACAACACTAGTTGGAGGATTTCTTGGACCTATATGAGTACATAAGTAAAAACAAGAAGAAGGACAAGGGTGCAGGGATGATCAAGGTGCAACACGTGAATGCTGATTTATGGATGCCTAAGAAGATGAATGATCAAGAATTCCAACCCTTGCTGGTTATAACACGTGCCGAGGAAACACGCATGCATGAACCTCTGAAATCCAAGTCTCTCATTACTCAGGAGGAAGTGATACATGCTAAGTATCTAGACATGGCGCATCAGAAGTAAGTCTATAAGGAGACAATGGGAGTCATAAGATACCTGCAGGGTGAAATACAATGCATAAAATAACATGAATGCACAAGAGAGCATGCAAAGATGGTGTTATCCATTTTCACCCCTTGGTGGAAATGGACAACTCTGGAACTTGGGCCCAAGAAAGTTGGACAAGAGTAGGAGATAGGCCCCGGGACCCACATTTAGTTGAAAATGGATAAATTGTTAAAATTTGGCTCGGAGCCACTTTACTTTATTTTTCCAACTTCCTCAATCCTAGAGAAATCCAAGAATTAAGAAAAAGTTGGAAGAAATATGAAAACATTGCCTAAAAGGGGTAAAGATCTAAAAAATAGCTCATCGAGCGATGTGGGTGTTGGGTTGGTTTGTTGCATGATGAGTGAGCCATTTTTATTTTGGCGTAAGGGATGTAGATCGAGTGAGTTGGAGGACATTTACATTGTGGGGTTGGTAGATAACTCATGGTTAGGCTGACGAGCTCAGAGAACTGTGTGGAGGTTGAAGGAGTTTCAGGGCCTTCATATTACGGCCGCATCGGGGGTTCTGAGTCTAAGTGGACCGCAAGGAACATGGGTTGTGTGTTCCCCTAGGGCTATATTTTACCATACAACATTCTAGGATAGTGTAATGTAGGCATGAAGGATGATGCGGGCCCAAAGGAGGTAGTTGGAATGCGAGAGAGAAGTGCTCGACGAGATCAAATTGACTGAAGTGGCCAATGCAGGGACACAAATCCCGCGAGGAACTTGGGAAAGGAGAGTAGTATGGGCCCGATGTAGTTGTGGATGGAGTTTAGGGAATAATGTTCCATGCAAAATATTGTTCCCTGCAAAAAGATAAATCCCAAAATATGAACAAGGAGCCCACCAATTTGGCGAGATACTGAGCCAACAAGACAATGCACGCGGGGAGACATAAGGGAGATGGGGAAGATGACGTGAAAATATGCAGATCGCCAAGGTGGCCAAAGTTGGGGCCAAATCATCAGGACGTGAAGAAGGGATCATGAATTAGGGAGCATCGAGCCAACTTTCCGAGCTAGGTGGTGAGCTAGCAGCGAGCCAGGTGGCTCCAAGTCTAAATAAACACATGATCCCCCCCTTAATGCATGATTTAACAAATATAATTTTGTGGGGACCCCAAAATTTTTAAATGTCTTCACCCAAAGACCTTAGAAACATAAAATTTTAATGTGAAAGGAGAAAAATAAAAATCATCTACAACCACCAAAATTAATTACACAGGCCCGAGAATGCTAAAATGGGACAAAAAGTGACCTACACAAAAATGACCATATCTCCTTCAATTCTAAAGCAAATTGGACAATATTGTACTTTTTGGAATCATGATTCTATCCTCTTCACTTAGAAATCAAGAAATTATATATTTGGTGATGGAAGGTAGGTAAGAAATGAAGAAACTCTCCTGGTTTTCAAATGATCACTTCTAGGTGGGTACAACTCCAGATGCATTAAATGAAGACATGGGTGAAAATATGTTCTTCCACAAGAAAGGGTACATGGCAGTGAGGGATGGGTTTTGTAGGATCCCCCATGACTTTTTTAGGCCATTCAATACTTCTTGTTCATGGTTTAATTCATATTTTAGGAATTTATCTTTCCTCTCCCTCGCTCTCTTCTTCTATAAATGTAAACTAAGGAGCTGATTTTTCAGGTAGTTGGACATATTCTCCATTTTGCTCCTCTCCTTCTCTACAAGTTATGTATGAGGGTGTCTGTGAGATTCAAACATTCCTATTTCTGAGCATTTTGACAAGAGATTCCATGCCTCTGTGAATCTTGATTGTAACGAACTATGTCACTATATTGAAGTCAATAAAATTAAGATATTGTGGTTATTGTTGTAACCCTCTGCTTATGTTCTATTGTCATTATCTAACCTCTACATTGACATTTTAAGGTATTTTGTGTATCTTTCAATGATCTTTTGCAAGACTCTAAAATGGTTGTGTTTCACTGAAATACAGTGTTGTGAATATGTGTTTATAGACTGTGATGTTCCACATATCCTCTATATCTCCATGTTTATCTCGACACATTTTCAGTCTTTAGAGAGTTTCCAAACCCCCCTTTTCTTCCCTTTTCTTGGTGTCTATCACCTCCCTTAGTGTAGGATTTCTTCATTTCCATTTTCTTTCTCTACTCGTTGGTCTCTTGGAATTAATAGGATAAGATTAGATAGTTTGTGTTCCCTTCATTAGGAGTAATTGTAGCATTAAATTAGAAAGAGGAACCACCCTGCTCTAGAGAATTATCTGAAGTGCATGGTCCCACACCTAGAGATAATTCCATGTTACTCGGTTACAATAATTTCCCTAGTAAACTCACATTGATAAGAAAATAAGAGGGTTATGTAATTTGGAGATAAAAGTTCTGACATGCCTGGAGGGTTGAGTGTTATCTAAAAATTCCAGGTAAAATACGCATAGGAAATCTAGGGGCTAGCTTACCTACTTGGATTAAAAAAGTTCCTACCTTTAGATGGCTACTACATAAGCATTCGGTAGTCTGGGTAGACTACCGATAGACTAGATCATTACCACTAGTATCAGTAGTATTCATAGCTCTAAGTTCAAGATAAGGATTCAAATATACCTTTAGGGCTTCCAGTCTTTAGAGGCTCTATAACAACATTCATCAGGTGACTTTGGAATCAGAGAATTAACTGGTATGTCATGTAGCTCATTAGTGGGGCAAGTTCTTGATGGAGGATTCAAACACAGTCTAGATTAAGAGAAGAAGGGATATGTTGTCTTCCTTCTCATCAAATTATCTCCAGGTACAGAAAGGAGAAGCTCCAACCTCATCCCAAGTGTGGATCAAAGGGAAGATCTCCATATCCACCAAATAGAACTCTGTCAATCACCTACACATGTTTATTCCAATCTATATAATAATGTACTAGAGAGATTAGAACAATTATAAGTGGAAATATGGATAACCATCACTAACATGAAGTGTACAGACTGTCTATGAGGGATAAAAATCCACTATTCCCTCAGGTGTTTTAGTATCCAGATTACTGGTGGCATCTTGAAAATACATTTCTAATGCTTTAAATGAGAGAAAGATCACACAACCTGAATTAAGCTTTATTTATGTGTACATTGATCATGACTAAGGGACTATAATCACAAGATTGACCATATGTCACAGTGCCAAATTACCAAACTTTTGGTGTCTACATGTTACCCCCCTTCAAAGGATAAAGCTATGATAATGGTTTGGAAGATTAAAGGAAAAACATACCAATTCAGTAACTAGAATAAACTATGCATGACTTTTTATTGATCAATTCAGAGAATGGTTGAGTGATAATCTGATCTCAGATTGGAACATTTTACCACTATCAAGATGCACCTCCAGAGTGAACACATGCAATAAATTCAAGTTGTAAGTTCTAATGTCCACGTGGGATGAAAATTGAAACTGGTGTGAAATCCAAATACATTGAAGTTAGAAATTTCTCTAATTTTTGAGAAGCTCTTAATTGAAAGAGTAGCACTAATGATATAATCTATGGGAGTAACCAACTCTACCATGTGCATGTAAGATAGCCATTATGAGCTGAGAATCTGTTTCAAGCTGGCACACTTGAGACCTAGGCCACCCATTGCATATTTACCATATAAGTGTGAAATCCTAGTGGTAGCATTGGAACACCTGAGTTAGCCCATAGTTCTTGCTCCTGAGAAAATCACACGAATTCCTAATTGAGTCATATCCAGGACATTGCTAAATGAATATGCTATTCACGAGCCTATTTTCATGATATGGATGTGGTAGTAAAACTTCTTTCATGTGTTACTCTCAAAGGATATTTTTATGGCGGTCCTACTCGCCGGTGAGCGGGTTTAGGGAATATGGGGGTGAAGCCAACGAAGATCAACTTATAACTGGAATGAACTATTAACCCATGGGTAATTTGTAAGAAGTTTAAGGAAAGTTTTTGCAGAAAATGGTATCTCTATGGTACCCATTGTAGTTGTAACACTGCCTCAAAAGCTAGCTTCTGATGTACTTATAAATAAATGGACATGATAATCAGGATTTCATATTCCAGTGTAACATGGGACAGGTGATTCCGGTGTCCTGTGAAGACCAAGTGCGAATTTAGGAAGGTTTGCATTAATCGCATTTCCTAACAAGCTCTAAATTATTGATATATCTGTCACGACTATAATGGCTATGAGAGGGATAAACTTACCAGGAGCCTAGTGCCATATCCATTAGAGATGGTAATGTAGCCTACATTGGGTCAATCCACGTTAAATATTATACCTAGTGCCACCTACATCTATTTCATATAGAAATGGGGAATCCTATTTCTATACTTCTTAACACCTGCGATTTTGAGCCCCTATTTCTACCCCTAGAAATCATTAAGTTCCTATGACAGCTTATATCTACCTCTAGCACTTCAACTGAACTCCAAGATGTCATGAAAAAACTGCAGAATCTAAGGAATGAGTTGGTGACCACTCAAAAGGCAAAAAGATCTAAAATTTCAGACCTTATGAGCCTCATATACCAACCCAATAAGCCCTCATATCAGTCAAATAGACCTCCTGCTCGAAATGCTCCAACCATGAGAACCAAGGACAACCTCCCATTGCTATGGACATTTCAACCGCATACAATCCTAATGTATACTTCATCGTCTAGAGCCTTGGTTCAAGTCCATAGAATAACCTTATATAGGGACTACGAATGGTGTTTCCCTTGTGGTCAACCTCATAATTAAGGAAGCACGTTTCAATGATGATACTAAGTTAGGCCTTAATGGTGCAAAGTGTTGGTGTATCTCAAGAAACAAATGAATAAGAAAACCAATAACAAGACAAAAACACAACAAACACCTCTAGATTGATACTTCACTTGTGAATTGGCAAGTAGAGGATTTCCGTGGGATAAATTAGCCTCTTTCTCAGAGTTTTACCAATGAAAAACAATGATCTGAAAATAGAGATATTGAAGAGGGGAAGCCATCAAATTCAAATGCTTCTCAACTTTCCATCACACTTTGAGGAGTTACTAGCTCAAGTGTAGTTCCAAATCCACATAATCAGCGTCAAGGTGCACATATTGTATCAGCTCATGTGTACATGATAAGGTAGTGTCTAGCAAAAGGAAGTAAAAAGATACAACCCAAATCCATTCAACATCATTGATCACATGAAGAAAACAAAAGTAAGCATATCTCAATGTGGGAGTCATTTAACGATTCTAGAACAGATGGGATCTATTGCATGAAATCATGGCACAACTTGTCCATTGCAAATGATTCATCCAAAGATTAGGAAAATGTGCTCACTAATGCAAATCAATAAGAAGAGAGTTAAACCATGTATGAAGGGGACTTTGAAACCTCTTCCATTTTATTTATCTTTGATCATTGGGAACAACCTATTGTCATACACAACTACAAGATTGACTTCAGGGGAAAGTAACTCGGTGATGCCTAAGCAAATAGTATGACCAGCTGGGTCTTAAATATGAATCTATCTCAAAAGGAGTGGTACAATCATATGATACATTAGTGGGAACCATTAGAATCATCAAGGATCTAAATCTTAACGTTGGATGTATGCCCAAATGTCACCAGTTTCAATAAGACATATCCATGATTGACCTACCACCTACTCTTTACCTTATGCTTGTCTAAAGATACTTCACTGACTTAATATTGGTAGGTACCTATCAGCTGATTGGTCCCACATGACTTTTTAGAACAAGGTATGGAGTTACAATGCTACTATCAGATTTGATTCAATTTCCAGCTTATCCATATTGATCATTACATGTACCAAGTCGACATCAATGTCCAATTGCACCATAGCTTTGAATCAATAGGATACTGCCCCAAGTACTCAAGAAGACAGAAAATAAGGTTGGAGGAATTCCATAGATTTAAAAATTAGATGAATGAGCTCATAAGAGACCATGTATATGATCCATACAAAGATATGGAGGAAGTCTAAATTGGGAATCTATTATCTTACATGAAGAAAATGCACCTCTTCCTAGTGTCACCAAAACCAGATGATGAAGATGACAATGAATTCTAGAAAGCTGTTCTTTGACAGTTCAAGGAGCAGGAAAGGTGTAGGAGGAGGAGGAGCAATGATTATGTCTCCCAAAGGTAACAATTACTACTCAACCTTCAAGATTCTAAATCAGTTGTTCTAATAACACAGCCTAAGTATGAAGCACTAATCCATGGATTACACTAGGTCAAAGAAAGAGAAACATCAAGAACTTACAAGTTTTTCGGGGACAGTGGAGTTGGTTGTAAATCATATTCAGAGGGATTGAATGACTGCCAAAAGAATGATTTTCTCTAGAGTTATAAACATAGAGTATGGGATATCATAGGGGACTTTGAGGCCTTTAACATTGATTTCATGCCAAGGAAGAAGAATGAGTCTATGAACAAGCTTGCAACAATTGGGGGGCAACATTTGAGTGTGGTTGATAGTATCAATAAAGACCAAGCTCAGCCTCATATCAAAGTAGTAGTGAGGCCAACTATTCCATATGCTAACATAAACTAGTTGGAAAGTGTTTGATAAGTGATAACAAAATCATCAATTTCCTTACAGGAAGAAGCTAAATTCTCTTCGAGAGAATCAAGACAAATTGGAAAGGAAATATGGGGATCAAGTAGTCCATTTGAGAACAAAAAAGCTTCCAAAAGGCCCAGTGACTCTAGAGTCAATATTCAATCCTAATGACTAGTTCCGGATAGGAGAAAGCTAATTTTTAGGTCAAGGGGTGAAGATTCACAACCATTTTTAGCTGGAAAGGGTAAGGTGCTCTAAATTGGTAAAGTAATTACCCATTGAGAAAAATATGATTTCATACAACTGTTTTCAAGAGTTAATCCAAATATCTTTGCTTGGAGTATGTGAATATTTAAGAGGCTTTGACCCAAGATTTGGCCCAACACACTATTGAGGTAGATTTAGAAGCCAAGCCCATTAGGATAGAAGAAAAGGTCTAGTGAATCTTCATATTGAGCTTCTCATGAAGAAGGAGATTGAAAAAGTTCATTGAGGCAAGTATCATCTTTCCAATCAAGCACTCATCATGGGGTGCTAATCTGGTACTAGTCAGGAAAAGAAACGGGGAAGTCATATTGTGTGTGGATTTATCGAGACTTGAATAAATATTCTCTCAAGGATCAATATCTACTTTCCTTTCCATGGTGACAAATATTGCAAGTAGTAGCTGGATTCAGAAGAGGTTTTCATTGCTTAGATGGCTACTTAGGCTACAATTAAATCATGGTGAAAGAGGAAGATCAGTTCAAATACAACCTTCACCATCAAATGGGCACATATGCTTATAGGAAAATGCCTTTTAGGGTTGTCAAATTTGCCAGAGCTACATTTCAGAGAGCAATGGATATGGCGTTTAAGGGGCTGATAAACAAGATGGTTCTTGTGTATCTTGATGACATAATTGTATTCTCTAAGAACACAGATGATCACCTCTCTCATCTCAAGAAAATATTCAAGAGATGCAGGTAATTTAGAGTGTCTTTGAATCCAAAGAAATGTATATTCCTAGCTCATGAAGGCAAGATCTTGGGCCACATTGATTCTAAGGAAGGGTTGACCAATTGATCCAGAAAGAGTTGAAGCTATCCTTGCTATACCTTTTCCAAGTCACAAGAAGGCTCTCCAAAGCTTCTTGGGGAGAATCAATTTCATTAGAAGGTTCATACATGATTTTTCCACTCTTGTTAAACCATTAAAAATGATGCTCAAGAAGAACCTTGCATTCAAGAGGAAAACAAACCTAGCAAAGGAAAGTTTTGAGGTTATCAAACAATGCAATATCCCAAGCTCCAACTCTCATCAACCCATAGATTTCTCTAAAGACTTCATTCTATATGCCTTTGGTGTCTCAGACACAATCTCATCCATCTTAGTGTAGTTGAGACAAAGAAGGATCCAAGACAGCCCATTTCTTTCTTTCAATCAAACCTTGGAATATTATGAGGTGATGTAATCTTTCATTTAGAAAACATTTCCTCACTTGTTATAAGGATTTTGAAGAAGTTTAGACACTTGGTCTCCAACAACAAAATCTAGTTGCTAGTGTCTCATGTCTAGAGTTAAGGAATTTATCCTAAAAAAGGTATTGAATGAGAAAAGGGATAGGTTGGATTACTCCTGTCATGGAGTATGACATTGAACATCAAGGTAACCAAGCTGGTCCGTAGGAAAGGTTTATGTGAGTAAGCTATCTTCTAATCAGCATGCTAGCGTCAAAGGATAAAGATAGGGGTTGGTATAGTGTTACAAGATTATCCAAGAACAAGATGCATATGGTATGCCCACTCCTTGTTGGACCCAGGACATGATACAATTTACTTCAAACAGGTTTATTCCCTCTAGGATTTGAGCAAAGAAAAAAGAAGGTATTTTAGAATCTAATTTGTTCCGATATGTTATCATTGATTATATCTTATTCAAGAAGGAAATGAATGGAGTTATCCTTGAGGTGTGTTACCAAAAAAAAAAAATCAGAAATTGATATATGAGTTCCATGACTGGGGAATATGTTGGAGGTCCTTTTACTCACATGAAGTAACAGCTCATCAGAATCATGAAGGCTGGTTATTATTGGCCCACAATGTTTAGCGACTACTGTTATGCATGGATCATGGAATGTGCAAAAAATGTGCATTTTTCACAGGAAAGATAAAAGTCTAGTAGCATTTCCACTCCAACCCAATCTTAGTTAATCAACCATTCATTGGAATTCATTGGGGTTATCAATCCTAGTTCAAGATAGGGGCATAAGTGGATTCTCACTACAATGGATTACTTCACCAAATACACAGAAGCAGTGGAACTCAAGGAGGATAATGAGTCTAGTGTATTGGAATAATATGAGGGGGTTGTAACTCAGATTTTGTGTTCTAACTACTATTATATCAGGATAACTGCTCTAGCATTCCTTAGCACCAAGAATCTCTGAATGTGACTTGTTAATAATTAGATCTATCTAAGCACCTCCTCTGACTATTACCCCCTAGGGTAATGGGAAAGTTAAGTCTACGAATAATAATATCTTAAGGATTATCAGAAGGACCCTAGATGAACATCATAGGACATGACATACTAATCTTAAATCAGTCCTTGTGGATTGATATAACCACACCAAAGAGATCTACTGATCAGCTCTCCTTACAAGTTGGTTTATTCAAAAGAATCTAGGCTACCCATATTTCTTGAGTTTAGCAGTACATTGGAGCTTCTTAAGCAACTAGCAATTATCTGAGTTTGATAGCCCATGGAAGCTAGATATGCATAGTTAATCGAATTGGAAGAGTTGAGAGACTAAAGCAATGAAAACCATGGAGAAGGATCAATATTTGATCAACAAGTCATTTGACAAGAAAGCTCAGGCCAAGAGCTTTCAAGAAGGAGACTTGAATCTGAAGTGGGATGCTGACAAGGAAAAACTAGGTAAGCATTCTAAATTTGATGCTATATGGAGTGGTCCCCTACATGATCACGAGGGGTGCAAGAGTAACAATTATTTCCAGTTGTCAACGTTGGATGGTCGAAGAACTGATGATTCCAGTCAATGGAATCCATCTTAAACATTAGTGCTATTGAAGTAAATTCTGATCTTTGTACATATTAGCTTAGGATTTCTAAATTCCTCTAAGTGCTTTCAGCATAATGTTTTGTTGTTAGATAGTAGTTTATTCCCTTCCCAAATTTCTCTTTCACATGTTCTATTGTTTCTAGATGGTTTCTTTGCACATTTTTCATCATGTTTCTGGGAGAGAGAAAGTTATGGCAATAAGCTCAAAGTTGTAGGAAAAAAATGTAATCTTCAAGAAGTTTCAAATGCAGAGTAACTAAAGTTTAGATTCTAGAGAAAAATTTCAGTATTCTCATTCTTTTATCTCTTCATACCAGTCACAATTTGAGCTTCTAAGTGCCTCTTAAAAGAGTCAGAAGAATCATTTTTTCTGGGGCAGCTTGATATGTTTTAGATGATAGGCCTTGTGGCACCTTTCATGTTCTCGGTCTCGGTGGGAAGCTTTCCTCAAATGTTCCAATCAAATTTCTCATTACTTTTTAGCAGAAGATCAACCTCAAATCCTTCCTTCTCACTCATTAGACCTGGTTCAGTTGAAGATCTTATGGAATTGATGAGTAGCTTCGGGCATTTCCAAATTTGCTTCAGCATTTAGGCAATGTTCCAGGAAGGTTCATGGGTGATTAGAAATTTTAGACTTAGGATACAAGCTTGCCAGGGAAAGGACGGTAAAAAATTAGGTTTCAAAACAATTTTCCACACATGAGAGCTTTAATAATTTCTTATTAAAATATGGATAATGGAAGCAAGCAGTTCAGCTCAGGTCTAGACAAGTGCTTCAAGAGGATTTAGAGGGGTCCGAATTCCATGTTCAGATCAGTTTCAGGATATTAAAATGACTCCATGCCCAATGGGATACGAAAAGGATGTTGATCATCTCACTATGGAAGATATGTAGCCCTAGCTGAGTCACCAATTTTATTGTCCATTTTTACCCCTGGTTAAAATGGACAACTCCATGGAGCTTGAGTCTGAGAAAGTCAGATCAAGAGTGAAGAAGCACAGCACTCAGGGCCACACATTCAGATGGAAAAAATATGTAAAATTGTTAAAGTTTGGCTTGATGGACACTTCTAAGTGTCCTACTCTAACCCCCTTGGCTCAATCCTAGTTCAATCCAAGAATTCAAAAAATCGTTAGAAGAAATCTGAATTTTTTTTCCAAAATGGACTCAAGACCTTGAAGAAAAGCTCACTGAGCTGATGAGTGAGCTAAAAATAGCTCAGTGAGTTATGTGGGTGGTGGGTTACATTTTGGAGGAAATGGATAATGAAAGGTGAGCTAAGTCATTCGGTGAGTGGGCCAAGTCCATAAAGTGCATGAGCGATAGGTTAAAACAATGCAGTCAAAGTGCAAGGTAGCTCGCTGAGCGAGTTCATGAGTCGGTGCAATGAAAAAGAGATGACTCGAGCTAAGACATGTTATGACCATGTTGGGGGTTTCAAGCGTGATGCAGCCGCATTGGCTGATGCGGTCCCCAGGATGTACGCTGGTGAGTGGGGCTTGAGTTCATCTCCAAAGTGAAAGATCGCCACAGAAATTAAGGGTCTAGAGTTTTCCCCGAAGTCAATTCACCGAGTTAGTGGGATGGATCAGCAAGCCCAAAGTTGCAGGGGCTTAAGTGGTTTAGTGATGGCGTGCACCGAGTGAATCACACTCCCGGGGTAGATAAGGAAATTATGGTCAAAACGAGGATGCGAGTGTCCCTACAAACTTGAGTTTTTTGCGAATACACAGTAGTCTCGGTGTAATGTAGGCTCTGAGGATGGTCTGGGTCACAAAGCAACTCATGAGGGAACTCAGGAAATGAAATTGGTACAAGGCCTAATGTGGCTGATAGAGGCCGACATGTGGGAAACAATTTTACCCATGGAACATTATTCCCTATACAAGTGATTGAATCGTCCTAATGCAAACGTGGATGCCCTATTAGTCTCGTGAGAATATGAGCTCACCAAGGAGATTTTAATGTCAAGGCGACTTAGCACAGGAAGTCATGAAGGAATGAAGAGATGAGGAACTCGCCAAGTTTCTGAGGTGGCCACATGTGGGGAAAAGAGCATCGACAAAGTGGAGAAGTGTTAGTTAGCAGTTTAAGCTGGAAAATCAATGTAGTGAGGTAACAGAGCCAACTAGCTCAGCTGAGTCAGCGTGGCGAGCTGGCTCCTAAGTCCACACCAGGACATAGAACCCCCCCTTAATATGCACAATGTAATGAAATTATAACTTTGTGCACCCCCCCCCCCCCCCCCCCCCTCAATTTTTTTTTTAAAAAAAAAATGAAGTCACCCAGAAACATTTGAAACATGAAAATTAAAATGTGGAAGGGGGAGAACATGAAAATAATCATCTACAACTACCATAATTAATTGTACAGGCCCGAGAATGATGAAATGAGACAAAAAGTGACTTGCAACAAAATGGCCATATCTCCTTCAATACACAACCAAATTGGATAATCTTGAACTCGTTGGAATTTTGAATATGTCCTCTTTGCACTCAAAAATCAATAAATTGGATATTTGGTTAGGGTAAGTAGGTAAAAAATGAAGAAAATCACCTAGTTTGCAAATGATCACTTCTAGGTGGGTAAAACTGTATTAATGGAGGCATGGGGAAAATTTTATTCTACAAAAAACTACAAGACAATGAGGGATGGTTTTTGTAGGGTACCCCATGATTTTTGTTGGTCATCCAATTATAGACACCTACAATTGGTATCTCTACCCTTATCTACCCGTATGTACATATTTTATTAGGATCCTATCTAGGCCCCCATTTAATTAAATACACCCCCTTAATTTAATTAAAATTCCCATCCCATCAATTTTAATTAATTAAATTAATTAATTAATTAGTATCCACATCATATCATGCCATAATCAACTTTATATTAAGGATGATTTTATCCTAAATCCCTATCATATGATTTTTCCTAGCTTTCTTCCTATCCATTTTTATGCCCTAACTACCCATGATTTATCCCCAAACAATCTAATCCCACAGACATGCTTTAAAGCACCCTTCCAACTCTTAAAACCAAAAAATCATGCCAAAAACACAAAAAATATGGTCCATTAGGGAAAATTTCCTCGTGGTCGGCCGTGACCCAGCCTAGTCGCCATCGACCCTATAAAACTATGTTAAATCCTTCCAAAAAGGGATTTTAAATTGGATGCATGTGAATTTTGGAGCTCTCTCATGACTTGTGAACTCACTGTTGTGACTGAGTATTCTTGCAACAATTACATACCTCCCAAACCTCCTTGGAATGTTCTTGTATTGCTCATGGCCATCCTTCATGATATATATCATCATCATTGCATTAATTTTCTTATACCTATCATATTATCATATTTTATTTCGATATAAAATTTTACAAGTACAAAGTAGTCTCTGCAACATCTAGGGATCACTCACCAGCCTTTTGGTTTAGTTCCTTCGATTGCAGGTTAATTTTCATTAATCTATTCTCAACCCTACCCAAGATCTGCTATAGTCACCGTCGACCCATCCTGCCATCAGTGAATTTTCTGTCTCAGATTCTTCTCCAGTGCATTCCTTCACTTAGCCATCCTTTTTGTGTCTGTCAGAATCATCATTATATCTTTTTACACATCAAAAATATCTTACTTGTACCCTAGTCTCCATCAACCTAGGCCCAACTTGCCATCTAGCCTCCCTTACTTCCATTTTATATTACTTTTTGGCTTCTGCTTCCTTAGATCCCTTCTGTAGGTTAAATCCAATAACTTCAGACTTCTGCAGCTTCTAGATTGCATCAAGATCTTGTAGGGTTTATATATTAAGCTCATATTCTAGATCTTCCTACCTAGGTCACCATCGACCTACTTGTGCATAGTCTGGGTCACCATTGACCCAAACCTAGTAACCTTTAAATTACTTTTATTCCAATCATATCAACTTCTAGATCAATTTTAATCATTTCTCAGATTCAATATATTCATGTCTCCACATGCCATCTGTTGTTCTTAATTTATTTCACTCCTTTTAAACACAAGGGGGTTGACATCCATGAAAGGAAGCTAATCACTTCTTGGAGCCAACATTGTTTAGGAAACTCCCACATAAACCTATCTAATTAATCCCATTTAAGTTGATCTTATTTGTAGGTCATCAACTACAACAAGGATCCATCCTCACTTTGCACCTATTCATCCATCACATTGTGTTAGAGGTACTGTAAACCATCCATGTTATAAGTTGTTAGTCTCTTTCAGTAGCTAGTTCATTCATGTGATTAAGAAAGAAGAAAATTTTCCAACATTTCTCACATGCCGGGTGGGACCACCCTTTGGTGATCCCTTTCTTTTCTATTTTCTTTCTTCTTCTATCTTCTACTAACACTACAATATGAGGCCCTGCTTCTTTATTTCTCATGTTGGTTCAGCTGCTGGATTTCTCTTTGCTAAAGTTCAGATAAAAAGGAAAAGCTTTATCTAGGTTTTCCTCTTTTTCCATATTTACTCTTTTCTACATTGTATTTCCCTTTCTTATGCGTGTCTGTATGATAGAAAAGTGACAAGTGAGCATGAGAATTGACAAGTAGCCTTTCTTTGTACCCAACCTCCCGAGGTCGTGTCGAGATAGCTGGTGGAAATGAAATATGTGCAGATGTGGGAACAAACTAGTTGGGCAATCTTATATCCTCAACATGTAATAATGGGATATACAATTCTGAGGCAAAGAAATCTCTCCTAACTCTGAATTGGTGTAATGGATCATGTTCAGATATAATAGCTACTTAGAGGCTGCAATCAATGTCAAGATCTACCGAGATCCTATCTATTGGTCTGTTGGATGCATGGAAAGTGACATGTAGGTGTTTCGTGTATATTTCCATACAAGGTCATAAAATTGGTAGCCGAGAGGTGTAGTGGATTTACAGGAAACTATGGGTAGTTTTCTGGTCTAACGCAGAAAATATTAGCTTGATTAAATTTTATGTTCAATATGGAAAATTGTGTTATGATATCTTGCGTGAGTGGTGAGGATCTAAATACCAGTCGTACATAAACTGGTGTCAATGTTTAACTGATTAATAGACCTGTTGGGTTGTGGGACCTGGGGATCACAACCGTGAATTCGTGGTTGTTGTGGACCTTTTATGGTCATATGAGGAATCAATCTCTTCTTCTGATTATCCAGTATTCATAAGATTTTTCAGCTTCTATGTTTAATACCAAGAGTTATGCGATCTTCTCGGAATACCTTACGGGTGTTCTAACAACTTGTATGCATAAGATTGTGTCTATGTTAACGAGAAGGTCTCCTATGTTTGGATGCAGAACTAATGAATCACAACCAAAATGTTTGCTCTCTTTCGGGTTCTTTTATGGTCATGTGGATATCCTATCAAGGCAATATATAGTTGGGTTGATTTGACCAGAATTTGTATGCTTTGTCGTCTTCAATGTTTTAATTCTCTCAATTTCTCACTAACTACTTGTGGGTTTGTTGTTGTTCGGAAGACGTGAATTCTAAGACCTTGATCTATATCTGCTAACATTGTGAAGAGATTTGGCTGAGGTATTACCGAGTTTGAGTATCGTAATCCCTAGGCTCTCTGGGTCCCGTAATTATCATGTAAGAGATAACCAAACTTAACTGAATGAAGTAAACTAATTATGAAAATAAATCAACACTCTTCTTATATATATATATATATATATTTTGTATTTTCAAAGATGTTAATTTGAACAAAATTAAAGTAGTGAATATTCTAATAAATATCAGATAACGAACAATTAATATAATAATGGGATTAAAAAAGCAAGGTAGCCAGATGTAGCTATTTTCTTGTGCATTTGTGAATTGATCCTGAATATAAATAAATAACTAATTCAATTGAAAGACCTTCAATATTACCTCAGAAGTGAGTTATAAATCATATTTTCTCAGAAGCTATCATTTCCCATAGCTTCCCTAGTAATGTTGAAAGAAAGCTTAACTGAAATAAAATGATTTTCTATTCTATTTGATATATTGTAACTACAAACTTTGACAATTCAAACCTGGAGTTTACAGAAAATCGAAAAATCTAGTTGTATTGTGAGCTTGTCCCGTTAATGTGATCTCTTCATTCCTACGTGTTCTTGTGAATCCAAGAAAAGTGGGAATGTGACAGCGGCAACAAGAGAAGATGTTAAAATAGTGGAAACTCAGACATAATCCAAACAAAGTGCAAGTAGGAGAGGGACAGTGCAAGATAAATAAAGCTTGGATATGTGATTCCTAGCAGGATTGTTGCAGGGATACAACACAAACACACTGAAATCTCTAGGACCTATACTTCCTGTGACGAAACAACAACCTATAACTCTAAGTAGAATCAAGATTCAAATGAACTTAATCTAGAACTAAAACTGTTTTATGCTAAGCCAGTTGTTTGGAGAACAACAATGGAACAAGATAAAACTAGAGAGATCTAGTGTTCTCTAAACCAAAACTATGGAGCCTTGAACTGAGAGGCTGAGAAATTTTCCAAAATCTAAACCTGTTGAGACTTATTGAAGAACTTTAAAACATAATTAATAATAAATCATAGAGGTAGAGGGGCCATTTTCTTGTAAACAAAATTGGCATTTATAGCACTTTGATGTCCCAAAAGGTAAGATCAAATTGAACTATTGTACCTATTAAAAAAAATAAAGTACTATTTACTAGGCGGCTAAAAATTTAATGAAAGCAAGAGTGGTTGAGATTTACAAGCACAACTTCATTTTTTGCGTTGACAAATACGTCAGAAAGTTATGGAAAATGTGCACAGGAAAACTGCCACCCAGCGCACGGCGGTGGCACTTATAAGATGACCACCGCCTTATCCTGGGTGGTGGTCATGGGACCGTTGCCTAGGCAGTGATGGTGGTCCTATAACTAAAGACCAAAATGCAAGGAAAAAGAGGAAAGGGGTTAGAAAAAAGCATGTGAAGGCTGGATAAGGAATTTTAGGATGCAAATGTATACTCAGCATGCTTTCTAGATTCTGAACACCTTGTGAAGAGATCTGAATCATCATTGGGGTATTCGTAACCTCTTTTTGATAGTACAGTACATAAAATTTTGGGTATGTACATATTTCCCCTTCAGAGAAGTGTTTTAGCCATAAAGGGGCATAAAACGTTGGGTCCAAGTATGGTGGGTCCTGAAATGTAGGAGTTTTAGAAGCTATACCTGACATTGCTTGTGTTTCAAAATGTCTGCCATCCAGATTCCTGTTATCTGCAAAATGAAAAGAGGACTCAAGTGTAGATAGATAAAAGAAATCAAAAAATAAATACTAAATTAAAATGAAATGCGGACTTACCATTTGCATGGGGATAAGAACTTACCTCCTTCGTTGCTCCAACTCTGTGAAAGAACATTCAAAACAAGGTTAGAAATGTTATATGTATATATACGATGTATGTATATATATATGTGTGTGTATCAAGATGTATCTATATATATATATATATATATATATATATATATATACACGACACACATTTTCCTATTCATTTGTGTGTATCGATTTGGTAAATTTTGAGCTCTAGGGCCCACAATAACCATTTTCAACGAGATTGTAGTCAAAATGAGAGTACAGTCAAAACGTTCATTGTGAGATTGTGATCATGCCTTTGAGAGCAGGAGATCGACCCACGAAGTCTCAGGTTAGTTTTTCTCAATTTATTGTTTTTAAACCTAAAATATAAAAATGTTGAAATATTTGTCTTGGGGGGGGGGTTATTTTCAAAAATATTAGTGTTAAATGAGTCTCTAGTGGGGGGTACCCATAGGGTAGGATTTTATTTTTCTCAAAATGGTGTATTTTTGCTATTTTAAAGCATTTTTAGGGATTTAGGGGCGTATGCCGATTCGGCACAGGACTGCCACCCTACACAAAGCAGCGGCCATGGGACCACTGCCCTATGATGGTGGCAGTCTCAGGACCTTTTCCCTGTGTAGGAGGCGGGTCACGGAACTTCCGTTCTATACAGGGTGGCAGTTCTGGATAGAAAGCAAAAGATAGCCATTAAAAGTGATTTTTTTGGTCTTTTTGCTATTTTGTTATGTTTTTGACGAGCTTATCTATCAGATTATGTTGCTAACTTGCTCTTTTTCTATTGTTTTGGGTGGATGCACAATAAGGAGGAGTATATTCAGTGGAGTAGAGAGTGGGAGTGTGATTGGCTCCCAGAAATTTTTAGACATAATGTCCCAGACAGAGCGAGACACTCTTCAGAGGGCCGAGTATTTTGAGGATTTCACTGGGTTCCTCATGTTGCTCATGTCAGTCACATATTGTGTGAATTATTCTCATACTGGGATGTAGACCTATAATACTTTCCAGTTACCAAGTGCTAGGGGTGAGTGGAATATCACCCTGGAGGATGTTTACCACATTTTGGGGGTTCCGATTCTTAGGAGGTGGTTATCTCTCAAGACAGCAGGATCTAGGCCTTAGATGATTCAGTGGGACACCTACATGGGGGATGTTGTTGTCTCCTTTAGTCTCAAAGAATGGGGATGAAGGTCTGATCCATTGCTATTGCTACCTATCCCCCACCCTTCTGTAAGGTCATCATGGGTATCTTGACCTCACGAGTTGATTGGGGATAAGGGAGGAGAGACTCTGTTAAACTGTCTGGCCCTCCCATGATTGCGCAGATTAAGGCCCATGACCGTATTTATGCTTGGGGAGTAGATATTCTTGGGACCACCTACCATGATTTCTACAGGGTGGTTAGATTATAGGGGCAGTGTTTGAGACAACTTACTATGGTTATGAGTTGGGTTGTATGAGCATATCATTACCTATGAGAGGGGTGTGTTAGTACAGAGGACCTGGGGGTTGTTAGGGAAGCCAGGTTGATAGGGATGTCAGTACTTAGGATGCAACACTAGTCAATGGCTTCACTGACTACTACAGATATGGAGGCTACTCCTTATTAGGATATGGCAGGATTGTTGGGGTAGGAGGTGACTACATTGGTTTCTTTCTCTACCACAAGTCAGTTAGTGGATAGGATAGGGAGAGTGGAGATCCACCCTTTTGATAGATTCCCTCAACAGTTTGGCCTCCCCTATGTTGATATGCTTCCTCTAGCAGGATTAGTGTACGGGACTATTCGTGAGGCTCAGGGAGGTCCTAGAGGAGATCGAGGTTAGACCACGGTTACTCTTGTAGTTCCTATTGTGGTTAGGTGGGTGGTTTGTGCCCAAGTGGCAGCTGGTGCTTCTCAAGCACCCTTGCTTTAGATTGGGGCCGCTCCTTCTCATAGTGGAGAGGGAGATGAGCCTATTAATGTGGACTCAGACTTTGAGGAGTTCACAAGAGGGGAGACTGAGGAGGAGATGATGGAAGAAGGGGCTGGAGGTGAGGCTGGTGGGATGGCTAAGGAGGATGATAGCAATTCTGAGTGGCATAACACTCAAGATATCTTGAGGGGGGAGAGAGCAGAGGTGAGTGCAGAGAAGGAGACCTTGGTATTAGAGGATTTTCCTTCTCAGGAAATTGAGGGAGATGATGAGTGTGTGGTAGGATGTCATTTCATTCCATATTTTGGGGAGGTTCTGCAATCGGTAGCAAAGTCAGTAGTAGCCACAGATCCTAGAGACCCTACTTGGATGCTCAGAGATCCGAGTGAGTTACCACTCTTCTCTTGACCCTGTTAGCTAGAGATGTTAGTTGATATTTATTTTTTGTTGTTTTTCTTTTTTTTTGAATTTGTTTGTGGTGATTTTATAACTTTTTACTTCCCTTTTTATTTTCAGCAACTACACAAGGATGGCGGGAATTCATTCACTGGGTATGCATGGAAACCCTTTTGATCCCATCGGGGAAGACCTGGGCCGAGTTGTCTGTGGATTCAGGATAGCCCTTAGCCGCTAGCCAACATACCAATTTGTTCACCCCTGTTTGGAAGGTGGCAGAGATAGTGACCTCCCTTCGTACTCAGGTAGCTAGATACGATACTGCTGAGTGCCTAATGAGGTAGAGCTGTTCTCGTAGTGAGACCACAGCCAGTGGTCGTGATCATGAGCACTCTCATAATTCTATGCATTCAGAGCATCATCACATCCATAACAAGAGCCCTAGATGTGGTCGCGTACCCTCTGAGGGATCCCACAAGGATTGAGAGGCTATTTGGTTTTTTTGTAGTGATTTTATCAGATGTTTATATGAGTTGTTTTTGTATTTTTTGGGCTCATTGAGCATTTTGGCCATGCCTAGTGCATGATGGCATTGTATGTAAAACATGATTCCTATATATATATATATCTCTTTTTGGATCTAGATCTTCTTTGTATCTAGAGTTTTGTGATTTGTTTCTCATGTGTATACTAGATGCTTTAGAATCTCTATTTTTATATGCTTTTCAGAATTTATGCAATGGATGACAAGTGATAAAAAAATGTTGAACATAATGTTTCTCTTTTTGTTTGTTTTTGTAATGCTGATATGTGATGACGCAAACATACTGTAGTACTAAACTTTTGGCATCTTTGGGCAATGTTCATTGCTTCTTCTTGTTTTGGAAAAATGTGATGAATATGTAGTGATAATGAGATGAAATTTACCCATTCCTAACCCCACGCAACTAGTAAGATGTGAGGGATCAACACCAAGAGCTGGGAAGGGTGAAAATTATATGAGTTTGACTGAATGGAAATGATGAGAGAAAGACAAGGTATTGACAGAAACCAAATTTAGAATTACGTACTTACCTTACTCAAAAACTACTACATAGCTCAGAATGCAACTTACTTTCCAATTTATCTAGACTTAGATCCATAAATGGAAACTCGGTTGACAAAATCTGGTTTTGAGGATTTGATCTCTTTGGAATTTGGATTCTTAATTTCAATTTTCACAATACACTTTGCTTTGAATTTTTAAAACACTAAAATTCATTAATTTACGTGAATAGACCCCCTTCACCTGCCCAATACTACTAGTAAGAAGCATGGGCTTATCACCGAAGGCCGGACATAGGTTAGTAAGGGCACTTCTTTCCTTTCTCAACCTCATACCACTAGTAAGAGATGTGGGCTCATCACCGAAGGTTGGTAGGGCGAATAAGTGTGTAAAATAAAATATTCTGTTTGTTTAGTGTTTTTGATTCAATTTGACTTTGAGATTTCTGATCTGTGATTTTGGAATATCCTTGTTTTAAAGAGATGTAAGAGGGATAAATGGGACACCAAGAAGCTTCTAGAACAAATTGTAGGTAAGAACAACTTAACCTAGTAGAGGAAAATTAGTATGACTAAGTATGCAAACCTTGGTATGGTTTTTGTTAAGATTTAATCTGTCGAATTGATGAGATGATTTTGAAACCATTTGATGATATTATAAAAATTGAAGAGATATGATTTGAATGCTTTTGCCAATATTTTTAGAATCTTGTAATAAATTACTTAAGAATAAGTTCCTTGACCACAAAATTTATGAAATGAGTGAACAAAATGAAATAACCGATTGACTAATGCAATGCAGATAGACATAATCTACAAATGGTGATGATGATGACCTATGTGTAAAATCGTTTAAGATGCAAGGAATTGACAATTTCATTGAATTCCTCACCTTCTAGTGTACACAAGAGATATGCATCGTTTCCGTAATATTTCATGACTCGGTATGGGCCCAACCACTTGGGCTTGAATTTCCTTCCTTCACCAATTTTCTTGTCAATCCGGCTATCCAGTCTCAGAAATATATCTCCTTTGTATATTTATCATTCGTAAACCTTCTTGTTATATTTCCGACACATCCGATCAGTATAGGCTCTGTGCCATTGTTTGGTGTTTAACTTGGCCTCATCAAGGATTTCTAGTTGAGAGAGGCATGCCTCTCTATAGGATTCTCCTCCTAAGATCCCTTGTCATGAGATGCGGAGACTGGGTATTTTCCCCTAAAGCGGGAGAATTGCTTCTACCCCAAATACCAATGAAAAATGGGTTGTCCCTGTTGGTGTCCTTATTGACATTCGATAGGCCCAAAAGGCCGGGTATAATTTTAAATGCCAATCCCATTTGTCCTCCTTAATTGTTTTGAGGAGAATGGATTTTAATGTTTTATTTGTTGCCCCAGCCCATCCATTGGCTTGGGGATAATAAAGAGAGGCCATGTGATGGTTTATCTTGAATTTTCTGCATAACTCACGGACCTCATCATTCTTGAAGGATTTCCATTGTCTGAGATAATGAATTACAGGACACCATACTTGTAAATGATTTGATTTAGAATGAACTTAGTGATTATAGAACCTGGTATGGTGGTGAGAGGCATGG
This sequence comes from Taxus chinensis, assembly GCA_019776745.2. Lineage (NCBI taxonomy): Eukaryota > Viridiplantae > Streptophyta > Pinopsida > Cupressales > Taxaceae > Taxus > Taxus chinensis. The sequence goes on from CM034151.1 coordinate 40,672,220, forward strand.
CCTCTACCCATTTAGTAAAATATTTTGTGGCTGTGATTATAAAGTTATGGCCATCTGTTGATGAGGGAGATAATTTCCCTATCAAATCTAGGCCCCACGTGGAAAAGGGCCATGGGGTTGCGATTGGTTACCGAGCTTGTGCTGGCATGTGAATCTCATGGGAGACCTCTTGGCATTTATGACACTTGCACACAAATTCTACTGTGTCATGTTCTAGAGTGGGCCAGAAATAGCCCATCCGATGTATTTTGTGAGAAATGGCATGGCCACCGAAGTGGCCTCCACATATCCCACTGTGGGATTCATAAATAATATTTTTGGATTATTTTGTGTCAACACATCTTAAAAGCATTCCATCGAAGGCTCTATGATAGAGCACCTGTTCTAAAATAATGTATTTAGTAGCAATAATGCGTAACCACCTTCTTTGTTGCGATGTGGCCCCTTCTGGGTACATGTAGTCCATGAAGAAATTGACGATGTTAGTGTACCAAGGACATATAAAGATGGGGGCCTGGTTTTGAAAAAATATACACACTCATCGGGAAAGTCTAGATCTACCAGATCACCCCCATCTAATGGATTGTTAGCCAACCAGTCTGTAATGATTTGTCCCTTAATAGATTTTTGGTTTACAAATGTTAGTTCAAGCTCACCCATTAAGGTTATGAAACATCCAACCTTTTTAGATAAAGACCCTTGCGTGAGGAATGTCCACAAGTGATCTATCTTAATAATAACCCTTATTTCTTGATTAAGCATGTAATGTCTTAAATGTTTTGTTGCAAATACTATGACAAGGCATTATCTTTCTACCTATGTGTAACGTATTTCATAATCAAGCAACGTCTAAATAATGAAATAAAATGCACATTCCCATTTATCATCATCTTCTTGAGCCAACATGCAGGCTAGCAAGATATCAGTAGCCTGTGAATACAAGATCAAACGATGATATGGTCTATGAGGCATTAGCGTGGGAGGGGATAACAAGAAGTGTTTAATTGCTTCGAAGGCCTCGTTGAATTCTTCCATCCAATCAATGCTATAATCCTTCTTTAATAAATTTTTGATTGGATGGACAAAAAAACTTAAGTCAGGGATGAACCTTCAAATTGCACTGAGTTTCCCAAGAAATGATTTGATACCAAACTCGTCTAATGGTGGAATAATTTCAAGAACAACCCATATTTTGTTTGGGTCAATATCAATCCCTCGTGACAATATAATGTAACCTAGAAGCTTGCCTGCTATTACACCGAATACACATTTCTATGGATTCAATGTGATGCTATATTCGATCAATCATGAGAGAATGATATGAAGCACTTATGGGTGATCACAGTGCTTCCTGGCCTTGGCCAAAAATTCATCTACGTAGGATTCCACAATCTTATGAATAAGGTCATGGAATATGTATGTCATTACCCATTAGTATGGAGCACTAGCATTCTTAAGACTAAATGGCATGACAATGTAACAATAAGTTCCCTAAGGAGTTATAAACGTAGTCTTGGCTTGATCCTCTTTAGATATTTTGATTTGATTATATCCCGAGAACCCATCCATGAGAGACAAAAGCTCAAATCCATTTGTTACGTCAACAATAACGTTGATGGATGGCAATGGGAAGTCATCTTTGGGGCAAGATTTTTTAATGTCTCGGAAGTCTATGCAAATGTGTATCTTCCCATTATTTTTAAGAACGGGGACGATATTAGATACCCATTATGAATAGTCGACTGGTTTGAAGAATCCCACTTGGAGAAGTTTCATTACTTCTTTTTTCACCATGAGAGCCACTTTTGGATTCATTGGTCTTGAATTTTGCTTGTTTGGCTTTGCATTTGGTTTGGTGGAAAGATTGTGTACCACGATATGTAGTGTGATTCCCATAATTTATTTGTAATTAAATGCGAAAGCCTTTTGATGTTCCTTGAGGATTTGGGTATGTATTTCTATCTCCTCTGGAGTAAATGAGGATCCCAACTTCAAAATATTTGGCTCTTCCTCCGTTCCAATATTAATATCAATTATTCCTTCAATTAAGGAAGCATTGCATTCTTCAAATTTAGGTGGGGCCAGAGGTAGTTCCAAAATTTCTTCATTCTCTACCGAATACACATTTCTATGGATTCAATGTGATTAGGAAGAAGAATATGGGATTAGGGAGAAATCTACTATGTGATGAGTGATATGCAATTCTCAATAGGCATTTAGATATCCAAGAGTGACCCTATCACTGTTGAAGTGATCTAGGATGGTAAAATCATTCTCAGCTTCCATGTGTGTCAAGATCGGGGTTATTGGTATTTTACGCATGAATGGTTCAGTACGAAGTGATACCATGAAATTTGTATTTTCCAACCCACTGCTTGGAGTGAAACAGGAAGCCAATGTTGTTATTGAATATGTGAGAAGGTTCTGTTCTCCTAGGATTGCTTTGATTGATATGAAGTCAAATCCCTTGGTTAGATCTAATACCACCATTTTATAGAGTTGTAAGTGCTCAGTTCTAGTCTCATATACCTCAGAAACTTGGTTTATAACTGATTACGAGTCTCCTAGCACTCTAATGTTATCAATGCCCATCCTTTTGGCTATGATGAGGCCAAGGAGGAGGGATTCGTATTCAGTCCCATTGTTTGTACATTCAAATTTTAACTTAAAGGAAAAAGGTAGGATATTTCCCTTGGGAGAAGTAAGGATCACACCTGCCCCAACACTGAAACAACATCTAGCTTCATCGAAGTGGAGAGTCCAATAATTGCTCAGAAATGGATGTTGGAACATTCTTCATATATTCTTCTTTTTCCTTAGTTACTTCTACCATATAAACTTTGTCTGTTGGAAGGGAGCAAATTCCTAGGGTACATCCTATACCCACAGAATCAAACGGTAGGAGAATGGGTAGATCTTTCTCTAGTAACTCAGACAATTTTTGTGGTGGTTCCTAATGATACTGTCTCTATGATGTTGGTATCATTTTTGATTGCTGGAATGCCTTCGACCAAATTCGTGACTTCTAATTCTATTGTAGGTACCAAGTTTACTTCTGGTGTTGAATTGACTGGTTTGTTAAGTTGATTCGTTGGGATCTCAAACTCATAGTGGATTCCTGGTCTCTTTTTCAAATCTGCTAAGTGTATGTCAAAAGGTTTTGGGTCACCCTACACCACAAATATTTTTCCCAAGTGTAAAATTTTTATTTCCTGGAATAACGTGGAAGGGATTGACTTCATGTGTTGTATCATGCGTGACGAGAATCAATATAGTTGGTTTCCTGATCTATATATAGAAATCAGTGAGGAATGTCTAGGGTCATAGGTGACTCGTAACACTGATTATCCCAATTGAAGATTATTGAGGCGATCTAAACCTCGTGTATTCGTGTTGAGGAACAATTTGTTTCTCCATATCCTAGATTTTAAAGAAAAGCAAAGGGGGCTATGTTAACTATTTCCCCATCATCAATCATTGTGTGCTTAACATAATTATTATAAACCCATACCTACAAATGCAAGGTTGGGTCACCTCTACGTGTAATTTTAGTGTCCGTTGGCATTTTTCTTATAAAAAATATAAATTTAGTATCCCTATCTGGCTGCCCTGGAGGGTAGACATCAAAGTCTCCATGGTTTACTTATGCTTCAGGAGGAGGAGTGATGTTAATCAGATGACCAAGACCTAGCACTTCTAAGAGAGCAACCCTGTGAGCGGGAGAGTTTTCAACAAATCCAAGAAGGAAATGTGAGAGGTCTTTGTTAGGTCATTAATTAGATCATAAGCACCTATAGGGTTTTCCATTATTTGTTGAATGTTTTCTGGTACTAATGGGCAGGTTGGAACTAGTTAAGAATAATAATCTCGCGTTCTTTTTATGGTTTCTACGTGTAGCTTGGTGTCTAACTCTACCAGACCAACTATCTTGGTTTGTGGTTGAGTTCCTAATTGGGGTGCGACTAGTGGACTTGATGAAGTTGAGGCTTCATGATCGTTATTTCTTGCCATGACACCCTTGTTTGTCCTGTTTGGATCTAACATGTTATTATTAGAATAATTTGGGAGAGGATCGTTAAAAATCTTGAGGGGTGCATTTTGTTGGGAAACTGATCCCATATAGGTGCTCGGTGTGGGTAATGCATAATTTGTTAAAAACATATCTACAAAGAGTTGTCTTTAATCTTCTGGAAAATGTTGTATGAATTTATTACAGTTGCGGCAAGTCCTAGTATCATGGCCTTGAATCTTGTGGAAACCACAATACAAGTTGGGATTATAGTTTTGAGGTTGTTGGTTTGAAACATGTTGTGGTCCAAAATTCTGATTAGGTTGCTAGTTGTTAAAGTTGAAATTTTTAGGATGTTACCTTTGGCTTTGGTTCTCATATCTAGTTGGGTTTTAGATTGGACCTTGTGTCTAGATTTTCCATTGTTGTTGTTGTTGTGATGGATGATTAAAATCTACCGCATTGATTGTTGGAGTGAAGTTATTATTTCGCTGATTATTAATGGGTGCTGGAGTGTTTACGACATTTTCCCTTTTAACTTGGTCTATGACTCCATCTATTATAACCCTGAGGTTTTTGTTAAGGATCTTGGTTCCTTGATTGGTATTCCTAACATTAGGATAAGTTGTAGTGTTTTGATTGGGAGTGATTAATTTCCCATTCATTCCATGTCTTATGACCGCTGTCTATTGCTTCTTGATTGATTTAGAGAGCACTCTCGAGTACTTCATCATAAGTCCTTAGTGGGAAACTCTCTGGACTTTTTCTTATCTCTCTGTAAGATAACTGAAGGAATAACTCACTGTTCATTGATCCATGTCGAAGCACTGCAGAGCAGTAGAGGAATGTATGCCATCTTTGAATGAAATGAGTAGTAGATTCATTGTGCTCGTGTTAATGTGTAAGAAACCCTGAGTCCCCTATTCTTAACAATTGTTAGGTTAACAAGCTTTGATAAATTCTGACACAAGTTGTTTGAACAGTGTATCAAGATCAGGTATTCATACTACCAATCAAGGGAATACCCGCTAAGGTATAGGGAATATCGCACCCCCCCCACCCCCCCAACCCCCCCCCCCACCCACAACCCGCACCCGCCCCGAAAAATCCCACCCCCCCCTCCCCCCCTCTAGCAAAAATTGCATCCCAAGGAGCAATTTCGACTTGCCATGGGCATAAGGCCTGATATGTGCATTTGGGATTCCCTCCCCCTGAATTAGGCAAATCAGGAAGAGGCTAGAAGCATGACGCTCAAAGGTAAAAATCTAGAGGTTCTTTTAAACTTCTGAGGAAGTCCCACTGCATAGGTTAACAGCGATGTGTCTTGGTGAGGGGGTGGAGGTTGGACATGGGTTTTTAATATGGCATAACATATGTATTTGCAGAATGTAAGGAATCAAGGTGGTTGAGCAACATCCCAGGAGAATAGAACATGTTCCCTGTGGTGATTTTGATAAAGTTAAGTAGGGAGAGATTGCTTTGATATGGGTTGTTGGTACTAAACAGGAGTATCATACTTTCAACTGGAGCAAAATTGAAAAACAAGGTTCTAGTTGGTGTTGTATGGGTAGTTATATGAATGTGTGAGGAGAATGCCTAACGCCTATTGATTTTCATGTGAGGAGTGTCACCTTTCTGGGATGAGCGGAGGGGTGAAGTCCTCTTGCCGGAATGTGAAGTTGATTTTCTTGAGAAATTTCTAGTCTCTAACTCTATAAAACTAAGACGAGATCGACCTGATTGGTGATGACACAGTGTTTGCCTGTGGATGTTGTGTACACCTAGGTTGTAGGGGGTATGGTAAACCCGTACTATGAATGATCATTACTCTTCCAAACGTCCACCAAGAGTATTTTTATAGGTGGAGAATGGGGGTGTTGCTTAGAGTAGGGTGTCATGTTGTGTCTGCAAACTTCCTATAGGTGGGTAAATGTTTTGGAACATGTTTGCTTCTAGGTAGGTGATAAGTACTCCTCATCAAAACAGGAAGGGGAGTGGATTGCCTAACCTATTGATTGTGGTCACAAAAACCTGAGGGATAGGAAAATGGATTCTCCCGTAATGTCATTTGTTAGAGCTGAGGGCTTAGTTGTTGGTTTGGTGAGATGAGTCCAACTCTCAAATCAGAATGAAGAACTAGAGATGTTCTTTGAGGGGGAGTTTGTGATTGACAAGTAGTGATTGAGTAGTTCAGCCCATGCGAAAAGCAGGGTGATGGTTGTCTCACTTGTTGACCATAATATGCTTCGGAGACCTAAGAGATGTGCAATAGGTGCGTCACCTGAAATAGTTGAGGGGTCTATAATACCCACAAAAATAATGGGAAGGAGCAAAGATGGATGAAAAGAAAGGAAATGAAAAGGGATAGTGTTGCGTCATGTGGGTTCCACCAATTTGTGTAGACTAGAAAAGTGAAGGTGAGCAGAGAATAACAAGTATCCTTTCCGTACCAAACCTCCTGAGGTATGCCAATACAACCAGTGGAAATTGAATATATGTGGATGTGGAAAACTAGTGGGAAAGATTTATTATCCTCAACACTGCAATAACGGATCTGCGATTCTCAGGCAAAGAAAGCTCTCTAAGGAATTGGTGTAATGGATCATTTAGATATATACTATCGGAGCGCCAAGCATGCGATCTCTGCCGGAATCCTATTATTGGTTATGATCAGAAAGTTGATTGTAGGTGTTTCTTGTATATTTCCAGACAAGGTCATGAAAATGGTGCCGAGAGGTGTCGTGGATTTGCAGGAAACTATGGGTGGTTTTTTGGTCTAACCCAGAAAATATTAGCTTAATTAACTTCTATGTTTAACACAGAAAATTGTGTTATAATATCTGGCAGGAGTGATGAGGATCTAAATACCAGCGTACGTAAACTGGTGTCTATGTTTAACTGATTAGCAGGCTTGTTGGGTTGTGGGACCTGGGGATCACAACCATGAGTTCGTGGTTGTTGTAGGACCTTTTATGGTCATGTGAAGAATCAATCTCTTCTTCTGATATCTAGTAGTCATAAGATTTTTCAGCTTCTATGTTTAATACCAGGAGTTGTGTGATCTTCTCAGAATACCTTACAGGTGTTCTAGCAACTTGTATATGTAAGCCTGTGTCTATGTCAATGAGAAGGTATCATGCATTTGGCTATGGAACTAATGAATCACAACCAAATATTTTCTCTCTTTCAGGTTCTTGTATGGTCATGTGGATATCATATCAAGGCAATCTATAGTTGGGTTGATTTGACCAAAATTTATATGCTTTGTTGTCTTCGATGTTTTCATTCTCTCAATTTCTCACTAATTACTTGTGGGTTTGTTGTTGTTCGGAAGACGTAAATTCTAAGACTTTGATCTATAACTACTAATATTGTGAAGATATTTGGCTGAGGTATTACCGGTTAGAATATGTAATCCCTAGGCTCTCTGGGTCCCGTAATTGTTATGCAAGAGATAACCAAACTTAACTGAATGAAGTAAACTAATTATGAAAATAAATCTACGCTATGCTTATTTTTTTTGTATTTTCAAAGATGTGAATTTGAACGAAATTAAAGAGAGACTATTCTAATAAATTCAGATAATGAGGGATTAATATAATAATGGGATTAAAACAAGCAAGGTAGCTAGATGTAGCTATTTTCCTATGCATTTGTGAATTGATCTTGAATATAAATAACTAAATAATTTAATTGAAAGACCTTCAATCTTACCTCAGAAGTGAGGAATAAATCATAGCTTCTCAGAAGCTATTATTCCCCATAGCTTCCCTGGTAATGTTGAAAACAAGCTTAACTGAAATAAAATGATTTTCTATTCTATTTTATATATTGTAACTATAACTTTGACAATTCAAACCTGGAGTTTATAGAACAACAAAAAATCTAGTTGTATTGTAGCTTTTCACCTCAGTTTGATCTCTTTGTTCCTAAGTGTTCTCGTGGATCTAGAAAAGTGGGAATGTGACAATGACAACATGAGAAGATGTTCGAATAGTGGCATCTTGGATGTAAGCTGAACAAAATGCAAGTAAGATAGGGATAGCGCAAGAGAACAAATCTTGGCTATGTGATTCCTAGTAGGATTGTTGCAGGGATATAACACAAACACACAGAAATATCTAGGACCTATAATTCCTGTGACAAAACAAGAACCTATAACTCTAAGCAGAATCAAGATTCAAATGAACTTAATCTAGAACTAATTTTTTTTTAAGCTAAGCCAGTTGTTTGGAGAACAACAATGGAACAAGATGAAACTAGAGAGATCTAGTGATCTCTAAACCAGAAATATGGAGCCTTGAACTGAGAGGCTGAGAACTTTACAAAATCTAAACCTGTTGAGACTTATTAAAGAATTGTAAAACACACTGAATAATAAATCATAGAGGGAGAGGGGCCATTTACTTGTAAACAAGCTTGGTATTTATAGCACTTTGATTTACCAAAAGGTAAGATCAAATTGAACTCTTCTACCTATTAAAAAAATAAATTACTATTTACTAGGTGGCTAAAACTTTAATGACAGCAAGAGTGATTGAGAATTACAAGTGCAACTTGATTTTTTGCGTTGACAAATGCGTCAGAAAGTTCTGGAAAATATGAACAGGACCACCACCTAGCACAAGGTGGTGGTTTCAGGACCACTGCCCTGTCCTGGGTGGCGGTCATGGGACCACCACCTAGGTAGGGTGGCGGTCCTATAACTAAAGACCAAAATGCAAGGAAAACAAAGCATGAGAAGGCTGGATAAGGCATTTTAGGATGCAAATGTATACTCAGTGTGCTTTCTAGATTCTAAACACCTTGCAAAGAGATCTGAATCATCATCGAGGTTTTCGTAACCTCTTTCCGATAGTACGGTACATACAATGTCCTCATCGAAAGATCACACTTCGATTTGGTTTTAAAAGGAATCTTTCTTTTTTGCATCCTGCTTGCTCACATAGTTTAAGTAGGAAGATAAATCGATGCATTTCACAGCCCCCACACACAACCAAAAAATAAAAAAAAAATCAAAACATCAAAACAACATCTTACCCGATAGATTGATTAGGATTGTATCACCCAACAAGAAACTTCCTAAGACTCTCCTAAGCCAAAAAAAACTTGAAACCAGACATAGACTTCCTTCTCTTAGGTACCCTGTTATCCACCCCCTTTTCTTTTCCACATTTTTCTTAATTATAAACAATTAAAAAGAAATGTTTGTTTGAATTTCTTGGTCAAGTTAGCATAAATACTGTTCTTGTTTCATGCCCGTAATTACTTGTTCAACAACAAAAATAATGGAACAAAACTTCCCTTCAAACAGTTCTGCCTCGACTCAAAAAATGTATTCTAAAATGATTTCTTTATCCATACCCTTGATTACCTCTTTCACGAGTACTAATCTTCTCTTTAGTGTTTCTCACCTGGAATTCTCTATCTAAACCACTACCTTAGAAAAAACTAATCCCTTCTTCTACTATCATTCCATCCAGTCTAGACTAGCCATGCACCATCTGCTAGAATGAAACCTTTTGGGCCCCCTCTTATCCCTCTTGGTGATTTGCAATTCCAAGAGCCCCTTGATGCCAATCCAATGGCTCCCCAAGGATATCTCCTTTGGAAATCAACTCATCTTCCCTCATATGGTCCACCACTTTAATAGATTTACCCTTATTAGACTAATCCTAATGCAAATCAACAATTTTCAGTAAATGCACTTGCCTCGTCTTCTAAGAATCCCCCAGCCCACCAAACTGCTCAGTTGGTCATGTATATTCCACCCAATCTTCACCCAATAAATACAAATATTACCACTACCCTTCTTATTGCCTCTTCAGCCCCAATGTCATGTCCCTTATTTGAACAAAATGATCCCCTCACATCACATGTGCATGTCATTTCTTCCCAACCTCCTCTTATGGGCACTCTGCCTTATTTAGTGTCTAACCCATTTCAACAAAAAATCAGCCTACCTACACTCATCAAGTGCCTACCTAGTCTCAAAAATCATATAACATCCATATGACACAACATCAAACATTCCAAACTCAACCTTTAGCTCACATTCATCAAACAATCCCCTAAACAGACATTCAATCTCACAATTTTTTTAATCCAATTGCCTCAAAAGTGGTGCAACCACAACCACAACCCATTATCACTTCACCAAATGATCCTATGCATGCTCTCATGAATAGGTTAGCCAACCTTGAGGCCACCATCATAGGGACCAAAGTTTCATTATCATACAAATAAATTTGTAATGAGCCAATTCATCCATCTGTACCAATTAAGTCATATCCTCCACATTGGGAATTTCCAATATTTTCCAAGTTTAGCAACAAAGAGGATCCACAACAACACCTTTGTGCATTCAGGCATATGTGCTACCTTATTAAACATGATTAAGACTTGATGCTCTACATTTTACCCATGTTTTTGGCTGGTCTAGTGTTAGACTAGTACAATAACATCCCTCAATATTCTATATTTACCTTCAATCAACTCACACAATTATTTATAGAACATTTTTTGATCAACATTACGCGTAAAATAACTTTCAATGATCTATACGCCATCCGAAATTTTGAAGAGAAGTCCATCGCAGAATTCGTCACACAACTGCGTGACATTATAAACCAGTTATCATTTACTCTTCCTTAAAATGAACTCATCATGATATTCTCACGTTCATGCGCAAAACATATATATTCTACTCTACAAATCTAATCCTTTCAAAATTTTGACAAAGCCTTCACCATGGCTTGCAAGCTTGAAACATGTTTCAAGCTTCTCAACATGGCTAAAATCAAACAAACCTAAGAAATAATTCACTAAAACATCCTCATTTAATGAGAAGTATAACGGAGCGGATAATGTTGTGGTCATCAAATCTTCTCATGTACCAACATATAATAGGTGGATTCAACGATGAGCCCCATGACTGAAACCTAACTACACTCCCCTTGGGGAGTCATATGCATCTATCTTTGACAAGTTGATACTGCAAAATATAATCACACTACCACCTATCCATCCAGTTGATGAGTTAAGAATGAAATCTATGTGATATCGTGAAGACCATTACAATAAATACCACCAAACCCGAGGTCACAACATAGAGAAATGTCTAAATTTCAAGGATTTGGTTCAAAGGCTCATTGATTAGGGTAACCTTTAGGTCAAAAATGCTAATGCTTCACCCAATCAACTACTCGACATCTTCAAACAAAATTTCCCAAATCATGCACCAACTAGTCAAGCCACCACCACTTCCACAACTCAAGCACCTAATTCCCATACTATAAACACTTTAAACACCATTGATCAAGAATCTAAAAATCCCCCCCCCCCCCCTTCATCGCTAACCACATCAATCCCTTTTGATATTATTCCTACACCTAAAAAATAATTAACACTTGTCCCCACAACCACACCAACCATATCTACATCTACTTTGACATCCATTCCTACTAATAGGACCCCATTCGAAAATATATCATTTTTTCCCTTAGAAGTATTTATGAAACAACCATTCCCACCTACTTCTATAGTTGAGATTGGTTACATGTCTACTACATTACCTATTATATCCACTTCATTACTCACAAAATTCACTTCATCGAATCTGACTATATTACCTACATCTATCCCACTTCTACCTATTATATAATCCTCAGAATTAAAATCAGTGCCTCTTTCAGAGCTTTTACCCGTACCCACACCAACTTTTGAAGTTGCATCCACACCACTATATTCCTCAGCACCATATTTACTATTTAAATAACTTTTTAAAATTATTCCACTTCCAAGAACTTCAAATGATTCTTCCACCTCATTGACGCAAGATCCCCGGTGGAAGTTTTTACCACTCCTCCTAACGACACGCTGTTACACACAAAATACACAACTGTTAGTACATTACCTCAAAAATATCTTGTTTATTCCTACAAGAAAGTTGACATTACTCTCTCTAGGTCATCAAATGTAACAACCTCTTCATCAAGAACATTTTTTCAACCCAAACTAAAACCATCCAACACTAAGACATTAACTTATGACAAGACTAAACCTAGACCATCAAGACATCAACATCCTCAAAATTTATCATCTCAGAAATCTACTTCTTCTTCAAAGATGAAGACATTATGTAAGGACAAAGCACCTCTCAAGGTTTTGGGTAAATCATATGCAAAAAATTTCCAACACTTATTATGAATTTCCGCAATCACGCTTCTACCTATTAGGAATTTTGACCCAAATAAAAAGAAGCCATTATGGTTTAATGACACCTCATTTGTGCATATCACCGTGCCACTGAACATGACATTGAGCATTACAGATCATTCTAAGCCATTACACATGGCTTCATTGAGAAAGGATGATTCATCCCCAAACCAAATAAACCTCCTCCTTCTACTCTAACATTTGTGTCTTTGACCTCATCTATCCAAATTGAAAATCCCCTTGGTTCTTCACAAAATTTCACGGCCATCCAACCTCCAGATGACTATTCTTGTGAGGATAGCCCCCCTTTTTGTTCATCAATATTGTTCAGGTCACCATGTAATCTGGCCAATGTGAGCCTAAGTCAAAAACCCAACCAAAATATAAAACCTTTATCACCATTCCTCCTCCCAAGGAGTTAGCCACATCAACACCTAAGGTTTCCATATTAATAACACACATGCCTATTGAATAGAATATTTTCAAACAACTCCACCAGGCCCCGGTCAATATGTCACTCTAAGAGCTCATTCAAAGCTCACCAGACTGTAGACATGTTCTCACTGAAGCCTTAAAGTGTATTCTGACATCCAGTGAAAAATCTCAGCCCTTTGCATCCCTTGTAGGAGAACTTGCAACCTCTTCTACCATCTCATTTGATGATGTTGAGATTCAAGATATCCCGATAGAAGAACATGATCTTCCCCTCTTTATCACGGTCAAGATTAACGACACATTTATCTGACAGTCCATGATTAATATTGGAGATAACATCAATATCCTCCCATCACATACTTTTGATCAACTTAAGATACCAAATGCCTCTGTTGCCCAAACACACGCGATCCTTCACAATTTTAACGATGTTGTTTCTCCTGCCTTAGGAACAATCATTCTTCCTATCCGCGTTGGTGAGAATCTCCTCCATGAGTTATTATACATCATTGAGGGATAATTTTAGTACTATGTTCTCCTTAGACAATTGTGGATTTGTGCCATCCACTACATTCACTCTACAATTCATCGTTCCCTTAAGTACAAGAATGAGGGGAATATCTTGACACTTTCCGGGGATGCTCCTCCCTTCCAGGTGTGCAACATGACTTATCAAACCAATGATATTATTGTTCCCAATGATTATTTATCTACACCATCCACTAGCTCAGCCATTCCCTCATCCAAACTCCCTAATGAAGACTCCCTAGACTAAAAGGAACAATAACCAGATTGTAGCAAGCCAAGAACACAGATGCTAATCAAACACCACGATAAATAAGATGAAAGAAATTCACTAAAATAAATTTACATAAAACCTTTGCAAATAAATGAGCAACAATATCATATATTATCATGGAACTCAATGAAATACAATGAGAATGGGCCTTGCTTATATAGGCAAGGAATAACAAGCTAAGAACTAGTCAAGGTCGTAGATCAAGCCATATATCATGGAAAGAACTAGTCATTAAATAACTAGTTAAGTCCATATATTTATGAGATAACTAAACATCAAGGATCTAGTCAATACCATAGATCAAGAAAAGAACTAGTCAATACCATAGATCAAGGAAATAACTATACCTAACAACTAGATAATATCCCCCTAATATCTAAATAAATAAAAGGAAATATCCACACACATAAGTGAGTGAGGATAAATACAATAAAGGTAAATAAAGTACCTAGGTGAACATGAGCTAAGGTAAATACCTACTCTAACACCCCCCCTAAAGTGAATATAGGGGCCAAAATAGAAGTTTCATGTCCACCGTATGAGTCTCAACAACTAGGCCTGATGAGGTACTCATGTACAATATATCCATGAAGAAATATCAAACCAAAAGAAGGAAAGAATCCTGCTAGCAGGAAAGAGAAAGAAGAAGAAGAATGAAGATGTTCTCATGAACACCTTCCAAGAACAAATTTTGAAACCCCAAGCATTCCATACAACTCAAGGTGGCAAGGTGATGGAAAAGGCTTCGTAAAGATGTCTGCAACCTGCTGCTGATTCGGAAGGTACTCAAAGCAAAGAACTCCATTCTGAATGTGATGACGAATGAAATGGATGTGTATCTCAATATGCTTGGTCTGCTGGTGCTCAATTGGGTTATGAGAAATGTGAATTACACTTTGGTCATCACACCAAAGTACAGTTGGTGAATCATGTGGGAATCCAAACTATGTCAATGACTGGTGAAGCCAAAGAATCTACTGACTTGCTGTAACTGCTGCCTTGTACTCTGCCTCTAAAGATGAAAGTGCATTATCCTGTTGCTTTTTGCATGCCCAAGCAATTGGAGAAGAACCAAGACAGAAAAGATAGCCAGAAGTGGAATGCATGTCATCAATAGAACCTGCCCAATCTGAATCTTCATATCTAACCAAGTAGAACCCCTAGTGTAGTGTAGGCCAAAGTGGAAAGTGCCTTGTAAATAGTGCAAAATCCTTTTAGCAACCTGCTAGTGACTATTATGAGGAGAATGTGCAAACCAAGATACAAGACCTACTGCAAATGAAATATTAGAGTGAGTATGGGTCAAGTACATGAGATTCTCAACCAAATGATTATACAACATAGGATCACAAAGTGGTGTGGTACATGTGGAAGTAAGAGTAACTCCAAATTGAAAAGGAGATGGACTTGGCTTATAATCAGCCATATCAAAGCACCTAAGAAGATCATGGGTGTAATTTTCTGACTCAAATGAATCCCTGAATCTTTTTGAGAAATATGCAAACCAAGGAAATAATGAAATAGTCCCAGATTTGTCATGTTAAAATATGTAGAAAGATCCCTGTGAATACTCTGAATGTGGGAAGAAGAGTTTCCAGTAAGTAACAGATCATAAACATACAAGACAAGTATCAAAACATCCTCATTAACATGCTGGAGGTACACTGTATGATCTAAGTGGTAATGAAAAAAACCAGTAGATAGAAGAAAATAATCCATCTTCTCAAACCAAGCCCGATGGGATTGTTTGAGACCGTAGAGAGACCTTCAGAGCCTACAAACAAGAGAAGAATCCTAAAAAAATCTAGCCACCTTCTCCATTTATATTTCCTCGTATAGATCTCCATGCAAGAAGGCACTCTTCATGTCCATATGGTATACGAGACACCCATGTGATGTAGAAATAACAAGTATAAGGCATACAAAATCCATCTTGGCAACGGGTGCAAAAGTCTCAGAGTAATCAATACCTTCAACTTGTGAAAAAGCAATAAGACGAGCCTTATACTTATCAACAGACCCATTAGTTACGTATTTGGTTCGGTATACCCACTTACACCTAACCATCTTTCTTCCTTTAGGAAGAGATACCAAATCCCAAGTATGATTTTTCATCAAAGAAGAATACTTAGCTTCCATCGCATCATCCCACTCAAGTATCCCATGAGCCTTTGAAAAATACTATGGATCCTCAGAAATTACTTGACATAAAAGTCTAGAACCTGTAGAATGTGTGTGATGATGCCTAGTGGGTGGAAGATCCTCTATGAAAGGTGCTACCTCAGAAATTGTAGTATGATCCCACTTAGGCATAGTGACAACATCAGTGGGAATAGGATCCTCAACGACATATATAACCTCCTCAAAGAAAGGATCCTCAAGATGAGATGAAGAATAAAGAGGCATGGAAGAAGATGAAGAATCATGAGGAGTGAAGCGCTCATAAAACTGAACATGTGTTTAAAAAATAACATCATGAGTATCAGAATCTAGAATTCAATAAGCTCTCATGTCCTCATAATACCCTATAAAGATGAAGGGTTTTCTCTTCTTATACAAAGCTTTCCTTTTATTCTTTGGCACAAAGGCCCAAGCATGGCTCCCAAAGACTCGAAAAAATGAGACATCTGGCTTAATGTTGGACCAAGCTTCCTTTGGAGTCAAATGCTCAAGTGCTCTATAGGGTGTGTGATTCTAAATGTAGTTAGCACAATTAACTATTTTTGCCTAGTAGATATGAGGTAACTCTCTAGAATGCATCATACATTTATCCATTTCCTTCAAATTTCTATTCTTCCTTTTTGCTAAGCCATTCTGTTGTGGAGTATGAGGAACATAATGCCAGTGAATAATGCCTTGAGTTGCCAAAAGTTAGAAAACTCATTTATAAAGTACTCCCCCCATTATCAGTACGAAGGTTCTTTATTCTACTAGAATATTGTTTCTCGACCAAATCCTTGAAGAATTTGAAGTGTGAAAAAAATCACTTTTGTACTTGATAAAATAAACCCAAGTACGCCTTGAGAAATTATCAATAAACGTAAGTGCATATTTATGTCCATTGAAAGATGGGGTAGAAAAAACCATCAAGTCACTATGCACAAGCTCAAGTGGTGAAGAAGCTCTCTTAGAAAAATTCTTAGGAAAATGATCTTGGTGTTGTTTCCCTAATGAACAACCATGAAAAACTACCTCAAGAAAATAAAATCTAGGAAGACCATCTACCATATCATGCATGCTCAACTCCTTCAAATATGTATAATTGAGATGTCTAAATCTTTCATGCCAAAGCTTACTCTCTGAATCTGTATGAGAAACCAATCCGTTACCTATAGAAGAAGTGTCATCAAAACCATCAAAGTGATATAGTATATAACTATGATCAACAATACCCTGAGCAACTAGTGAATGAGGGTCCAAAAAAATTTGTACTTCTTCTCCATGTGATGAAAAAGTCACTATTTTTCCTTGACCAGAATGACAAATTTGATATACAGAAAGAAAATTTGTAGTGATGTTAGGAACATATAATGCATCTTGGATACTGCCACTATCAAGTTATATATCACCTTTTCATTTAACAAAAAGAAAGGAAGAATCTCCAACCTCAATTTTGGAATTAGAACTCAAACCTAGAGAAACAAAAGACTCCTTGGAAAAAGTCATGTGATAAGAAGCACCAAAATCTATAACCCAACTATCTGCAAGTGGTGACTGAGATATCCCAACAAAATTAAGTCCTTTGTCATGTTAATTAGAAGGAGGTGGCATGGAGATAGAAATTTTTTATTACTTGATTGCATCCTCTAAGGCTTACATTTGATTATAACACCTATGTTCTTCATGATTACTACCCCCACAAAAAGAGCATGACCGGCTAGAATTATTCTTGGATTTAGAAGAATCCTTGGGCTTTGATTTGTTTTCTTTGGTTTTAGGAGCATTTTGAGATGGAGAAGGTGTGGATTTGGTTTTACTATTTATTTTTCCCTTGCCCTTAGGATTAGATGCAACTAATGCCTTTTGAGAGGTGGAAGACTCAAGGTGAGACAATTTGGATTCTTCTCTAGTAAGTCTTTCACAAAATGTTTCTAAATTAGACGTTTTGAATGTGTCACCTAAGACATCCATGCTAGAGGAAAAATTTGAAGTAAAAATTTGGAATG
Organism: Taxus chinensis; assembly: GCA_019776745.2. NCBI lineage: Eukaryota > Viridiplantae > Streptophyta > Pinopsida > Cupressales > Taxaceae > Taxus > Taxus chinensis. The sequence continues at coordinate 40,689,846 of CM034151.1, forward strand.
GTCCTCTCAACTTGGATAGAATCATGTAAACACACTCTTCATCTTTTTTATCTCTTCCTCTCCCCTTCAACTGTGTCAAAAAATGCTTGAACTTGGTAAGACAGTCTATAATTGTTGGAAAATATTTAGGATTAAGAGAGGTGAGCTCAATGTCAAGTTGCATGGCTCTCATATGATCCATTGAAAGGAGATTCACATTTTTCCAAATGAAACACAGGACTTTCACTTACATAAGCTCCTATCAAACCCGTACACTCATCAAATTTGCACTGGTACTGAAATTTCTCATATTCTCTAGTGAACACTAGTTGTTATGAAGAAGTTAAAGCCCATAATCCTTTCCACTTAATTATTGTTTCCATTCTTGGTTTCCATGTGTGGTAATTATGTGTTGTTAATGGCTCAATGTGATCTAATGTAGAAGTAGATGCCATCCTAAAAAAAATCATCAAAAGAAATGTAAGAACCAAACAATACAACAATACCCCCAAGAAATGCAACAAGAGCCCCCTAAAAATGCTACACTACACCAAAAGAAAATCAAATGTAGATCTTGAGAAATCCAACAAACCCATAAATCAATTTCCTTGGTTTCTTTTCTTTTTAACACGAATCCCAGGTCAACCCAATGCATTCCTTTGCAACCATAGAAAACCAAAAAAATGGCTGTCTCCACAATAGACCAAGTTTACAGTCGATCTTAGGGTTTTCACACCTTCTAGATCTAATGGTGGCCTCTGTTTTACATAAAAATGCAAGTAGAAAAAAAAAAACAAATCCCAAATATATGAATATACAAAAAATGCTTGCAAAATGAAACTTACAGATGGATGTCAACAACAATCTCCTACTCTGATACCATAAACGGAACAATAACCATATTGTACCAAGCCAAGAACACAGATGCTAATCAAACACCATGATCAATAAGATGAAATCAATTCACTAGAATAACTTTACATAAAACCTTTGCAAACAAATGAGCAACAATATCATATATTATAATGGAACTCAATGAAATACAATGAGAATGGGCCTTGCTTATATAGGTAAGGAATAACAATCTAAGAACCATTCAAGGTCATAGATCAAGCCATAAATCATGGAAATAACTATTCGTCAAAGAACTAGTTAAGTCCATAGATTTATGAGAGAACTAGACATCAAGGATCTATTCAATACCATAGATCAAGGAAAGAACTAGTCAATATCATAGATCAAGGAAAGAACTATACTTAACAACTAGATAATATCCCCCTAATATCTAAATAAATAAAAAGAAATATCCACACACATAAGTGGGTGAGGATAAATACAATAAAGGTAAATAAAGTACCTAGGTAAACATGAGCTAAGGTAAATACCTACTCTAACATAGACAATGTAATGGAAACTCTTATTGATGGGGGAGTATTGTATTCTCACACTTAACAACTTGCCCACTCCTCACCATCTTTGTAGGCCTGATAAGGATCCCATGTACCAACCAAATGTTAGATATGTTATTCCTTTTGGTCCACCACATCTTCACACCAATCTCATTTATGGTGGTTTTGATACCCCCTCTTCTCACATCGATGATATTATGAATGTTAAACCTTATACTGGTGGTTTCAAGTTCCTCGAAAAATCCTCTTTCACCCACACTTATCTCTGTCATTGTCCATGGAAAGGATTTGACATGGGACATTACAAGCATGGGCCACATGGCCTTATTATCAATCAATTCCACAAAACCTCACAAAAATTTTGGGTTAGGCTATCAGGAGCATTCACTTGACCCCATTCCACCATCTGAGATATTCATGGACATGTCTTCTCTACCTTCTCCATATTTTATGACTCTCGAAGACATGCACATGCCTTATCCACTTTCTCCATATTTTATGACTCTCAAAGACATGGAAATGGATGACACCATGTCTATTTCTTTTGAATTTTTTTAGTCTCCACCATAACTTTGGGACCGGTCACCTATGAGTGTGAACATCAGACTAGGTCCCTTCCCCTTTTCTATTTGGAAATGATAGAATAAGACTCTTCTACCATTAACATAATTTAATGCATTGATGAAAACACTATTCTTTCCCACATTGGGATAGAGGATTCTTATCTTCATTAGAAGTTACCGTCTAACACATCCATTCTTCTCAATGAATCCACCATCAAAGTCAACATCGAGACTCCTCATGAGCCTCACATGCTCAAAGTAGGTAAATTTCTTAATCCAGATGAGCTTGAATCTTTCACTGCATTCCTCTCCCATCATAGCTAGGAATTCACGTGGTCTTATTCATACATGTTAAGCCTTGACCCTTCTATCATCATCCACAACATCATCACTTTTCCCAATGATAAGCTGGTAAAGTAGAAGCTCCACTGCGTGCATCCTCACATTGCCCTCCTTGTTAAAGAAGAGTTGCAATGCCTTCTTTCTGCCAATTTAATCATCCCCAATGAGTTTCCAACATCGTTCCCATCTCTAAAGCATCAAGAAAGCTTCACATATGTACCAATTTGTGAGATCTTAATCTCGGTTACCCTAAAGATGACTTTCCTCTTCCTAACATTGATCAAATTGTAGATCTTACTACAGGCCATGTAATGCTTTCCGTTATGGATGGATTTTTTGGTTACAACCAAATCCTCATCACATTGTAAGATCAACATAAGACTTACTTCATTACCCCTTGGGAGACTTTTTGATACCGCATCATGCCTTTTAGTTTTGTAGACACCTATAATTACACCCAAGCACTTTAAATACTTAAATTGCTGAGCTAATTATCTCCTTTCTCACAAATCAATGACATATCGTCAAAAGCGCTCATATTCCCTCTTATTGCCATTAATTAATTACACTAAGATAATTAATTAAGTCACCTATCCAACAAATACCCTAATTAATGACCTTCCGTTAATAAATCACCCCTCTACCTAGACTAATTAATTATTCATTAATTAATTAGCTTTCCCTTCCATTTAACCAATAAATCAATATTTAATTGATTTAATCCCCTTATAATAGCCTAAATCATACTAATATTCCTCAAATTATCTTCTATAAGCTTACATCTACCTATTAGTTAATCATCTTTGATTAATTAAAACACCCCCAACTCCCATGACTTGCTAAGCATAAATTAAACCCTTCTAAAGTAAGGTTACCTTTAATAAAGCAACCTTATCCATTCCTAATCATGTTTTACCTTTATCCCACATTCATGAGAATGTGTTGAATCCTTTGTCCTTTGGGCTATATAAAGAGCCCTCCACCTACCTTTTTACTTACACCTAAACTCCTTAGAGAGAAAATGCAAAGCATATAGCAAAGAGACTAAGAGCTTGCACCTTGCCCTTTTGAGAGTTCATCATCTTGAAGAGTTAAGCCTCTTTCTTAAGTGCTTAGGTCATATGGGAGGTGTTAAAGGGGTCTTGTAGCCCAACTTTTATAGGCCCTCATTCCTAGGTTACTTGGCATACTAAGGACAACTATTTTGATAGAACCATGGAGCTTACTTAGGTCCATTCATTTATTTGTTGTTAGAGAATAGAGGAGTTTAGATATTTAGCATTGTTAGTTTCAAAGTTTGTATTGATGAATGCTAGCATCTAACCCTTGTTTAATTCTTATCATGATGGTGTTTATAATGTTGTTTAATTCTTGTTGATTAAGACTATTTAGGTGTTAGTCTTTGTGCACATTAGCATTAGTTTAAAAAAACACTTGCACACAAGTTTGAAGAATTCCGGAGCCCTTATTTTGAAAACAGTAACTATGTCCATGACTTATATGATTCCCTTGTTTGATATCATCCATAAAACAAAAGAAGAATATGTCAATGATATTTTGGGTAAATATAAACATCTTCGTGAACATATTTTGGTTCTCGAAGTCCTTTTTGAATGCCTTATCCATTTTTGTCTTTGAATTAATCTGGCCAAGTGTGTATTTGGAATCTTAATTAGAAAGCTCCTTGGATTTATTATTTCCATTAGGGGCATTGAAGTTGACAACACCAAAATCAAAGAAATTATTGAAATGCCACCTCCTTTTAATTTTAAGCAACTCCAAAGTCATCAAGGATGACTCCAATCCATCTTTCATTTCATCTCGTAACTTTCATATCATTGCCAAGTGGTTTCACCACCTCCTTCGGAAAAATAAATAGATGTTGATTTATAAATTATAATTTTTTTGATTCTAAACCACATATTAACAAACCAATGCTTATATACCTTGCACGAGGGGGAGCAATTTTATCTATATATTTCTGCTATCAATCATGCTCTTGGAGCCATGTTAGCACATCATGATGACCAAGGTCATAAGAACACTATTTATTACATCAGCTGCACCCTTCATGACTGCAAGAATCACTACACTGAAGCTGAAAAGATGTGTTGCACTCTCTTCTTCACCACCTCTAAAATTTGACATCATATTCTCAATCACAAGACTAATGTCGTTACTAGCTTCCATCTTCTTAAGAAATTACATTCTAAAACTTATCACAATGTTTTTGTTACTCGATGGCTCATGCTTATGACTGAGTTTAACCATGATTTTATTCCTCAAAAATACATTAAGGGCCAAGCTATTGCAGACCAATTAGCAGAAGCCCCTCTTCCTAGTTCACATTTTCCTCATTAGTTTAAATTCCCTGCATGAACCTCAATTAATCAATTTCATTCATGAGTATACCATCATATTAATTGAATCTTCTTCTACATGTTGGAATGAGTGTCAAACTATAAGGGGGAGGCGTTGGTATCTGTTCTCATTCCTTATAAGGATACATTGGTTCCTGAGAGTTTGCTAATCCCCTCAACTCAATTTACACACTAGATGTTTGATATGGTCCTTTTCCCTAATATGGTAGAGGACAAAGCCCTTATCTTAGGCCTTGAGATTGCTCTCTTTTTAGGTGTTCAAGTCCTTGACATATCTAGAGACTCTGAACTTATCATCAATTGTAGCAAGTCACATGTTTATCAGTGTAAAAATGATACTTTTAGACAAAAATATTATGACATTGTTCATATTCTAGGTCCTCAAAGCATTAATTCTTATACTGCTTCTAATCAATCCCTCGATAAACCAAGTGATTTAAACTGATACTTGACCATTTATTATAGCTCTCATTCCTTGGCCAATGGAGGAATCCAAACTCTCTATTGTTGTTCATTGTCATGATCGACCTTCTAGATCTCCTGTCCAAGCACTCCTAATCTTATTGAATCTAGTTTGTTGGATATTTGGTACTCCTAAATCTTTGATTAGTTATCTAAATCCATCATTCCCCTTGATCTATCTAAGAATGTTAGGAGATCATTTCTCCAGCGTGCTAACTGCTACATTATTCTAGGTGACATTCTAAGCATTATTTATTAACGTGGATTTAATTGTATTCTTCATTTGAGAATGCCTTAAATTCCATATCGCTCCTCTTGGGCTATAAAGGACTTCCATGCATACGACATCATTGCGGTGGACCTTTTAGTATATTTACTATTGCTAAGTGTGTTCTTCATCTTTATCATACTGGAACTTCTCTCAATCATGACTGCTGTGAATATGTTAAGAGGTGTGAAAAATGTCAACAACATTCCAATCTCATTCACATTCCTAGTCAAGATTTTTAGCCAGCTCAAGACCTTTGGCCCTTCTCACAATGGGGTCTCGACCTCATTGTCTTATTAATCCTTGATATTAACAAAAAATCATTCTATCATCACTGCAACTGGATATTTCACTAAGTGGGTGGAAGAAATTCCCCTCACTTTAACCAAATATGGTCCAATTATTAATTTTATCTATCAACATATCATTTTTCACTTCAACGTTCCTCACAAACACATCACAGACAACACAAATTAATTTAAAAATAGAGATCTTAAGAAGCTTTGTGATTCATTTAACATCCAACTCAACTTATCTTCTCCATACTATCCTCAAGATAATGACCAAGCTGAAGCCACTAACAAAACTCTTCAAACCATTATTGTGAAGACTATTGACCATTCAGGATGTGACTGACATATCCATCTTCCTTTCGCTCTTTAGGCTTATCAAACTAACGTCTATACTTCCATGGGGGCTACACCAATTTTTCTTGTGTATGGTTCCAAATCCATTATTCCTCTTGAAGTTCAAGTTCCTTCTTTATGTGCATCCCTTTGTGACTTCATCTATGATAAAGATTATCGTGAAGCACATCTAACAAAACTTGAGTTGGTAGACGAGTGTTGCCTTCTCGCTCTTGAACACCATCATGTTTATCAAGAGTGCATCAAATTTTATTACAATAAGCACATCAAATAATGTGAATTTAATGTCAGTGACCTCGTTCTCAAGGAAAATTATAACGTCATTACTCTAGAAAGGAGCCAATGCTGAAAGTTTTCCCCTAACTAGATTTAACCATACATTATCATGCATAAATCAAGGGTTAGGGAATCGCAAGAATTATTCAAATATGTTCCACTTAACTTCAGTGGAAGTATCTTAATGCATTACAAATATCTGACCATTGTACTATTATCCTGTCTTCCAATGAGTACACATTTATTTGTATTATCATCAGTGATCTCTTTTTCATTTCATTTCATATCACTTGTTCACAAGTAGTGCTTAAGGTCAATGAAACCATCATATAATTGTAAAGTAGAATAAATTATAGTATAGCCTATGTACCATTCCACCTCCCCTAATTGGATAATTTTCACGTAGTTGTACTAAATTGGTAGTAGAATTATGACTAGTTTGTATAGTCTAATGTTTGGTTCTCAGACACATAGTCGTAATTCTGTAATTGAATAACCACTTTCAATTCTTGAATTTTGAGGAATTTCTACTTGATACCATATATTCATGAAACCATAACAGTACTACAAAATCACTAATTTTTTAATCTCTACTGCTTATCATTTCACTAAGTATGGGAAAAATAATTCATAATAAATCCTTACCAAGATTAACATTTTTCTCTCTCACGATATATTTTATTTATGTGTTTGCAAGTATTGAATTAAATATTACTTAGTTTGTGTAAGGATTTCTCAATTTAAAATAAATTTCTCTCAACCTTGTTGTTCTTCAATTTCTTATAAAATCTTGTTTTTTCTAAATCATTCAATAAATCACATCTAATTAATTCCCTATGTTGTTCGAGGGACATATATCCTATAAGAGGGGTATTGTCGTATTCACTAGGATTATAGGGATCTCGTATGAATCTAGTATTATAAAATTCTTCTTCTGCATCTGCGAAATATAAAAGGTATCCAAATCAATTCTCCAGGTCGAGTTCAAACTAAATCCTAAATCTACTTCCAAATCTTTATCCTTCCTTTCCTCTTCCCTTTCCTTATCAACTTCTATCATTCTCACAATAACACTATTAGGGTCCATATATCCTTGTGTACACTCCCATTTTCTTCTATCTTCCTCATCCTTTTCGATTCTACATTTTTTTGGAGGTTATTGTGCTTCTTCTTCATCCACTCTACCTACTTTACTCCTAATTTCATTTGTATTAAAATTTCCCACCACAACACTAGTATTTCTCCATCTATTTTATTGTCTTTCATTCCTTTTTAGTATTTATAATTTTAATTTTTTTTTACTTGTAGTCCTTTTTATACCCTTCAATTCACTCTTTATATATGTCATTTCCCCTTCATTCCCTTCTCATAGGACTACATTTATTTTTCACCTACCTCACTATTGTATGTTGGGCATAATTTATACCATATATTTTTTCACTAACGAAATCTTTATGAAGAAGGGTAGTTTCATAACAAAATTTCCTCGCAGTCCCCTTATAAACCCTTTCTTAAACAATTAAGAAGAATAATATTTTTGTATAGAATTTTATTTACATAACCATAATTCTAGTATGCAACAAATAATCTATAACTTTGGTCCATTCACTATGCAAATTACATAAGTTTTCTATCTTATCTTCACTGAACACATGATCCTCTTTCACTTGAAGTCTTAAATAATCATATTCCAATCTAGATAACCATGTAACTGGTTGATTTAGAAGTTCCCACTATAATGTCTCATGAATATCCCCACATATGTGCTTTATCTTGATTATTTTTGTAGGAACTTCTATCACAACCTCTTAATCTATAATAAAATCATTCATATTATCCTCTATCCATATTTCTATGTTTAAGATCTTGTAAATAGAACCATTATTCACACTAGTCCCTAGAATCATACAATAGGACATGTTAAGGTTGATGTCAAAGGAATTGATAGTTTAGTATATTAAACAATGCACGTTAAAACTAAATTACTACAACATAATTTTTTCCAATAAGCTACATACTTACAAAGTTATAGAAAAGAAACACACACACACACACACACACACACACACACACACACACACACACACACACACACACACACACACACACACACACTATATATATATATATATATATATATATATATATGGCACATTAACTATAGTTGAATTAATGTAAGGAGAGCCTTAAAATATCTATAATCTCAAATAATATACAAAAAAATGCTTGCAAAATGAAACTTACAGATGGATGTCAACAACAATCTCCTACTCTGATACCATAAACGGAACAATAACCATATTGTACCAAGCCAAGAACACAGATGCTAATCAAACACCATGATCAATAAGATGAAATCAATTCACTAGAATAACTTTACATAAAACCTTTGCAAACAAATGAGCAACAATATCATATATTATTATGGAACTCAATGAAATACAATGAGAATGGGCCTTGCTTATATAGGTAAGGAATAACAATCTAAGAACCATTCAAGGTCATAGATCAAGCCATAAATCATGGAAATAACTATTCGTCAAGAACTAGTTAAGTCCATAGATTTATGAGAGAACTAGACATCAAGGATCTATTCAATACCATAGATCAAGGAAAGAACTAGTCAATATCATAGATCAAGGAAAGAACTATACCTAACAACTAGATAATATCCCCCTAATATCTAAATAAATAAAAGGAAATATCCACACACATAAGTGGGTGAGGATAAATACAATAAAGGTAAATAAAGTACCTAGGTAAACATGAGCTAAGGTAAATACCTACTCTAACATAGACAATGTAATGGAAAAACTTACGATGGGGGAGTATTGTATTCTCACACTTAACAACTCGCCCACTCCTCACCATCTTAGTAGGCCTGATAAGGATCCCATGTACCAACCAAATGTTAGATATGTTATTCCTTTTGGTCCACCACATCTTCACACCAATCTCATTTATGGTGGTTTTGATACCCCCTCTTCTCACATCGATGATATTATTCATGTTAAACCTTATACTGGTGGTTTCAAGTTCCTCGAAAAATCCTCTTTCACCCACACTTATCTCTGTCATTGTCCATGGAAAGGATTTGACATGGGACATTACAAGCATGGGCCACATGGCCTTATTATCAATCAATTCCACAAAACCTCACAAAATTTTTGGGTTAGGCTACTAGGAGCATTCACCTGACCCCATTCCACCATCTGAGATATTCATGGACATGTCTTCTCTACCTTCTCCATATTTTATGACTCTCGAAGACATGCACATGCCTTATCCACTTTCTCCATATTTTATGACTCTCAAAGACATGGAAATGGATGACACCATGTCTATTTCTTTTGAATTTTTTTAGTCTCCACCATAACTTTGGGACCGGTCACCTATGAGTGTGAACATCAGACTAGGTCCCTTCCCCTTTTCTATTTGGAAATGATAGAATAAGACTCTTCTACCATTAACATAATTTAATGCATTGATGAAAACACTATTCTTTCCCACATTGGGATAGAGGATTCTTATCTTCATTAGAAGTTACCATCTGACACATCCATTCTTCTCAATGAATCCACCATCAAAGTCAACATCGAGACTCCTCACGAGCCTCACATGCTCAAAGTAGGTAAATTTCTTAGTCCAGATGAGCTTGAATCTTTCACTGCATTCCTCTCCCATCATAGCTAGGAATTGACGTGGTCTTATTCATACATGTTAAGCCTTGACCCTTCTATCGTCATCCACAACATCATCACTTTTCCCAATGATAAGCTGGTAAAGTAGAAGCTCCACTGTGTGCATCCTCACATTGCCTTCCTTGTTAAAGAAGAGTTGCAATGCCTTCTTTCTGCCAATTTAATCATCCCCAATGGGTTTCCAACATCGTTCCCATCTCTAAAGCATCAAGAAAACTCTGCATATGCACCAATTTTTGAGATCTTTATCTTGCTTACCCTAAAGATGACTTTCCTCTTCCTAACATTGATCAAATTGTAGATCTTACTATAGGCCATGCAATGCTTTCCGTTATGGATGGATTTTTTGGTTACAACCAAATCCTCATCACATTGTAAGATCAACATAAGACTTACTTCATTACCCCTTGGGAGACTTTTTGATACCGCATCATGCCTTTTAGTTTTGTAGACACCTATAATTACACCCAAGCACTTTAAATACTTAAATTGCGCTAATTATCCCCTTTTTCACAAATCAATGACATATCGTCAAAAGCACTCATTTTCCCTCATATTACCATTAATTAATTACACTAAGATAATTAATTAAGTTTCCTATCCAACAAATACCCTAATTAATGACCTTCCGTTAATAAGTCACCCATTCTACCTAGACTAATTAATTATTCTTAATTAATTAGCTTTCCCTTCCATTTAACCAATAAATCAATATTTAATTGATTTAATCCCCTTATAATAGCCTAAATCATACTAATATTCCTCAAATTATCTTCTATAAGCTTACATCTACCTATTAGTTAATCATCTTTGATTAATTAAAACACCCCCAACTCCCATGACTTGCTAAGCATAAATTAAACCCTTCTAAAGTAAGGTTACCTTTAATAAAGCAACCTTATCCATTCCTAATCATGTTTTACCTTTATCCCACATTCATGAGAATGTGTTGAATCCTTTGTCCTTTGGGCTATATAAAGAGCCCTCCACCTACCTTTTACTTACACCTAAACTCCTTAGAGAGAAAATGCAAAGCATATAGCAAAGAGACTAAGAGCTTGCACCTTGCCCTTTTGAGAGTTCATCATCTTGAAGAGTTAAGCCTCTTTCTTAAGTGCTTAGGTCATATGGGAGGTGTTAAAGGGGTCTTGTAGCCCAACTTTTATAGGCCCTCATTCCTAGGTTACTTGGCATACTAAGGACAACTATTTTGATAGTCATGGAGCTTACTTAGGTCCATTCATTTATTTGTTGTTAGAGAATAGAGGAGTTTAGATATTTAGCATTGTTAGTTTCAAAGTTTGTATTGATGAATGCTAGCATCTAACCCTTGTTTAATTCTTATCATGATGGTGTTTATAATGTTGTTTAATTCTTGTTGATTAAGACTATTTAGGTGTTAGTCTTTGTTTACATTAGCATTAGTTTAAAAACAACACTTGCACACAAGTTTGAAGAATTCCGGAGCCACCTACCAGTGGTCCATGACTTATATCTTCCATGATATCATCCATAAAACATATAATACTACGTCGATGATCTTTTGGGAAAATCTAAACATCGACACAACCATATCTCATTTCTTAAGGTCCTTTTCGAGTGCTTTATCCATTTTTTTCCTTCGCCTCCATCTAACCAAGTTTGTATTTGGAGTGCTAACTGAAAAACTCCTTGGATTTATCATGTCCATTAGGGGCATTGAAAATGACCCTGCCCAAATTAAAGTAATAATCGAAATGCCTCCTCCTTCTAATATCAAGCAACTTTGTAATCTTCAAGGTTGACTTCCATCAATCCACTGTTTCATATCACAACTTTCATATCGCTACCAACCCTTTCATCACCTCTTTCGCAAGGATATAGACTTTAATTGGGATCTTGATTACCAAAAGGCCTTCGATAAACCTTAAAAACATAACTTTATCTCTGCCAATTCTTACACCTCCACGCTAGGGGAGCCCTTTAATCTATACATTTATGCCACTAATCATGTTGTAGGAGCCATGTTAGCACATCATGATGACCAAGATCATCAATAGGCTATTTATTACATCAGCCACACTCTTCATAACTGTGAAACCTAGTAAACTAAATTTGAAAGGATGTGTTGTGATTTTTTATTTGCTACTTCGAAACTTTGACACTATCTTTTGAATCACAAGACTTATGTCATTACTAGCTTTCATATTCTTAAGACATTGCATTCTAAACCTTGTCACAATGACTGTGTTACTTGATGGCTCATGCTAATGAAAAATTTTGACCTCAATTTTATTCCTATAAAATATATTAAAGGCTAAGCTATTATAGACCAATTAGTGGAATCACCCTCTTCCCAGTTTGCATCTTCCTTATGAGTAATTCTGAGATGAATAAATCAATCAATTCCATCATGAGTATGACACTCTTAAATTCATTTTCTTCTTCGACAGTTCTAAGTGTCAGCAAGGGGGAGGAAATGGCATTGTTATCATTCCTCTTTAGGATACTCCTATTCCTATCACTAAAAAAATCAATTTTGAGTCTACGAATAACATGGAAGAGTAGGAAGAACTTATCTTAGGTATTGAAAACCGTTGCCTTCCTAGGTGTTCAAGTCCTTGACAGATATACAGACTAAAAAATTTTCATCAAATGAGTAACATGTGAGTATCAGTGTAAAAATTATACTCTTCAAAAAATATCATCACTACATTGTTCATCTTCTCATAGAAACCTTGATTCCTACACCATCCAATTTGTTCCTCGATTGACCAATCATTTCACTGACATAATGACATCTCTTGTAGCTCTCATTCCTTGGACAACTAAGGAATCCAAGCTTTCGGTGGTAGTTCACCATAGTGATCGGCCATTCTATGATCTACCCCAAGTTAATATTGTCGAATCTAGTTCATCGAATCTTTAGTACTCCCAAATCTTTGATTATTTATCCAAATCCATCATTCCTCCTGATCTCTCCAAAAAATGCTAAGAGATAATTTCTCTAGCATGTTATCCGCTACATTATCCTAGGTGGTATTCTTTTTAAACATGGATTTGATGGTATTCTTCTTCAATGCCTTAAATCCCATGAATCTCCTTGTGCTATCCAAGAAGTCCATGATGGTATTTGTGGCAGACACTTTAGTGGCTTAGCCGTCACTAAGCACGTTCTTCAACTTAGTTATTACTGGCCTTCTCTCAATCATAACCATTGTGAGTATGTTAAAGGGGTGTGAAAAATGTCAGCAATATTCCAATCTTATTTGCATTCCTAGTCAAGTGTTACAGCTGGCTTAGGACCTTTGGCCCTTCTCATAATGGGGTCATAATCTCAAAAGTCTTATTAATCCTCAAACTTCACAACAACATCATTTTGTCATCACCTTAACTGAATATTTTATCTACGTGGTTGGAAGAAATTCCTCTCACTTTAAACGAATCTGGTCCAATTATTAACTTTATCTACCAGCACATCATTTTTCACTTTGACATCCCTCACAAACTCATCAAAAACAATAAAAATTCCTTCAAAAACAAATATCTTAAGAAAATTTGCAATTCATTCAAAATTCAACTCAAATTCTCTTCTCCATACTATCCTCAAGCTAATGGCCAAGCCGAAGCCACTAACAAAACTCTTCGAAACATTCTTGCAAAAATTATTGACCAATCAAGTCGTGATTAGCATCTCCATCTCCCCTTCACTCTTTGGGCTTGATCGGACTAGCATCTGTACTTCCATAGGGGTATGCCATTTTCACTTGTGTACAGTTCCAAACTCGTTCTTCCTCTCAAAGTTCAAATTTCATCTTTTTACATGTTCCTTTGTGGCTTCATCTTTGATGAAGACTATTGCCAAGCACGTCTAACACAACTTGAGTTGTTGGATGAATGTCTCCTTCTCACTCTTGAACACCACCATGTTTATCAAGAGCACATCAAACGTTATTAAAAAAATCACATCAAGGAATGTGACTTTAATGTCGATCACCTTGTTCTCAAATAAAATTAGAACGTCATTACTCTATAAAGTATCCAACGTGAAAAATGTTCCCCTAACTAGATTGGAGCATACATTTTCATGCATAAGTATGGTTTGGGAGCCTATTGATTGGCCTCCCTTGATGGTAAACTAGAGGTGGAACCTCTTAACGCATTACACTTGTGACCATTATACTATTATTGTGTCTTCCAGTGAGCTCTTATTCATATCCTTATATCATCCCTCCATCATTAATCTCTTCCATCTTTCATCGTAGTGATTTGGAATTATATGGTCATCCGTTACTTCCCTAGATGTGACCTTAAATATGAGCATTGCGGCTCTTCTTGTAGCATATTCCTTATGGATAGGTTCTCCCTTTTGGTGAGAAATCCATGATAATTACATCCATCACCCTCTCATTAACTTATTGGAACCATGAAAAGGGTCCAGAGGTGTCTCTTGTATGATTCATTAGTCCCCTCCTAAGTGGTCTAATTAATTATTCCCAGCTCTTCCTCATATCAAAAATCAAACTCAAAGGACGCTCCAATGAAAATTCAAAATCTATAAAAAACAAAGTTCTCCCTCGAAGGACAGTATGCTCATCAAAAAATAAAAAGAGAAAAAAAGAAAAGAATCAAAATAAGAAATTAAAAATAAAGAAACAGACCAATCCCTTCGAAGAACGACTATCATATATGTTATCTTTTTCCATCCTTATTATAGATGTATAAAGTAGACCATATCCTAAAAGTATGGATACTCCTCTTATCATGGCATCAAAGGCTTCCCACATTGATCAACCTTCCATTTTATCAGCATCCTCATAAATATTCCTGCATTGATCAAATTTCTTCCAGTGTTAGCTTTTTTCCATTCCCAGAGCTGGGGCATAGGCTTAGGGAACACCACTTTTGGATAACCCTTCTTCCATGTACAAGTTATATCGCAAACCCCTTTTTCATGTTGACAATAGGTCTATGAGTTCACTCCATCTGTTATCTATTTATTATCTTTTGATATAACTAACTGATGTTGGTTACATTCTAGTACATGTTTTGGTCACATGTGCCTTGCGTTATTCGGGTCTCCTCTTATTTACCTCTAACGAAATTAGAGGAATATTTTCTTTGTGTGTTCCTTGATATGATGTAATGTCATTCATACCTATAGGTCACCTTCATTTGGCTGTGTTCTATCCCTAATTGTTTTCACATATATCTTTGATTCATGATTAAATGCACCTTTCATTATCTCAATCACATATCAATCTATCCTAAATATATAAATCTTTACTTATAATAATAAATAATAACATCTACATTAATTTTCCATTCACATTACATTCTACCCATTCATCACATTACTATAATAAAATTCAAAATTCCAATATGTAATCCTAATCCTCATTAACCATACAAAAAATGTAAATCATCAATCATCTATACATACACAAATCACAAGTAACACAACATCACATCCAACATTATGATCTAACAATCCAAGTAAAATTAAATCATTCTATCTTATACTTTTACCATCATCATCAAAAAAATTTCATCATGCAACCAATGAATTCAATCATCATCACACAATGCACGTATATCAAAATCATCATAAATTAAATAATGATATCATTATACAATATATATATATATATGTGAAAAATGATATATATATATATATAAAATTAAAGTATCATCAGTACATCATTGCCCTTTAACAGGGGTCTCTCAAAGAAGAGATATCATTAAAACCAAAAAAGTGAATCTCAAAAATCCTAATATCCTCCCCTTGTGGGACAAATCCCTTCGTCTTCCTATAGGCCTTGAGCCTCTAACCTTGCCCTCTCCTCATTGTGGTTGAGCCACAACGTTGTGCTACATCAACAAACTAGCTCGTCTTGCCGCTATCCTCTACAGATGTTCCAAATATCAGAGTGTCTTTGGAATATTCTTGATCAAAATCCCCTCATAATACTTAGCCTCCGTGGCTAAGGCTATGTATCTATCAATCTATATCATATAAGAAGGTTCCATCTCTCCCCCTCCCTGCGGTGTTTCCTATCCTCCATTCGCAGCCTTGAGAGCCAATATAGTAACAAGATCTCCAAATCAATGGAGCCTATTGTAAGCCTCCCTTTAGTTGGTATCATTCCCTATCCTGTGTAACTACATCCTAGATCATGGACTGAAACATATATCTCTACCCTCATCTGATATAGCTTGAGTGTGAAGCCATGATAACTCCATAGAAGTCTCACCTCCAAATCCTCCATCTCTTCCTCCTAGAGTTGTCTTAGCCTCAACCTCCATCTCCATATCCTCTACCTCCTCCTCTCCTCCATCCATAACCACATTAGCTGACCAGATAGTGATAACCCAATAACAAAATCCCGATCTGAATCCTACATCATCATCATTATCCCATGGTACAACCTCCTACTCTAATGGGTTTGTCATAATAGGGCTCTATAACTCCCTATCAATCTCATCCTGTTTATACAAAATAGGAGCATTTGGTATAGTCTGGATGATCCCAAACTATTGTCACACTTGATTAACTAACTGACCTCTTGATCATCTTTGGATATCTCCCTTGAAACCACCTCATGTCTCCTAATCCTGGCTAACTCTACATCTACTCTCTTGGCCATGTAGGGAAATCCCTATACGAATCGCCATATAATCTTATTCAATTCTATGGCTCTGTAAACTGATCGACATACCAATCCAATCCTTTGTCTTCCTTCTCCGTTAGTCCTGATCAGCCCTCCATTTCAAAAATCCCATCTCTAACTAGACATGGTCACCACTGACCCATGGAAGCCTTGATGGATGAATCACTGCTATGTTATCATACGCCCAACAGTGCAATAAGAAACCAACATCCAACCCTGATCTCTACTGTCTGTACATGGAAAGCTCATTGTAAACTTGAGCTAGCAAGAGCATGTCCCAAAAGAAAACACCATCTAGTGATCTACAATGTTTGCGACCACTACAAACACAACATCCATGGAAAACGAGCTATACCTGAGTCTTGACAAATGCATAAAGACATCAAAACCCATCACCATACAAGATCAAATAACTGCAAGGTACCCCTGCCTTGTACCTCAACTCATAAGAGAAATCCCCTATGAATAAAATATGATGTGGGGTGCATTGGCTCCAAATATTCATGTCAACACTGCCAATCTGACGTCACTAGTAATGGGAACTATCATGCTCCCCCTGTATAAGTAATATAAGATGATCCTAATACACATCCTCCATGGTGATTGTCATCTCACCCTTTCCTAAACACAAAAGGTACCATGTCTCCTATCCCATCTACTCCACCAAATAAATCATCAAGCCCCACATCCCATGGGATCCTCTGATAATATCTAAAGCTTCCTAACCCCACTACATCCAAGTGATTCCTACTTGATGTCTATCACATATCTCCTCTTAATCTTCTCATATAAGAGAAGGCAATTTATCTCGCAAATATAGGGTCTCTCTAGCCTGCAATAACAATAAAAAACATGAAAACATAAGATCTTTAAAATATTACAATCTAATAAAAATGCACTAAACTTTCATCAAAAATCTAATTTAAATCCTAACGCTCATCAATCTAACCCTAGTTGACCAACCCAAGCTGGGTTGACGTGTTTTAGGTCAGATCACCGCACCTTAGGGATTAGTCGACATCAACCTCCCTGGGTCACCACCAACCACCCTTGACGTTATCCACTTTTTCTAAAAGAATGCAAAAAAATAAATAACAACAAGATTATACACAAAACAAGCTTGAGTTTTGTTACTCACCATCCTACACACCCTTTAGCATTTCCTTGTAGCTCCTGTGACCTCCATTTCTCATCTTTCTCTTTAATCACTTTGATCTCTCTCATTAATTTTGCAAATGAAAATGAGCATCATCGATTGACCCCCATGCTTATATAGCCACCAAAACTTGGTCGACATCGACCCCATTGGGTTGCCGCCAATTTGTCTAGTCACCATCGAATGGCCTTGGTATCCTTCGCTTATGGATTCCTCGATCTTTTTTTATGACCTCTTCTTTGGGTATTCTTTAAAGTCCACCTTTGTGGCCATATTTATTTTCCCTTTAGGGAATTTTTTTTCAATATTCTGATCCTATCCTTCTGCTATCTTGAAGTCCACTTCGTGGCCATACTTATCTTCCCCTTGTGGCATATTAATTTTATTTTTCAATCTTATCCAATTTTTGCACAAATTCCACCTTCATGGCCATAATCATCTTCCCCTTGGATCATATTACTTCATTACTCCCTTTTTGGCCCTTGTCCCATGTCCTATGTTGGGGTACCATTATTTTCATCCTCTTCCTTTACGGATGCATAATTTTTTTTCTCGATTCCTCGTGTATGAAGGCTTTTACATAATTTTCGCATTTAGTTGCATATGATCTCATCTCTATATCCGATAGTGGATGCCTAGATGATAACATATGAACAAGTGTGTAATGTGCTTAATAAACTATTGATAGATGTCGGGGTAAGGATTTTTTATGAAGAATTTTGATTAAGGAATTTGCATAGGGAGATAGAGGAAGGATAAGGAAATAACGAAGAAAGATAAAGAAATCAAGGAGAAAGATAAGATCTTCATGCAACTAAAGTAGGAAGTAAGGGAAGAGAAGGGGCTGACGTGTGCCACATATATGAAGGAAGAAAACATCATGGATACAATTACATTGGTGCACCTAGATTTGGTCCCTCAAATCCAGTGTATGTATGAGTCATCCCTACATTTTCTGGAATACATGGCACACATGATTACACATGAGAAGAAAAACCTCTCTTTAGAATCCACAAAAGAGGTGTTGGAACAAAAAAATAAAAGTGTCAGTGAACAAATCGAAGCACACCTCACACAATATTAAACATTAGTAGTAGAAGTTAAAGTAGCTGTGCAAGTAGCAGAATTTGTATATCATCACTGTGAGGACTTCAAGAATGTTGTGGGTTTACTTGTTGTTAGGGATGAAGCAAAGTTAAAGGAGTTCTAGGCCAAAAATAAAAGTAATAGGGAAAAATGGGAAAAGGTTTTGGCCGAAGTATAACAAAAAAGGGAGATACTAAACATGCTGAAGTCCTCTCTCAAGGAAAGATTGATAGAACTCTTCCCCCAAATCATGTGTAGGATGGATGCACTAAATAATGTAGAGAAGTAACTGGAGGATTTTATTAAACAACTGAAGGGGAAGGTTGATGATTTAAGTCCTAAAAAAGTGCCTAAATTTTTTGATAATTTGTGAGTGCAGGTGAGTAAGGTGGTTCTTGAGCACTCACAACAGTGGCATAGTGCAGGTACAGGTGGTTCACTTGGTTACAAATGCTCATTGGGAGTAGATATGTCATCTTGGAGGTGTGACAATGTGGATTGGAGCTAGATGAGCTCATCGAAGCATGCAATAATGTGTATCATGGAGTATGAGGTATGTTTGGGTCATTTACATATGTTTCATGTTCATTCATTTCCCTATTTTATTTAATACTAGATTCTACAGTGAAGATCTAGCATGCAAGCATAGGTAAGTCTTAGTGACTGGAGAGAAGGAGCTATGTCATTGACATTATGATGATTGGAGATGTTAGGGAAAGATGGTACAAATCATGAAAAATTGATGGTGCATGATGATTGGGAGTTGGTATTGATGTCCATGGAGGTTTCAAGACATGTACATGCAGGTTCATGGTATTTTGAGGTCCAAATAGGTTGACTGGTCAAAGGGCAGTTTTGGGATCTCAAACAGTAGGGTCTAGTAAAATGAGTATAACTTGAGGTTAATTATTGATCTAATTCAAGCTATTTTGGAAAGAAGATTCAGATATATTTCCATTTATATAAATATTTCCTCATGATGAAGTTATTTGTCAAGGTTTCTAGGCCATTCTTTAAGTAGGAATATTTTTAGTAGTTCAAGACAACATCTATCTTTGGTGCAAGTTTGATGTTTTTTGAAGCATGAGATTGATTAGGTGATGCTTCTTATCACATGGAATGTGATGAGGTATGAATTTGGAATCCAATTAATCCTTTTTTAAGTCTTTATTGTATGCATAAATGATTTTATGAGCTAACCTTTGGAAACTACATTTTTGGAAGGTTGATATAGTGAAGGAAAATGTTGTTGTGGTTTGAATTGAAATATGTGTCATGATTTATAAATTTATTATAAGTGTTATAAAGGTTTTAATATTTCTTCTGAGTGTTCACATGGCATGTTTTTGTTGAATATAAGTCATTTGGTGATAAGATGAAGTTTTGAGGGTGCTGAAGGGTGCAAGAAACATCTGTTTTGAGATTTGTAAAGGGAATTGGGCCTAGTAAATGAAATAATTTGATTGGTTGATATTAATTTCAACCATGTATGAATGTAATATTATATTTAAATCATGTGTAATGATTCATGGCTCATGAAATACTATGGTACTAATGTTAGGGCATTTTTAAGATTGTGCCCATGGGGGTTTGAGCCATTTTTGGCACTTCTAATGTGGGTTTTAGCTAGGAAGACATAATTGGATCACTTGTGAATATTTTATTTAAAATTTTAAATGTTTCCTTGATGTATGGGTCAAAAAAAATGGAGGTAAAAGGTTTTTCCTAAGTTTGGAAGGTGGAGGAGTATATAAAAGCATGTTTTTGGGTGCTTTTTGGAACTAGTTCTGTGTGTGCATGCAGAGAGACCTAGGTGAAGTGTGATTGCAGGTTTTTAAGCATGATTTGAAGCTGATTCAAGTGTGTTTCAGGTTGAGAAAAATTAGAGTACATTAAATAAAGATTTAATAATTTGGTTTGAGTTTTGCACAATGAAATAATAATAATATTATTATTATTATTATTCAGGATTCATGTAGAGAACATTACATAGGCTATTGTATAGTGATATCAATAGGAAAAAAATTCCTATAAAATAGGAAGCAATAATAAAAAACAACAAACTATAATCCATCAAAATGAGTTATGGGTATAACCAAACAATAAATAATACGAGTTTTTATTACAACTCAATATAAACATAAATATTATTTCACCAATAGTAAACATTAATTTCCTAACATTCCCCCCTTAATGTTTACATGGTAGAAAAATAAATTTCACACTTCCTTGGCATCCTGTCACCCATGGTTACTCATGATACTTGTACAACACTCAAATTGAAGGTAGAAGAAGGAACACATCAACTTATTATCAACCATGCACTGTTGGGAGCACATCTAACCGACGAGGATGGGAACACACTTAGGAATCATCTTCTTATCAACCAGTCACCCTAAGGAACACATCTGACCTAGTAGTGTGGGAACTCAAGAAAGAGCACATTGAAGTAGCCTTCAATGGTTTTCCATAGGCTAACCATAAACCTAGGTATGAACAAGAACACAGAAATAAAATCAAACTACACACAACTGAAAACTGAATAAAAGTAGGTACACTGCAACAGGAAAAACATAATGAAACCGAATTCCACAGCCTCATTTTATGGCCCTATCACTTGTAGCTAGCGAGAGGACACTGCTTGTCCTCAATCCTCCTATGCCTCCATCCTCTAATTTTGATGTTGTTTAACTCAGTTGATATTGAATTTGAGGTTCAAATCCATACCTTGAACAGATGTTAGATTCCACTAAGAATGAGTCTGTAAGGATTTTTTTTATAAAATTTTTCTACTCTTTTGATGACTTGAAAATTGACACAAATATGCTCTTGTATTGACTCTATAACTTAGACACAACTAGACAAAATTTGAATCTTGAAAATTTTCAATATAAAAACGAGGCTTGACATATAGACATTAAAAATATTGATAAATACTTTAGATCTATTTGACCATATCATTTGTGACAAACTAATGACTCAATTATTTTAAATATAAAACTAATAACTCTAACATTATGAATTATATCACATAAAAGGCCTCATAGAGGAGTTGCATAAACTTTGGGGTCTGGTTTCACTTCTTCTTCACTGACACCACACACAAAAATAACATCTGGTTCATGCAATTTCTCGACATCCTCAATAGTATA
Organism: Taxus chinensis; assembly: GCA_019776745.2. Classification (NCBI taxonomy): domain Eukaryota; kingdom Viridiplantae; phylum Streptophyta; class Pinopsida; order Cupressales; family Taxaceae; genus Taxus; species Taxus chinensis. The sequence continues at coordinate 40,711,918 of CM034151.1, forward strand.
GCTTAATGCCATGACCAACAAACAACCGTATCTACTAAATGAAAATGTTACAATGCTCGAAGGATATTTCAAATACTGGTACAATTACTTCTTGATGTTTCCATCCCATACATTAACATAATCATCACATCCCCCAGTTGCAAAAGTACTATATATTAGATGGAAATCAATTTCATTCACTGGAACTATAGTAAATTTCCCAGCCTCTACCTTGCGATGGCATTTAAATGCTTATTTTTTCATTTTTTTAGCTTAAGATAAATAAAAAAAATCCATGGCTACAAAACCTTCCATAGAAATAAGGGCAAAACCAATTCCATTTAGATAGCAACAGACGTATCTAGTTTGATATTTCATAGATGATTCCCTTCATTTCTCAGGTTATGACATGTTACAAAGATCATAAACATTTATGTGCCTCCCAGCCATGGCTACCACCAGACGGTGACCAACTAGGGACATAAATTACACACATAAGGATGATAGCTTCAAATCCCACAAAATCCCACAAATGAATCATTCACATTGCTGATAGATTCACACAAAAGTATGCAAGTGTGAGTACTTAAGTAATCCGACATAGATGCGATGAATATGCTCATGAATTTTGATAGTACAGGATCATGGTGATAAATGAAGAATTGGGAATAACTGGGGATATCCACAAATCTAATCGTAGATTGAACATGCACGAGAGAAAAAAATCATTGAAAAAGGGGAATATGTGAATGGTAGACTGTAAATACCTTTCTAGAAATGAGATAAAATTATGGTCGAATACAACACAAATACTATGTCGAAGCTAGTGAAGACATGGTTGAACCAGTTATAAAAATTTGACCACGTTTTCTGATTTATGTGTCAGTGGATTGAATGAACTACACATTGGTGTATCTTCTTCACATGTGCTTAAACACTCAGATATCTACATAACCTCTCAAAACAATCTCATCGTAAGCAACACAATCGAATGGATGACTTGATTAAAAACACATAGATCTATACTCATGAAAGGGGAAAATAGAGAAACAATGAAACTACCCCCTAGACTACTCTCACAAGAACATTGTTGGCTAAGGATTGATTATTCTATGATACCAATTATAATTTGGTCTGAGTTTTACACAACAAAATAATAATAATATTTTTATTTAGGATTCATGTAGACAACATTAAATAGGCTATTATATAGCCATATCAATAGGAAAACAACTTCCTATAAAAGAGGAAACAATAATAACAAACAACAAACTATAACCTATTTAAATGAGTTACGAGTATAACCAAAATAATAATAATATGAGTTGTTATTACAACTCAATATAAACATAAATATGATTTCAGCCATAGTAAAAATTAATTTCTTGACAAGAGTTTGATGATTTTTAGAGGGTTTGATGAGCTTGTTTTGCATAGTGTGATCACATAGGGTTTGAGAGAAGAAGTGTGAGCTTAATATTAGATCTAAATTAGTTGTGGCAGAAACAAATCATAGATCTACACATAATAAGGTGGTTGAGTGGGTGCTTGATCATCTTGGTGGGTTATAGCCTCCTTGTGGAGTTGGTGCTTCACAAAATTAGGGGTTGGTGCTCCTTGAAGGGTTGGTGCACTAAACTAGGGGTTGGTGTTCCTTGTGGGGTTGGTGCCTCACTCAATTTTGAAACATATCAGTATAAGATTGTGTTTCGATGGGTTTTCTTCCCCTTGAGGGTTTCCCACTTATATCTTGTGTCTTGTATTGATGATCTTGTTTATGGTTCTTACACATATGATTATTTGATGTATGTACACATTAATGGATGGTTGAATGTTTATGAGTATTTGTATGTGTAAGTTTGAAATCTGAATTTAATTTTTTTGTAAGGACCGATTCACCCCCCCGCTCAGTCCATTGTGCTTCTAACAATTGGTATTAGAGCAGGCCACACTATAGAAGCTTGAAAGCTTGTGGGAGATATTTTGAAGCACAAAATTGGTGGTAAGAAGAAGGATTATTAGAAAGGAAATAACTCCAAAGATGAATGTTGTTCTAATTTAAGTGAAGGTAAGAATTGTTTAGAAAATATTCCTAAAATTTATTCTCCTTGAGGAGTTGTAACTTGTGAATTTCAAGAAGGGTTTAGTGATTCAGATTTAGATGGTGAAGAGTCAGCTTGGGCAATAGTAAAAAGGGAAATTAATCTTGCAAGAGATGAGAATGAAAAGATCACACAACAAATTGTTGAAATGAAAAGAAATCATGAATATCAAATTAAGCTCCTTGAAGCTGAGTTGAAGAATGAGAGTAAAGAACATGATGATATCACAAGGTATCTTGAGGAACAATTAGACAGAGTTGTAGCCAAGCTTGAATCCAAGGAAGATGGTTGTAGACACTGAAAAATCTACACTCCATCATCCTGATCTGGATCATTAATTAAACATACCATTATTTAATGCAAATGCACCTTCCTCTTAATTAATCATATGCCATCTCACAAAAACACCCTTTATTTCTATTCAATTAATCAATTAATTTAAATACATGTCCCAAATCACATACTACACCCCCACTTTTTAATATTTCATAATATATACACTATTTGGTCGAACTAATATGTCCACGTATGAAAAATCATTATTTTATTAAATAATAACTAACCTAATCATTTGCCTGACTGCCCTTAAATATATTTATACCCAAAAATCCATTTTATCTATCCTTAACACAACACATCTATCATAACCACCTATAAACCCATTAAAATCATTTACACACTCATGAAAATCATCTATACATTTATCCTAAAACATACCTAAATTAGTATGATCTAACCTATTCTATCACCATCCAAAATAAACAAAACACGTCTCTAAATAATCCCAAAAAACCATCCCTCAAGAATATGATAAAAAATCAAGTTAGAAAATTGTTCCAATAATTTACTAAAAAAACACAAGCAAACTGAAATCGCCAACGATTACTTAAACCAATTTTGTAGTCTCTTTTCAGGATCATCCACTTCATTTTCAAGCCTAAGTTCTCTATTGGAGTTCATCAGTACTATTTTACATCAATGTGAACGTACTATCATCCAAAACTCTTACTCACAATCATCAAACATCTTGGGATTTGTTTTGAATCCTTTGCATCAACTAGCTACAAAATTCATCAACCTATTACATCACTCTCAATCAAGGTTAGATTAATTTTATAATTCTATTTCTACATTCACGTGTTTTTGTTTAATTATTATTTTTTATCACATATTAGCCTTTGAAAGACCAAAATCTGAAATCAATTAGTTAAATCCTTCATTTTGTGAATTATGTTATCATTCACCACTAATCACCAACAATTACTTGAATCACATGCGATTCCTATTCTTTTGGTTTTCTTGCAGCTTTTATTAAACTCCATCCAATAATTCAAATTCATTCTATTACATCTCTTTTGTTGCTAACATTTTATCAAGAATGGCTTCTATTAGATGGAAATAGGTGGCCTGAATCACGAAATTACATGTATCAACTCTCTACCTATTGTTCGTTACCCATTGCATTAGGAACAATATGACATTCTACACAACCTTGAGCTGTGTGCCATCCATTCCACCCCTTTGGACCATTTTCAAACCATCTTTGAGTCTAGTTAGTGAATCCGTGAAGCTACATAGGAATTCTAGGAGGCTTATTTTGAGATCATGTGCATCCAAGCTGATTTTTCCTGGTTCAAATATCAATACAAAGTTGAGATAGAAGAGTCAATCCCTGGGTCTGAAACTAGAGACCAAACTGATTTTGAAGAGAAAATTGATTCCGAGCACTTAGATTCTGATTTTGAGTATCAGAACGACATGGAAGAAGAAGATCCTGAATACATTTTAGACTTTTGTAAGGAAGAAAACACTGGAGATGAGAATTTATATTCCTTCGAAGAAGAAGACCCAAAGTCTACTGAAGAAGAGAGTTCTCCTTCCTATGAGAATTCATATACAGATTTAGATCCTAATTTCGAACCATAGTTTCTTATTATTCATTAGTTTTATATTTGTAATAACGAAACATTTATCAACACATTTATTATTATCATTTATTGTATATCACTTATTATTTTTCAACCCAATTAATTGTAAAAGTGGATTGACACCCTTGATAGGAAGTCCTTAGATATCATGGGACTAGACTTTGCCAAAAAATCCACCTCATATTTTATTAATCGTATCTTGTTTAGTGTCTATGATTTGCAAGTGTTCTTGTAGGAAATTAGCTTATATATCTTTTGTATATGGAGCGCAACAATCAAACATCATTCATCCACATCCACGGGTAGCTCTAAACCCCGTCATTTTGAGGTTAGGTAAGCCTTATTTTCTTTCTTATTTAGTTAAGTTGAAGAGGTAGAATTTATTCATAACATCTTGGCAAGGCTGGTGGGACCCTGTCCCTCATTTCATTATTTATTTTATTAAAAACACTATATGTTTTTCATTTTTTGGTTCTCTGCATAGTAATTGCTAGTGATTTAGCTAATCACCAATGATTTAGGCAATTGTTAGTGATTTCCTGAATGCTTTTTCTTACTTTGCAATTTACCATTTAGTAACGTGTATCTACCGAACCCCCATATGTCAAAAAACTACTGAAACTATTCTCCCATCTTTGTCACATGTCACTATTGAAACTTACATCCACATCTACATTACAATTTGCAAGCATAACTATGATACCTCTTGAAACATTTATGACACAAACACCTCCACCTAACACAACGATGAATCATATTCATCCTCCATCTACAAAATCAATTATCTCTACATCAACCAATTCTAAAAATAAAAAATCCATAACTCATTTGGATCTTATCAATCACATTATTCAAACCCCCCTTCCTTCATCAAAAAATTCCTCTACATCCATACCAAGCTCATCCAAAACCATGAAAGGACCACACAAACAAGGTATTGTCCAATTTTTCAAAAGTCCTTCTTATATTTTCCCTGAGTCATATTGATTCTGTGGTCCTTGGCCTCTTTCTCCACCTCCTCCTAGAAGGGTCATTTCAACTTTTGGTAATCATCATGTTGTTTCACATCCAATGTTTACTTATCAATATAACCCACTAGATCCTTGTCCCCCATTTACTATATTATCTAGGAATCATAAAAAAACATCTCAATAACTTGCAATCAATGCTTTATTACCACTAGAAGATAGGATATCTAAAACTTCATTACCATCCACATCAGCACCTAAGGGGCATTATGCAACCATTCTAGATGACATCCTCAAAAAATAACTCATAACATTACCACCAAAAAAACCATTTGATCCACAAGGATGGAAACATGCTTGGTATGAATTCAACATCTCATGTGATTATCATAGAACACAAGGTCATTCCATTGAGAATTGTAAAGCCTTTCACCTAATTACACAAAAGTTGGGAAATATGGATTCCCTTCCTGTTGAATCACATGTAACATCAACATCAACATCAACATCATCATCATCTTTTTCTAAATCCAAGGAACCCATGTATAAAACTCTTTCCCATCAGTTCGATGCCATACATATCATTAATCATTCATATAATTACGATACAGACCCATCTGAGCCTAATAAAGGAAAAAATTTCATAGCCATAGCTCTACCTCTAGAAACAACTCCTCCATTATATAAACCTAAAGTATCCATTCCTATAGCTCCTAAGACATTTTGTCAAACAATGTAATCTAGAACTAAGGTTTCCATCCTCGCTACACAACCTTCACCATCCACCGCGATGTAAAAGGTTTTTATTAAACAATTACACTAAGCTCTCATCAAAATGTTGTTATATGAACTGATACAAACATCACCTATTCATAAACAAGCCATGATTGATTCCCTCTAATAAATAATAGTACCTTTAGATGATCCTTCATCCTTTACAAACTTTTTAGGAGCCTTCAAAGCCTCAGCCACCATATCATTCAAACCATTTGAAATACCTTCTCTTAAACTAGAAGATCATGACTTAATACTTTTCATCACTACCCAAATTAATGATATCCATATCAAAAAGGTCATGATTGATAGTGGTGATACTATTAACATTATATCCTCCCTCTATTTTTATCAACTTAAACTGCCCAACAATGTTATCACTCAAACTCTAGTCTTACTACTATCCTTCAACGAAAATATCACACCCACATTAGGTACTATCATTTTACCACTTAAATTCGGTGTCAAAACCTTACCAAAATTATTTTGCATTATAGAAGGAAATTTTTAATATAATATGTTACTAGAATGCCCATAGATACGTACTATGTGCTGAATTTTGTCAACTCTCCTTTGTTGTCTTAAATATGAACATAAAGGTCAGACATTCACAATTCCTACAAATTCAAATCATCTTCCTAATTATTAGATGATGTATCATATGAATGATGCAATTGTTCCTGAGTCTACATTTGAATCATCTAATGAAGCATCTACTAGCACATCCATCCATTCCTATAAACTTCTAGATGATTCCTCCCTTAATGATGTCATACAAAACCTCACATTGGGGGAATACTGTTTCCTCATGCTTAATCACATTCCTTCACCAAAGACTTATAGTCACCTTGATAAACAACCCACATATGACCCTAATATAGGATATGTTATCTCTTACGATCCTGCTTATCTCAAAATAAATATTGTTTATGGGGGACTTGATAATCCTTCATTCTGTACTATTGATCAACACTATGGCATGCCTTTCAAATCAAACTTTAAATATTTAGATAATCCAATTTTTTCTCGTATGTATCTTGACCATTGTGTGTGGAGAGGTTTTGGCCTTGGCCGTTATGAATAGGGAATACATGATTTAGTTATCCAATGTTCCCTTAAAACTTATGAAAAATATGGTTTAGGATATAAGAAATCCAACCCTGAAACATCTAAGCTCACTACATCCATGCTCATTACTAAATTATAACCATCGGCACCCACAATCCATGAATATCCTATGAACATAGATGATGTTGTATCCATCTCATCTAACTTTTTTTAGTCAATACCATATCCTTAGGACCACTCAATTATCAATCCAACCATGCCATTAAACAACTTCCTCTTATTTGGCTAGAAATGGTCAAAGAAGATTCACCTATTATATATATCCTTCAATGTCATGATGACTAGGACATCCTTTCCCATATGGGATCTGAAGATGACTTTTTCCAAAAATCCCTACCATCTGATACAAAAACTCTTCTTAACAAATCCACCATTGACGTAAAATTAGGAACCCCTCAGGATCCTCGCATAGTTAAGGTCGATCAATCATTAAATCTATAGGAGTTAGATGACTTCACATCATTTTTAGCAAAATATTATCAAGTTGTCACCTGGTCATATAGTGATATGCCTATAATTTATCCTATCATTGTCTCACATAACATTTTCACATATCCAAACACTAAGCTAGTTAAACAAAAACTCCACAAAATACATCCACACATAGATCTCCTTGTTAAAGAACAGTTACAATGTCTCTTATCTGCTAATTTCATTATACCCATTGATTATCAACAATGGGTCTCTAACATTTTCCATGTAACCAAATCCTTAGGCAAGTTACATATTTTTATAGACTTCAGGGATCTCAATCTTGCATGTCCTAACAATGATTTCCCCCCTTCCAAACATAGATCAGCTCGTTGACCTAAAAATCGACCATGAAATGATCTCCCTTATAGATGGTTTTTCTGGTTATAGTAAAATTCTTATTACTACCGAAGATCAACATAAAACCTATTTAATTACTCCTTGGGGAACCTTATACTACCGTGTCATGCCCTTTGGCCTTAAAAATGCAGGACCTACTTATCAACATGCCATGACTTACATTTTTCAAGACCTCATTCACAAAATAGTTGAAGATTATGTTGATGACATTTTAGGAATGTAAAAACAACATAAAGATCATCTTAACGTCCTTGAATCCATCTTCACTCGTCTCATTCAATATTATCTTCATCTCAATCCCGAAAAATGTGTTTTTGGTGTCCTCATTGGAATTTTTTTAGGATTTATCATATCTATCCGAGGTATTGAAGTTGACTTAGCAAAGGTTAAGACCATCATTGAAATTCCTCCACCATCAAATCTTACACAAATGTGTTGTCTTCAGGGTGAGTTACAATCTATCTGATGTTTTATACCACAAATTTCTAATCATTGTCAGCCATTTAATCATCTTCTCCGTAAAGATGTTGATTTTCACTGGGATTCTGATTGTTAAAAATACTTTGATGAAATTAAACAATAAATTATATCACCACCAGTGATTACTCCACCTAATGAAGGGGATCCATTTTGTTTATACATATCTACTTTAGAACACACTCTTGGATCCATGCTCACTCACCGAGATAATTAGGGTAGTGAACAAGAAGTATACTATTTCAGCCACACACTCCACAAATATGAAACATGTTACACTGAAGTTGAGAAGCTATGTTGTGCTTTATAATTCACCACTTCCAAGTTTCATCATTATCTTCTTAATCAAAAAACATATGTTGTCACTGGATTTAATCCACTCAAAAATATACACTCTAAACCATATCATAGTGATCGTATCACCTAATGGCTTATGCTTATGACTGAATTTGACCTTGAGTTCATATCAAAAATATATATCAAGAGACGTGCCATTGCAGACCAGCTCGGTGACACTCCCTTTCCCAACAATCAACTTCCTCATGAATACTTTCCAAATGAATCCATTAGTAATGTTGACGAATATGAATTCATCCCTGTTAAGATGACTCTCTTCTTTGATGGTTCTAAATGCCAGCAAGGGGGAGGAGCTGGTGTTGTTATCATACCTCCTTGGGGCATTCCTATTCCATTATCATTCAAACTTAAATTCGAATGCACTAATAATATGGCAGAATATGAAGCTTTAATCATGGGCCTTATAACCACAATTATCCTAGGTGTTCATATCTTAGACATCTATGAAGATTCACATCTTGTTATCAATCAAGTCAAAGGAGAATATCAGTGTTAAAAAGAAATTTTACAAAAATACAAAGGCAACGTTGACTTTCTCCATGGCGCCTTTGATCATTAAACCATCCAAACCATCCCACGATCTTCTAAAAAATTTGCAGATACAATGGACTCTTTGGGAACCCTCATCCCATTAGAAACTAAAGAGTTAAAGGAAAACAATAAAGTATCCATTTTCATTCAATGGTTGGATCACTCCTCACATCAAAATGAGATCCCTCCTATTAATAACATTGACAATAATCCAACTGACGTGTGGTAAAATCAGATATACGATTATCTTATCGAATAAAAATTCCATCTAACTTATAACGTAACACTACATGATCATTTATTCAATACGTTACTCATTTTTTCATTATCAGTGGTATCCTTTACAAACGTAGTTTTGATGGAATCCTACTAAGGTGTTATTAGTGCAAATCAACAACACCCCCTAAATGACCTTCAAATATGCAGTCCAGAATTGGGTCATCTAGTGTGATTGCACAACATTGAGTTTTCTATAAGGCGTGGGACCTTGTAAGGTGAGAAAACTCTCCAGAGAAAGCTGGTTCTTACCCCTCTTTTTAGGTGTATGCATGAATTTTGTAGAGGTTCAATGCTAAATCCTACTCTAAATTCCAAGGAGACAGAGATAAAAGATGCAAAAGGAAACAAAACTAAGTAAAAATGGTGATACACTAAAGGAGTGATGAACTTTTGTCTTGCAAATAAACACGAATCATAGAGATGTAACACCAAAGCATGAACAGATTTCTAGAATATAATGAAAGAGCAGAAGACAATGATAAATGCATGAGAGGATTGGAGGATCATTCATAAAACATGCATTACCATTCCCAAGTTTAATACAATGCATTACAATGGCAGAAAGGAAAAAAACATGCCACAATCTCCATGGAAGGTCTGAAACTCCTTGAATTCACATGCCAAGGGGAAGAGGGGAGTCTGCAAGAACAAAAACGTCCAACCCTTTACAAATGAGCCAAAACTGGCTTTTAATGGCGAAGCAGAATGAAGGAAAAGAAAAAAACATAAGAAAATTGATTTATGAGCTCAACCACCAATCAAATCCCTTCAATATTTCCTGCAAAGTGATGGGCTTCATGGAAAAACCCATATGCCAAAGTACATTGCTCTGCAGATCCAAAAAATGACCCATACTTCATTAATTTTGGTAGTTGAATGTCAGTTCTGTATTTTTATGTGCTAGAGATGTTTTCTCATTTTTCTCCCACCAAACTCCACCAAAAAACAAAATTGAATAGTCCATTAGGTGGATAATTTCAACAGCTTTCCAATGATATAAAAAACGTAAAAATTCAAGCTCTGGATCAAAAGATATGGCCCTCTGAAGATTTAGGGCAAAATAGGTGAAATTAGGGAAAAATTAGGGTTCGCGGGCTGAAATTTGAACCTTTTCCCTCCCTTTTCGAATTGGGAAAAATTATCCAAAAAAAACTACCAGCCCAACCTCCGCTACCACGTGGCACCCTCTGGTTGATCCGTGGGTTCAAACAATCATTCTGCCCCTTTTTGAAATTGGAAAATTTTCCAAACAAACTCCGCGCCTCCGCCACTCTGGGACACGTGGCACCATCTGGTTGCTTGGTGGGGATGTGCTCCACTTTTTACCTTTGCACTACTAGCCACTTTGGAAAAAATTCCAAAGTCCTTCTACTGCCCCGACCCCCGCCGCTGACAGGACACATGGTGTCTTCTCATTGCTCGGCAGGCTTTCGCTTGGATTTTTCCCTTTGATGCACTTTGACCAAATGCCAAAAAAACTCGAAGTCCTTCTACCCCACCACTATGACCTACCACATGGCACCCTCTCATCTCCTTGTGAGATTTCAGGCCAAAATTTTCCCTTTGACCCTTTGACCCCAAAAGGCTAAGTGCCAATTTTTTTCCCGCGGGCCCACCTTGGGAAAATTTCCCCTCCAAACTCCACCGAGCCATAACTTGCAAAATACAAGGATTTAGGAGGACTTATTTACCTTTCCTGGAAAGGGGAGAAAATTCTCTATCTGATGAAGCAATACCTAAAAAATTTTGAGTGCCTGAAATGTGTAAAAAATTGACTGAGGCACAAGGAGGGAAAGAATGAAGACAAGTTAGCCAAAATAAGCAGGGGGCTTATTTTGGATAACAATTTTGGCAACTCAGAGGGGTCATCTGCCTGCTGGATGGAGTGACCAGCTTCCTGAAGCAATCCATTGGGCAATGGAGTCATCAACTTAACTACTTGTTACTCTCAATTCATTAGAAAATCTCTAAAATGAAGATTGTGAGAGTAGAACATTACTTTGATCTGGAACATGGCCTGCAAAAGATGCATCCTTGGGGCAACAAAACTTGTGCCAAAGAACTTAGGGAAATGTAAATCTAAGCTACAACAAAACAATGTGCATAAGCACTTGGAGGAATGAAAAATCTAAGCTAATATGTACAAGGTGAGAAGTTTCCCTTCTAGTAGCAATGTTTTAGATGGATTCCATTAACTGGAATCTACAGTTCCTCACCATCCAATGTAGACAATTGGAAGGAATTGTTGTGTTTGCATTTTGTGACTATGTAGGGACCACTCCAAATGGCATCAAATTTTGAATGCCTTCCTGGCTTTTCTCGGTCTACATCCCATTTCAACACTAAATCTCCAACTTGGAAAGTTCTAGCCTTAGCTTTCCTATCAAAGCTTCTCTTGATCAAAGCTTGGTCCTTCTCCATTGTTTGGGCTGCATGCTCTCTGATTTCTTGGAGTTCCATCAATTTTGCATATCTAACCTCCATGGGCTCAAACTCTAACAATTCCAATTGCTTCATGAGTTCCAATGTTGGCAACTCAAGTGACATAGGCAAGATTGCCTCTCTCCCATAAAAAAGTCTGAATGGAGAGTTATCTGTGGATCTCTTGGGAGTTATCCTATCAGCCCATAGAGCTGATTTGAGCTTAGTGTGCCAAGTCCTCTGATTTTCATCAAGAGTCCTCTTGATGATCCTTAATAGATTCTTGTTTGTGGACTCAGCTTGGCCATTACCTTGAGGGTAATAATTTGATGAAGTGCTCAAATAGATCCCATTTCTAATAGCCCATTCAGTTACCTTTGATCCTATGAATGCCAATGCATTATCTGATATTATAGTGGTAGGTATACCAAATCTGGTTGCTATCCCCTCATAGAAGTCTAGAATGCTAGATTCATTTGCCTCTTTGAGTGCCACCACCTCAGTCCATTTGGTGAAGTAGTCTGTTGCTGTTAGAATCCATTTGTGCCCTTGGCTTGAGTTTGGATTAATGACTCCAATGAAGTCCAAACCCCATTGCATGAATGGCTGGTCAACTGAGATTGGGTGCAATGGAAGTGTTGCTAACCTCTCTTTGCCTGTGAAGAATGCACAATTCTTGCACCTCTTGATCCATGCATAACAATCACTAAACATTTTGGGCCAATAATAACCAGCCTTCATGATCTTGAGAGTTGTCACTCTTGGAGAAAAATGACCCCCAGCTGATCCACCATGGAACTCTTCTAACATTTTCTCAATTTGATTTGTCCCAATGCATCTCAGCAACACTCCATTGATATCCTTTTTGAACAAGACACCGTCAACAAGTGCATACGGAATAGCCTGCAATCTGAAGTGTCTTCTTTTGGATTTGTTCATCTCTGGAGGGCATAGGCCTATTTGTAAGAAGTGCATTATGTCTTGGGTCTAGCAAGGAGTGAACATACCACCATTTTATTCTTGAATATCTCTTTGTTCTTGGTTGTCCTGCAGCACCAAAACAACATTCTTCTCTTTACTTATTTTAATTGGTTGACTCAAGGCCAATTGCTCACACAATCCCTTTCCTTGGACCAGCTTGGTGACTTTGATCTCAATGTCATACTCCATGACACGAGTAATCCACCCTACACATTTTTCATTTAGATCTTTGTTGAGGAGGAAGTCTTTAACTCCCACATGAGAAACCAACAGTTGAACCTTGTTGTTTGAAACTAGATGCTTAAATTTCTTCAAGCTCCTAATCACTGCAAGAACATGCTTCTCAATGAAGGAATACCTTACTTCATAGTCCTCCAAGCTTTGGCTAAAGAAGGCAATTGGCTGCTCTGCATTTTCTTCATTCTGTTGTACTAAAATTGCAGAAATTGTATCATCACCGCCAAATGCATAAAGGATGAAGTCTTTGGAGAAATATGGGTTAATGAGAGTTGGAGCCTATGAGATAGCTTCTTTGATTGCCTCAAAACTTGCCTTACCTTCAGCTATCCATTTGAATGCCACACTTTTCTTCAACATCATAGTTATTGGCTTGACAAGGGCTGCAAAGTTTGGAACAAACCTTCGAAACAAAATTGATTCTTCCCAAGAAAATTTGAAGAGCCTTCTTATGCCTTGGCAATGGCAGTGCTCTTATTGCTTCAACCCTCTCTGGATCAATTGCTAACCCTTCTTTGGAAACAATGTGGCCTAGGAGCTTGCCTTCATGAGCTAGAAAAATGTATTTTTTGGGATTCAAGGATACCCCAAATCTTCTACATCTTTGGAACACTTGTCTCAAATGAAAGAGATGGTCTGCTGCACTTTTAGAAAATACAGTAATATCATCTAGGTATATCAGCACTATTTTTTTGATCAATGCCTTGAACACCATATCCATTGCCCTTTGGAAAGTAGCTTTAGTGTTAGATAACCCAAATGGAAATTTTCTATATGCATAGGTTCCCCATTTGGTGGTGAAGGTTGTTTTAAACTGATCCTCTTCCTTTACCATGATCTGATTATACCCTGAATAACCATCTAGCAATGAAAACCTCTCAGAGCCAGCAACAACTTGCAAAATCTGCTCCATAGAAGGAAGTGGGCAGTGATTCTTGAGGGATTCTCTGTTTAAATCTCTAAAGTCTACACACAACCTGATTTCTCCACTCTTCTTTCTAACTGGAACCAAATTTGTAACCCAGCTTGAATGCTTGATGGGGAATATGATACTTGCCTCTATTAACTTATTCAATTCCTTCTTCATGAGAGGCTCAATGTGAGGATTGACCGGTCTCTGTTTCTACCTGATGGGCTTAGCACTTGGATCTAGTTCAATTGTGTGTTGAGCTAGCTTGGGATTGAAACCTCTCAAGTCTTCATAGCTCCAAGAAAATACATCTAGGAACTCTTGGAAAAGTTGCATGAACTCATACCTTTCTTGCTCAGTTGCCACTTTACCAATTTGAAGTGACTTGCCTTCTCCAACTGAGATGGGTTCTGAATCCTCTCCCTTGACTTGGATGTTTTCTTTCTCCTTCCTAAATTGATCATTAGGATTGAAAATAGACTCTAAAGTCACAAGTCCCTTTGGTAGTTTGTTGGTTCTCAGCTATACCACTTGATCACCATACTGTTGTTCTAACTTTTCCTGATTTTTGGCTGAGAACTCAGCTTCCTCTTGTAAGAAATTGATGATTTGTTGGTCACTCTCAAACACCTGCCAACTTGCATTGTTGTCTGGCACTGATGGCCTCACAATCACATGGATGTTTGGCTACATTTTATCTCTTTTGATACTTTCCACAACATCAAAGGTTGCTCCAACTGCTGCAAGCCTATCAACAGCTTGGTTTTCTTTCCTAGGAATGGAGTTGATGCCAAAGCCCTCAAAATCCTCAATGAGGTCCCACACTCTATTCTTATAACTCTTGAGTAGGTCATTCTTAGCAGCATGCTATCCTTTAACTTGATTAACAATCAGCTCACTATCACCAAAGACTTGTAAGTTGTTTATGCCTCTCTTCCTTGACCAATGTAATCCATGTATCAAAGCCTCATATTCAACAGTGTTGTTAGAACATGCAAACTGAAATCTAAAAGTTGAATAATACTTAATGCCTTGAGGTGAAACAAGCATAGCTCCCCCCTCCCACACCTTGTCTACTTCTTGATCCATCAAAGAACAACTGCCATACCTCATTATCATCTTTATGGTATGGCTTGGTGATGCTAGGAAGAGGTTGATTTTCTTCATGCATGTAATAGACTCCTAGTTCAGATTCCTCTATTTCCTTGTAGGGATCAAAAGCATGTACCTTGCTTGCCCATTCATCAAGAGTCAAATCTGGAATGCTTCCAACTTTGGTGTCAGCTTCTTGTGTGCTTGGATAATCCTCTTGATCAAACGTTGAACAGTTGACATTGATTGGGCTTGGAGTATGAGGCTCAATGTGAAATTTTTCAATAGGTTCAGACCTGATTGTGGCCTTGGCTCCATACCTTGTCCTAAACAACATGTGTGACCAATCAGTAGATAGGTAGCCTCCAATTCTAGCTGTGAAATCCCTTGACAAACATATGGCAAAGAGTGGTGGCAAATCTATCACCGACACATCTTGCAAAACAATGACATTGGGGCATGCATGCAAAGTAAGGCTCAAATATTTAATTACCCCAACTGTTGCTACTGTTGTCCCATCTAATTACACCACCCCCTTGGATATGACTTCATATTGAAGGCCCAGCTGATCATCTATTTTCTTGGGCATCACGAGAACTACTTGCCCCGGAATCAATCATACAATTATGTACTAGTTTATCCCCAATGATCAATGAAACATAGAATGGAGGGGGCTTCAAAATTTTACCTTGATTATCCTCCAAGCTTTCCCTCAGACTGAGTAGCATTTGTGAGTACCTTCTCTTGCATATGAGCTTGTTGATTTGAGGTTGACCAATTCTTCATGGCAGCTTGTAGTAGATCCCTTTGGCATGGGATGGATAGTGACTCCCACATAGATATGTTCACATTGGTCTTCTTCATTTGTTCAATGATGTTAAATGGGGATGAACCATCTCTTTGAAACCCTTTAGTCTACACACTCTTTTCTTGTACATGGGCTACAACAACTGGTATTTGAGCTGGTCTAGAAGGTGGCTTGGGCTATCCTTACACATTTGGAACTACATTTTGCTTGCCAACACCTTATGGAGTGATGGAAAGGTTGTGAATCACTTGGATCTAATGAATTCCCTTCACCAATATTCCTCTTCTTTGACCGTGTGTTAGCTACTACACTCTGGGAAGGTGTTTGATTCATACCACAAAAATCTTCAGCCTGCCAATTCACAAGTGTAGTCTCATTTGGAGTTGTATCTTGTTGAGATGTCCCTTGTTGTTGGTTTGTTTCTCGACTCACTTCACTCTCTACACCAGTTGTTGTCACCATCAAATCTTGGTTCAAAGCACCATTGAAGCACATAGATTGGTTGTGAGGTTCATTGCATGGGAAACACCAATCATACTCTTGAGCTATATTATTTTGCACTGGCATAATGGCTTTAGAGGTGGATGCATCATTGGGGTTATAGGGCTGAAATGGTCTATTGGCAGGAGGCCTTACTTGATTTTGATTTGCAGCTGAGTTGGGTGGCCTATTAGGCTGATATGGCTGTCTATTAGGCTGAGTTTGAGGTTGATAAGAAGGCCTAAAACTTTAAGCTTGCTGCCTCTTGAGCGTAACCTAGCTCATTGCCCAAATTTTGCAATTGTTTCATAATTTCTTGAAGCTCATTTAAGGCACTAGAGGATGAAGTAGAAGATTTCATTTGAACTCTAATTTCTAGGAGTGGGAATAGGAGCTAAAGTAGGTGCTTGACTAGTACTTGGGCTTCCCAACTCTGGATATAAGGGCATAGGAGGCCTAGGTGCAAGTTTACCAGCTTAGATCAAACAATTCTCAGCCCTAATGGCAATGTTGTAAGCTGCAGGTATAGTTACACCTCTCATGGATTGGATCAACATAGAAATGTCATAATTTAAAGCCTTGAGAAAGTATAAGAAAACACCTTGAGCTGTTGGCCTCACTGGCAATGGGATTCTATCCCACATTCTTTGAAATCTAAAATTGAAGTCTGTTAGCTGCTCATTGAGAACTCTTTTGATATTTGTCAATTGCTCCAATAGAGACAAGTTATCCCCTTTCTCTTCAAATTGGTTATGGAGGGTTGTGCACAACTAGTTCCAATTTTGGATAGATCCTGACTCAAGGCTCCTGAACCATTGCAAGGCTTTCCCTTTGAATGAAGGTGCCAGTAATTTGACAGCAATTTACATCTCAACAATCTCATGGATTGCACAAACATTAGCAATGTTTTCAACATGATCACTAGGGGTGGTTTGGTTTTCTCCAGTAAAGTATGGGATGTTCTTCAACGCTGCAACTAGAACTGGGTTTTGTGCATTGAGAGCAAGTGGGTTATTTCCAGTAAAGTTGACATAAGGATTGTGTTGTGTCATTCTGATTGGCCTGAAAACCCTTGTTGATTGGATGAAAGATCTACCAGGTGGAGGAGTTGATAGAGTTCTATTTGGTGGAGATGGAGACCTTTGAATCCTTCTTCCTCTTTCTCCTCTTTTTGGGGATAATTACAGATAGTTAAAAAATCCCTCCTCTCTGGTCCTTGACCTTGTTTGGATCCTTCTCATGAATCTTCAAGCTTGGACTGTTGAAACCAGTTGATTCTATCCTTTTGGAGTCGCCAGCTGTGTCAAAATCAAGGCTCTTTCAAGCAAGAAACTTACAACAATTACACATCAAATTTGTTTGTAATGAAGATGAAGATCTCTAAGGTCCCACCAGGTGTGCCAAATCTATTAGTGGAAATCTATAGCACCCCCTATAATGACCTTTAGATCTGTAGTCTAGAATTGGGTCATTTAGTGTGATTGCTACAACATTGAGTTTTCTCCAAGGTGTGGGAACCTTGCAAGGTGAGAAAAATCTCCAGAGAAATCTGGTTCTTACCCCTCTTTTTAGGTGTATGCATGAATTTTACAGAGGTTCAATGCTAAATCCTACTCTAAATTCTAAGGAGACAAAGATAAAGGATGCAAAAGGAGATAAAACTAAGTAAAAATGGTGATACACCAAAGGAGGTGATGAACTTTTTTCTTGCAAATAAACACAGATCATAGAGATGTAACACCAAAGCATGCACATATTTCCAGGATATAATGAAAGATCAGAACACAATGATAAACACATGAGAGGATTGGAGGGTCATTCACAAAACATGCATTATCATTCCCAAGTTGAATACAATGCATTAAAATGGTAGAGAGGAAAAAAAAACGTGCCACAATCTCCATGGAAGGTCTAAAAATCCTTGAATTCACATGCTAAGGGGAAGAGGGGAGTCTACAAGAACAAAAAAAATGTCCAACCCTTTACAAATGAGCCAAAAATGGATTTTAATGGAAAAGCAGAATGAAGGAAAAGCAAAAAATGCGGGAAAATTTATTTATGAGCTCAACCACCAATCAAATCCCTTCAATTTCACCTTAAAAGTGATGGGCTTCATGAACAAACCCATATTCCAAAGTACATTGCTCTGAAGATCCAAAAAACGACCCATACTTCATTAATTTTGGTAGTTGACTGTCAGTTCCGTATTTTTGCATGCCAGATATGTTTTCTCATTTTTCTCCCACCAAACTCCACCAAAAAATAAAATTGAATAGTCCATTAGGTGGAGAATTTCAATAGATTTCTAATGATATAAAAATTCAAACATCCGAGCTCTGGATCAAAAGATATGGCCCTTTGAAGATTTAGGGAAAAATAGGTGAAATTAGGGCAAAATTAGGGTTCGCAAGCCAAAATTTTAACTTTTTCCCTCCCTTTTCGAATTAGGAAAAATTATCCAAAATTTTTTGCCAACTTGACCTCTGCTACCACGTGGTGCCCTCTGGTTGATCCGTGGGTTCAAACAATCATTCTGCCCCTTTTTGAAATTGGAAAATTTTCCAAACAAACTCCTGCCTCCGCCACTCCGAGACACGTGGCACCATTTGGTTGTTTGGCGGGGATGCACTCCACTTTTTACCTTTGCACTACTAGCCACTTTGGAAAAAATTCCAAATTCCTTGTACCACTCTGACCCCCGCCACTGATAGGACACGTGGCATCTTCTTATTGCTCGGCGGGCTTTCATTTAGATTTTTCCCTTTGATGCATTTTGACCAAATGCCGAAAAAACTTGAAGTCCTTCCACCCTGTTGCTCTGACTTGCCACATGGTGCCCTCTCACCTCCTTGTGGGATTTCAGGCCAATATTTTCCCTTTGACCCTTTGACCCCAAAAGGCTAAGTGCCAAAATTTTTCCCGTGGGCCCGCCTTGGGAAAATTTCCCCTCCAAACTTTGCCGAGCCATAACTTGCAAAATACAAGGAGTTAGGAGGTCTTCTTTAACTTTTTTGAAAGGGGAGAAAATTATCTATCTGATGAAGCAATACTCAAAAAATTTTGAGTGCCTGAAATGTGTAAAAATTTGATTGAGGCACAAGGAGGGGAAGAATGAAGACAATTTAGCCAAAATAAGCATGTGGCTTATTTTGGATAATAGGTGCCTTAAATCACATGAATAAACCAAAGTAATTAAAGAAGTCATGATGGAATTTGTGGAGGACATTTCTGTGGAAATTCAATCACCAAACCTGTCATATGGTTAGGGTATTACTAGCCTATTATCACCAAATATTGTTGTGAATATGTCAAGAAATGTGTTAAATGTCAGCTTCATTCAAATCTCATCCATGTTCCCAGTCAGACATTACAACCTGTTCAGGACTTATGGCCCTTCTCTTAGTGGGGGTTATAACTTATTGGTGCTATTAATCCTAAATCATCTCAACACCATCACTCTATTACCATAGCTACTGAATACTTCACTAAATGGGTTAAAGATATCCCTTTAACATCCACAAAGTCATGACCTATTATAAATTTCATGTATCAATACATTATATGTCATTTTCACATCCCACATAAACTTATCATAGGTAATGAAAATAATTTAAAAATAAAGAAGTTAAAAATATTTGTGATACCTTCAACATAAAACTTAGTTTTTTGTCACCATATAATCCCCAAGAAAATGGACAGGATGAAGCCTCAAATAAAAAACTTAACAAAATCCTTATGAAAACAATAAATGATGTAGGAAGGAATGACATCTCCAAATCCCATTTTCCATTTGGGCTTATCGAATTAGAATCTATACTCCTATGGGAGTTATGCCTTATTCACTTGTTTATGGTTCCAAATCTATCTTACCTCTTGAAATTCAAATCCCATCACTTCATGTATCACTTATAGACATTATCCCCAATAAAGAATATTGACAAGACCGTCTGACACAACTTGAACTATTAGATGAAAAACATCTAATGGTCCTTGAACATCATCAAGTCTATCTATACCGCATCAAACGAGCCTATAAGAATCATGTCAAAGAACATGACTTTAAAATTGGCAATCTTGTGCTTAAAGAAAATCAAAATGTCACTCAATTAGAACAAAGTAAACGTGGAAAGTTTTCCCTTAATTGGATCAATCCATACATCATCACTCAAAAGTATGGGTCGAGAGTGTATTGTCTTGCTTCCCTTGATGGTGAACCTGAAAAGGAACCTTTGAATGATTTTCACTTGTGGCCTTTCTATTGTTAAAATATTATCACTCCATAAAATCATCCATCTTGTCATAGAAATGATTTGAAAGCATGTGGTTATCTGTCATTATCCTAAGTATACCTTAAAGATGAGCACCATGGATCTGTTCATCCCATATTTCACTTTGGAAAATTTCCTCTTCTATGGGAACCCCTTAATCATTACTCTCACATACCATATAAAAGACATGACATGGGGCCCAAATGTGTAGATCATATACAACGTCTCCCCTCTGTGAAACAATCTATTAGGGATTTTTCCTCAACTAAAAATATATGTATTGAAATCATTTGGATGCATTTCTTGAAACTCAAAATAAATGATAGACCGATCCATTGAAGGAAAGCTATTCAAAATATAAAATCATTGTCAAAAATAAAAACACCCTTGAAGGATGGTTACCCATGAAAAAGGATTCCCACATTGATCAACCTTTAAAACAAATACATCAATATCAAAATAATATAGGAAAGCTTCTTGTATTGATCAGCTTTCCCCTCATAGAAAACTTCCCCCATTGATCAATTTGCTCTAAATTAAGAAAATGTGTAAAATTGGGGAATTTCTCTATAAGGTCTTGGAAAAGGAGAACCTTATTCCTATTTCAACCTACACATGTTCACCCCCTTTTCATGTCTTGGAAAGGAACACTGATTTAATCCCATATTTTAGTAATATTTTCATAAATACTCATTGATGATGTCATTCGACATTCATTAAGGCTATTAGTGTAAGCATTGTTAAAGCTTTCAAAACCCATCGTGTATGTATCAAATCCATCATGGGGCAATAATTTCATTTTACTTAGTAATATTTTAAAGTCATTAAACAAGTTCAAAATTTTATTAAACATATTCATAAACCATAATATCACAACTAATGCATCCATCAAAATCCATCTAACATTAATACATTCAAATTAAAAACATACATTAAACATATATTAATACATGAAATTCAAACAATATAAGTCATAAACCTCATCATTATCATCATATAATTCAAGTCCTTATACATCACAATCATCATCATATCAATGTAATACAAAAATGGGCTTTTATGATCCGTATATAAAATACATCAAAAAGTGTCATCAAATAGTAAACTGATAACCTTTAAGGGACTGAATAGGAGGGGTTGTATTGCCCTCTCCTCCATGATCAGTGGCACCACCAACGGATCCAGCATCTCCACCGTCTCCTCTCTCACTATCACCTCCTTGCTCTAGTCTCCGAGGTGGGTGGCCCACACTCACTGCACTAGTACTAGGGCCTTCTACCTTAGCGACCAAATGATCATCATACAAAACCACATCTGGAAAATTGTGAGTTAGCATATCAATGTAGTTTTGTAACTTAGCATGTATTGACTGATAATGCACCACATAAACCATCTCAGGCACCACATGTTCTCTCCTCAATCCACAAGCCTATGTTCTCAATCCTATAGCCTCTGTCTTAGTTCATATGTTAGTTGTTTATTAGGGTGAGTGTAAGTATTTGGTGAAGGAATGTGATTAAGCACGAGGAGGTGGTATTCCCCCAATGTGAGGCATTACACGAAATCATTAAGGGAGGAATCATCTAGAATTTTAGAGGAAGGGATGGATGTGCTAGTAAATGCTTCATTAGATGATTTGAATGTAGACTTGGGAACAAGTATGTCATTCGGATGATACATCATGTAACAATTAGCAAAATGATTTGGATTTGCAAGAATGGTGAATGTTTGACCTTCATGTTCATATTTAAGACAATGATGGAGAGTTGAAGGAACGCAACACATGGTGCATATCCATGGGCATCCTAGTAACATATTATATCAAAAACATGAAAAAAATCCCAAGTTAGCAAACTATTCCAACAATTTACTAAACAAACACAAACATACCAAAATCTTTGGCAATTTGGTAAATTGCCAATGATTACTCAAATGAATTTTGTAGTCTCTTTTCAGGATCATTCGCTTACATTTTCGAGCCTAATTTATATATTGGAGTTCATCAACATTATTTTGCATCAACGTGAATGTAATATCATCCAACACTCTTACTCAAGATCATCACACATCTTAGGATTTATTTTGAAGCTTGTGCATTAGCTAGCTACAAAATTCATCAGCCTCTTACATCACTCTTAATCAATGTCAAATATCATTTTATAATTCTATTTCTACATTCAAGTGTTTTTCTTTAATTATTTTTTATCTCATATTAGCCTTTTAAAGACCACAATCTCGAAACAATTAGTTAAATTCTTCATTTTTTGATTCTGTTATCATTGACCAGTTTCACTAGTGATTACTTGAATCACCTCCTATTCTTTTTTTTTTCATGCAGCTTTCATTAAACTAGGTCCAATAATTTAAATTCATTATATTACATATATTTTATTGCTAACATTTTATCAAAAATGTCTTCTATTATATGGCAATAGGTGGCCCGAATCACGAAATTACCAGTATCAACTCTCTACCTATTTTTCATCACTCATTGCATTGGGAGAAATATGACATTATATAGGACCTTTAGCTGTGTGTTATCCATTTCACCCCTTTGGATCATTTACAAACCATCTTTGAGTCTACTTAGTGAATCCGCGAAGTTATAGAGGAAGTATGGAATGCTTATTTTTAGATCCCGCACATCTGAGCTAATTTATCTTGGTTTGAATATCAATACAAACTTGAGATAGAAGATTCAATCCCCAAGTTTGAATCTGAAGACCAAACTGATTCCGAGCACTCATATTCTGATTATGAGTATCAGAATGACACGGAAGAAGAAAATACAGAATACATTTCATACTTCTTTAAGGAAGAGCACACAAAAGATGAGAATTTAGATTCCTATGAAGAAAAAGACCCAGAGTCCACTGAAGAAGAGAGTTCTCCTTCCTCTAAGAATTAAGATACTGATTTAGATTCTGATTTCTAACCATAGTTTCTTATCATTCATTAGATTTATATTTGTAATAATGATACATTTATCAAAACATTTATTATTATCATTTATCGTATATCACTTTTTTTTTTCTACCCACTTAATTATAAAAGCAGATTGAAACCCTTGACAGGAAGTCCTTCAATCTCTAGGGAGATCCCTTTTCCAAGTAATTTGCCTTATATTTTATTAATCATATCTTATTTAGTGTTTGTGATTTGCAGGTGTTCTTGTAGGAAAGTATCTAATATATCTTTTTTGTATACTGAGAGCAACAATCAAACATCATTCATCTGCATCTGTGGGTATCTCTAAACCCTGTCATTTTGAGGTTAGGTAAGTCTTATTTTATTTCTTATTCAGTTAAGTTGAAGATGTAGGATTTATTCGTAACAATTCTCATGAACATAGTCATACTATTCAGATTTTGGAGTCACAAATGGAGGAGTTGTCAGAAACTCTAAAGGTCAAAGATGAAGAATGTACTCAGTTGAAATCACAAATTTCTTTTTTCAATGATAAACTCAAGTCAAAGGAGGAGGAGTGCATCAAGTATGAAGATGGTATGGAATCTCTACATTCAAGATTTGATCTATTTTCAAGAAAATCGAAAATGTTTGAGAAAAGTGCAAGTGACCTAGATAATATTCTTAGCCAAAAAAGATCAGCAGGTGATAGGAATTGTTTGGATTCAATGAGGATATCAAGGACAAGGAATTGAAGCAAGAAGACAAGGTTCCAAGCAAGGAATATGGTGAACCAAGTACCAAGGAAGAAATGAAGATTACTCACACCAAGAACCATGAGAAGACCAAGTCTATTAGGAAACATAATGCATCAAGGTATGAAAGATCATTCAATGGATATTGTTTCTCGTGTCATGTTTTCGGTCACATAGCTAAAGAATTAAAGTCAAGGTCTCCTAAACATGATGTAGGCTCCTTTCATGGTGAATGTCATTCATGTTGTGAGTATGGTCACAAAGCCAAGGATTTTGGATGGAATTTAGGAGTGTTTGAGCCTAGAGAAAGTAAGAGGATGTTCATCAAGAGATTTGATCCTAAAGATATTCAGTCATGGGAATACAATATAAGTGGTTGTGGTAAGAGTGTTGTCTAGTACAATTGTAATAAACAAGGACACGTTGTTAGGTTTTTCTTGAATGATCCACCTAGACACACTGATAGTTTCAAAATAAATAATACAATGGAGTGCTAAAACTGTAACAAAGTTGTTCATGTTGCAAGCAATTTCTATCAAGGTCTCTCAAGTAAAAATAGGGGGTTTCAAGGTCCTAATGTACAAGGAAGTGGTATTCAAAGGCATAAAATACATGAAAATGTTCCAAGAAGGACTTGGGAACTAAGAAGGGATCTTCATACTTCAATGAGAGTTGGTAATGATGGAAGAAAAGGTGTACTACAGTGCTCATATAAGAAAAGAGATAAAGAAGGAGTTGCTTAAGCACCTAAGGGGGTTTGAGACCTATTTAAGACCTTATTTTAGGTCTCATTGGTAATTCTACACCTTCACTATGCTTCTTGAAGGTGTATATGTGTATATGAAGATTTCAACTGAGGGGGAGCTATCTGATTCAATATGTGCTTTCTCCGTGAGGTCAAGGTATGTCATCTTATACTATTGTTCATGGAATTGACTGGTTCATGATGAATTTTCTTGTGTTAGATGTCTTAATCTCTATCTTAGATCACTAGTAGTGAAGGTATGATGTCCTCTCAGTCTTTGTTTTGTACTTTCATATTCATGAGTACCTTTTTCTATGTCTTAAGGAAGTATATAAGTGATTTAGAACTCATAGAGAGTGGACTCATATATTTTTTTTATCAAAGTCTAACAGTGTTGAGAGAATTCGTGATATGTGATGTATCATGATGAGAATTCCAAATCAATTGATGTTTCTTATGTATGCCTTGATGTGCAATGACTTATGGTATGATATTCTAGGTGTCTATGAGTGCTATGAAGTATTCAGTATCTTTGAAAAGTTGTCTCTCAAATGTTTCTAAGTCTCTTTGTAATATGTTTTGGTCATTCATTAGTTTTCTAAGTCAATAAGTTGTCCTCCAAAATGTTAAAGTGTTCCCTGTCATCAAAATGTGTGAATAACTTCATCATATTAAGAGTCTTCTTGTCAAAGGTTATGGATCAGTATGGTGTCTCAAAGTGTTGGAATATTGCATAATAGGTCTGTGTTAAGGTTTATTAAAGTTTTCTATAGTCTTAGTATGTGACTTAAAGGTCTTGGAGCATGCAAGTTTGCCATCAAGAGTGTCATTGTAGAGTCTTTGGTATGTTTATGTGTCAGAGTCAACATTTTATATGATCATTAAAGTCTACAAGGTCTTGAAATCGAGGTCTTCTAGTTGAGAGTGTATCTTCAAGGATTATTTTTGGTCTGAGTCTCAAAATCTTGACTTTGTTGATTGTGAGAATTCACTTGAATCATTTCTTCGGACATGTTAAGCATGGTAATCTATCAATCAGTGTGTGAGAAGGAGATTGACATGAAGTGATCTAGTTGTGCATAGATATGTATAAAATTGTCTTCAAATCTGTATGAGTTTTCTGATCCATCATAGTCTGATTCTAATCTTAAGAGAAGGTGATATTGTCATAAAATACTGAAGGTATAAGAGTATTTGAATTTATTCAAGGCTTCCACCATTCATGCTACTCTTAGGATGTATCAATGGTCAATATAAAGTGTATCGATGATCACAAGTGAGCCTTGGTTCTAAGTTCATCAAATGTACTGTCAAACCGGTGTGTGTGTGTGTGTGTGTGTGTGTGTGTGTGTGTGTGTGTGTGTGTGTGTCACTATTATGAAGACTTAGATCAAAGGACTAAGTGCATACTTGAAAAGGGTTGTTTACAACTACAAAGGAAAGATGGTGTTCCTCAGGTTTGTGCATAAGTTGAAGGATACTAGAAATTAATTCAAGAAGAAATGTCAAGGTGTGATCTTCTAAGATAGATGACTGTGAAAATACAAAAGGAGTAGTGTTCTCAGAGTATAGTTAGCCTAAGGGGTTATAAGGTCTATTTAATGATCAACATGTGGTGTACTAATCATGGAGTTAAGGTCTTCTACATCATTCCAAGTGCATTATATTAGTGATTTCCCTTATTAAGATGACAGAGCGCCAAAGAGTAAAATGCAAGTCTGGGAGTGCATTCTATAGGTTATCTGCAAGGAGTGTGTAAATTATGTGTTCCGTGAGTCCTTATGACTGTAAGAAATGTGAAAATACTAATTTTAGGCCTATGGAGGTAGGGGATGTAAGAATCCAGGGTTGCAGTTTAGAGAACAACTTCAAGAAGATTACAGTGACCAAGATATAGCAAAATGCAAAGCTACAATTTTGTTAAGTAGTGTGAAGAGTTGTTCTTGTCTAAGGAGTATCTACATAATGGGTGTTTCTTCTTAATCACCTGCATCAAGTGTGTTGTGATAGGTTTTTATGTTTGATTACAATCATGATTAGCCCAACTATTCTAAGAAGATGACAAGGGATATCTAAAGTATAGAAATGGTTCAATATTATGTCTTGGTTCAAGTGAGAATCCTCATGGAGTGCTTTAGTATCATGCTAATTTTAAAGGTATTTTTTGTACAATGACAATGATATAAATAAATAAGTCTATTGTATCCTGACACTGGGGTTATGATCTATGTCTTTCTCAAGGTCTTGTCTAAAAATGTCAAAAACAAAAAATAGTTTCAAATATTTCTCAAGAGAAAGAGCAAGCTTTTTACTATTGGTATGTGTCAAAAGGCTCAAAGTTACATGAGAAATGGATAACTGAGAAAATAAGTTATCCCCTCTACTTGATCTAGATGAGGGTATTTGCAACAATAGTAAGCTAATAGATTGCATAAGTACACATAGTCATCAAGAAGGATTATAACAGTGAAAAGAGAAGCTACATGTGATAATGCTAGCTTGCTCTAATGTGTCAAAATGTGAGAAATGCTTAAAGGTTGAAGGAATTGTTTGAGATGATGTGGACTTGAGCAAGATCACTAACTGTGAAGTAATCACCTCAGTCTAGAGGTATACTCAGATTATTCAAGAAGGTTGATTTATCCTATTAGTTAGGTTTAATAACTCAAAAGGTATTATACCAATATGTATGGACTATACATTATATGATCCTAGAGACTTGACATAGATCCAGGTGGCAGTAAGCTTGATATTTCACTAATAATAAAGTTTTTATAGTGTTTTTGGTTGATTCAAGCCTCATGAATGCTTTAATATTGTGGCATGATTGAATGAGAATGTGAAGGAAGGTACATGCCCGACAGTGGTCTTCTAGGCAAGGGATCACTTCTTGTATTGACTTAGGTGTTCCTAGCTAATGTAAAGAGATGCAAGTCCTATATGTCAGAAGTTGGTGAGTATTAAGGTCTAAACTCTGTGTTATCTTTCATCAAATGTGAGAAATTGGGTGTGTGTCCTTTAAGGTCTGTATAGTCACATTGAGGCAACATCTTAGAGTTTAGAAGTACATGTGTGACAAAGATGCTTGAGAACTCAAATTTGTTACCAGGTCAAAAATCTTGTTTAATGACACCATCAGGAATGGGAATTAAGAAGACACTAAGATTGATGGTTTTAAGTTTCTCTAAGCCATGATATCAATGCCATAGGTTAGAATAGTGCTCCTATAGGGGTATTAGTATGTCTATTTTCTCCAAGACAAGGGAGTGGTAAATTGATCTCAAGAAGGTGAAGATGGTGGTCTCAAGGAAATAAAGATATAGTATTGGGTGTCTCATTCATGAATTAATAATTTTTTTTCTTGGATGTATGTTACTAGTCAAATATGACTGTTCATGACTGATAAAAATGTTTAGGACTTGGGAAATTGTTTGAAATGTTTTCTGGCCAAGTTTCCTACGTTAGTTGCTCATTTTTGTGCTCATGAGTTAGAGATGGAGGTCTTAAGGCAAGGGGGAGCCATAAGGAGGTGTGTTATGCTAATATTATGATGCTAGGGTGTTGCAAAGTTTCTATAAAATAGACTAAAAGTATGACTTAGGGCTCATAGTCCAAGGTATGGTATGAATAATATGCTTAAGCCTTATTTAGCATAACTTAGGCCTAGAAATGATGATTCATTGTCTAGATTGATATATTAATGATGAGATATGGTATTTCATGTCATTTTTTGTATGCTAATGGTGATGTCACCCCTCTTCCATTGCTGCTACAATGCTCTTAAGAAGGCTAAAACAAGGTTCTAGGAGTAAGTTGATGGTTTGCTTGCCTAAAAGATTGAACATGATGCTTATTCCCATAAGGTAAAATTTTTCTTTTTTATGGTGTAATGATGGTTTTCAGATGTTGGAAGTACTCTTTCTAGGGGGAGCATGGTGTTTGCATGCCTAAAATGAAGGCAAAATTCAGTTTTTGGGAAAAAATAAAGAAAATGAAGCAAATTGAGACCTTTGGTTGATGTTTCTAACCAAAGCATGGAAGTATGAAGCTGAAGAAGGTGTGTTACAGGTATTCCTTTTCCATTAATGTAAAAAGAGGGAGAAGTTCAAGGTCTTTTCCATTAATGAAAAAGGGGGAGATTGTTGGCATGGTGTCCTAATAGGTGTTGTCATTGATGTAAAACCAAATTAATGACAAAGTGAATTTTGTAGGATGATGTCATGATGTTTTTTGTGGTACTAGAATACTATTAAAGATGTATATTAGTTTATACAATGGTATTCAGTGAGGTGTGCTTGTTCTAGCAAGCCTATACATGTGCCTAGGAGGTGTAGCTTGACAGTGTGAGCTTCTTGGTTGGTTAGGAAGCATGTTGACATGTTGGCTAGATTTTTTTTAGGGTGCTTGAAAACTCACAGTAGTGGCATAGTGCAGGTACATGTGTTTTACTTGGTTATAGGTGCTAATTGGGAGCAGGTATGACAGCTTGGAGGTGTGACAGTGTGGATTAGATCTAGATGAGCTCATGGAAGCATGCAATCAGGTGTATCATGGTATATGAGGTATGTTTGGGTCATTTATAGATGTTTCATGTTCATTTATTGCACTATTTAAGTTGATACTAGATTCTATAGTGAAGATATAGCATACAAACATAGGTAAGTCTTAGTGACTGGAGAGATTGAGTTATGACATTGACATTCTGATAATTGGAGATGTTAGGGAAAAATGGTACAAAGGAGTATCATGAAAAATTGATGGTGAATGATTATTGGGAGTCTCTCTTGATTTACATGGATATTTTAGGACATGTTCATGTAGGTTCATGGTGTTTTGAGGTCCAAATAGGTTGACTGGTCAAAGGGCAGTTTTGGAATCTCAAATAGCAGGGTCCAGTAAAATGAGTATAACTTGAGCTAGAGGTTGATTCTTGATCTGATTAAAGTTTTTATGGAAATAAGAATAATATATTTTCCATTTATATAATTATTTCCTCATGAAGAGGTCATTTGATAGGGTTTCTATGTCCTTCTTTGAGTAAGAATGTTTTTAGCATTTCAAGACAACATCTACTTTTGTTGCAAGTTTGATGTTGTTTGAAGCATGAGATAGATTTTGTGATGCTTAATATTACCTGGAATGTGAATAGGGATTAATTTGGCATCCAATGAATCCATCTGGAATTATTTAATGTATGTATAAATGAGTTTATGAGCTAAGATTTGGAAACAAATTTTTTGGTAGGTTGATATGGTGAAGGTAAATGTTGTTGTGGTTTGAAGTGAAGGATGTTTCATGAATTATAACTTGATTATAAGTATTCTAAAGGTTTTTAAATTTGTTTCAAGTGGTGACATGGCATGTTTTGGTTGAATATAAGTCCTTTAGTGATTAGATGAATTTTTCAGGTTGTCGAAGGATGCAAGAAACAATTGTTTTGAGATTTGTAAAGGGAACCCGACCAAGTAAATGAAATAATTTGATTGGTTGATATTAATTGATACCATGTAAAAATTTAATATGATATTTTAATCACATGTAAGGGTTCATGGGTCATGATAAATTATTATACTAATGTTAGGACATTTTTAAGATTGTGCCCATGGGGTTTTGAGCCATTTTTGGCACTTGTAATGTGGGTTTTAGCTAGGCCGACATAATTAGGTCACTTATGAATATTTTATTTAAAATTTTAAATGTTTCCTTGATGTATGGGTCAAACAAAATGGAGGTACAAGGTTTTACCTAAGTTTGAAAGGTGGTGGATCATATAAAAGCATGTTTTTGGGTGCTTTTTGGAACTAGTTGTGTGTGTACATGTGGAGTGAACAAGGTGAACTATGATTGCAGGTTTTTGAGAATTATTTGAATCTAATTCAATTGTGTTTAAGGTTGAGAAAAATAAGAGGAAATGAAATCAAGAGTTTGATGAGCTTGTTTTGTGAAGTGTGATCACCTAGGGTTTGAGAGAAGAAGTGCAAGATGAATATTAGATCTCCATCTATTGTGGTAGAAAAAATCATATATATACACATAATAAGGTGGTTGAGTGGGTGATTTATTATCTTGGGAGGATGTAGCATTCTTATGGATTTGGTTCTCCTTGTAGGGTTGGTTCTCTTCTAAGCTAGGGATTGGTGCTCCTTGTGGGTTTGGTGCCTCACTAAATTCTGAAACATATCAATATAAGATTATATTTTGGTGGGTTTTCTTCCCCTTGAGGTTTTCCCACTTATATATTGTGTCTTGTGTTGATGATCTTACTTATGGTTCTTGCACATATGATCATTTGATGTATGCACACATTAATGGATGGTTGAATGTTTATGAGTATTTGTATATGAAAGTTTGAAATATGAATTTAAAAGTTTTTTAAGGACTGATTCACCCCCCTCTCAATCCATTGTGCTTCTAACACCCTTTGCAAGAAAACATCTAGTGTTGCCAAGGATGGACAACATACCTAGTGTGGGGTAATGTTGGGATGAGAAAATGACTAAGTATTAGAACAAGCAGGAATGTGCACGCGTGAAAGGAAGTAGAGGTAGCACACGGGAAGATGAACAGGGTTACGCATAGAACTGATTAGGAAGACAAACAAGTTGAGGACTTAGCCATTTTCTAGGGATAGGCTGAAAATAGACTTGGATTGCTCATCACACAAAGGGTATCTTGGCAATCAAGCATTGACTATTTTTGTGGAATATACATACAAGTTATACCTATGCTTGAAGGATATTATTAAGATTAAAGAAATTTTTATTGATAAGATAATCCATTATTGGATCCATTGTAAAAGCATGCAATTATTAACTATTATGTCAAAATTACAGCACCCCTGATAACTCCAGTGTGTGTGCATATGCCATCAGTTTAATTTTCATAACATGGGATTATCCTGTAGTGCAGGACCTTACAAGTAGGATAATCCTTTGGAGAAAGTTGACTTATTCTCCTAACCTAGTGCCAACTTCTCAAAAGTGTAGAGAATGAAAAAGTAATCTAATCCTACTCTAATGCTTTCCAAGGAGACATGGATAAAAGAATGCATACAAAGTAAATCTACTCTAAGGGAAGGTGATGCACCAAGAAAGGGTGAAAAAATACGAGTGAGTAAAAAAAAGGGAGAAAACAAAGTGGGAGAGGGCAAGTGGAGGCACCACAATCTGAAACCGTATTCAATTCCATATATTCATGAAGCACAACAAATTATATATCTTGCAAAGAGATAGAAACATACACAATATACCCAAAAATGTAATGGGAGGAAAAACATGCAATATAATTCAAATTAGGGTGAGAAATAGCCACAAAACACCAATTTTATTGCTAAAAACATGCACAATCCATTTCAAATAGGCACAAGGCAAAATCCTTTACAAAATGCCAAAATTTGAGGCCTTTAGCTCATAACTCTAGAATAATTTTGACATAATTCCTTTACATTACAGAAAGTATCTTTTAAAAATGAGGCGGATTATACAATATATAGGAAAAATTTTCCACTAACTGGAAGGATGCATTAAAGAGGTATGGGGATCCTTGCATGGTTAGTCATGGGCACCATACTCTATTAAATCTGGTTGTTGAGTTATCATTCATCCACCTACCTTCACCTGACATGTAACTCATCCATCCATATTGGTCCTCCAACCTCCTTTAAGAAAATAACTGACCAGCTCATAATTCGTCCCTTATATCTGGGTTAGACAGTCATCTAACTATGATTCGTACAATTTGTGAGTAGGTCATCTAACCTCATTTCCATCCAACCTTGTGGGTTGGATGGTCATCTAAATTTTAGGCCGTACATCCCGTGGTGGCTGCACAATCTGATGATCACCATCTTTGTGCTATGGGACGTCCAAACTTGTTGGGTTGGATGACCATCTATCTATGACCATACAACTGATGGGGTTGGATGGCCGTTCAACCCTGTGCCGTATAATATGCCACCCATCTAACCATGGTTTTCATACATCATCCAACCTTGTGGGGTTGGATGACCATCCATCTCTTTCCATACACGGGGCTGGATAGTCTTCTAACCCAGCCATCCAACCTAGCTGTCTAACCTAGCCATCAAACCCAGTTATGAAACCTAACCGTCTAACCTAGTCGTCTAACCTATCCGAACTCGGTTAATTCTGTAATAAACCTGACCATACACCCCACCATTTTCCATGGCTCGCTAGCTCGCTGTGAGTTAGGACCAAATTAGCCAAATCAAAACATGAGATACCCAAAATATTATGAAGCATTACCTTTTCCCCCATCAACTGCCAATTCTCCAAACTGCTAAGTTGTCCATTTTGTAGGGGTGCAAAAAATGGATAATAATTGGTGACTTGTGGGGTGATCTTCCTACTAGATCTGAAAGACCAGTGAAACTAGAGGATCAATTGGGTATAGAGTCATACTAATTGCTGAAACTAGTCTGTCACTTGAAGACTTATCCTTTGAACTTCTAGAGCACTACTGAGGCCTTTCCTAAAATTGGTTGGGGACTGGTTGTTTCTTCACCAAACTCTGCCTAAAACTAGAAAGTGTAAGAGCAATAAAGGCACAACTATATACGAACAAAAAAGTCATACACATCACAAATGGAACATGCAGAGAGCACACAAGAAATTATTACAGAAGAAAACCTAAACTACAACAAAGTAATGTGCCTCAAGCACTTGGAGGATTTACAAATTCTAAACTAATATGTACAAGGAATATACTTCATTTAGTAATAATGTTTGAGATAGATTCCATTGACTGGAATTTGCAATCCTTCCCCATCCAACTTTGATAGTTGAAAAGAATTATTTTCTTTGCAGCCTGAAATCATATAAGGGCCACTCCATATTGCATAAAACTGGGAGTGCCTTCCCATTTTAGGACCAAGTCTCCTTTTTGGAAGGTTCTATGTTTGGATTTCCTATCAAAGCTAATCTTTATTTGAGCTTGGTATTTTTCCATTGTCTTCATGGAATGACTTCTAAGCTCCTCTAGCTCCATGATCTCTACATACCTAATTTCTATGGGATCAAACTCTCATAGTTCTAGCTATTTTAGGAGCTCCAATGCGGTAAAATCAAGGGATATGGGTATCCTTTCCTCTCTTCCATAGACTAACCTGTAAGGAGAGCTCCCTATAGAATTCTTGGGAGTAATCCTATCAACCCACAAGGATGACTTGAAATTGGTGTGCCAAGTTCTCTAATTCTCATCCAGAGTCCTTCTTATAATCCTCAAAAGATTTTTGTTGGTGGACTCATCTTGCCCATTACCATGAGGGTAATAATTTGAGGAGGTTCTCAAATAAATTCCATTTTTTACTGCCCATATAGAGAATTTTGTCTCGAGAAAATCCAAGGCATTATCTTATATTATAGTTGAGGGGGTCCAAATCTGGTTACAATTCCTTCATTAAAATCTAATATGCTGGCCTCATTTGCTTCCTTGAGTGCAACTGCCTCTGTCCACTTAGTGAAATAATCTATGGCTGTAAGGATCCATTTGTGACCCAAGATAGAGTATGGATTAATCACTCCAATAAAGTCTAGCCCCCATTACATGAATGGTTCGTTTACAGAAATGGGATGGAGTGGAAGGGATGATAGTTTCTCTTTACCTATGAAGAAGAAACATTTTTTGTATTTCCTAATCCATGCATAACAATCATTAAAAAGATTAGACCTGTAATAACTAGCCTTCATGATCTTAAGAGATGTTTATTTCAAAGAAAAGTGGCCACCTATTTCTTCATCATGAAACTCATATAATACCCTCTCCACCTAATCTGTTGATGCATCTTAGAAGGACATCATTCACATATCTTTTAAACAAGATGTCATCACTAAGAACATATGGAAGAACATATGGAATGGATTGTAATCTAAAGTATCTCCTTTTTTCTTCACTTGAACCTTGAGGACATTGACCTGTTTGAAGGAAATGGACTATATCTTGAGTCCAACAAAGATCGGGTGAGGCATCGACTGATTGCTCTTGATCATCTTGTATCATCAAAAAAACCTCTTCTCTACCCCCTGACTCATCATGTTGGCCGAAAGATAGCTATTCACATAATCCCTTACCCCTGATCAGATTGGTCACCTTGATATCAATGTCATAATCCATAAAATTGGTTACCTAGCCAACTCTTTTTTCATTGAGGTCCTTGTTTAAAAGAAATTATTTTTTACGAGCATGTATGACTAGTAGATGAATCCTATTATTTGACACTAAATGCCCGAATTTCTTCAAAATTATAATCACAACAAGGACATATTTCTCAATGAATGAATATCTTACCTCATAGTCCGCAAGGCCTTGACTGATGAATGCAATAGGTTATTCTATTCCTTCTCTATTTTGTTGCAACAAGATTGTGGAGATGGTTCCAAACTGCCAAAGGAACAAAGGAAGAAATATTTGGAGATTGATATATGGATTTCTTGATAGCTTTAAAACTCTTTTTTCCCTCCACTATCCATTTGAATGCCAAATTATTCTTTAGCATAATTGTCAATGGCTTCACAAGAGTGGAAAAATTTGGCACAAATCTTTGAACAAAGTTGATTCTCCACAAGAAGCTTTGGAGAGCCTTCTTGTGACTTGGAAGTGGCAATGCTTGAATGGATTATACCCTCTCGGGATCAATTGACAATCCATCCTTAGACATAATATGGCCTAGGATTTTTCCTTCATGTGCCAATAATATGCATTTTTTAGGATTTAAGGACACTCCGAATCTCTTACACATTTGGAACACCTACCTAAGATGGAAGAGGTGGCTTTCTGCATTCTTGGAAAACATAGTGATGTCATCAAGATAGAAAAGCATTATTTTGTTCAACATCCCTTTGAACGCCATATCCATAGCCCTCTAAAATGTTGTTATGGAATTTGACATCCCAAATGGAATCTTCCTATAGGCATAAGTGCCCCATTTTGTGGTGAAGGTCATTTTGAATTGGTCTTCTTCTTTCACCATGATATGATTATAGCCCGAATATCCATGTAAGAGAGAGAATATTTTTGAACCGGATATTACCTGCAATATTTATTCCATGGAAGGAAATGGATAGTGGTATTTGAGAGATGCCCTATTTAAATCCTAAAAAATCCACACACAACCTGATTTCCTCATTCCTTTTCCTGACTGACACCAAATTTTTTACCCAACTTGATTGTTTGATTGGGAAAATGATGCTTGTCTCAATGAGCTTATTCAAATCCTTTTTCATGAGAGGCTCTATATGAGAATTGACAAGACTTTGCTTCTTCTTGATGGGTTTAACTTCTGGGTCCAATTCAATTTCGTGTCGTGCTAAATTTAGATTGAATCCCCTCAAGTCTTCTTATCTCTAAGCAAATACATCTGGGAATTCTTGGAAAAGTTGCATGAAATCAGACTTTTCTTGTTCAGTACTCAACCTACCAATTTGGAGCACTTTACCAAGTCCCAAACAGAAATTGGCTTCAAGTCTTCTCTCTTGACTTGAATGTTTACCTTTTCTTTCCTGAACTGATCATTTAGGTTGAAAATTGAATCTAGAGTCACTAACCCCTTGGGAAAATTGTTCATCTACAACTACACCACTTGATCCCCATACTACTGCTCTAGCTTCTCCAGATTTTTAGCTGAGAACTCAGCCTCTTCCTATAAAAATTAATGATTTATTGATCATTCTCAAACACCTGCCAACTTGTGTTATTGTCTGCTACACCCGGCCTCATAATTACATGAATATGTGGCTACGTTATGTCTCTCTTGATACTGTTCACCACATCAAATGTTTCTCCAATTACCACAAGCTTGTCCATAACCTCATTCTTCTTCCTCAATATGGCCTGAATGTTGAATGCTTCAAGGTCTTTAATTTAATCCCATACCTGATGCTTGTAGGCTTTGAACAGATTATTTTTGGCTGCATGGGATCCTTTAACCTAGTTCACAACCGACTCACTATCTACAAACACTTGTAAGTTTTTGATACCCATCTTTCTTTCTGAATGCAATCCACGGATCAAAGCTTCATACGCAGTTGTATTGTTTGAACAAACAAAGTGAAAATGGAAATTTGAATAATACTTTATACCTTGTGGTGATAAGAGCATTGCACTTCTTTAAACACCCTTCTTGATCCTTGAACCATCAAATAAAAACCACCATACCTCATCATTTTTCTCATTTGATTTGGTGAGGCTAGGGAGAGGTGGATTTTCTTCATGCAAGTAATATACACCCAAATAGGATTTTTCCATTTCCCTATATGGATCAAAAGCATGTCT
Source organism: Taxus chinensis (assembly GCA_019776745.2). NCBI lineage: Eukaryota > Viridiplantae > Streptophyta > Pinopsida > Cupressales > Taxaceae > Taxus > Taxus chinensis. The sequence goes on from CM034151.1 coordinate 40,749,164, forward strand.
CTTATGATCCTAGTCATCAAGCGTTAGATCTAGAATGTTTCCAACTTTAGTGCCTGCTTCATGAGTCTCCACGCATTTCTATTGATCAAATATGGTACAATTTGCATTGATTGGGCTTGGCATATGAGGCTAATGTGGAATTTAGCGATTGGCTCTGACATGATCGTAGCTTTGGATCCATATATTTTTCGTGATAGTATGTGGGACCAATCAACTGATAAGTACCCACCATTTTTGGCTGTGAAGTCCCTTGACAAGCACAAGGTGAAGAGTGGTGGAAAATCAATAACCGACACATCCTGTAAAACTGTGACATTGGGACATGCATGTAGCATTAGACTCAAATATTTGATCACTCCCACGATTCCCACTGCTGTCCCATCCAATTGTACCACTCCTTTAGATACCAATTCATACCTCAAGCTGAGCTTATCTACAATTTTCTTCCACATCATGGAGCTACTTGCTCCTGAATCGATCATGTAATTGTGCACTAATCTATCCCTGAAAATCAAGGACACATAAAATGGTGGAGGATTAATTTTTTTTCTCGGTTGAACTCCTTCCTGTTGTATTATATTTGTGAGAAATTTCTCCTGATTGTTGGATGACAGATTTGAGGTGGACCAATTGGCCATTGCTGCTTGCAACAAATCCTGTTGTCCTGGGATTGCTAGTGACTCCCACATGGAAATGATGGCATGTGTCTTCTTCATTTGATTGATGATATTGAAAGGGGATGGGTTTTATTTTTGCTTCCCTTTTCCTGACACAATCTTTTCTGGTACCTGGGTTGGCCCACAAGCTACTACAACTAGTATCCTGGGATGATTCTACACATTCAGGGCTGCATTTGGTTTACTAACTCCTTGCTACGTGAGAGTGGGATGAGAAACAACTGGATTAGATGATTTACCTTCCTCTATGTTCATCTTCTTTTACTGTGTATTGACAACTAAACCCTGGAAAGGAGATTGATTAAATCTGTAAAATTGACCAGTGTGGTTTCAGCTGAGGGAGTTTCTTGTTGAGATGCTTATTGATCTTCCTCTTCACTTGACTCTTGGGACACACTGGTGGTCTGCAACATTAAACCCTAATTCAGAGCACCATTGAAACACATTGATTAATTATGAGGTAGATTGTAGGGGTAACACCATTCATACTCTTGATAAATGTTGTTTTGAGTTGGAACTAAGGCCTTTGATGTTGAAACTATATTTGGATTATAAGGTTGAAATGGCCTAGTTTTTGAGATTTCCCTTGAATCTGATTTTGCTTTGCTACTTGAGTAGGAGGCCTGTTAGGCTGATATGGAGGCATATTTGCTTGATCCTAAGGCTGGTATGGTCTATAGCTCTAAGCTTGCTACCTTTTGATAGTCACCAAATCATTCCCAAAATTCTACAGCTACTTCATGACTTCCTGAAGTTCCTTGGAAGTACTTGAAGAAGTGGAGGCCTCACTATTGCTCTAATTTCTAGGAGCTAGAATGGGAGCTATTTTAGGTGCTTGACTGGTAGAGGGGGTCCCTAATTATAGATATAGAGGCATAGGTGGCCTAGACACTAGCTTTCCTTCTTGAATCAAGTAGTTCTCCGCTCTAATAGCCATATCATATGCCCCTGGTAGTGTTGTTCCTCCCATCGACTGTATCATCATAGCTATGTCACAATTTAGGCCCCTCAAGAAGTAGAGAAACACAACTTCTATTGTTGGCCTTATGAAAATCAGAATCCGATCACACGATTACTGGAATTCAAAGTTAAAATCAGCCATTTTCTCATTAGGAACATTCTTGATTGTTTTCAACGGCTCTAATAAAGATAGGTTGTCTATCCTTTCTCTAAAGAGGTTACATAAGGTTATAAATATTTGATCCCAGTTTGCAACAGACCCCATTGTTAAGCTCCTAAACTAGTGCAAAGTGTTACCTTTGAAAGAGGAAGCTAATAAATTGATTTCCATATCTATTTCATTGATCTCGTGGATGGTATAGATATTCACAATATCCTTAATATGGTTAGTGGGAGTCGTGTGGTTTTCCCCAGTGAAATAAGGAATATTCTTTAATGCTACAACAATAATAGGATTCTTGGCATTGAGGGAAAGTGGAATAATTCCCAGGAAGTTAACATATGGAATTGGTGGCCCTTATGGTGGTAGCTGATGCGCCATCTTAATTGGCCTGAGAATCCTGGCTGATTGAAGGAAGGGTCTACCTGGTGGAGGTATTGATAAGGTTCTATTTGGTGGAGATGGAGACCTTTGTACTCTTCTTCCCCTCTTTCCTTTTCCTGGGGATAACTACAAATACTCAAATACACCTTCTTCTCTCACTATGAACTAAGTTTGGATCCTTCTCATGTACTTGGGCCACTAGTATTGCTAAAACTAGTCAAAATATGACCCTGGGAGTAACTAGATGTGTTGCTACAAAGCCTCCAAAGGCTGAAAATTCACTAAGATGCACATCCTATCTTGATAAATCTAAAAAAATGACTTCGTCCCATCAGGCATGCCAAAACTGTTATGTCAAAATTATAACACCCTTGATAACTCCAGTGTGTGTGCATGGGCCATTAGTGTAATCTACATAAAATGGGATTATCCTACAGTGTAAGACCCTACAAGTAGGATAATCCTCCAAAGAAAGCTGAATTATTTTCCTAACCTAGTGCCAACTTCTCCAAAGTGCATAGAATGGAAAAATAATATAATCCTACCTTAATGATTTCCAAGGAGACAGGGATAGAATAATGCATAAAAAGTAAATATACTCTAAGGGAAGGTGATGCACCTAGAAAGGGTGAAACAATCTAAGTGAATGAAAAATAGGGAGAAAATGAAGTGGGAGAGGGCAAGTGGAGGCACAACAATATTTAATTTCCTATATTCATGAAGCACAACAAATTAAAGATCCTACAAAGAGATAGAAACATACACAATATAACCAAAAATTTAATGGGAGGTAAAAGATGCAATATAATTCAAATTAGGGCAATAAATAGCCACAAAAAACAAATTTTATTACTAAAAACATGCACAATCCATTATAATATACGCACAATGCAAAATCCTTTACAAAATGCTAAAACTTAAGGCCTTTAGATCACAAAAGCTCTGGAATAATTTTGATAGAATTCCTTTGCATTACAAAAAGTCTCTTTTCAAAATGAGGTGGATTTTACAATATATAGGAAATTTTTGCCACCAACCGGTAGGATGCATTAAAGAGGTATGGGGGGACATAAAATTTGGTACTTTTCTTTCACGAGCAGTCATGGGTGCCATACTTCATTAAATATGGTTATTGAGCTGTCATTCATCCACCTACCTTTGCTTGACCTATAAATTGTCCATCCATGTTGGTCGTCCAACTTCCTTTGAGAAAAAAACTAATTGGCCCATAAGTCATCCCTTATATCCAGGTTAGACGACCGCCTAACTATGATTCATAAAATTTGTGAGTAGGTCGCCTAACCTCATTACCATCCAACCTTTTAGGTTGGATGACTGTCTAAATTTTAGGCCATACATCCTGTGGCAGCTACCCAATATGATGATCACCATATTTTCACTATGGGCCATCCAACCTTGAGGGGTTACATGGCCATCTATGTCTTCCCATACAACTGATGGGGTTGGATGGTCATCCAACCCTACGCCATAAAATGTGCCACCCATCCAACTCGAGAGCCATATAACCCTGGCTTTTGTATGTCGTCCAACCTTGTGGGTTTAGAAAACTGTTGATCCCCTATTATACCTGGGGTTGGACAGTTTTCCAACCCAGCCATCCAACCTAGCCAAACTCAGATGATTCTGTAATAAACCTGACCGTCCACCCCACCATTCATCGCGGTGAGCCAAATCAACCAATCCAAAACATGAGCTACCCATAAGATTGCGAAGGATTTCCTTTTCCCCCATCAAATGCCAATGCTCTGACCTACTAAGTTATCTATTTTACAGGGGTGTAAAAATGGATAACATTAACACATGGCTATTTTACACATGCCTATTTTTAGGAAGTGCATGGGTAGTGAAGGGAAAGTCCCCACACCTACATATATATCTATTTTATGTCATTATTTTGGTACCACGTTCTATTTCTCATGTATGAGTGCTGAGAGTTTTGTTGTGCAAGGTTATGGATTAGGTTTTGATGTCTGTGTGTATTATAGCACCTTAGTATCCATGGGTATTCAGATTCTGTTATGTAAGACTTAGCTATAATGGATTATGGAGGATTGATTATGGTTATTGATGTATCTAAATATGGTGATTACATGGTACAATTGATCCTAGTTGTTATATGATATGTGTTTTTCCTTATTACATGTGTTTCCAATTGAATGTGTGTATTGGTTTGGTTTGAATGAATGAGTTCTTGGTTACATCTTATTATGTACCCGCATGCTGACATCTTGAAAAACATCAAAAAGGAGGTACCCGGTAGCTACGCACACTTTGGGTGAGAATTAAGCCATACTAAATGAGGTACTAATGTGCATAACATTTAGATGAAATAAAATAATACATACCTTATTGCATTGGGTTTTCTGAAAGAATGAGACCTCTTGAATTTGATCTCCTTTTTTCTTTACATTCTCATGGTCCTTTTTGAATTGACTGTCTCCTTGACTTGACACTTCATCCTTCTTATCACTTTCATTTTTATTCTTTTAGTCTTCAAAGAATGCAAGGCCTGCCTTGTTATGTGATGGCTTTTGACATCTCAAAAAGTCATCAGGAGTACATGTACTCTTTCCAAACCTATCATAGGTATTCAACGTGCTAGATATCTAATAAAAATCAGACTTCAAAGGACTCTAAATCTTCTTCAAGATTGATGTAGCTATCCTACTTATACTTCAAACTTTTTATCATTGTCTCAATATGACATTCCAACGCTTTGATGATATTTTCATGCTCCTTTGCCATATCTTTTAATTTTTATTCATAACTCTTAATTTCTATTTGTAACTTGATGTTTTACTTTTTGTATAATACCAACTTATCTTGTAGATCTACCATACCTTCTTCAATGTCATTTTGATCATGCATACTAACCTCACATGGTTTTTTATTCAACTCATCTTCCTTTGAATTCAGATTTTTAATTACATCCTTCAATTGGTTTTTGAAACACGTGATTGTTTCTTCATATTTCTTGGCCATGTCTCTCAACTCCTAGTTCTCTTTCCTTATTTTCTTAGCCATCTTGTGCTTCTAGGATATACTCCAATTTGTTAGAATTACTTCACAAGGAATAGCTCTTATACAAATTTTTAGAAGCAAAATGGATGGGGGGTGACTCAAACCTTCAAATTTTTTACATTAATTAATTTTATTTATGTGAACCATTAAAACAAACCATCCATCATCATTTAAGAATATGTGTGTTTATCAAACATTAAATCAATCATACACAATAATAAGATGCAAAAGAGTACATAAGAACACAAGATGTAAGTGGGAAACCCTCAAGGGGAAGAAAAAAACTTAAACTCTATTTATATTACTCAAGTCAAATAAATTTAGTGAAGCACCAACTTTACAAAAAGCACCAACCCCTAGTTTAGTAGGGCACCAACCCTACAAGATGCACCAATCCCTAGTTTAGTGAGGCACCAACCCCACAAGAAGCTTACAACCTCCCAAGATGACTAAGAACCAAATCAGCCACCTAAAAATGGTTGATCACTGAAACAACTGATGGTGATCACACTTTATCTCCTCTCTCTCAAAACCCTTCTCAAACACACCTTCTTCCTTGCTCAAATCTATCTCTCCTCAAGTTGATTTCTTTTTTTCCCTAACCCGCTATTATATTTTCCTCTTTAGCACATCATCAAATACTCATTTCCCTCTCATCATGGTCATTCATGCCTCTTGGAAGCTCTAAAATTACCCCTAGGTTGCTCAATCTCTCTCACAACAATTAACTCAAAATGAACAATTACACTTTCCTATATACCCAAATCAACTCTAAAACACCTCTAGGTCAGCCATGAAAAGGTAGGTCAGTTATAAAAACACAAAAACATATCAAGGATATCATATAAATTCATTTCAAGATGTCTAATTTGTTGGCAATAGCCCAAACACACCATATAAGCACAACTGGCCCAAAATAGGCTAAAAACAAGCACTCAATCTTCAACAAATGAACTAGAACCTTCAAGGGAACAAGGAAGAAATTTAATGACTCCATCAAATCCAAATAAGTTAGGGACAACCTAAAATAATCATCAATAGGCACACAAATCTCTAAAACATCCATCTCTACTGTAGACACCTATAATTACGCCTAAGCAATTTAAATACTTAAATTGCGCTAATTATCCCCTTTCTTGCAAATCAACGACATATCGTCAAAAGCACTTAGTTTCCCTCATATCATCATTAATTAATTACACTCAGCTAATTAATTAAGTTTCCTATCCAACAAATACCCTAATTAACGACCTTCCATTAATAAATCACCCCTTCTACCTAGACTAATTAATTATTATTAATTAATTAGCTTTCCCTTCCATTTAACCAATAAATCAATATTTAATTGATTTAATCTCCTTTTAATAGCCTAAATTGTACTAATATTCCTCTAATTATCTTCTATAAGCTTACATCTACCTATTAGTTAATCACCTTTGATTAATTAAAACACCCCCCAACTCCCATGACTTGCTAAACATGTATTAAACTCTTCTAAAGTAAGGTTACCTTTAATAAAGCAACCTTATCCATTCCTAATCATGTTTTACCTTTATCCTTTGGGCTATATAAAGAGCCCTCCACCTACCTTTTTACTTACACCTAAACTCCTTAGAGAGCAAATGCAAAGCATATAGCAAAGAGACTAAGAGCTTGCACCTTGCCCTTTTGAGAGTTCATCATCTTGAAGAGTTAAGCCTCTTTCTTAAAGTGCTTGGGTCATATGGGAGGTGTCAAAAGGGTCTTGTAGCCCAAATTTGATTAGCCCCCATTCCTAGGTTCTTGGAACATTAAGGAAAACTATTTTGATAGCCATGGAGCTTACTTAGGTCCATTCATTTATTTGATGTTAGAGAATAGAGGAGTTTAGATATTTAGCATTGTTAGTTTCAAAGTTTGTATTTATGAATGCTAGCATCTAACCCTTGTTTAATTCTTATCATGATGGTGTTTATGCTTTGTTTTAGCTAAATTGTAGAACTATTTTAGGTGGTAGTTCTTGCTTTATTTGATTTAGCATTAAGCAAAGTATACATGCACACCTCTACCATGAAACTCTCTAAGAAGCAAGCAATCCAAACAAGGTCTTCAAGCACCCAAAAATTCAGTCATAAAGAATGACCAATTTCACACAAAAAAATCTCATCATCAAAGCTAAATACATATACCATTCAAAAGGTATCTGAATCTAACTTATGTAATAACTCACATTTTCTTCCAACTCATAATGGAAGACCTCTAACCAAGCCAATTTTTGAAACTACTCCAAACTGAAAATTTAGACTCAAGAACCAGTCTTCAGAGAACAATGCATAAACACCACTATAGGAAATTATAATCTCAACCAAGGCATGGAACATACTTATACATGTTTTCCAAGCACTCATAAACCTCTAGAAAGTAAGAAACAACTCAGAACAATCAACAAACCTTATGAAGCCTCTTGAGACCATGCTTAATCAAGCACCCTCAAAATTAACCCTCAAAGAACATGTCATATCTTTATCATACAATATAAAAATGTAAATTGTGATATATAATTGGAAATATATTGGAACAAAAATCATGAAATTTTTTAAAACAAAGTATTAATTCCACTTGTATCCCCTACAAAACTACTTTTATCATAGACTGCTCCAAACTACCCAAAAACTACCTAAAAAACTAGTCCTCATAAATAGGGAACACATTAAAATTTAGAGGCTCAACCATGATCTGAATATATCATGAACATGTTGTAAATATCCTAGGATTCCATAAATGGTGATTTAGTATTCAGGTTTAATGGACAACATTTTCACAAACTAAAAAACTCCATAAAATTTCCTTTTTGAGTGGGGCCCACATTCTTTCAAAATATATAAAATACATCAATTGAAATATGGAGGAGTCCTATATAACCTCTAATCATCACATTTAAAAAAAATCAATTCTGGATTAGTACAATTAATTTCCTCCAAGTCGCTTAAGAGCTAGGGTTTCATGAGGGTTAAAAAGTTGTTTGGATTCTTAACGATTGTTAATAAAGATATGACTATAAAAAAACTTCATTACACTTGGAAAATATTATTAACTAACCTAATTATCTATTCCAAAAATATCAGGTCCCCTTACAAAGTATATTGTCCACAACAAGCATCAGAAGGTCAACCTTTAACACAAAACATACCATTGAAAACCCCGTTTTGTAAAAAACATCATATCTTGAGAAAATATAATCATACTGACCTAAAAATTGGCATGAAGCATCATGAAAACCTCTTATAATTGACTGAATTATCATCCATGCTCAAATAATTCTGAATCTCTCCAACCACAATGACTTACCTATGCATACATGCATTGTTCTCACTATTATTTTTTCAAAGGACCTAGAAACATCATCAAACCTTTGAGTACTAACCTGAAACACCTCATACATGTGTCATGCTATGTCACAAAATATTCATCATGATTTTACAATACTTCCCTTCTTTATAATTCATGCTTCCATATCATCCACCATGCACTAGGTCTAGGAATAGGCCTAGAATGACCACTTCAACCCATGAATCTTTATGAAATGACCCTGATGACCTCATACATACTCTTAGAAACCTATGACACATCATAAAAACCATGTTTGACCACATGAAATCCTTTAACCAACTTAGTAAGACTCATGCTATGACCATGCACACTAGACCATGCTCAAGAACACACCTGAAAAACATGCTACTTTACCCAAGTAAAACTCACCAATGCAATACACCATCATGACACCTCATGGAGACTCACATGAAACCATGACACCCTTTTCCATTAATGGAATTTTAAATAAATGACAGCTAATAGACATAATGGCCAACAAAAGTTTAATCCTCAATGAGGAAATAGAAACTTTAAGTGACTTAAGTCACTTTTTGAAAAAAAAATCTCCTCAACAAAGAAATATAATTCTATAGAGAAGAAGAGAGGGAACATAAATGTTATGGAATGAAGTCTCACTCTTCATTTATGATGGATATGAATTCCACATTAGGAAAATATATTCCTCGGATGTTTATCTGATTGGAACACATCCCTTCTTGGACCTGGAAATGATGTTTCATGCCTTATCAAGAATGATCACCTTTTATTATATCTTGAAATATCTCATTTCATCTCTACACATATGCGAACAATGGTAGTATGAACATATGAAATTGGTATCCTTTCTTAGATATGATAAAACACTCCTCTTATAATAATTACAAAGAATGCACTTATACCACACACACCTCGGGCTCGAAAACCATGACAGTGTTTGGAGCTTCTTGAGAATCCCTGGCAGAAACCTGGAAACAATCATGACCATATTTCCCATTATTAAATCCTTTTAACAATTCATTGGATGGTTTTTGATCCACAATCCTCCTGTGTATGTTGATGTTGACTCAAGTTCACAAATGAGTTTTCCTTCTACAACCCTTTGTTTTAGATCATTGAAATCCACATGCTCCATTAGAACTGAAATGGGCTCATATCAGGAAATTTGAAGCTTAGTTTTACATTTTTATGATCCCACTAGGCTCATAAAGTTGTAGGAATTCTATTGTGCAAGTGAAAATGGATTCCGTAACCATTTCCAAAAACCCGTAAATTTGAGTGTATTTTGGTGTTACAGGATGTTGATTATGTATTTTGTAAAACATTGTAGAAAATCAACCCCAAATTAGATTCAAATTAATTCATTGTAAATATAATCCCAATATAAACAAGTTCTCAAAATTTGGAGAGATTCCCTTGTTGGAATAGATGGGAATTTCGAAAACGCTAGTTGTGGGAAAAGCTTGAAAATTAGCAAAAATGGGAAAGAGGGAAACATTTCATGATTCACCTTCTTAATTTGAGATCCTCTAGATTCATCTCCTATGATCATGTATTAGGGATAATATGAACATAAATTTTTTTTTTCAAAACCTGATCATATATAGTTCTATTGAGCCAACAACATAATTATGGCATCCCAATCACTAAGGTTTGATCACAACAATGGAGGTTCATTCACTATCAACTAGACTTGATACCCACTCAAGACTCCTAAGAACGATGCATTATAATACCAACCAATTTAGAAAAAATAACCTTGTATCATTTTTTAAAACCATACAATCAATCTCTCATACTCGTTCCATCATGTTTATATGAGAAAGATCCAAATCAAATACTCTTTTCATCATGTTTTCCTTCTTTTAGCATATACCCTATTATATGCTGATTTTAAGACAGGATTAGCAAATTTTTAAGAATAAATTCAAAATTAATAAGTGTATTAATGATATAATAACTTTTTCAAATACCCATTTATCATATTTTAAATCTCCCAAATTTTCATCTTGTAGTTCCATATAGTTTTTGCCCAGTTTTACTTTTACCTCCTCAAATTTGGTCTTTCTCAAGGAATGTCTTTTATCAGTATAAACTGTCATAAAAATATCTTATTTTGGAAACCCAAATGTCATAATTATTTCTGAATTTTATTATGGACCTCTTTAAGAGTATATTTATCAAATTTGAGCACTAGATTCATTACCAAACTCAAGTTATGAAGTTTTTTCTATTAGGTCTCTTAAAATCATATATGCACACACAATCCTAAAAATATTGTTATGAATATCTCCATGAAATTGAATACTTATGATTTACAACCACTTGGAATAGTTTAATAGTGTTTTCTATAACATGCACGTAAAATTTAAGATCTTTTGGTTGGATATTTTAGGAGATATGATGATTTCTTGATCCCAACAACCTTAGTTACAGTCATAAAACAACAAATATCCTCTTTTGGAATTAATTTTCGTTTGATGAAAAAATATTCATAATATCACCTGAAATTTCTCTCAAATTACCGCATCTTTCTTTTCAACATCCTCCAATAATTATTTTTACCCCATGAATGCAAAAAAACATCAAACCATAATCATTTTTAGGACCATTATAGAATGTGTTATGTTTTTAGGAAATCGAGAGCACTCATAAATGGATTTAAAGACTTTGAAAGGGTTTCAAAACTTATTGTCACTTGGAATAGACCCAAAAAACTTTCCTCCACATTTGAAAATCATTGAACTTAACCATGCACTTGAAAACACATTCAAATATTCAAGATTTATTAGAACAAGATACCTTCTTACATTGTTATGGATGTAGATGGGCCTTCATAGTTCCTTTTTCCTTTGAATGATCTATGAAATAAACTCCTATGATTACTCTCTTTAATATCTTCATCCATATATTATATTTTAAAATCTGGATTTCTTATTTCATACGTAGTGGTCATCCTTATCTCTCAAAGAAACTATCCTATTTTTGACTTTTAGTTCCATAAAATCCTCAACTCTCTTTGACATAGTAAAAAACATGCTATTTTGACTATTTCCCATAAAAGGACGTACTCAATCCTATTTTGAGGTGACATTACATTTAATAAAACAATATAAAAACATATTCACAACTATCTCCACCTATCATTCACTCTTACCATTTATGGAAGAGGAATTACATTACAAAGTAATTATTCAAATTCAACCTTTTGGGAGGGAAAACAACTACAAACACCTATTACATGCTCCTGGCTTAAGAAGGCTTATTCAACCTATTTTATCTTCATCAAGAATCATGGAGGATGCTCCTGCATCATACTCTCTGGGTATAAAAGTATTTTAACTCTAGTTCAAATGTGATGTCTCTCCACCATTTTCTTCATCTTTCCTTGGATGCCTAGATCCCATGGCCTTTTTGACTGCATTTCCTGGTTGTATTCTTTGTCTCATCTTTTTTCTTATTTGTCTCTTCTTGTACATGATCTTTCTTGTCTCCTTCTTAGTTACTAATTTCCATATTGTTGCTTCATCTTCATGCATGTCTTCAGTATCTTCTTGTTTTCTTTGCTTCAAAATTTCTCTCATGGAATCATGAAATTCATTCATCTTATTATCTCCTTGACCTACATACAAAACACTAAAAGCAACATTATATGCAAAATTGTGAAGCCATGGAGCCTCTTTCTTGACTTCATGTTGTTGAAATTCTTCTTTTTATTTTGTTTCTTCATTGACGAAGTTCAATTTGGTCTTCTCATATTTTTTTGGTGCTTGGATTGAATCATCCTCAAACTTTTCAATGAGATTCTCATTCAAATCTTCCCTCATGACCACTACACTTACTTCCTCCTTCCTAGTTTTCATTTCTTGAGACTCATTTATCTCATTCCATTCACTCACTTCCTCCATCTCTATTTTAGGACAACCCTGGTCCTCTCCTCCACCAATGGCACACTCTAAAGCCTTGATCTCATTTTTCAATTGTTCCCAACTTTCATATACAAAGACATTGTCTTTTACCTCATACTGTAGCATTTATTCAAAACGTTTTTCATCACCAACATGTCTAGTTTCTTCTCCTTTGAGTGTGTAAGAGAATTCACCCTACTGCATATCATCTTTCTTAAATAATTTATGGCATGATTCATCAATGAGATCATCACTACTTCCACTAGATTCATTCAACACATCATCATCTAAAAGATTCAACACAAATTGATTACCTTTTACCCGATTCATAGATTCTAGACTGTCATTTACCTTTGTATCTTTGTCATCTTCTTCTTTGCTGGAGTTTACTTTAACTCTCTTCCAACAACTCCTTGGAATAGCTACCAATTTCTTGGATTCATCACATTCATTTCTCCCTTTTCTATGCCTTGCATTCTTGCTCACCCAAACCTAGTTTTCCACTAGAGTGCTAGGATTCTCAAGCCATTTAGGAACTATATACCCACACCTATCAGAAAATTCTCTGATTTGTGCCTCATCTAATCTCCTCATAACATGTACATCAGCATTAATCCCTTTTCCCTCTATGCATGCTTTGATTTCTTCATGTGTTTTAACTTATACATATTCTTCACTTATCAAATCATAATCAAGATCAGAAATTTTAACCTTTGCATGATCTTTGATGCTCTTAGATGTCTCCACTTTGTTCTCTATGTTGTCATCTTGGCTTGTATCTTCTTTGTTCTCACTGGAAGTGCTAAGCATTGAACTTCAAAAATTTTGATTTCTACCTCCAACATGAGGTCATCCTCTTCATCACCGACTCTATCATAGGTAGGCATCTATGTTTCTTGAACCTTTCTCTCATGAAATCTGCTCTCATTTTGTATATCAGCCTCATCAAGGGAATTTTCATCAGCTACTTCTGAGAAGTCTTCATCAAACCTTGATTCATCATCTTCTAATTTTTCTTGAATATGTTCTAGCTACTCCACTCTTGCATGTGGATGGTTCCTATGGCTTATCCCAAATGCCATAACCTTAGCATAATCTATTTTTTCTTCTTTCACACTCCATTATTCATCATATCCACTAGAACACTCATCACCACCTTCCATGTGACCTTCACAATCACCTTTTGTGTCTTCTTTGCAAGAGTATTCACATACTTCACTCATGAAGATAAATTCTTCCTGCATATCTATCATATCATCATGTTTATAGCCATCTCCCTAATATCCTCCATTAGCTAGCACTTCATCTTCTTCTATAGGGTCTTCATCATCCCTATACTCAACTCTTATTGCCAATATTTTCTCTTAAAGAAGTTAAATTTTCCTCATATCAGCAACCTCTCTTGTTCTCTTCATTTCCTTCTTCCTCTTTTTCTCTTCCACTCTCATCTCTCTCACTACTTGCACCAAAGAAATCACATGTGTCCATAAAACCGTATGTTCTCCCATGGTATATATATCTCTTATCCAATCCTTTTTCATCTTGGATTGTATTATCTTTCTTCCTCTTATCGAATCTCTTTCTTGGATATCTCAGACCATCTCTTCCTTTTTCTCTATCTTCTTCACTTTTGCAAGCTTAGTGGCATCTAGGCCAACTACCTTAGCTCAATCTCCTTCTTCACATGATAGCTGTAGTTTTCTCTCTTCTCCTTCACATGTAATCTTGCATCACATCCTCATTCAACCATTATCACAAAATATAAAACCAAAATAGGCATCTAATCAATCATCTCAACACTCATATTAGAAATCAAATAAAAATTAAAAAAGGTATCATCTCCATTCTGGTACCAAAAATGATGCACCTTCTTAATTTCAGATCCTTCCACATTCATTCCTATGATCATGTCTTAGGAAATATGAACATACATTTTTTATTTTATTTGTCAAAAATGATCATATATAGTTCTATTGAGCCAACAACATAATTATGGCATCCCAATCACTAAGTTTTGATCAAAACAATGGAGGTTCATTCACTATCAAATAGAATTGATACCCACTCAAGACTCCTGAGAATGATGCCTTCCAAGACCAACCAATTTAGAACAATGAACCTTGTATCTTATGTGAAAACCATCCAATCACTCTATCATACTTATTACATCATGTTTCTATGAGAAAGATTCAAACCAAATACTTTTTTCATCATGTTTTCCTTCTTTTAGCATATACCTTGTTATATGCTGATTTTAAGATAGGGTTAGCACAATTTTGGGCATAAATTCAAAATTAATAAATTTCTTAACGATATAAAACCTTTTTCAGATACCAATTTATCATATTTTAAATATCCCAAAGTTTCATCTTGTATTTCCTTATAATTGTTGCCCAATTTTACTTTTACCTCCTCAAATTTGGCCTTTCTCAAGGATTGTCTTTTCTCAGTACACATTGTCATAAAAATATCTTATTTTTGAAACCCAAATGTCTTAGTTATTTTTTAATTTGATTATGTACCTCCGTAATAAGATATGTATCAAATTTTAGCTCTATATTCATTACCAAACTCAAGTTATGAAGTTTTTCCTATTAGGTCTCTTAAAATCCTATATGCATACAAAATCCTGAAAATAAAGTTATTAATATCTCCATGAAATTGAATATTTACGATTTCCAACCACTTGGAATAGTTTAATATTGTTGTCTAGAACATGAACATAAAATTTAAGATCTTTTGGTTGGATATTTTAGGATATATGATGATTTCTTATTCCAAACAACCCTCGTTACAATCATAAAACAACTAATATCCTGTTTTGGAATTAATTTTCATTTGATGAACAAATCTTAATAATATCACCTAAAATTTCTCTAAAATTACCCTATATTTGTTTTCAACATCCTATAATAATTAGTTTTACTCCATGAATGAAAAAACACATCAAACCATTATCATTTTTAGGACCATTATAGAATGTGTTATGTTTTTACGAACCCGAGAGCACTCATAAATGAATTTAAAGACTTTGAAAGGGTTTCAAAAATTATTTTCACTTGGAATAGACATGAGAAAATTACCTCCACATTTCAAAATAATTAAACTTAACCATTCACTTGAAAACACATTCAAATATTCAAGCTTTATTAGAACAAGATACCTTCTTACATTGTTCTGGCTATAGATGGGCCTTCATAGTTCCTTTTCCCTCTGAATGATCTAAAAAATGAACTCTTATGAATAATTTCTTAAATACCTTCATCCATATCTTATATTTTAAAATCTGGATTTCTTATTTGATACATAGGGATTATCCTTATATCTCAAAACAACTATCATATTTTTGACTTTTAGTTCCATAAAATCCTCAACTCTCTTTGACATAGTAACAACCATGATATTTTGAATCTTTTGATGGGTGTTGTCATTCCCTTCATTTAATCAACTTCTTGTTGATGTCATATCAAACCAGGGGTGTGTCTAAAGCAATATGCAACAAGAGTACTTTAATTGATCTAGTAGTTGACTGTAACTATTTTTATATTTTATGGGGGATCTCTTTAATGTCTTAAGGACTTCTTGGTAAAACGTTATTCAAATCAAACTATTAAAACTTGCTGAAAGTAAAAACACACTGAAATCTTGCTGAAAGGAAACACACTGTGCATAAAGGAAACACACTTGTTGTTGAAAGTAAACACTTAGATTAAAATGCTTGAAAGCAATTGCAAGAAATATAAAGATTTATCTAAACACCTACAAGAACAAGTATACAAAAAAATTTAACTGAAAGAACTAAAGCAATAAAAAATTAACAGATCTAAGATATTTGCTGAAGAAATATAAATACCAAATAAATGAATATCCTGGTCCTTGGGGGAGTAGGCCCTTGCTCCTCCTTGAATCAGGGTTTTAACAACTCAGAATTCTCTTAAATCAAAATGGCTATTTTATTGATGAAAACATTTAGTATTACAAAATGTACTGGATCTGGATACTTAATCTATTTCTTTTCTCTGTTCTATATCTCTAATTCTCTATTCTATCTAATGCAGGTCTAGTTTTATATACATTTTATAATCCCAATTATCTCAATGATTCTGATGAAATCGAATCATGCCCAGAATAGATGTTGAGTCAGATGGTGGTTGATCAGATAGCAGTAGGATAACTTTTCCTAGATTTGCATTCAGAAATCTTCTCGTCCTTCATGATTGTAGATGCAAAATTTCTAGATGTGGTTTAAAATAGATAACTCCCATCGGTTCCAGAACTTTGGAGAAGTTTTGGAACCATAGGAAATTATTAAGAACCAAAACCTGTGAGAGTTCCGGAGCTGTCCTTAGGAGTTCCAGAACTAAGTCTGAAAATTTTGGAACTAAATTCTGGAGTTCCAGAACTAAGTCCGAAAGTTCCGGAACTAAATGATGATTGTGTTATGGAGTTCCAGCACTAGCTTGGAAGTTCTGGAACTAAGTTGTGTAGGAATAGATGCTATAAAAAATAAACTGAACGCCACCTGCTTCATTTCCTTGACTGATTAGACCTGCTTTATTACAAAACTGAATTTAAACACACACTATGTTAGGAATTTCATAGTTTTTAACATTAGGATCACAATCTAAAAAAGATAGAAAGTTACATCCTAACTCATATCAGATCAACTAAAAGTCACACAATGCAATCAAACTTAATCAAAAGGAGAGTATGATGAGATCATATATTATACATTAATCGGAAATATATTGGCCTCATCATCTTTCCCATACAAGTACGTAATCAAGCTTATTTTGAGGTGACATTACATTTAATTAAACAATATAATGACATATTCACAACTAGCTCCATCTATCTTTCACTCTTACCATATATAGAAGAGGAATTACATTACAAAGTAATTATTCAAATTCAACCTTTTGGGAGGGAAAACAACTACAAACACCTATTACATGCTCCTGGCTTAAGAAGGCTTATTCAACCTATTTGATCTTCATCAAGCATTATGGAGGATTCTCCTGCATCATTTCAATTAATCACTCTGGGATTGATTCTGATCCAAATGAGGTGATCTTTATAATTTTATGAATCTCTTGGGGAGAGGAATGGATGCTCCAAATTGGAAAGGTTATTTTGTGGGGTTTAGGAGACTGAGCCAAATCAAATTTTCATGGGTATGGGATTTTGCAAGGGTTTTAGAGCTTGAAAAGAGTTTTGTTAATATCTTGATATTTTCTCCACTTTAGATCCCATTCGATAGCTAAAAATGATGCATTTTAGTAGGGTAGAGGATGCTTCAAGGTTTGTGTGAATCAGGTACAATATCACTTTCAAATCTTGATTTTTAGTATATGAAGGCAATATTTTCTATAAAAAAGCCCCAAGTAAATTTTGAATGGGGTTATCATGTGATATGATTGATATATATCATTCAATATTCCATCATGAGGGATCTTTGGTCTAAATTTGATGGAAAACGGAGATAGGAATCAAGATATATGGGGAAAACAAGATTTTGACACCTAGGGCACAAAAGAGAGTTTTCTTGGTGTTTAGAGATGATGATTTAGATTAAAAAAAATGGATTCCACCCATTTCTTTATGATCTCACTTTTATGTTTTTGTGATGTGTGATAAAGGGTGAGTGATTTTATATGGTGGAAGCAGAAAAAGGGTGTGCACATGGGAGAGTGGAGCGCAAGATGGGAGAGTGGAAAAATCATTACACTTTGGTGCACATTTGGGGTGAAAATTCACCGCAAATTTTTTCTTTGGGTACAAGGAGGGAAGAAACGTGCTCCGTGAGATGAGGATGGAGAAAAGAAAGGCATGCACATGCTCATATGGGATATTTTCTCATGTTTTCTCCATGACTTAACCTACACCACATCAAAAATCCCCACAAATAATAAGAGGGCACACTTTTGGGGTGTAATTTCACCTTATAAGTGCACCATGGGTGAAAATGATGTTAAAATGTGTGCTTGGAGGGAAAAGTGGGACCCACCCTCAAGTTAAAATAATTACTTAAGTCACCACATGCACTTTTTTCCTTTCTCTTATGTTTTTAACTTGCAAAATTTCAACCAATAGGAAAGGGGCACACCTTTTGGGTGCAATTACACGTCAAAAGTGCACCAAGGGTGTAAATGGACACCAAAAGTGTGCTAAGGCACCCATTTGTGGCTTCGAAGCATAGTTTGCACCTCTCTCTTACTTATCGAAATGTTTCATTTTCCCTGAAGTAAAAAATTAATGAATTTGGATATGTAATATATGAAGTTACATGGAAACATGACAATAAATCCAATAAGCCTATTTATGAGGCTTAAAAATTATTTTTTCAAAAAATTATATTATACCCTCATTTTTTCCTATGGTGGTGCGTCGTTGGGTGGAGTTGCAATAATAGTTTTCAAAAAGTGTGAGCTAATTTTTTTTTTTGGATAATCAAGAGCATTAAAAACTCCCTCACTTGAGATTTTTTAGGCTCCCAAATCCACTCGAGGTGCCCACAATATTCTGTGTAAAAATAAAGTGCAAAAATAACAAGATGGGAGAGTGGGAGAGTATAGGAGTGAAAAATGGGAGAATGGAATACTCCTTGCACTTTAGCATAGTTTTAGGGTGAAATTTCACCTCAAAAGTGCACTTGCGGTGCAAGGATGGAAGAAATGTGCACCATGGGATGAGGATGGAGAGAGAAAATGGCATGTGCATGCTCATGCGGGAACTTTTCTCAAGTTTGCTCCATGAATTAACATGCATGACATCAAAGATCCCAACTAATAGGAAGAGGGAAAAATTTTTGGGTGTAATTTCACCTCAAAAGTGCACCATGGGTGCAAATGAGGCTTAAAAGTGTGCTTAGAAGGAAAAGTGGGACCTACCCTCAAGTTAAAATAATCCCTTAAGTCACTACATGCACTTTTTGGCTCTCTTATGTTTTTAACATGAAAAAATTCAACCAATAGGAAAGGCGTACAATTTTGGGGTGAAATTTCACCTCAAAAGTGTGCCAAGGGTGCAAAGGGACACCAAAAGTGTGCCAATGCACCCAAGTGTGGCTTCAAAGCATGGTTTGTACCTTTCTCTTTCTTCTTGGAATGTTTCCTTCACACCGAAGTCAAAAATTGATGAATTTTGGCCATATAATATATGAATTTGCATTTGAACATTATAATGAATCCAATGATACTATTTATAAGGCTTGAAAATGATTTCTTTAGCAATATTTTCTTGTACCCTCATTTTTTCCTAGGGAAATGTTTCGGTGATCCGAGTTGTAAGAATAGTTTTCAACAAGCACAAGCTAAAAAAATTATGCGTACTAAAGATAATTGAAAATAACCTCACTTGATATTTATCTAGGCTTCTAACTCCACTCGAGGTGCTCGAAATATTCTATGCAAAAATACCACCTTGTGTCACTATAGGAAGGGTTTCTTCTTCCTATGTTCCTACAAATTTTATCACAATTAGTACATCATGAAGTAGGCTCCACAATTTTTCCAGTTTGTGTGGTATGAAATCCCAACACATCATGAGGCTCATGAAACCCTCCATTGAAGTTGAATATTCAACGAAACATGCACAATTATTTTTCTTAAAAACGTGACTATGAACAAAATCTTTCCCAAGACCATCTAAAATCTCTCAAAATGATTTCTAATTCATATCATTGTAGATACTAATAAGATACATTTTTTGACTATAACTAGGACTTATGAAATGCTCCGAGGCTCCCAAAACCCTTCTCAGAAGATGATCTTTGAAAATGAGGAATTTTGGCAATTTTGACAATTTGGGCCAGTTTGAACAAAAAAAGGGAAAAAGATTCACTGGGGCTATCATATAAAATGCAATGACATTTCATATGACAAAAAATGGTTAAGTATATGACCGAGGAAGCTCCCGTAACCACCAAAAAATAACTAACATTTTTCTAAGTTTGTTTGTGTGTAGGTTATAGAATCAGATTATGAATATTTTACCCACTTTATTCATTGAAAGAACCCATTGTTGTGCTTCTCTTCTCAATGGAATCGTAAGCCCATATTATTTAGTAAAATTGATTTGGATATTTCATATTGACTAAAACATCTATCAGCTGATCCAAATCTAGGCATACACTAAGTATTTCACACCTACACATATTATCTCTAGCATTTCTATCCCTCACACACCTCCTCTTAGGTATCGTATTGCACATCATATGTCATGCCTACTGTTTTTATAAGATCTTAATTATGACATTGATAATAACAATCCATAAATAAACACCGAATACATATATTTCAATGTGATTCATCTGGGATACATAATACAAAATGTAGATATACATATATAGAGCTTTCAACCCCTAATATCAAGGAGTCTATACTAATCTCCATAATATCTCCTTATCACAATAATATCTCCTCAAATATCTCATATAAATTTATTCCACATATCTCTCATTGAATTATTCTCTCTAAAACCTATAAAATCTACGTGAGTTGGTTTAACAACCAAATATATGACTTTATTACATCAAGAAATTAATTAAATAATATATTTAACTAATTATATGTATAATAATATAAAATAACCCATGTGATCAATAGGATATCCTAACATTCCAACCCTTAGTGTGAGAATGGTGGAAAAAAATTCACACTCTCATCTACAATATACTCTTGTAACATGCCCAAATTTGTGACTCATGACCTTGATCTAAAGAAAGGCTCTCTCCTTCCAAGGTCTTAAACAGGTTTACCAAAAACCTTGATGTGAACAAGCCCAATCAACTGTCCACCTCGTGTGGTTTTATTGATCCTCCAAAAAACCATTTCAAGATCAATAAACTATATTACACTGGTGATTTTGTTCCTCCAAAACATTTTGAAATTAGGTAAAAATGCAAGAAATATTGCTCACGTAGGAGCTCACTTACTACAATACTTGAACATGTATGATCCATCTATTCTTATTTGCAGAAATTAAAAATTTAATTGATAAACATGTCACAAAAATACTATACTTCCTTGTTGCTTGCAGATGGCGAGAGGTCGCTAGTTGACCTCCTTCCTCTATTTGCTTCATCCTCCAATTGTGATGTTACTAACTGTATTCACAAAATCATGCACTTTACACATTATTTATCCCGGTCTCATACTACTATTTAGAAGGTTCTTGAGTGAATAAAGTACTAATTAACCCCCATCTTTTGGCCATCTTGTTTTATTTTATTTTTTCATTACCAACCTCTTACATCCATTTCATCAGTCAATTTTTGTCATCTCGCATGATTTTAGCCTCGATAGGGGCGTCCAGATTAGTACTAGGGTGCTTGTGGTTGCCTTGGTCCCACAAGGGGTGCTTGGTCCTTTTGACACTTTTCCGACACTTTTTGGGATCTTTCTAACCATTTGAGGTCTTTATCTTTATTTTGGTCAACCTTTTTGGGGTTACTTATGAAATTAGATTAAGAGAAATCTATAAATATAAAGTTTTGAGACCATAATGAGGGACCTAACATCACTTACTATTATCACTCATCTAGAGTTGTATCCATCTATTGTATTAGAGATTACTTGCATCCACATAGCTCCATCACAAGGAACAAGGCTAAGACATCTGAATCACACTTCAAAGGGGGGTGGATTCTATTCTATTCCACGCACACATTCTATTACACTTTATACAAATATTTATTGCTCATTACTTCACAAAGTATGACTGGCATAAGAGCACCTAGGACACATTATGCAAACACTCACCATAACTACATTTGGGTCTGAACCGTAGTGTAGCACTTAGCTAGTAAGCCCACTGTTGTGGGAGTTGAGGTCAGTCTGACCCATTCATTTGCATCTTTATTTTTTAGGGTTTTGATACTTATTTTTTTCTTTTGCAGGTCTTCTCATCATCTTGGATTAGTGGTGACATACGGTATGAGAAAATGAACTTGATGCGATAAACAGAGATGGTTTCAAACCACCTATCAACCCTATGAAGATCATTTTCATAGCTTTTTCATAGACCAGGGTGCCCATATTATAGACCATAGAACCTGCCGGTGCCCTAATCCCTCTCCAGGTGCTCTAGTCTAGTTATATTCTTCAGATCCATCCTTTTCAGGACTCCTGCACAATCATTCCTACTTCTTGATTTTCTATCATCATTGTGACACAGTCCCATGAACATATGTTATTTAGCTGAGTTCTTCCTCTTCTCTCTTACACATTAGGGTTAGAATTTCCTTTTTCATAGTTGTTTAGATCATTTACATACTTTCTATACTGCCTTTATTTACTTTATTATAGTTGTTCATATCTTAGATTAACTATCCCTATACTACATTAGTTTAATCAATTTTAGTTAATCATTTTTGTGAACTCGACTCAATCATTCATGCTTCTAGATCCTTTATTCATTAATTGTCATCATGAGTATATCAATAAATGATTACTTACTTTCCAATCCTGATTTACTACATAGAGTCCAACATTTTCTTGCCACTACTTGCATTCATTCTGACATGCACCCAGACGCAGTTTATTAAGCCTTTGCCGATGCCTTTTCCTCACATATAGTTTTTAAGTATAACCTTCCCTCTGATGTTCACACTTTTTATAATGACCCACCTTTACATATCATCTCTTGTATTTATAATGTCATTGTTAAACGTACTTTGATTAATAATCACTTTGAGCTTAACTTGTGTCCTATGTCATTCCTAGAGGTTTTAGGTCTTACCACTCATAATGTCAGTCCATTTAGTATTTCAATAGGTGTTTATGATGGTTTTGTCTTTCCTTATCTCGGTCACATTACATTTCCCATCACTGTTGGTCCTAATACTATCCACACTATCTTTTTCGTTGTTGATTTCCCAGTTTCCTATAACTATCTACTTGGAAGGCCATGGCTTCATGTTATGCAAGTTGTTGCCTCTACTATCCATAATTGTGTTAAATTGGTACATGAGAGCATTGAATACACTCTTTTTCATGACCGTGATCCATTCCAATATTGCGTCTGAGATCCTAACACTAATCTTCCTATCCTGCACATAGATATTACAGATGAGCCCCAACCTAGGGAAGAACCACATCACTTACCACCACTTGATGTTGCCGTTTGTGTGATAGATATAGTTTCTTTTATGCCACCTGCTACCACTACTACTATGATTCCTTATTTGAGGCATGTACAGTCTATGGACATCACTCTATCACATCCACATTCACATGCACCACCTACCTTAGTACGCCCACGATTCACTTGCATACTTTTTATGAATGACTCATATTGGGAACATATTCCATTTGATACTACATGTGATGTCACTATATGTTCCCGTTATGGTCTAGCTCATCTTGGTTTCACCTTTGAGGATCTTAATCCTTCTACTCATAACCCTCATCTCTATTATGGATTTATTAATATTACTGCCGCTTATGGATTATGTGTATTTCATCTTCTAGTCTGATTATCACATGCCCCTTATTCTTCTCTACTCACATTAGGGGAATCTTGGCTTACTTATATTGGAGGCACATTAGATCCTAGTCATAAAAACATTTCCTTTCCTATGCCCTTTGGACATGTTTTTATTTCTAATAGGTATTTCCTATGATACACTCAAAATATCACTCATTGGTATGCACATAGTTGTCCACTTCCTCCATTCACTAATGAGGAGTACGTTATTTGCATGTGTAACTTACACCTTACTGGTTCATTGCATGATCAACCAGACATTATTGCTTACCGGGTCACCAATTATTATCATATGACTTTGACCCAGAGGATGACGATATTATCGAT
Organism: Taxus chinensis; assembly: GCA_019776745.2. NCBI lineage: Eukaryota > Viridiplantae > Streptophyta > Pinopsida > Cupressales > Taxaceae > Taxus > Taxus chinensis. The sequence continues at coordinate 40,773,457 of CM034151.1, forward strand.
GACTTTACATGATTTTATTACACACGCATATGGGGGCATCACACTTTACATCCCCCCACCTCATCTTAGCATAGCTACACTCATCATATTTTACATTCTTATGCATTCATATCTTCACATTAGGTATACTTATCATACATTCTAGCGTCATTATCTGACAACACACTCTTGTGCTCCGGTTCACAATTGAATGTTGAGAGATTTCTACAATGAACCCCACACACTGCACTATAGGACTTACACACCACATCTATTCACATATCGTCTATCATACATCACACATCATACTAGTTGTCATTTTGCATATATCATACTACACATCTAACATCATGCACTCCTCATTCTAAATCCTACATTACTAATCTATCTACACACATTACATGTCACTTCGTTACAATTTACATATTATACACATCTTGTATTGCACATTACATATTATACTCATCACATGGTTGTCTTTTATCGTTACATATACTACATCATCTTCTACGTGCTCCACTTACTACAAAATGATGCTCTTTAGTTCCTCTGTCCATACTTTACTGCCGAGGGTTTACAAATCAAATAGACCTTATATTCATCACACATTTACTATTCAACCTTTCATTATGTGACATTTCCAGCCAAGTGACATACACTTTAGGATAAATAGTCACTTATTATATCCTTTTGTAGTGGTATACACCTTAGGTTACATCACCACTCTCTCTTTTCATCTTGTAGTGATATACACTTAGGGATAAATCATCACTCATCTATTCATCTCATAGTGATATACACTTAGGTTAAATCATCACTTATACATTCATCTAGTTGTGATATACACTTTGGCTATAGGGTTTACGCACACAAAATTTCTATGTCGCATATAATCACTACACCTACACATTCATCACAACACATTAGACATAACTCAAACTTCAACCATTTCCCGATGATGCACTCTCATTTATAGTTCATTCTTGACTGCTGAGGGGGAAAATAAAATGAACCTCATCACATAGACTTCCATCCACTTGGGGCATATGGGGATGCTCTCACTCCATCTTGCACTACATTGCATCCATCCACAACATACTGCATATTATGGTTGTTTATACTCTTTCTTATTTTTCTTGTTTATGGTCACTTTATTACACTTGATAGTTAGCTTACTTGTATTTCATTTATCATACACACATGTGTGTTCACACCTTTTTCTAGTTATGATCATAGATACAAGTCTACTTACACACAACATGCATTCCTTGGCTTCTACCAGTCCCAAAGTGGTTACTTGGGGGCATCCACATTCGTCTACGTCACAGGTGTTATTGTTTCTATTTGTGTACTTAGCACTTTACATTACTTGGTTATACACGATATTCACATAAGGGCTACCTCTCTAACATTCTAACAGGTGCTTCATGTGCGGTATTTGTTTTGTATGTTTACATGCTACCATGACTATTTGTTTGTTTGTTTCTACTTGCTTGCATTTGTTTTATATTGTATGCAGGCATTGCCTTTTGTTCGGGTGTGCACACTTGTTTGTTTGTATGTGGCCACTACGGCCTTTAAGTGTCTTGTGATATCATGAGTGAATGTCCCATGTTTATAACCCACGTTACGTGGCCTACTTTGTCTTCTTTCGTGTTTACATTACTATCTTCCTTGGTAGCTTATACATTGTTTACATAGCTTATACTTGTCTTCTACATGTATGTTTGTTTACTACTAACACTTGTTTTACATATGCCTTGGGTTCTACCAAGCGCGTCCCCTTTCCCCTGCAGGGTAAAGTACACGTGGTTGGTCATCTTTTGGATCCGCATTTATCCTATCAGCAACGTCGCATGCACTCCCAAAGATGGGGGCGTCATTTGGCAATTTTTACATGCTAACACAAAGATTCTACACTGGTACGGTTTAGTTATATACAACAAGTGGGTTTAGACCAGTCTACAAACCCCATACACAATGGATTTTATAGGACATGGTATCCTTAACATTCTAGAAAGTATTTATAGGCTTGGATGTTATAATGGGTGTACCTCTCTACACTACTTTAGCCAGTGGCGTTAGAACACCCAAAAAACTAAGACGATACAAGATCTCTTCACACACAATTCAGGGAAGCAGTTAGATTATGGAGGACACAAAGCATTTCCCCCTACAATTCTTCATCTTATGGCATGAGATCACCCAAAAAACTCGCAGTACATGATATCCTTCTACACTCTCTTTCTCAACATGGATCAAGTGCACATGTTCCATTTACATTTACGTATTTTACATTTAGATGATTTCATATACATGTGTATTTTAAATTGTATTATTATACATAATACATACATAGTTGACTACTTGATCGTTTTCTCCTTGTAGGTTCGGCTATATGAGAAATAAACAGTCAAATGGGGGCAACACGAAAAACTTTGTGACAACGCACACTTTACTAACAACATAGGTACATCACATACATCATCAACTACACACACGTTCCACCCTAGGTTCACTCTCATCACTTTTTCATTATGTATTTTTCATCTTTAGTTTCCACGCTCCTCCATATTTTTGTCATTCCACGCTTTGTCTAGTCCTTTGACATGTTTCTAATACACTCTTCATGGACATTAGGTAAGCATCTCTATCTACGTTATGTTACAGAGATTTCCGCTCACCAACATAAATTGGGGGGAAAATGTAGTCACAAAATCATACACTTTAGAAATTATTTATATTGGTCTCATACTACTCTTTAGAAGGTTCTTGAGTGAAAAAAGTACTAATTAACCCCTGTCTTTTGGCCATCTTATTTTATTTTATTTCATCATTACCAACCTCTTACACCCATATGCATAGTCATCTTCTATCATCCCGCGTCATTTTAGCCTTGACTAGGGCACCCAAATTAGTACTGGGGCACCTGTGGGCGCCTTGGTCTCATCAAGGGTGCCCTGGTCCTTTTTTCACTTTCCTACCACTTTTTGGCCTCTTTCTAGCCATTTTTTATCATTATCTTTCTTATGGTCGGCCTTTTCAGGGTTAATTACAAAATTAGATAAATAGAACCCTTTAAATATAAAGTTATGAGACCATAATGAGGGACCTAGCATCACTTACTACTATCACTCATTTAGAGTTTCATCCATCTATTCCATTGGAGATCACTTGTATACACATAACTACATTACAAGGTACAAGACTAGGACATCTACATCACACTTCATAGGGGGGATTATATTATATTCCATACACATATTCTATTACACTTTCTACACATAGTTATTGCTCGGTACTTCAAAAAGTGTGACTAGCACAAGAGCACCTAGGGAAAAATTTCCACACACACACTCAGAACTACATTTGGGTTTGAAATGTAGTGTAGCACTCAGTTAGTAAGCCCACCATTGTGGTAACTAACATTAGTCCAACCCCTTCATTTGCATCTTTATTTTTTTAGGGATTTGATACTTGTTTTGGTGTTTTGCAGGTCTCCTCTTCATCTCTGATTACCAACAACATTCATCGCAGTGCAGTGGCTTACACGTGATAGAGAAAACAGAGACAAAATGAGAAACGGTTTCAGCTCTTACAGAACAACCCTAGGTGGGAAAACTCTGGTTTCTGGACCTCTTCAGAAAATTATCTGCCCTTCAGTATGTAATCTCAAAAAGATACAACTTCACTACCAATTTTTCCTTCCATGAAAGCTAATACACTGTCCTGGTTGTTTCTCCATTGCTCAATTGTTTCTCCAGTTCAACATCACTCTTGACACAGTGAACAAATATTTTACAGGATACCACTCTTAAAATTTTTCTCACAAACTTCCTTCTTACACATTCACTTGCTTGAATCCCTAACCATGCTTGTATTTATAGATGCTCAACTCAGGAAGGTGTGGAAGGCTGAAACAAACTATCTAGAAACCTAAACAATTGCAACTGTTGTGATTCCTACGTTTCAGGACCATAAATTACCAAACCGCTACTTTATGCAGACCAGAGGTTACAAAATCACCCCCTAACAAATTGACAATTACAAAATCACCACCCAGTATAGACCGGTGGTTACAAAACCACCACCTTGCATTAGGGGGGTGGTTCTATCATCATATAAAGTATGTAACCTTTCGGAGGCCATAACATTTGCATACGAACTTGAAATTGGGTGCCGTTTGTTTTGAACTTTTATGATTTATCGAGAGGAACACTGTACGTACCAAAAATTGTAGGGTACTGCACCACTGGAATGATGTTACACATGCCCTAATGATGATACAGGACACCTCGCAAGGTGTTCGGCCTCTAGAGGAAGCTCACAAAGTATATGTTATCTTTTCCCAAATGCTTTATCCAGTTGCATGTGCTTTGTCTTCAGTCCCTCGAAACCACCACCCTTTGTAAACGTGTTTTGGCGGTCTCAGTATTGAAAACCGCCGCCCAGGCAAGGCGTAGTGGTCCTGTAACCGCCACCCTGCTCAGGGTGGCGGTCCTTCACACGTTTTTCCAGAACGTTTCTTTGATCACGTGACTTGCGTAAATTTTTAACTTTTTACTAGCTTTTCTCACCCCGCTTTGGCTAGTATTTATGTTTTTATGTCCCCTGGAATAGTGTTTCTTCCATTTTTTAATGGTAAAAGAGTCCTAGTTAGGAGTTACCTTTGGGTGAATGGGAATTCTATAAATAGCTGGTTTGTGTACAAACAAATGGGCCCCTCAAAACTGCCCCTCATCCTCTCATTTCAATGGTTTAGTCTTTCAAGTTCTTGCTTAGGAATTCATTTAGTTTTCATTTGTTGCATGCATAGTTAGTCTTATCCTTTGCTATTCAAAAGCCATTCGATCTTCTTGCTTCTAGTGTTGTTACATTGTTGTTCATACAATCAATTAAGTTTAGAGCAGAGTAGTTTCATTTGTCAGATCTGAAGCCATTAGAGTTGCAGGTTTTTGTTCGTCAAAGAAGGGATAGATTTTAGAATCTCTCAGATACACTTGTGTTGTATGACTCGCAATAAATCTTACTAGGAATTGCATAAGCCAAGCTCTGTTCTCTTGTGATATCCCTCTCCTACTCGCATTGTATTCAGTCTACATCCAAAGCTGCCATTGTTCCAATACCTACTTCTATTGATGCTAGGCATATACACACTTTTCTAGATTCATGTGAGCACGAAGGAACGAGGAGACCACACTGAGCAGACAAAGCCATGCACAATTGGATTCGCCATTGTTCTTATACAAAATCCAGGTTCAAGCTTTCAAAGTTCTAGTTAAAAATATACCAAATAGAGTAGTGAATTACTTCCATTTCGGTTAACGTTCACTTTTCGATATTGTCCAGGGAAGCCGTGGGGATCGATAGTTTATGAGAAACTATGATTCGTTCCTCACTTCTGAGGTAGGATTCAAACATCTTTCAATTTAAAATTTAGATCAGTTTATTTAGTTAGTTAGAATAGATTCAAAACTACACAAACAAGTAGCTATGCTCGTGCTTACCTTGCTTGTTTTAATTTTGATTATTAGGTTAGTTGTCATTTTTGAATATATTAGATCAATTTCTCTTTTAATTCTATTAAAAATTCTGTCAAAAATACAAAAAATAGAGGAATATATATATGTTGTAGATATATCTTGCATAATTAGTTTATTTCATTTTAGTTAGGTTTATATTGATCTTGTATGACAATCATGGGACCTAGGGAGCCTAGGGAATATGTTTTTGAGCCAATCATGCCTCAACCAAATCTTGTTGTAGCATTAACTGACATAGACCAAAATCTCAGAATTCAGGTCTTCCGAACAACAATAGACCTACAAGAAATCACATAACACAGCTAAGAGGATTAAACATAGAAGACGACAAAGCACACTATGTTTTGGTCAAATCAGCCAAATTATAGACTGCCTTGATAGATATCTGTATGACTGTAGAAGGACCTGAAAGAGAGAAAACATTCGGTTGTGATCCACTAGTCCCACAGCCAGATGTAGGAGACCTTCTCATTGATATAGACACTAGCTTATGTATCCAAGTTACCAGAACACCTGTTAGGTACTCCAAGAAAATCGTGCAACTTCTAGTTCTAAACATAGAGGCCAAAAAGGCATACGATTACTGGATACTTAGAATCAGGGATTGACTCTTCACATGACCATAGGAGGTCCATAACAACCACAAACTTATTGGTTTTGATCCACAGGTCCCATAACCGAATGGGCCTATAAATCAATCAAGTATTGACACCAGCTTGTGAACACTGGTGTTTAGGTCCTCTCCACTTCCACCAGACATTATCACACAACTATAATTATTAAACGTAGCAGCTAATCAAGCTAAATATTTCTAGACTAGACTAGAGAATCATCCATAAATCACTAAAAGATCCACTACACATTTAGCCATTCCATTTTTCATGTCCTTGTCAGGGAGATATATACGAAGCATCCATAGGTCATCTTCTACGTATCCCACAACCCATAAATCGGGATCACGACAGAGTTTGATAATGATTGGAGCCTTCGAGAAGATATCCTCACTGAACGATCTATCACACACCGATTCAGGTTAGGAGGGCTTTCTTTGCCTTAGATTCACAGACCCCCATTATTGTGTGTTGAAGACATAAGATTACCTAACTACTTTATCTGCACCCCACATATATTCCATCCCTGCACCCGGTTGTCTTGGCACGACCTCAAGAGGTCAGGTGCGAGGAAGAGTTACTTATAGATTCCCATGCTCTCTGGTCACTTTTCCATCGTATAAAATTAGTGAACCCGACGTGAATCGAACACGCAACCTTCTGATCTAGAGTCAAATTTCTACTTGTTCTTCCAATTGATACACTTTTCATCTTTCCACCTTTTTTTAGCCTTCACATTAGCTTCACCAAAAAATTGGTGAACCCGATGTGAAAGGAACAATTTCTTCACTTTCACACTCTTCTTTTTAGTTTTATCCACCTTCGCTTCTTCCCATTATTCTGTGGGTATTTATATACCCCCCAAAATATTTCAGGATACGATGCATATGGTAGACCTCTCCTGGGTCTTGAAGCATACTACGATCAATTAAATAGACAACCATCACCCTCACTCTCAGCATGGGGTGACAACTATTCAACTAACCAATTTTCAACACAAACTCTGCCTCAAAGGACTAGATATAGTTCTCCTTTCCAAATAGAGGAGTTGGATCAGCTCGCTCAAATGCAACAACCACAGCCTTCAGGCTCAAACAACATGATGATCATTGGAGAATCTAGTTCATCTCCTCGGGTGTTGCTTAGACCACAAATTAGTAGACATCCAGATCCATATCTATGTTTTAAGATGACGAATACTTAGCACGTTATGTTAGGAGTGAACAATGCTCTCAAAATATGTACCCACCTATAGGAGGTTTACAAACACAACCTGAGGTCTTGTTCCAAGAAAACACCCCCATTCCTTCACCTATAGGAAATTCCCTTGGTGAAACTTGGCAGGGTACCGATCATTTCATGGCAGGGTACCATATGCCTATACAACCTGAAGATATACAACAACCACCACTAAGGAAAAATACCGTGTCTTCACCAAACGAGGTCATCTCAGCCTTAGTTGAGAAGGTTAGAGGGTTGGAACTTGCTCAAGCAAATAAAAATTCACTCTTCATGCAAGCAGGAACTTCCAATCCTCCACATCATCCCAGACAAGTAGACATCCTCACAGGAACAGGAACATTGGGCATGCCTCCTCAATATTTACAACAAACACCAACTAGAACCACATTTTCTAACTCTGCTCCAGTTGAGAATATAATACCTCCCAGCTTAGTACAAAACAACCCATTCCTGAGCAATGCTCCTCCATACTTAAACATGTATTCCAAATCACCATAGGGAGATATGTTCTCTTCTCTCGGCATGTTCTCTCAAACACAGGTATTTCCTTATGCCCTTGCAAATACATATACTACACCATATCAACAACCCATTCCACCTCGAACCCCTCAACAAGCACCATCAATGGTCAAAACCTATGTGATAGAGACTTATTCAAAATATTTGAAAGAACCTTTAGACTTCACTATACGAAGTGTCATGCTTCCAAGACCTCTCCTCGATCTACCCAAGTACAAAGGAGAGGGAGACCTGAATGCACATATTAAGGCCTATGCCACAGCCATTTGAGAACTACTCCCTTGGGATGGAGTTGTTGCTAAAATATTCCCCATAACTTTAGAGGGTATCTCCTTTGATTGGTATTACAGAATACCTAAAACCTCAATACATTCATTTAAACAACTCATTTCAGATTTCATCAAGGCGTTTGACATGAAGAAATTGTTGAGAAAAGGAATCAGGGAATTCTTGCATATTAAACAAGAACACAATGAATCTGTTGTTCGTTTCATCCAAATATGGCGTACAGTCCTCTATTATTCAGCAAGCAATCCAAACATGGATTAAATGGAACTATGTGATTTATTCCTTCATTCTCTTAGCAGAGAGATAAAGGAAGAAGTCCAGAAGTTCCCACTAAGAACTTATGATGAAGTGCTCGAGAGTGCTCTCTGAATAGATAAAGTTGTAATAGATAGCAGTTGCAAGACATATGGAACAAATGGGAGGTTAATCATCCCCAACCAAAACACTACGACCTATCCTACTTCCACAAACGCCAATCAAGGACCTAAAATCCTTAAAAAAAAACCACAGAGTGACAACAAATGGAGTGACTGACCAAACTAAAAGAGTAAACGTTGTAAATGTTCCACCATCAGTTAACAGTCAACGAAACAACAATTTTACCCCCAGCAATCAATGACCGGTAGATTTTAATCGTCTCCAACGACGAAAACAACAACAACAATGGAAGATCCAACCACAGGGTCCAATTCAAAACTCAACTGGATATCAAAACCAAAACCAAAGGCAACAAATGCAAAATTTTTTAATCCTAATAATCAACAGTTTAATCAGAGTTTTGGACCGCAACACATGCCAAACCAACAACCTAGGAGTTATAATCCCAACTCATATTGTGGTTTCCACAAAATTTGAGGCCATGACACTAGGACTTGCCATGCAATTACAATAAGTTCATGCAACGTTTTCCAGAAGAACAAAGACAACTCTTCATAGATATGTTCTTAACAGATTCTGTGACACCTATGCCAAATACTTTCACAAGGGCAGTTTCCCCTCAAAATGCACCTCTTAAGATCTAATGACAATTCCAAATCACAATAACAGTAATAAATTAAATCCAAATGGGACGAACAAAGGTATAATGACAATAAATAATGATCATGAAGCCTCAACTTCACTAAATCCACCTGTCGCACTGCAATTAGGAAATCAGCCACGAACCAAAATAGTTTGTCTAATGGATTTAAATACTGAGCTGCACGTAGAATCCATAACAATAACACGAGAATAATCTTCTCAACCAAACCCGATCTATCCACTAGAGCCAGATAACATTAAAAAAATCATTGGTAAAACCCATGGGTTCTTATGATATAATTAATGACTTAACAAAGACCTTCTCTCACATCTCCTTTTTGGACTTGTTGAAAAACTCTCCTGTCCATAGGGCTGCTCTTTTAGAAGCACTACATCTAGGTCATTTAATTAACATCACTCCACCTCTTGAAACACAAATAAACCATATAGAATTCGATATCCACCCTTTAGGGAAGCCAGATAGGGATACCAAGTTTATATTCAACATAACTAAATGCCAACAAATGCTGAAATTACACGTAGAGGCGATCCAGTCTTGCATTTATAGGTGTGGGTTTACAATAATTACGTTAAACATGTAATGGTTGATGATGGGGAAGCAGTTAACATTGTTCCCTTCTCTTTCCTTCAAAAGCTAGGATATGGAGAAACAAACTGTTCCACAACAAGAAATACGCTAAGAGTTTATGATATCCTTAAGGCTACTTCAATTGGGACTATAATTTTACCAGTCACCTTAGGACCTAAGACAATCCTCACCGAGTTTTATATCATAGATCGGGAAACCAACTATAATATGATCCTCCATCAACCATGGATACATTGCATGAAAGCAATCCCTTCTACGTTATTCTAGGAAATAAGATTCTTACACCTAGGAAAGATATTCATAGCAAAAGGTGACCCAAAACCATTCGACATACACCTAGTAGACCTGAAGAAAAGACCAGGTGTTCACTCTGAGTTTGAACTCCCAACAAACCAACTTAATAAACCAATCGACTCAAAACTAGAAGAAAAATTAATACCTACAACAGAACTAGAAATTACTAACCTAGTCAAGGGCATCCCAGCCCTCAAGGATGAAGCTAATGTTGTAGAAATAGTGTCATTAAGAACTACTCTGACTGCAATTTTTTGTTGAATTACTAGAACAAGATCTACCAATTTTCCTACCATTTGATTCCATAGGTATGGGATGTACCCTAGGAGTTGGTTCTCTTCCAGCAGAGGAACTTTTCATGGTAGAAGTAATCGAAACAGAAGAAACAAACGTAAAGAATGTCCCAGCATCCATTTTTCCTAGTAAATATTGGACTCTCCACTTCAATGGAGCTAGATGTCACTATGGAGCCGGGGCAGGTGTGATCTTTACTTCCCCTAAGGGAAAGATCCTACCTTTTGCTTTTAAGTTAAACTTTGAATGTACAAACAAAAATGCTGAGTACGAAGCCCTCCTCTTTGGCCTCATCATGGCTGAAAGGATTGGTGTTAATTACATCAGAGTGTTAGGAGACTCGAAATTAGTTGCAAACCAAGTTTCTGAAGTATATGAGACTAGAGCTGAGCACTTACAACTCTATAAAATAGTGGTATTGGATCTAAGCAAGGATTCGACTTCATATCCATTGAGGCAATCCCACGAGAATAGAACCTTCTTGTAGATTCAATAGCAACCTCAGCTTCACGTTTTACTCCAAGTAATGAGTTGGAAGATACAAGTTTCAAGGTATCACTCCGTACTGAACCATTGGTGAAGAAAATATCAATGAACCCTCTTCTAACACATGCAGCTGAGAATGAGTCTTCTATCTTACATCATGTTGACAGTGATAAAGTCACTCTCGAATATCTAAACACCTATGCAGAGCTACACCTTCCTCATCGTATAGTTGATCTTTCCCTAATACCACACTCCTCTGCTTACTTTGGAAATCCCATGGTAGAGTCTCCTCCATAAAAGGATCTTGATATCTATGAGATAGAAAATGGAGAAATCTTGGAACTACCTTCAACCCCACCTAAATTTGAATAAGGTAATGCTTCTTTGATAGAAGAAACCATTTACATAAACATTAGAATGGAGGAATAACCAAGAATTTTGAAGTTGGGATCCTTGTTAACTCCAGAAGAAATAGAAATACACACCCAAATCCTCAAAAAACATCAAAAGTCTTTTGCATTTAATTATAAAGAAATGATGGGTATCGCACCACAAGTTGCGGAACATAATCTCATCACTAAACTAGATGCGAAGCCAATTAAACAGAAGTCAAGACCAATGAAGCCAAAAGTGGCTCTCATGGTAAAAGAGGAAGTAGTAAAACTGCTCCAAGTAGGATTCATCAAGCCTATTGACTATTCACAATGGGTATCTAATATCGTTCCCATCCTAAAAAAGAATGGGAAGATATGCATTTGTATAGATTTTTGGGATATTAACAAAGCTTGTCCCAAGGATGATTTCCCATTACCATCCATTGACGTTATCATTGATGCAACAACTGAATTTGAACTGCTGTCCCTCATGGATGGGTTCTTAGGGTACAATCAGATTAAAATATCTGAAAAATATCAAGCCAAAACCACACTTATAACTCCCTGGGGAACTTATTGTTATGTTGTCATGTCATTTGGTCTTAAGAACGCCGGCGCTACATTGGTAATGACTTATATATTCCCTGATCTTATCCATAAAATTGTGGAATCATATGTGGATGACTTATTGGCCAAGGCCAAGAAACGCTGTGATCATCTGGAAGTGCTCCGTTTCATCCTCTCATGACTAATTGAGTATGGTGTCACATTAAACCCAGAGAAGTGTGTGTTCGGTGTAACTGGAGGCAAAATTCTAGGATACATTATATCTTCATGAGGAATTGATGTTGATCCGGCCAAAATATGGGCTATTCTCGAAATGATCCCACCTTTGGATGAGTCTGGAATCAGGTCATTTCTTGGGAAACTTGGTGCAATCTGAAGGTTCATCCCAGATTTAAGCTTTGTCATTCATCCAATCAACAATCTACTCAAGAAAGATTATAACATCAATTGGACTGAAGATTGCAGCGAGGCCTTCGAAGCAGTTAAGCACTTCTTGTTGTCACCACCCATGCTAATGCCTCCCAAGCTAGACCTCCCTTTGATCCTATACTCACGAGCCACTCATGTCTCGCTAGCCTGCATGCTGGCTCAAGAAGACGATGAAAAATGAGAATGCACGATCTATTTCATTAGCCGAACATTGCTCGATTATGAAACACGTTACACACATGCAGAGAGAGAATGCCTTGCCATAATTTTTGCAACAAAACATTTGAGACATTACATGTTAAACCGGGAAACAAGGGTCATTATAAATACAAACCATTTACGAACATTTCTCACACAAGGATATTTATCTAAAAAAGTTGGTCATTTCATAACCCTAATGGGATAATTTGAGTTAACATTCGTAAACCAAAAATATATTAAAGGAAAAATCATTGCAGACTGGTTAGCTGCTAATCCATTAGATGGAGGTGAGCTGGTAGATCTAGACTTTCCCGATGAATGTGTATACTTGGTCAAAACTAGACCCCCCATTTCTACATATCCCTGGTATACTGATACCATCAATTTTATCATGGACCATACATACCCGGAAAGTGCCACGTCACAACAAAGAAGGCGGTTATGCATTATTACCACTAAATATGTTGTTTTAGACCAAGTGCTCTATCATAGATCCTTTGATGGCATGCTTCTAAGATGTGTCGATTAGAAGAATCCAAGAGGATTATTCATGAATCCCATAGTGGGATATGTGGGGGCCACTTTGGTGGTCATGCCACCGCTCGTAAAATACATCGGATGGGATATTTTTGGCCCACTCTCAAACATGACACAGTGGAATTTATACGTAAGTGCCACCAATGCCAAGATTTCTCCCATGAGATTCACATGCCAGCAAAATCCCTGTACCCAATAGTGACTCCGTGGACCTTCTCCACATGGGGTCTAGACTTGATAGGGAAATTATCTCCCTCATCAACCAATGGCCATAATTTTATAATCACAGCCATAGAATATTTTACCAAATGGGTGGAGGCCATGCCTCTCACCACTGTACTAGGTTCGGTGATTACCAAATTCATTTTGAACTAAATTATCTGTAGGTATGGTGTCCCACAGGTCATTATCTCAGATAATGGTACATCCTTTAAGAATGACGAGGTTCGTGAGTTATGTAGCAAGTTCAAGATAAACCATCACACAGCCTCTCTTTATTAACCTCAAGCCAATGGGTAGGCTGAAGCGACAAACAAAACGTTGAAATTTGTTCTCCTTAAAATAGTAAAGGAGAACAAACGAGATTGGAATTTAAAACTATATCCGGCCTTGTGGGCCCACCAAACCTCAATAAGAACACCAACAGGAGCAACTCCTTTCTCACTGGTATTCAGAGCAGAAGCAGTTCTCCCACTTGAGGTTGAAATACCCAGTCTTTGCATCTCATTACAAGGGATTCTGGATGAAGAAGCTTATAGGGAGGCACGCCTCTCTCAACTAGAAAGCCTTGATGAGGCTAGGATAAACACAGAACAATGGCATAGAGCCTATGCTGACCGGATGTGCTGGAAGTATAATAAAAAATTTTTATGAGTGAGAAAGATATGAAGGAGATCTAGTTCTAAGACTAGACAACTAGATCGATAAGTAAACCGGTGAAGGAAGAAAGTTCCGGCCCAAATGGTTGGGCCCATACTGAGTCATGAAGGACTATGAAAATGGTGTGTATCTCTTGTGCACACTTGAAGGTGATGAATTTGGTGAAACTGTCAATTCCTTGCACCTTAAGCGATTTTACGCATAAAACATCAAAGTCATTGCTAGTACATTATAGCTACCTACATTGCATTAGTCTTTTAGCTATTTCATTTTGTCCATTTCATAAAAATGATAGTCCAGGAGCTTACTCTTAAAACAATCTATTACAAATTTATGAGGATATTGGAAAAGATATTCATATCACATCTCTTCAAACATCATCAAATATTTTCAAATCTTCTCATCAATTTTGACAGACAAACATTGACGAAAACCATACCAAGACCTGCATACTTGGCTTTGCTCTTTCTTTCTACTAGGTGAAGCTATCCTTGCCCACGGTCTATTCTAGAAGCTTCTTGGTTTCATATCTATCCCCCTTAAAATCTCTTGGAATGAAAGGATATCCCAAAGTCATAGATCAGAAATGTCAAAATCAAATGAAATCAAAAGCACCAAGCAAACAAAATATTTTATTTTACACACTTCTTTGCCCCATCAACCTTCGGTGATAAGCCCACATCTCTTACTGGTGATGTGAGGTTGGGAAAGGAAAGAAGTGCCCTTACTCGCCTGTATCTTGCCTTTGGTGACAAACCCAAGCTTCTTACTAGTGGCGTGAGGCAGGGTGTGGGGGGTCCAGTCACACAAACTAACAAATCTTGGTATGCTAAAAACACAAGTCAAATTTTGTTAAGATAAAGAAAATATCCAAACATCCAAATTCCAAAGAGATCAACTCAAAACTAGATTTTGTCAACCAGGTTTCCATTTATGAATCTAAGTCTAGATAAACTGAAAAAGTAAGTGGCCTTCTAAGCTTGGTAGTAGTTTTGAGTAGGGTGGGTGTATAGGTCCAAATTTGGTTCTCATTCTTGGTTTGTTTGTCTCTCATCATTCCATTCAGTCAAACTCATATAACTTGTGCCCTTCCTAATTCTTGGTGTTGAGCCCTCACGTCTTACTAGTTGCGTGGATTTGGGATTGGGGCAAGTTCATCTCTTTATCACTACGCATTCATCACATTTTTCCAATATAAGAAGGAATTACAAACATTGCCCAAAGAGTTCAAAAGTTCAGTACTACCATATGTTAGTATCATCTCATATCAGCACTGCAAAAACATATAGAGTAAAACATTCTATTTACTATCATTTGTTGTCCATTATATACACTCTGTAAGCATGAAAAGCAAATATTCTAAAAAAACATCTAAAAACACATTTAGAAAATGAGTCACAAAATTCAAGATACCAAGAGTCTAGATCCAAAGATATATATATATATATATATACAAATCAGGTTTTTATATATATATATATATACAAATCAGGCTTCGTATACAATGCCATCATGCACTAGGCATGGTCAAAATACTCAATGAGCCCGGAAAGTACAAAAATACTCGTATAAACAACCTAACAAGGTCACTACAAAAAAGAGCCAAGTGGCCTCTCAATCCCTATGGAATCCCTCAGAAGGCGCACAATCACATCTAGGACTGCGGCTACATTGGCACTCTGAGTGCATTGAAAGCTCGTGGTCCTAAATAGTAGTTGTAGTCTCCCTATGAGAACGGCCCCTCCTCATCAGGTGCTCTACAGTCCTATACCCAGCTACCTCGACACGGAAGGAAGTCATAATCTTGGCCACATGCCAGATAGGGGTATTAACATCGGTATGCCTACTGGCTGCTGAAGGCTCCCCTGTATCCACGAATAGCTCAGCATGAGTCTTCTTTATGGGGAGCAACAGGGTGTCAGTACATACCCAGTGAATCAAGTCTCGCCACTCATCAATAGTCTCTACAAGCAAAGGAGAAAACAAATTAGAAAATAATCAAAAGGTGAAACCAAGGATGAACAAAAAGAGAGATAACAACTAAGGCAATTCTAGCTAAAATAAATATCAAAAGAAGAGTGATAACTCACTCGGATCTCCGGGATCCACACCTACCACGGACGTCGCCACTGATTGGTGTCCCCCTCCTACATCTGGGGAAACATGGCGTCCTACCACGGATTTGTCCGCTCCACCTAGGTCCTGAGAAAGCAACTCCTCTTAGACTAGAGTCACCCTCTCCGTGCTCTTCTCTGCCCTCTCGGCTTGTAGGATTTCCTGAGTGTCATGCCACTCAAGATCGCTATCCTCTCCCCCACCTAACTCACTGACCCCCATGTCCTCAGTCTCCTCCTCCATCTCTCCCTTTGTGAACTCCTCAGACTCAGAGTCTATATCAATGGGATCATCACTGCTATGGGCAGGATCAACGGCAATCTAAAGTAAAGGTGCTTGAGGAGCATCGGCTCTCTCTCGAGCGTGTACCACCCTCCTGGCTACAATAGGGATGCCAGGAGTAACAACAGTCCAACCGCGGCCTCTAGGACCTCCCCTAGCCTCCTGAACTGATCTGAACATTGGCACCACTAGGGGAAGCATATCAATATAAGCAATGCCAAACTTTTGAGGCACTCGATCGAAGGGGTGTATCTCTACCTTCCCCATCCTGTCCACAAGCTGCCCTGTAATAGAGCAGGAAACCAGGGTGCATACCTCCTCGCCCCACAACCTTACCATGGCCTGATAAGGTGTGGCCTCCATATCCACAGTGGTCAATGAAGCCACTGGCTGATGTGGTGCCCTAAGCACCATCATCCCTATCCATCTAGCTTCCCTGACGGCCCCGAGATCTATTGCCTGTATGCCCCTCCCATAAGGGATAATGCGCTCATAGACCCAACTCATAACTAAGGTCGGATGGCTCAGCGAATTTCCCTGTAATCGAACCACCCTGTATAAGTCGTGATAGGTGGTCCCAAGTATATCGGCTCCCCAGGCATAAATCTAACTATGTGCCTCAATCTGTGTGATGATGGGGGCCCAACAGTAGAGCAAAGTATCCCCTCCCTTGTCCCTGATCAATCTCGAAGCAAGGATGCCGATAATGGCCTCGTGGATCAAAGGGATGGGAAAGCCAGGAATATAACGGACCTTCACCCCCTTCTTCGAACTAGTGGAGACAACTGCGTCTCCCATATAGGTGGCCCACTGAGTCACCTGAGCTCTGGATACTACTGTATCAAATGAAAGTCTCCTCCCAATAATTGGGACTCCAAAAATGTGGTAGACATCCTCTAGGGTGATGGTCCACTCACCCCTAACACCCGGAAATCGGAAGGTGTTCCGATCTACATCCCAGTAAGAAAATAAGTCACATAGTATGTGACTGGTAGGTGCAACGTGGGGGACCCGTGCGATCCTCAATATACCTGCCCTCTGGAGAGTATCCTACTCAGCCTGAGAGAGTGCATCTAACACTGCTAGAATCCAATCACACTCCCTCTCTCGGATCCATCTAATGTACTCTTCCTTCTTCTACAAAACACCCCAAAACATGCAAAAAGAAGCAAGTTAGTGTCAAGATTGCATTGGAAAAATCATTAAAGCAAGTAGGAATACTAAAAATGTAAAAATAAATTCAAAATAGTGTTGTTTTAACACTCTGTAGAGGACTGCTGCCCTAAGTAGGGTGGCGGTTCCGTAATCGTAGCCTTAAAAGGCGGAGGTCTCCTAACTGCCACCCTACTCAGGGTGGCGGTCTTATCCTGCGACTACAAATGGGTCGCATGCCCTAAAAATGCTCGAAAACGCAAAAATTGACCATTTTAGCTAAAACAAAAGCCTATCCATTAGGCGCCCCCCCTAAGAGACACATTTAAAACTAACATTTCTAAAAATACCCCCCCCACAACAAAGATTTCATCATTTTAACATTTCGGGTGCAAAAACATTAAATCAAGAAGAACTAACTTGAGATCTCGCGGGTTGAGGTTCTGCTCGCATAGGGATGATTGCTATCTCGATACGAACGTTTCGACTATACTCTCGTCGAAAACCATCACCGTGGGTCCTAGAGCTCAAAAACTATCAAATCGACGCGCGCAAATGAATAGGAAAATAAGCCCATTTTATATATATGGTGTTTTGACTCATTTTGAATGCCCCCTTTCGCAAGGTTTAGAGCGCCGATAGAGGTAAGTTCTTATCCCCATGCAAATAGTAAGTCCTCATTTCATACTATGTTAGTATTTATTTTTCGATTTATTTTATCTATGTGCACTTGAGTTCTCTTTCCATTTTACAGGTAGCGGGAATTTGGATGGCATCACTTTGACACACGGGCGTGTCAGGTATAATTTCTAGCTTCCAATTTTGGGACTGCCATACTCGGACCCACCGTTTTACGCCTCTTCATGACTAAAACACTTCTCCGAGGGGACAATATGTGCGTACCCAAAATTGTAGGGTATTGCACCGCCGAAACGATGTTACACATGCCCCAATGATGATACGGCTCACCTCGCAAGGTGTTCAGGATCCAGAGAAGCTCACGAAGTATATGTTAGCATCCCAAATGCTTTATCCAAGTTCCTTGTGCTTTGTTTTATCCCTCACCCCCCTTTTTAAATGCATTTTGACCTTCAATAATGAAACCACCGCCCTGCCAGGGCGGTGGTCCTGTAGCTGCCGCCCTGCTCAGGGCGACGGTCCTTCACGCATTTTCTAGCATGTTCCTTTGATCACGACTTGCATAATTTTTCAACATTTACCATCTTTTCTCAACCGCCTTAGCTCGTATTAATGTTTTATGTTCCCTGGAATAGTGTTTCTTCATTGTTTTATGGTAAAAGAGTTCAAATAGGAATCACATTTGGATGAATATGAAATCTATAAATAACCAGTTTGTTTATAAGAAAATGGCCCCTCAACTTCTCATTTTCATTGTTTAGTCTTTCAATTTCTTGCTTAGAACTCATTTTGTTTTCATGTTTGTATCCATGCTAGTTTTCCTTTGTTGTTAGAAGCCATTCGATCTTCTTGCTTTAGTCTTGTTCATTGTTGTTCATACAAATTAGTTTAGAGCAAAGTAGTGTCATTTTTAGATTGAATCCATTAGAGTTGCAGGTTGTGTTCTTCACAGAAGGTAGATTCTAGAATCTCTTCGGTACACTTGTGTTGTATTCCCACAATAAATCCTGCTAGGAATTACATACGCCAAGCTCTATCACTTGTGTTATCCCTCTCCTACTCACATTATATTCGGTCTATATCCAAAGCTGCCATTGTTCAAATACCTTCTTTTGTTGATGCTAGCATATACACACTCTTCTGGATTCACGTGAACATGAAGGAACGAGGAGATCATTCTGAGGGGAAAAATTCATACACTACTAGATTTGCCACTGTTATGCAAATTCCAAGTTTTATTTGTCAAAGTTCTAGTTAAAACATATCAAATAAAGTAGTGAATTATTTCATTTTAGTTAATTTTCACTTTCGATATTGCCAGGGAAGCTGTGGGGATTGATAGTTTATGAGAAACTACGATTCATTCCTCGCTTCTAAGGTAGGATCGAGAGTCTTTCAATTTAAAATTTAATCAGTTATCTAGCTATTTAGGTTAAAATCACAACTGCATAGGCAAGTAGCTACACCACGCTACCTTGCTTGTTTTAATTTTGTTATCAGGTTATTTGTCATTTTCTGAATATATTAGATTATTTGCTCTTTTAATTCTATTAAAAATTCTATCAAAAATACAAAAAATAGAGGAATATATATATGTTGTAGATATATCTTGCATAATTAGTTTATTTCATTTTAGTTAGGTTTATATTGGTCTTGTATGACAATCATGGGACCTAGGGAGCCCAGGGAATACATTTTTGAGCCAATCGTGCCTCAACCAAATATTGTTGTAGCATTAACTGACATAGACCAAAATCTTAGAATTCAGGTCTTCCGAACAACAATAGACTTATAAGAAATCAGCACACAGCTAAGAGGATTAAACATAGAAGATGACAAAGCACACACGTTCTAGTCAAATCAGCCAAATTATAGACTGCCTTGATAGATATATGTATGACTATAGAAGGACCTGAAAGAGAGTAAACATTCGGTTGTGATCCACTAGTCCCACAGCCAGATGCATGAGACCTCCTTGTTGTTATAGACACTAGCTTACATATCCAAGTTACCAGAACACCTGTTAGGTACTCCGATAAAATCATGCAACTTCTAGTTCTAAACATAGAGGCCAAAAAGGCATATGATTACTGGATACTCGGAATCAGGGATTGACTCTTCACATGACCATAGGATGTCCACAGCAACCACGAACTTACGGTTGTGATCCAAAGGTCCCACAACCCAACGGGCCTACAAATCAATCAAGTATTAACACTAGCTTGTGAACGTTGGTGTTTAGGTCCTCTCCACTTTCACCAGACATTATCACACAACTATCATTATTAAATGTAACAGCTAATCAAGCTAAATATTTCAGGACTAGACCCAGAGAATCGTCCATAAAGCACCAAAAGATCCACTACACATTTAGCCATTCCATTTTTCATGACCTTGTTGGGAGATATATACGAAGCACCCATAGGTTATCTTCCACGTATCCCACAACCCATAGATCGGATCACAACAGAGCTCGATATTTATTGGAGCCTTCGAGCAGCTATCCTCGTCGAACGATCTGTCACACCGATTCAGGTTAGGAGGGCCTTCTTTGCCTTAGATTCGCAGATCCCATTATTGTGTGTTGGAGACATAAGATTACCTAACTAGTTTATCTACACCCCACGTATATTCCATCCCCACTGGTGTCTCGACATGACCTCGAGAGGTCAAGTGCGAGGAAGAGTTACTTGTAGATTCCCATGCTCGCTGGTCACTTTTCCATCGTACAAACACAAATATGAAATAATATTTGGATTGTGATTAAATATTAATGGTGTTTAATCCTTTTCACCAAATACTACCTTCTGTGAGGTCTCATGTTTTCACATTATATGGCCCAAAATTTATTTCGGAGGTGTCCCAATAACCCCTAACCTAGCTAGGCCATCTTGTGAAGAATGAAATGAACCAAAAAATTGTAGAGAAAGTACAATATATAGAGATTACATAGATTTTGGTTTTTTCATGATCCATTTTTTGGATCACTCCTCACTCAACAATCCAGCCAACGTTCAGTGCTACTTTTGTGGCGTCTTGTGGGATAGTGAGTTTTCCAATCACCCCCTACTATGTAACTCTCTTTATTTATTTTAATATAAAGGGTTGTTCCAATAGTAAAACATATGAATCAATAGTCTTAAATCCTCCACATGATTTTTTTTGTTGTTTACTTAGACTTTATATGATAAAAAAGACAAATTAAATAACAAACTATGAAGGGACTATAAAACAATGGATTTTTAATTACTTGGGTACACTAGACCGTTAAACATATGATTTAAGAAAACTAAAAGATAATGACACATATCTAAATGAAATAAGTTAAAAAAACTTAATTATAGCTTAACAAACATATTTTCTGCCTCTTCTACTGAGGATGACATTCAAGGGACACAATTCTAATATTAACGCTTCACTTGGATATGAAATGGTAATACACAATAGACAAAGATGTGGGCGAACGAGTATGAAAACATGCAGGGCTAGAAACACATGTTTACTCCATTGATCATAATATCTACATGGGAGGCAAACATAAAAAATAAACCAAAACTCTTTTCACAATGCAACATGTCTAGTGTAACAGGTCGATGGAAACGAGATGTCTAGGTAGTTGTTATTCTATTGCAAGTGACTGTTGGAAGATGATACATTGATATTTCAAAATAATGTTGCAGATCAAGTTATTATTACAATCCATGAATCTCTTGAGAAAAAATAACATAGGCAACGTTTCTCCTATCTATTGACTCCCACGTATAATTGTGCTTGATGATCATGTTCCGCTGCACTGAGATTTCAAGTGTGTAATAACATTTTAAAATTAAATCTTCCAGGGACTCTCATTCGCTTTGATACAAAAGTTTTTTTAGGTAAGTAGATCTTCATTATGACATTAATAAACAAACAATGTAGAAATAAAACCTAATAAATATATTTCATGGGATTCATCCGGTATCCACAGTATTCCTTTTCAAATAAATATCGCCTCAAATACTCATTCTAAGTGGATCCACATATTCTCATTGAATTATTCTCTCTAACACTCAGAAAATTCTACGTGAGTTATTTTAACAACCAAATAATGCACTTCATTATATCAAGACATTAGTTAAATATATATTTAACTAAATATAACCATACAAATATAAAACAACACCCATGTGAACACTAAGATATTTTTAGGAATTTATAGTGTGAACAATATGATTTATGAGTAGTTAATAATATAATACTGTTAAGTGAGTTATGTACGCTCACCACATATGGGCTAATCAATTGTGGTTGGATTGTTGAAACCAAAACACCATATTGGGGAGTCTAAATAATATGTGCTTGATTGTTGTTGAGAATCTGTAAAATATAACGAGTTCATACAATCCTAATAATGTAACTTATGTTATTGATAGATATATAAAATAATTGTGATGTTTTGTGGTTCATTTGAACCCAAATTCTACATCTAATATCAAAGATGACTGTATTCTTGTGGGATTTCATATGGAGTTCTAATTTATTAGGGGCATCGGTCAAATATAAATTCCCCTGTGACAATGAGTATATTTTGATTTCCTGAGTTCCTCATCTTCATTGCAACGGCTGTCAGGACGTTACCAGAGAAAAAATTTTCATATGTAGAAGAATAAATTTTTTATTTATCTTCATGAGAGGGAAGAGATCAGGCCAGCTGTGGTATAAAATATGTAACATCGGATTCTCCTGGGTGGCACGTTCTTGGAATTAATATCGGTGATTTGGAACGTTTTTATCTCAATCCATGCAAGATTCACAGTCCACATTTCACTTGAAAACTTGTGCAATGCGTCTATAAGAATATAGACGTTTGTAATTTAAGTCCCCATACGGAATAAAAACCATGGAAAAAACATTTATACATACTAAGCACTTTGTGTATCTCTCAGTCAGGTATCTGCCATTGTAAAGTCTCACTCGCAATATTGTCAAAACTGGCATAAGTATTTCAAATTGTCAAATGTTCAATCAGTTCAACATGATCTCTTGCAACAACCATGCAAATAATGGTTGTTTCCATATGTCGATCTAATGGTGTGTCAAAATGTAGAGATTCCAACAGTATTATATCAGATATAACATTCTTGACACTGCAAAGACTGTTTTTTATCACTACCCATGTGTCCTTGCACAATTAATCATCTTTGAATCATCTTCGTATCTATCACACAAGGATTTTACCTGAGATCACTTATCAGCTGCATTTAATGTTTATCAAGATATTTAAAATTCTTTTCAATCACTTTTGGTATTTAGTTGTTTTGAAGTCTAAATCCGTGGGATATACAAGTCCAATTTATGTCTCATGTGTGGGTAGTATATTGTTAATGTCTTGTCAACAAATCCGGTTGCTTCTTATTATATAAGACATTCGAAGTCATATTTTTTTGCATTAGTTGTCAGGATACGGGAATTTTAAAACTCATATGACTTAAATGTTATAAGTTCATTTAGCGAATTGATCTTTCAACAATTTTAAAGTTTCAAGGGTTCTCTTCTTTTTAGTCTTATTTTTAGTTTTACACTTTTGGTCTAGTTGTTTAGGTCCTCTTTGTGTCATTTCATAGTTGTCTTGTAATAATTTGAGTCAATATTAGTGTCATTTCTATATTGATTTTATGTTGTATATATCAAGTTATAAGTAAATGTCATTCTTGTTCAGGCATAGTCCGTAAAAAAATGTCATTCTAAAAGTCGTGAAAATAAAATAAAAATTCCTCACTTTTCAATGATTGGACACATTTTTGCTTGTACGCGAAATCCATCTTGTGGGGTTAAATTTACAATGATATCCATGATCAAATCTAGTTGAGTTAGCAGCAGGACTAATAGAGTCGGAGGAAATAGAGGATAGAGGGCGTCAATGCCTCTCGTCAGTCACCAATGACAGGGCCGCATTTTGGTATGGTGACATCTTCTTTTTCAGTTGTGTGGTGTTGTTGTAGAATAAAATTGTGTGTGGTTCCTTCCTTTGTTATGATTGAAATGAGGAGAATGTGCATTTTGAAATCTGAGAACAGTTTGTATAGGAGGGCAGCTGAATTGGAGCAATCCTTGATTTCTGAGATTCTTTGACTATCGAATTCTTCATCGATTGGCTGGTGAAAGAGAATTCACTAGAAGTGAAAGCGAGAACTGTTGAGTTCTGTGTATTGGTGGAGTGTGATCATCCGGTAAGGGATTCACTACTGGTGAAGTGGATTGGTCATGTACATCAGGATCCAGATAGCAAGATACAAGCCAACAATATGTAGACCTAAAGTATGCTAGGAATACGATTTGGTTTCCTGTTATTAAGATGTTTTTTCTTCCCCTGTCACAATAAGAAGGGGAATGTGGAATTATAGTGTGCACATATATGATTTGTGGGTAATAAGATAACTAATGTTAAGTATTTGTGTTAACAACTCACTCATATGGGCTAATCAGTTTGTTGGTTGGATTGTTGAACCAATCTACCATTCTTGGGTAGTCTAAATAATAGTGTTTGATTGTTTGTTGAGACACCTTTAAAATAAGAGCTCATACAATCTAATACATGTAACCTATGTTATTGAATATGATATATAGAATAATTTTGATTGTTTTTTCTGTTTATTTCCTAACCAAATTCTACAGATATCCTAACAATGGATAGTACTTTACCATCCAAAATGTAAAGGAAACTGGAAATATTTTTTTTTTTCTATGAAAAAACACTTAAAAAATTTGCACTTATCACATGAACATAATGATGGGCCCACTAATCACTAACACTTACTTTTATATCATTCCAATAACATAAGGTCTTATAGTTTTATTTTTTGAACACACTTGTGTTTTTCTACAAGTAGGTATGTCATTTGCGGAAGAATGGATCATATATTTAGGTCACATAATGCCACAATGCAATCATGTTCCACATCATGCACTCAGGGTATAGTTAGATAACAAGGGCCGACCATTTACAAATCAGAAGAAGGGTTTCTACCATACATCCACTTGTTCCTAATGCCAATCCACGGGATTTCCATCAATGTATATTACTATAAGTTTCTCTTTGAAAATCACTAAATTCCACCCCCTTTACTTACAACCTAGTTTTTTTAAAATGGAACTTCACCCCATAGTATCTCATTAAAAGTACTAAAAAGCACACAAACACATACTTTAGAATCTAACAATTATGAGAGAAGAAATGTTTTGTAAGATATTGAGACATCATGATTTGGTCTTTTAACAAGGTATGCATTGTTTTTTAACCTACTTACTGGGTGTGTTTTGGTTAATGTAGACACAAAATCATACACTTTAGACATTATTTAGTCTCGGTCTCATACTATTATTTATAAGGTTTTGAGTGAAGAAATTACTAATTACCCCCTTGTATTTTAACCATCTTACTTCATTTCTTTCGTCATTACTGACCTCTTGCCACCCACATACCTAGTCATATTTAATCATTTCATGTTATTTTAGATTTAACTGGGGGTGCCCGTGGGCACCTTGGTCCCACCAGGGGTGCCAAGATCCCTTTTGAACTTTCCCGTCACTTTTTGGGCACTTTTTAGCCATTTCAGTTTCTTATCTTTTTAGTGGATTGGTCGACCATTTCAGGTTTAATTACAAAATTAGATCAAGAGAACCCTATAAATATAAAGTTATGAGACCATCATGAGGGACCAAGAACTAGTCACTACTATCATCCACCTAGGGTTGCATCTATCAAAGGCATTTGGAGATCATTTGCATTCATTTAGCTCCATAACAAGGGATAGGGATGGTTAATCTACATCACACAAGCATAGGAGGGGATTCTATTCTATTCCATCCACTATTTACTACATTTTACATCTAGTTATTACTCATTACTTCATAAATTGTGATTGGCACAAGAGCACCTAGGGTACATGATTCACACACATACTAGAACTACATTTGGGTCTGAAATGTAGTGCAATGCTCAATTAGTAAGCCCACTATTGTGGCAGTTGAGGTCAATACAACCTATTCATATGTATTCATTTTTTGTAGAGTTTTGATACTTCTTCTAGTCTTTTGTAGGTCTTATATTTATCTCGTATTTTAAGCGACACCTGATGTATTAGAGAAAACTTGATGTGATAGACAACAAGGGTTTCAAAATCACTTTAGAGAACATATATGAAAACTCATTTCCGTTGCCTTTCGGTAGACCAGGCACCCGTTCTATGACCAGGGCACCATAGTGTGCCCCAATCCTCTCTAGGCACACAGTCCACCCAGAGATCTTTGATCATTCTTGTTTAGGGCCTTGCATAGTCATCCTACTTCTTGTTCCCAATGCACCTTATGTTGACATAGTTTACCCGAGCTCCTCTAACCAGTTGAGTTCATTGCGGGGATCTCTCTTTGTAGTTAGGGTGTAACATTTCCATTTTTCAATAAGTTTACTTGGTCACTTTTCCAAGCTTTCAGTTACTGCATTTATTTATTCTATTTACTGTGTTCTAGCATTAGATAACTACAAATTCCAAATTTTAGATAATAGTAACCATTACTCTCCTAGATTATACTTCAAAGGAAGGTACATTACACCTCCTTTATCAAGGCCACATCCCTCCTATAGGGTATAAGTTAATCCCTTATGGTGCGATACAACACATATTCAAAAGGTTATATGTCACAATGTTCATAAAAGCGACAAAGGTGGTTTCTCAATTAAAAAAATGTCATTTTACACATATACATTCCATACAATCATATATGTGCACATTATACGTGACCTAACAATGATCATATCAAGGGTTACTTCAAACGTGTAATTTCCTTTTTGATACGTAACATTGTTAACTTACCGAAACAAACACACACACACAAACTTATTGGTCAAAGGGTTATTTGCCATGATGAGTGGCGATGTTCTCATTGTTCCCAATATCAGCGTTATAAAATATTATAATTTGATCATGCTAGCATTGTTTTCCTTTCAGTGTCTATCTACAGTCATTCCGGATACATAAATCCATACAACAAATATCAAATCAATTGTTTACAAATACACTATTCATATTCATTTACTCATAACAATAAAGGCATTTCTTACTGGAGCTAATGTAAGAAACATTTTCAGTACTTAATGCTTAGATTAGGGTCCCCCAAATTTACCCTAATAACTACTTGAAAACATTTACAAGAAGTACATGCCACTACATGAACAAACACACTAACCGTTAGCATAATTCTTAATCTTTAAAAACAACCAACCCATCCCATAAAAAAAGTATATTTTAATTTCACAAAAGTACATAAATACTGAGGAATTATGATTATAAACATTTTTTCCCTTGTTATAAGGACATACATATTATGCAAACCATATACATCTTTAACATACTAATTGTATAATCATTTTATCCATCACACAAACTTGTAACCTGGAAGAAAACCATTGTAACATTGTGTCAGCGATTAAATGTTGCCATGGAACAACCCTCCATCAAACATGCTTTTAAAAACTAATCAATTTCAGGTTAGAGAGAGAAAACAATTCATGCATTTTTCAATTTATTTAAATCAAACAACCTTTTCAGTTTTAGAGAGATATTAGAGAAAAAAAACACCCATTTCTTATGCCAGTAAACTAACCATTTCCCATAACGATCAGGAAGGAGTGAGAGATATGGACAAATAGTTGTTTTGATTATTACATTCCAAGTTTCAAAGGCTTATCGGAGAGTGACATCAAATTTTAAAAAACTTCTAATTGAGTCTTTGTCCACTTGTTGTCCATATAAGATCCGACGGTAACATGTACCAAGACTGTAATTATTATTTCTCATCACAGCAGTCTTGATTAAGGGTACCAACCCCTATTTATACTCTAAAAAAAAACAATTTCCATAACATTATTTTTTAATCGTTGAACGATATTTAGAGAATTAATTCAGATTCACGGCTTGTTCTGCTTATCGCACAAATCAAACCAAGTGGCCCAAATGGGTGTGACGCAGGACCCTACCCAGAATGATTTATTATTACTTACACTATTCTCTAATATACTATAATCACCAGAAATAGATGGAACTAAAACTAATCACTGATGCTTAAACTATAATAGCATTCAGTGCAAATAGTATACAATGGGTTCAGTTTCCCATCCTACAAATAATAGGAAGTGGGCAGGCTCGTAAATGGGTGTGTAAAATTGCACTTTTTAGGTCAACGCGTAACATTATAACAAAAAAAAAACCACTATATGATAGTCCCCATTCTAACATGAAGTGAAGAGGTATGCATAATAAAAATTTTCTTGGGGATCCAAAGAGATCAAAATAGTTCGAAGTGATTTTCAAAGGTTCCATCGTAGGTGAAACAGTGCCTAGCAAACCCATTTTCCAAGCCGCCGGGAAAACCGACTTCACAACAATGGACACAAGCATTTGTACTTTTTCCTCGTTTGATTATGGGTCATCATACAAACGAAGACATTACAATGTGTACACGTTAAAAAAAATGGTGTTCAGCAAGTGTTCTTACATAGTAAGTTTTAAGAGGGCTTTTGTCCAATTTAAGTCTATTTCATATATCCCAAAGTTTAATTTAACACCATTTTACTTCCATTTTTTGGACACAGCCAGTTCTAAATAATTAGCAATGGTAAGTGTGAGTAAGGTTGTTCTTATCAATTCTAACAGACCTGTAATTATGGCACGTTGTCCAGGCATTGATTGTTTGAAATAATATTACATGGTGCAAAATGCATTTATGCGGGTTTTGCGTATATGATTTGTACCAAAATAACAATATATACTAACAAGCTAAAATTCATATTAAAATTCCATTTACTAGGAAAAAAGAAAATGTTTCACAAGCAATAAGAGAGGAGGTAAAGAGCCCATTTGCTTTAAACAATTCGTTGAGCAAGCGTTGAAAGGTTTGAAAAACACGAGCCAATTCTATATTTTTTTAGAAACTCCAGAAGTCTTTAAGTAGATTATTTAGTGCAATCTAGTAGAAATTCTTTCATGAAAACTCGGATTTAATGAGGCATTCTTCAATCAACTTCATGGGTCTACATATCTTTCACATTGTCATACACATACATGTCTATCCGAGGCACTATGCAAAACTATACATATGGAATAATTCATATCCGATGGGGAACGATTAGGAGGGAATAATAATTAACACAGCAAAAAAAATACAACTCTTCCAATACAGTGCAATTCGATAATTTTTAGTGAGCCAACTACATTGATGGTTTCCGCTCTATAAAAGTATCCTCTTTGTACGAGATAACGATGAACATAGTCATGGGTCAATTTCTTACTCCTAAAATACATCGATGGGGATATTTTTGGGGGCCCACTCTCAAACAATGACACTTGGAAGTTATACGTATTGCCACCAATGCCAGATTCCCCATGAGATTCACACTGGCCCGCAAAAACCCTGTCCCAATAGTGACTCCGTGGACCTTCTCCACAGGGTCTAGACTTGATATGGACCTTATCTCCTCATCAACCAATGGCATAATTTATAATCACAAAGCCATAGAATATTTTATTACTCAAATGGTTGGAGGCCATGCCTCTCACACTGTACTAGGTTCGGTGATTACAAATTCATTTTGAACTAAATTATCTGTATGGTAGGTGGTCCCACCAGTCATTATCTCAGATAATGGTACATCCTTTAAGAATGACGAGGTCGTGTAGTTATGTAGAAGTTCAAGATAAACCACACACAGCCTCTCTTTATTACCTCAATCCCATGGTAGGCTGAAGCGACACAAACGTTAAATTTGTTCTCCTAAAACAGTAAAGGAGAACAAACGAGATGGAATTTAAACTATATCCGGCCTTGTGGGCCCACCAAAACCTCAATAAGAACACCAACCGGAGCAACTCTTTTCTCACTTTTATTCAGACAGAAGCCGTTCTTTCTCCCATTGAGGTTGAAATACCCAGTCTCTGCATCTCATTACACAGGTATTCTGGATGAATAAGCTATAGGGCGGCATGCCTCTCTCTCAACTAGAAAGCCTTGATGGGCTAGGAATAAACACCGAACATGGCATAGAGCCTCTGCTGACCGATGTGCTGGAAGTATAATACAAATTTTTATGAAGTTAGAAAGATATGAAGGAGATCAGTTTCTAAGACTAGACAACTAGATCGATAAGTAACCGGTGAGGAAGAAAGTTCCGCCCAAATGTTGGGCCCATACTGATTCATGAAGGACTAAGAAAATGGTGTGTATTCTTGTGCACACTGAAGTGAATTAAGTTGGTGAACTGTCATTCCTTGCACCTTAAGCGATTTTAACGCATAACATCAAGTCATTTCTAGTACATGAATAGCTACCTCATTGCATTAGTCTTTTAGCTATTTCATTTTTGTCCATTTCATAAAAATGAATAGTCCAGGAGCTTTACTCTTAAACATCTATTACAAATTTAGAGGATATGGCAAAGATATTCATATCACTCTCTTCAAACATCATCAAATATTTTCAAATCTTCTCATCAATTTGACAGACAAACAATTGACTAAAACCATACCAAGACCTGCAATACTGGCTTTGCTCTTTCTTCTACTAGGGTGCGCGTCCTTGCCCACGGTCTATTCTAGAAGCTTCTTGGTTTCATATCTATCGCCCCTTAAAATCTCTTGGAAGGAACAGGATATCCCAAAGTCATCGATCAGAAATGTCAAAATCAATGACATCAAAAGCACGAAGCAAACAAAATATTTGTATTTTACAACTCTTGCCCATATCAACAACCTTCGGTGATAAGCCCACATCTCTACTGGTGATGTGAAGGTTGGGAAAGGAAAGAGTGCCCTTACTCCTCTCGCCTGTATCTTGCCTTTTGTGACAAACCCAGCTTCTTACTAGTGGCGTGAGGCAGGTTTGGGGGGTCATCCAACAAACTAACAAATCTTGGGTATGCTAAAAACCAAGTCAAATTTTTTTTAAGATAAAGAAAATATCCAAACGATCCAAATTCAAAGAGATCAACTCAAAACTAGATTTTGTCAACCAGGTTTTTCCATTTATGAATCTAGTCTAGATAAACTGAAAAAGTAAGTGCCTTCTAGCTTGGTAGTAGTTTTGGAGTAGGGTGGTGTATATGTCCAAATGTGGTTCTCATTCTTGGTTTGTTTGTCTCTCATCCATTCCATTCAGTCAAACTCATATAACTTGTGCCCTTCTAATTCTATGTTTGAGCCCTCACTTCTTACTAGTTGCGTGGATTTGGGCTTGGGGCAAGTTCATCTCTTTATCACTACACATTCATCACATTTTTCCAATATAAGGAAGGAATTACAAACATTGCCCCAAAGAGTCAAAAGTTCAGTACTCACCTATGTTAGTATCATCCTCATATCAGCACTGAAAAACATATAGAGTAAAACTTCTATTTACTACATTTGTTGTCCCTTATATACACTCTGTAGCATGAAAAGCAAATATTTCTAAAAAAACTCTAAAAACACATTTAGAAAATGAAAGTCCAAAATTCAAAGATACCAAGAGTCTATACCAAATATAACTATATATATATATATAACAATCAGGTTTTTATATATATATATATATAATATACAAATCATTCCCCTTTGTTTTTTTTTTTTTTTGTTTCGTAGACAATGCCATCTATCTTGTTGTATCATTGTGTTGCAAACTTAGGCATTTCAAATACTCAATGAGCCCGGAAAGTACAAAAATACTCGTATACACAACCTAACAAGGTCACTACAAAAAAGAGCCAAGTGGCCTCTCAATCCCTATGGAATCCCTCAGAAGGCGCACAATCACATCTAGGACTGCGGCTACCATTGGCACTCTGAGTGCATTGAAAGCTCGTGGTCCTAAATAGTAGTTGTAGTCTCCCTATGAGAACGGCCCCTCCTCATAGGTGCTCTACAGTCCTATACCCAGCTACCTCGACACGGAAGGAAGTCATAATCTTGGCCACATGCCAGATAGGGGTATTAACATCGGTATGCCTACTGGCTGCTGAAGGCTCCCCTGTATCCACGAATAGCTCAGCACGAGTCTTCTTTATGGGGAGCAACAGGGTGTCAGTACATACCCAGTGAATCAAGTCTCGCCACTCATCAATAGTCTCTACAAGCAAAGGAGAAAACAAATTAGAAAATAATCAAAAGGTGAAACCAAGGATGAACAAAAAGAGAGATAACAACTAAGGCAATTCTAGCTAAAATAAATATCAAAAGAAGAGTGATAACTCACTCGGATCTCCGGGATCCACACCTACCACGGACGTCGCCACTGATTGGTGTCCCCCTCCTACATCTGGGGAAACATGGCGTCCTACCACGGATTTGTCCGCTCCACCTAGGTCCTGAGAAAGCAACTCCTCTTAGACTAGAGTCACCCTCTCCGTGCTCTTCTCTGCCCTCTCGGCTTGTAGGATTTCCTGAGTGTCATGCCACTCAAGATCGCTATCCTCTCCCCCACCTAACTCACTGACCCCCATGTCCTCAGTCTCCTCCTCCATCTCTCCCTTTGTGAACTCCTCAGACTCAGAGTCTATATCAATGGATCATCACTGCTATGGCAGGATCAGCGGCAATCTAAAGTAAAGGTGCTTGAGGAGCATCGGCTCTCTCTCGAGCGTGTACCACCCTCCTGCTACAATAGGGATGCCAGGAGTAACAACATTCCAACCGCGCCTCTAGGACCTCCCCTAGCCCTCCTGAACTGATCTGAACAGTGGCACCACTAGGGGAAGCATATCAATATAAGCAATGCCAACTTTTGAGGCACTCGATCGAAGGGGTGTATCTCTACCTTCCCATCCTGTCCACAAGCTGCCCTGTAATAGAGCAGGAAATCAAAGTGAAGGTCTCCTCGCCCCACAACCCTGCCATGGCTTGATAAGGTGTGACCTTCCATATCATAAGTAGTCAGGGAAGCAACTGGCTGGTGGGGTGCTCTAAGCACCGACCATCTTTGTTCCATCTAGCTGCCCTCATGGCTCTGGGATCCGCCACATCTATGCCTCTCCCATAAGGGATGATACACTCATAGACCCAACTCATAACCAAGGTTGGATGGCTCAAATACTGTCCCTGTAAGCAAACCACCATGTACAAGTCATGATAGGTGGTCCCAAGTATATCGGCTACCCCAGGCATAAATCTGACCATGTGCCTCAATTTGTGCAATAATAGGGGACCAGCAGTAGAAAAAAGGTGTCCCCTCCCTTATCCCTGATCAATCTCGAGGCGAGGATCCCCATAATGGCCTGACAAATCAAAGGGATAGGCAAGCTAGGAATGGAACGGACCCTCACCCTCTTCTTTGAACCAGTGAAGACAACTGCGTTTCCCATATAGGTAGCCCACTGAGCTCATCTGAGCTCCGCGATACCTGTTGTCTCAAGTGTAATTCATCCTTCCGATGATCGGGACTCCCAAGATGTGGTAGACATCCTCCAGGGTGATAGTCCACTCACCCCCTGACTCCCGGAAATTGGAAAGTGTTCTGATCTAGCATCCCAATACGAAAATAGGTCACATTAGTATGTGACTAGAAGGGTGCAACATGAGGAACCCGTGATATACGTCAATATGTCGGCCCTCTATGAAGGAGTGTCCTACTCGGCCTGAGAAAGTGCATCCAACACTGTTGGAAGCCAGTCACACACTCTCTCTCTTGGCTCCCATCTGATATGTACTCTTCCCTCCTTCTGCAATACACCCCAAAAAACATGTAAAAAGTAAGCAAGTTAGTATTTGAGATCACATTGGAAAAATCATTAAAGCATAGTAGGAAAAACATAAAAATGTAATAATAAATTCAAAATAGTGTTGTTTTTATCATTCTGGAAAGGACCACCGCCCCTAGAGCAGGGTGGCGGTTCCGTAACCACTCGCTTTGAAAGGTGGCGGTCCTCGTAACCACCGCCCTGCTCAGTGGCGGCGGTCATGTCCCGCGATTTTCAAATGGGGTCACGTACCCCTAAAAAATGCTCAAAAACGCAAAAATTGACCATTTTAGCTAAAACACAAGCCTACCCATTAGGCGCCCCCCAAAACGAGAGCACATTTAAAACTAACATTTCTAAAAGTACCCCCCCCCACAACAAGGATTTCATCATTTTAACAAATCGGGTGCAAAAACATTAAATCGAGAAGAACTAACCTGAGATCTTGTGGGTCGATGTTCCACTCACGGAGGCATGATCACTATCTCGATCACGAAAGTTTTGACTATACTCTCGTCAAAAACCGTCACCAGTGGATCCCAGAGCTCAAAATCAATCAAATCGACCACATGTAAATGAATAGGAAAATAAGCCCATTTTATATATATGGTGTTTTGACTCATTTTGAATGCCCCTTTCGCAGGTTTAGAGCGCCGATAGAGGTAAGTTCTTATCCCCATGCAAATAGTAAGTCCTCATTTCATACTATGTTAGTATTTATTTTTTGATTTATTTTTATCTATCTACACATGAGTCCTCTTTTCATTTTATAGGTAGCGGGAATTTTGGATGGCGTCACTTTCAACACACCACAGGTCGTGTCAGGCATAATTTCTAGCTTCCCATTTCAGGGACTACCATACTCAGACCCACTGTTTTATGCCTCTTCATGACTAAAACGCTTCTCTGAGGGGGGCAATATGTACGTACCCAAAATTGTAGGGTATTGTACCGTCCAGAACGATGTCACACATGCCCCAATGGTGATATAGATCACCTCGCAAGGTGTTCAGGATCCAAAGAATCTCACGAAGTATATGTTAGCATCCAAAATGATTTATCCAAGTTCATTGTGCCTTGTTTTATCCCTCACCCCCCCTTTTTAAATGCATTTTTGACCTTCAGTAACGAAATTGCCGCCCTGCCTGGGCGGCGGTCCTGTAACCACTGCCCCCCTGCTCAGGGCGGCGGTCCTTCACGCGTTTTCCAGCACGTTCTTTAATCACGACTTGCATAATTTTTCAACATTTACCAGCTTTTCTCAACCGCCTTAGCTCGTATTAATGTTTTATGTTCCCCTGGAATAGTGTTTCTTCATTGTTTAATGGTAAAAGAGTTCTAATAGGAATCACCTTTGGGTGAATGGTGAAATCTATAAATAGCCAGTTTGTTTACAAGCAAATGGCCCCTCAACTTCTCATTTCATTGTTTAGTCTTTCAATTTCTTGCTTAGAACTCATTTTGTTTTCATGTGTTGCATCCATGTTAGTTTTCCTTTGTTGTTAGAAGCCATTCGATCTTCTTGCTTCTAGTCTTGTTCATTGTTGTTCATACAAAATTAGTTTAGAGCAGGAGTAGTGTCATTTTTAGATTGAATCCATTAGAGTTGCAGGTTGTGTTCTTCACAGAAGGTAGATTCTAGAATCTCTCGGATACACTTGTGTTGTATTCGCGCAATAAATCCTGCTAGGAATTGCATACGCCAAGCTCTGTTCACTTGCGCTATCCCTCTCCTACTCGCATTATATTCGGTCTATATCCAAAGCTGCCATTGTTCAAATACCTTCTTCTATTGATGCTAGCATATACACACTCTTCTGGATTCACGTGAACACGAAGGAACGAGGAGATCATTCTGAGGGGACAAAATCATACACTACTGGATTTGCCACTGTTCTGTAAATTCCAGGTTTTAGATTGTCAAAGTTCTAGTTAAAAACATATCAAATAGAGTAGTGAATTATTTCATTTTAGTTAAATTTCACTTTCGATATTGCCAAGGAAGCTATGGGGATTGATAGTTTATAAGAAACTATGATTCATTCCTCACTTCTGAGGTAGGATCGAGAGTCTTTCAAATTAAAATTTGATCAGTTATTTAGTTATTTAAGATAAACTCACAACTGCATAGGCAAGTAGCTACACCACGCTACCTTGCTTGTTTTAATTTTGTTATTAGGTTAGTTGTCATTTTCTGGATTATATTAGATTAGTTGCTCTTTTTAATTCTATTAAAAATTCTATCAAAAATACAAAAAATAGAGGAATATATATATGTTGTAGATATATCTTGCATAATTAGTTTATTTCGTTTTAGTTAGGTTTATATTGTTTGATCTTGTATGACAATCACGGGACCTAGGGAGCCCAGGGAATACATTTTTGAGCCAATCGTGCCTCAACCAAATATTGTTGTAGCATTAACTGACATAGACCAAAATCTCAGAATTCAGGTCTTCCGAACAACAACAGACCTACAAGAAATCAGCACACAGCTAAGAGGATTAAACATAGAAGATGACAAAGCACACACGTTCTGGTCAAATCAGCCAAATTATAGACTGCCTTGATAGATATCCGTATGACTATAGAAGGACCTGAAAGAGAGCAAACATTCGGTTGTGATCCACTAGTCCCACAGCCAAACGCAGGAGACCTCCTCGTTGATATAGACACTAGCTTACGTATCCAAGTTTCCAGAACACCTGTTAGGTACTCCGATAAAATCATGCAACTTCTAGTTCTAAACGTAGAGGCCGAAAAGGCATACGATTACTGGATACTCGGAATCAGGGATTAACTCTTCACATGACCATAGGAGGTCCACAACAACCACGAACTTACGGTTGTGATCCATAGGTCCCACAACCCAACGGGCCTACAAATCAATCAAGTATTAACACCAGCTTGTGAACGATGGTGTTTAGGTCCTCTCCACTTCCACCAAACATTATCACACAACTATCATTATTAAACGTAGCAGCTAATCAAGCTAAAGATTTCTGGACTAGACCAGAGAATCGTCCATAAAGCACCAAAAGATCCATTACACATTTAGCCATTCCATTTTTCATGACCTTGTTGGGAGATATATACGAAGCACCCATAGGTTATCTTCCACGTATCCCACAACCCATAGATCGGATCACAACAGAGCTCGATATTTATTGGAGCCTTCGAGCAGCTATCCTCGTCGAACGATCTGTATCACACGATTCAGGTTAGGAGGGCCTTCTTTGTGTTAGATTCGCAGATCCCATTATTGTGTGTTGAAGACATAAGATTACCTAACTAGTTTATCTACATCCCACGTATATTCCATCCCCACTGGTTGTCTCGGCATGACCTCGAGAGGTTAGGTGTGAGGAAGAGTTACTTGTAGATTCCCATGCTCGCTGGTCACTTTTCCATCTTACAGTTACACAAATATGAACCAACCATTTGGTCACCCTGCTGATGCTAATTGTCACTTAAACCGATGTTCGGTCACTGTAATTCACCAGCATACTTTACTCTTCTGTGACTTCCCACTTGAGATTGACATCTCTATGGCCCATGATTTATCTCATCAGGAAAAAACAAACCAATAACTCTCGTACATGCCTAGTCTAAACCATCTTGTGAAGAATGAACCATGAAGCAAAACCCTTGCTAGAGAAAGTAACCAAGCTAAACCAGAGCTGTACATACCGGTTATTGGTTTTATCATGATCCAGATAATGGAACACTCCTCTCTCAACAATCCAGCCAACGTTCAGTGCTACTTTTGTGGCGACTTGTGGAATAGTGCTATGATTTGATAACAATCACAAAATACTATGTAACACAGGATCTTAAACAATTCCCCAAAATCTACAGTAGTGGAAGTATCCAACTAGAAAAATCCAAATTAAGACAATAGTACTTACACATCATAACAACAACATGTACCATGTTGTTCACCCAGATGTGGTCTACATCCACCAAAGATAGAGATCTCACATATATAATAACAAACTATGAAGGGAGTACAAACCAATGGATCTTTAATTACAAGAGTATTACTAGCATCTCGTCTAAGAGTATCTCCTCTCCTCCAGATCTCTAAATGGATAATGACACATGATTTCACTGACAACTATGCCTCCAAACACCACCAGCTTAGATCTATAGCATAACCAGGAACATATTTTCTGCATCTTCTGAACTGAGGATCACAGTGCTATGTGGATCTACAATTCTAAGACCTCTAACATGGGTCTACCATATGTGTAACTATGAACTGGTAATGCACCATAGACAGTAAGTTTGTCTCTCCATGCATAGCCTATGCAAACATGAAGAGCTAGACCACCTCTACCAATGTTCTAGATACTACATGGATCAATAATATCAATATGATCTCATGGCAATCATACAATATAATACTATATCTACATAGATCTATAATACAACGATCTCTAGTGTAACATGTGGATCTACAACGAAGAAACACTACGTAGCTATGTTATACTATTGCAAGTGACTATTGGACAGATGAGACAATAACTATATAAAGGAAATACATGTAGAAGATCAAGTTACCCTCTTCTCGCCATTCACAATGCACCTATTATTTCCTTTTTGTCAAGCTCCTCTCCATAGGCAGACGTATGTCTTCGCGTATTCATGACTCCCTTTCTTATAATTCTTCTTGACTGATCATGCTTCCGCTGCACTTGAGATTCAAGTTTGTAATAACATTTTAAAAATTAAATCTTCCAGGGACTCTCATTTCGCTTTGATACAAAATGTTTTTTTGGTAAGATCTTCATTATGACATTAATAACAACAATGTAGAAATAGAAAACCTAATAAATATATTTCAATGTGATTCATCCGGTATCCACAGTATCTCCTTATCATAATAATATCGCCTCAAATATCTCATACCTAAGTTTATTCCACATATCTCTCATTGAATTATTCTCTCTAACACTCAGAAAATCTACGTGAGTTATTTTAACAACCAAATAATGCACTTCATTATATCAAGACATTAGTTAAATAATATATTTAACTAAATATACCCATACAAATATAAAACAACCCATGTGAACACTAAGATATTTTTAGGAATTATAGTGTGCACAATATGATTTATGAGTAATAATATAATTAATGTTAAGTGAGTTATGTTAACAGCTCACACATATGGGCTAATCAATTTGTTGGTTGGATTGTTGAACCAAACCACCATTATTGGGTAGTCTAAATAATATGTGCTTGATTGTTTGTTGAGACTCCTGTAAAATATAACGAGCTCATACAATCTATATAATGTAACTTATGTTATTGAATATGATATATAAAATAATTTTGATTGTTTTGTGTGTTCATTCTGAACCAAATTCTACATCTAATATCAAAGTGACTGTAATTCTTGTGGGATTTCAATATGGAGTTCTAATTTATTAGGGGCATCGTTCAAATAAATTACCCCTGTGAATGAGTATATTTTGATTTCCTGAGTTTCCTCATCTTTCAATTTGCAACGAGCTGTCAGACGTTTCCCAGAGAAAGAAATTCATATGTAGAAGAATAAATTTTTTATTTTATCTTCATGAGAGGGAAGAGATCAGGCCATGCTGGTAAAATAGTACATCGGATTCTCCTGGGTTGGACGTTTCTTGGAATTATATATCGGTTGATTTGGAACGTTTTTATCTCAATCCATGCAAGATTCATCGAGTCCACATTTCACTTGCAAACTTGTGCACTGGTCTCTAAGCATATAGACGTGTAGATTTAAGCTCCATCAACGGACATAAAAACCATGGAAAAACATTTATTACAATACTAAGCACTTGTGTATCTCTCAGTCAGGTATTCTGCCATATTAAAGTTCACCTCGCAATATTGTCAAAACTGGAATAAGTATTTCAAATTGTCAAATGTTCAATCAGTTCAACATGATCTCTTGCAACATCCATGCAAAATAATTGTTTTTTCCATATGTCGATTAATGGTGTGTCAAAATGTAGAGATTCCAACAGTATTATATCAGATAAAATTCTGATCACTGCAAGACTGTTCTTTTATCACTACCCATGTGTGCCTTGACAATTAATCATCTTTGAATTCATCTTCGTATCTATCACACAAGGATTTCCTTGAGATCATATCAGCTGCATTTAATGTTTATCAAGATATTTAAAATTCTTTTCAATCACTTTTGGTATTTAGTTGTTGAAGTCTAAATCCGTGTGATATACAAGTCAATTTATGTCCTCATGTTGTGGGTATATTGTTAATAGTCTTGTCAAAAATCTTGTTGTCTTCTTATTTATATTAAGAATTCGAGTCATATTTTTTTGCCATTAGTTTTCATGATAAGGGAATTTAAAACTCATATGACTTAAATGTTATAAAGTCATTTAGAGAATTGATCTTTCAAAATTTTAAGTTACAAGGGTTCTCTTCTCTTTTAGTCTTATTTTTAGTTTTACAACTTTTGGTCTAGTTGTTTAGGTCCTATTTGTGTCATTTCATAGTTGTCTTGTAATAATTTGAGTCAATATTAGTGTCATTTCTATTATTGATTTTATGTTGTATATATCAAGTTATAAGTAAATTGTCATTCTTGTTCAGGCATAGTCCGTAAAAAAATGTCATTCTAAAAAGTCGTGAAAATAAAATAAAAATTCCTCACTTTTCAATGATTGGACACATTTTTGCTTGTACGCGAAATCCATCTTGTGGGGTTAAATTTTACAATGATATCCATGATCAAATCTAGTTGAGTTAGCAGCAGACTAACTAGAGGTCGGAGGAAATAGAGGATAGAGGGCGATCAATGCCTCTCGTCAGTCACCAATGACAGGGCCGCATTTTGGTATGGTGACATCTCTTTTTCAGTTGTGTGGTGTTTGTAGAATAAAATTGTGTGTGGTTTCCTTCCTTTGTTATGATTGAAATGAGGAGAATGTGCATTTTGAAATCTGAGAACAGTTGTATAGGAGGGCAGCTGAATTGGAGCAATCCTTTGATTTCTGAGATTCTTTGACTATCGAAATTCTTCATCGATTGGCTGGTGAAAGAGAATTCACTAGAAGTGAAAGCGAGAACTGTTGAGTTCGTGTATTGGTGGAAGTGTGATCATCCGGTAAGGGATTCACTATGGTGAAGTGGATTGGTCATGTACATCAGGATCCAGATAGCAAGATACAAGCCAACAATATGTAGACCTAAAAGTATGCATAGGAATACGATTTGGTTTCCTGTTATTAAGATGTTTTTTCTTCCCATGTTCACAATAAGAAGGGGAATGTTGGGAATTATAGTGTGCACATATATGATTTGTGGGTAATAATATAACTAATGTTAAGTTATTTGTGTTAACAACTCACTCATATGGGCTAATCAGTTTGTTGGTTGGATTGTTGAACCAATCTACCATTCTTGGGTAGTCTAAATAATACGTGTTTGATTGTTTGTTGAGACTACTTTAAAATAAGAGCTCATACAATCTATATAATGTAACCTATGTTATTGAATATGATATATAGAATAATTTTGATTGTTTTTTCTGTTTATTCCTAACCAAATTCTACAGATATCCTAACAATGGCTAGTAATTTACCATCCAAAATGTAAAGGAAAACTGGAAATATTTTTTTTTTATATGAAAAAACACTTAAAAAATTTGCACTTATCACATGAAACATAATGATGGGCCCACATAATCACTAACACTTACTTTTATATCATTCCAATAAACATAAGGTCTATAGTTTTATTTTTGAACACATTGTGTTTTTCTACAAGTAGGTATGTCATTTGCGGAAGAATGGATCATATATTTAGGTCACATAATGCCACAATGCAATCATGTTCCACATCATGCACTCAGGGGTATAGTTAGATAACAAAGGGACGACCATTTACAAATCAGAAGAAGGGTTCTACCATACATCCACTTGTTCCTAATGCCAATCCACGGGATTTCCATCAATGTATATTACTATAAGTTTCTCTTTGAAAATCACTAAATTCCACCCCTTTACTTACAACTTAGTTTTTTTTAAAATGGGAACTTCACCCCATAGTTATCTCATTAAAAGTACTAAAAAGCACACAAACACATACTTTAGAATCTAACAATTATGAGAGAAGAAATGTTTTGTAAGATTATTGAGACATATGATTGGTTCTTTTAACAAGGTATGCATTGTTTTTTAACCTACTTACTTGGGTGTGTTTTGGTTAATGTAGACACAAAATCATACACTTTAGACATTATTTAGTCTCGGTCTCATACTATTATTTATAAGGTTTTGAGTGAAGAAATTACTAATTAACCCTTGTATTTTAACCATCTTACTTCATTTTCTTTCGTCATTACTGACCTCTTGCACCCACATACCTAGTCATATTTAATCATTTCATGTTATTTTAGATTTAACTGGGGTGCCCATGGGCACCTTGGTCCCACCTGGGGTGCCCTGAGCCTTTTTGAACTTTCCTGCCACTTTTTGGGCACTTTTTAGCCATTTCAGCTTCTTATCTGTTTGGTGGATTGGTCGACCATTTCAGGTTTAATTACAAAATTAGATCAAGAGAACCCTATAAATATGAAGTTATGAGACCATAATGAGGGACCAAGAACTAGTCACTACTATCATCCAC
This sequence comes from Taxus chinensis, assembly GCA_019776745.2. NCBI lineage: Eukaryota > Viridiplantae > Streptophyta > Pinopsida > Cupressales > Taxaceae > Taxus > Taxus chinensis. The sequence goes on from CM034151.1 coordinate 40,815,903, forward strand.
CTAGGGTTGCATCTATCAAAGGCATTTGGAGATCATTTGCATTCATTTAGCTCCATCACAAGGGATAAGGCTGGTTAATCTACATCACACAATCATGAGAGGGGATTCTATTCTAATCCATCCACTATTTACTACATTTTTACATCTAGTTATTACTCATTACTTCATAAATTGTGATTGGCACAAGAGCACCTAGGGTACATGATTCACACACATACTAGAACTACATTTGGGTCTGAAATGTAGTGCAATGCTCAATTAGTAAGCCCACTATTGTGGCAGTTGAGGTCAATACAACCTATTCATATGTATTCATTTTTTGTAGAGTTTTGATACTTCTTCTAGTCTTTTGTAGGTCTTATATTTATCTCGTATTTTAAGCGACACCTGATGTATTAGAGAAAACTTGATGTGATAGACAACAAGGGTTTCAAATCACTTAGAGAACCTATGAAACTCATTTCCGTGCCTTTCGCGTAGACCAGGGCACCCTTTCTATAGACCAGGGCACCCATAGGTGCCCCAATCCCTCTCTAGGCACACCAGTCCACCCATAGATCTTTGATCATTCCTTTTTAGGGCCTCTGCATAGTCATTCCTACTTCTTGTTTCTCCAATCACTTCTGTGACATAGTCTACCGAGCTCCTCTAACCAGTTGAGTTCATTCTGACTCTCTTTGTAGTCTAGGGTTTAACATTTCCATTTTCATAGTTTACTTGGTTCATTTTCCATAGTCATTTACTGCATTTATTTATTGTATTTACATGTTGTTCTAGATTAGATTAACTACACATATTCCAAATTTTTAGATAATTAGTTAACCATTACTCTCCTAGATTATACTTCATAAGGAAGTTCCATTTACACATCCTTTATAAGCCACATCCTCCTTATATGGGGTATAAGTTAATCCCTTATGGTGCTATACAACACATATTCAAAAGGTTATATGTCACAATGTTCATAAAAGATACAAAGGTTGGTTTCTCAATTAAAAAAATATTCATTTACACAGTATACATTACATACAATCCTTATATGTGCACATTAATACGTGACCTAACAATGATCATATCAAGGTTTACCTTCAAACTTGTAATTTCCTTTTTTGCTACGTAACATTTTTAACTTTACAGACACAACACACACACACACACATTATTGAGTCAAAGGGTTATTTGACCTCATGAGTGGCGATGTTCTCATTGTTCCCAATATTCAGTGTTATAAAAATATTATAATTTGATCATGTTAGCATTGTTTTCCTTTCCGTGTCTATCTATAGTTCATTCGGGATACATAATCCATACAAACAAAATATCAATCAATTGTTTACCAATACACTATCATATTCATTTACTCATAACAATAAAGGCATTTCTTACTGGAGCTAATGTAATAAACATATTTCATGTACTTAATGCTTAGATTAGGTTCCCAAATTTACCCTAATAACTACTTTACATTTCAAGAAGTACATGCCACTACATGAACAACACACTAACGTTAGCATAATTCTTAATCCTTTTAAAACAACACAACATCCCATAAAAAAGTTATATTTTCATTTCACAAAGTACATAAATACTTGAGGAATTATGATATAAACATTTTTTTCCCTTTTTATAAGGACATACATATTATGCAAACCATATACATCTTTAACATACTAATTTTACTAATCATTTTATACCATCACACAACTTGTAACCTGGAAAACCATGTAATCATGTGTCAGCGATAAATGTTGCCATGGAAAAAACCCTCCCATCAAACATGCTTTTAAAACCCTAAATCAATTTCAGGTTAGAGAGAGAAAATTATTCATTTTTCCATATTTATTTAAATCAAACAACCTTTTCAAGTTTTAGAGAGATATTAGAGAAAAAAAACACCCATTTTCTTATGCCCAAGTAAACTAAGCCATTTCCATAACGAAGGAGTGAGAGATAGGACAAATAGTGTTTGATTCATTACATTCCAGTTTCAAAGGCTTATCGGAGTGACATCAAATTTTAAAACTTCTAATTGAGTCTTTGTCACTTGTTGTCACTATAAGATCCTACGTACATGTACCAGATCATGTAATTATTATTTTTCATCATCAGTCTTGATTAAGGGTACCAAACCCCATATTTATACTCTAAAAACACATTTTCAAGCATCACATTATTTTTAATCGTTGAACGATATTTAGAGAATTAATTCAGATTCACGGCCTTTGTTGTGCTATCGCACAAATCAAACCAAGTGGCCACAAAATGGGTGTACGCAGGACCCCTAACCAGAATGATTAATTACTCTACCCTATTCTCTACTATACATATAATCACCAGAAATAGATGGAATCTAAAACTAATCACTGATGCTTAAACTATAATAGCATTTCAGTGCCAATAGTATAAAATTGGTCATTTTCCATCCTACAAACTAATAGAAGTGGGCTCGTAAATGGGTGTGTAAAATGCACTTTTTAGGGTAACGATTATAACAAAAAAACACTATGATATTCCCCATCTAACAATGAAGAGGTATGCATAATAAAATTTTCTTTTGGGATCCAAAGGATCAAAATACGAAGTGATTTTCAAAGGTTCCATCGTAGGTGAACAGTTGCCCCTAGCAAACCATTTTCCAAGCAGCCGGAAACCGACTTCAAAACAATGGACAACAAGCATTTACGTAATTTTTCTAGTTTGATATGGGGTCATCATACAAAAAAGAAGACATTACAATAGTTTACAAGTAAAAATGGTGTTTAGAAGTGCTTCTTACATGTCAGTTTTAAGAGGCTTTTGTCCTAATTTAAGTCTATTTCAATATCCCAAGTTTGTAATTTAAACACCATTTTCCCTTCCATTTTGACCAGTTCTAAATAATTAGCAATGGTAAGTGTGAGTAAGGTTGTTCTTATCAATTCTACATCCTGTAATTATGGCACGTTGTCCAAGGCATTGATTTTTGACATAATATTACATGGTGCAGAAAATGCTTTATGCGGTTTGGTATATGATTTGTACAAAAATAACAATATATTACTAACAAGCTAAAATTCATATTAAACATTCCATTTACTAGGAAAATAAGAAAATGTTTCAAAAGCAAATAAGAGAGGAGGTAAAGAGCCCATGCTTTAAACAATTCGTTGAGCAAGCGTTGAAAGGTTTGACAAAACACGAGCCAATTCTATTTTTTTAGAACTCCAGAGTCTTTAAGTAGATCTATTTAGTGCATATCTAGTAGAAATTTCTTTCCATGAACTCGGATTTAAATGAGGCATTCTTTCAATCAACTCATGTGTCTACATATCTTTCCACATTTTTCATACATGTCTATCCGGGCACTTGCAACTATACATATGGAATAATTCCTATCCTATGGTGAACCGATTAGGAGGGAATAATAATTAACAAAGCAAAAAAAATACAACTCTCCATACCAGTGCAATTCGATAATTTTTAGTGAGCCAACTCTACATTGATGGTTTCGCTATAAAGTATCCCTCTTTGTAAGAGATCAGATACATAGTATATGGGTCAATTTCTTACTCCTAAACCATTTTTAACCAACCCGATTTGACCCAAAGCCTCCCAATACCAAGAAAACATAGCCACACAGCCACCACATACTTCAATGGTGTGTTGCAGAAAAAGATTAGAGTTTCCTTGAGATCATCAGCATAGCCAGGATAAACAAAAACTCCCCCTTCCTCAACACCTATGTGGGACCTTTCGTCATTAAATAAAAATGGGGCTTCCAAGGTCTGCGTAAGACCCATGAAACCACATTTCTTTTAGGCGTTTGTCAAACAGTTTGTGTGATTAGATGTGTGATTCCACAAAAACATACATGTCTATAAGGGAATTTGCAACTACAACCTCTGACAAAACTCTGTGTCGTTATGTTTTGGTGGATGTCCATGCCCCATACAGACACTCCCACATTCCTTTTGGCATAAGTGTGAGAACACAAGAAAAGGTTGTGCAGTTTGGATTCACACCTATCAATTATGTTTTCTTGAAGTATTCTACAGCCTTTTCAACAAATCCATACTATGTGTATCCTAAATCATTGTTTTCCACCAGCTAACATCCCGTTGTGGAATTTTGATAAATAGTTCACTCCTTTGGTCTATATGTCCACATTTTTGCATCCATAACTCACAACACACCTAAAATAACTACTCCTACCAGCATACACGCCTAACTAGGAATTTGCAATAACAATATCTGACAAATTACTATCTTCTTCCCCCACACGTCTCCTCCGCTCCATGAATTCAACCACCGTCCTTAAATTTTCTTTATTCCACTTTATTTATTTATTCTTTATATATATATATCCAAAATTTATTTATTTATTTCTTACATTCCTATTTATTTTCAAATCCATTTCCATTTTTATTATTTTCATTTTTTATTAAAATTATTGCTATCACCAAATCACTCCACCCTCTAATTTCTCAACTTATAAGTGTGTTAATGTAAGCAGTGTGACTGGGTAACATGGAATTGCTTCAAGGTGTGGGACCTTACAGTTTGTCGTCACCCTCAAAATTCCCCTCTTTTGAAGTCAACTTTCACGAATTTTGAGTCGGTACCTTAGAGTATTGGATCACATCGAGTATGGTATTGTTTGCAATTTTCCATTCCATGGAGAACAATTTGAAATTCGGGCGTACAGGTGGAGTTTTCTTCCTCTTCTGTTTGTTTCTTCCTACAGTCGGGAATGACAGACGTATTCTCCTTATCAATTTTTGCCCCAACATCCATGGGTAGTACGTGGACATCTCTGATTAGATGCGGCGTGACCATGTTTCAAGTGGCAGTGGAAACCTCCACGCATCCAAATGAAAAAAATCCAAGGGTAGGGCCCAAGGGACAGTCTTCAAATAAGCGTAGGTTTTCCACATGTCCCGGGTCCAAGATGAAGATAGAACAAGCCCAAATTGGCTAAGGATGGAAGGTTCAACGGACAACGCCATGTACCTCATAGACGCAACTTCAAGGGTCAAAGCCAGGGGCGGTTCTCAAACTTGCACCAGTCCTCCACATGTCCCAGGTCCAATAAGGCATAGAGCCCGTTATTTTAATTGACTAAGTATGAGTGGGTCAGTGGAAGCCTCCACTTGCCTCAATGGCACAATTTCAGAAGTGAAACCAAAGGACCAATCTCCAAATGAGCACCAGCTCGCCACGTGGTCAGAGTCAATAGAGAGACAGAGTTGGTTGTTGAAAATTCTAACCCTGATGGAATGAGCCACGCGTCAGCTCGACGCAATCTCAGGAGGCGTTTCCAAATAAGAAACTCAAATGAGCTCCAGCGTGCCACGTATTTAGGGGTCAACATAAGTCAAATAGTAAATAGACCCACTTTAGTTTAAATCTCTCCCATGTGGCTGGCCCAAATTTAAAGTTATAAAGGTAGATCGAATGGCCCATATTTAACTAGATAAATAATGTAACAGTCATATATTGGAGAACCTGGTTCTTTTTCCGCCATTAACGTTTCTTTGTGAATCAAGAATTTGAAAGGGCGTGAATGATTGGAATTAGTTGTAACTGTTTCTTGCTTGCTCAAGGAAGTTGTATCCGTTTCTTGCGAGCTATTCCATGGGCTTTCAAAGCCATTGTAAAGGGTTAGAGTTCTGAGATTCTAGAATTGTAAATTCGAGTCTGAAGAAATCAATACAAAGGTTTTCCCCTTTTTATTCTGTTTTCTCTTTCCTTCTTACTCTGATCTATGAATCATCTAATCCTTGCATGCTTAGAAACTTTGTATTCTAGTTTATACAATCTCAAGAACTTTGTGTTTACGGATTGTGCATGTTATAAACCTGAATGGTTCTACTATATATCTCATTTTCTCAATACATATAAGGGTCTTCTCTGCCATCTATTTTCCCTGAAAGTAGTGTCTTCTTATGCCTCCCTCCTCTCTTCAAGTCTTCTATCCTTATGTATTGATAACTTTGTAGGCATAAAACACATTTCAAGATATCAGGAAACCACCATTGAATGAAAGATTGTGTATTTGTACATAGGTTTTGCCCCTGCTTTCAATAAGGGAACCTCTCCCATCAAAGAGGAGGGACTTGCTTGTCCCCTGTCTGTGGTTTCATTCCAAGTGCAAATCTGAAACCTAACAATTTTTGGTGACTCTAATGGAGATTTGTTTAATAATTTTCTTTTCTAAAAAGAAAAAATAATTTGATTATTTCTTTGATTTGGCGAATCTAAGATACACTCGTGGTAAAAGGGCTCTTGGAATTGAAGATCCCCAATTTCAACTCCTGGATTAACAAGGTTTTCAACTTCCTCCAACAATAAGAAATAGAAGAGCTTGTTCCACAAGAACACCTCCTGTTGAAGGCAGAGATTATGGTAGTAGCATTCCTCAGACAAAACTTAGCCCTAATTTCCATGCCCTAGTTCTTGTTGGTGTCTCAGTTCCACTTCAAGAAATCTTTCCAAGGATGGCAACACCTTAGCCTTGAGGACAAAGAGTTGGGCCTTTGGCTTTTCCTCAACCATTGCATGAGTTACCTAGGGGTAACAGGAAGAATTTTCTCAAATTTAGAGGTGATGGTAAACTACACCCTAATGAACACATTGTAGCCTTCATTATTGCATGTGGGGTCCTTAGAGTTGAACATGAGGATGTCTCTATTAGGCTATTTGTGGAGACCTTGCAAGACAATGTTGCAGATTGGTTTTACCATCTTCCTACCGGGACCATCACTAATTGGAATACTATGACAACTCAGTTTGAGTAGCGTTTCAAACCTGCTAAATATGTGCATGCTTTGCTAGCTCAGATTTCTCAAATCAAGAAGGAGCCACATGAGCCTATGAGATAATTTGTGGCCAAGTTCAACGAGTTGATTAACAAGATTCCACAAGATACTAAGCCTGTTGATTAGATTCAGAAGTGTTTCTTCTTGAATGCTCAATTGCCGGAAGTAAGCTATGCCCTAAGGAGAGCAAATCTTGAAACTTTGGATGTTGATCAGAGATTGGCTTTTAGTGTGGAAGATGACTTGATTACGTCTGGCAAGCTGAAAAGGGATTCTTTCAAATCCAAAGCATCTTCTTCTTCCTCTTCTCCTAGAGGTAATGTAGATCAGTTGGTGTAAAATCTTGCAAATGACCTCATTACCATTAAGAAACAATTGGCTTAGCATGCTCCATATCAAGATGTTCAAAGGAAGAACTTTCAGCCTAGGAACCACTTGCCTTCCTCTCAAACCAGGTTGGCCATTGAACGTCCACCCCTCAAGGTGCATGTCAATGCTACTTGTGAGGTTCTTGAGCCTGATGATGAGTAAGAAAATGGGCTCTATGATGAACAAGAAGAGGAAGCTGATGAAGAACTGGAGGAGCTTGGTGGTTTTCGAGTTCATTTCCTCACCACTGAAGGTGTGGATGATGAAGATGACTATGATGATGTAGTGGCTGAGATGAACACTGATTCATATGCTGTTGTGACCCAGGAGCAGACCAAAAAAGGAAAAAATGGTGCAACTTGCAAAAAGATCCAAGGAGTACCCCATCACCATCCCGGTGATTGCAAGAAGAGGAGCTCCTATTCTTACTACTTCCACCCAAAAGGTAAGCTCTGCTAGTCCTTCTCTCTCTACTTCTGCTTCTTAGAATTCTTGTCAAACAAATGATAAAGTTAATCGATCAAAAGCTCCTCCTACTCTTAGTAGTGATTCTCCATCCACATCTGGATCTTTTGACATTATAGACCATCTTAAAAAGACCAAGATTCAGATTTCTGAGGCATAGTTCTATTGAACCCATCCTAAAGCCTTTGTCAAAATGGTTAACTTTATAAATTTTAAATCTAAAACCCAATCCCATTCTTCTAAAGGCATTTTTCCCACTCCCTCTTCCTCACCTCAATCAAGCCTTGTGGCTGTAGTCACTTCCCGTAATGAGAAAATTGAGCCATTCTATGTGACCCTTCTCATAGCTAGCCATAAACTCGGTAAATGTGTCATAGATTCAGGAGCATTAGATAATGTAATGCCTGCAAAAGTGGCTCATGTTTTGGGTCTAACCCTAGCCTGCACTTATGGCTCTTACTATTCCATGGAGAGTAAGAAAGTACCTTTGGTTGGCAAAATTAAAGATGCACAATTAGATTTTGCTACTTTTACAGAGAAAAGGGTCTTAGCCACCATTTTGGTAGTTGATATTCCTCCTTCATATGGGATGTTGTTGAGTAGAAATTTTTGTAAGGAGGTAGGAGGGGAAATTCAAATGGATTGGTCACATTCCTTGATCCCTGTTAAGGGGAAGATGAAGAAGCTGTTACCTGAGAAAAAAAAAGAGTATATTGTTCAAAAGATAGATGATCCTAAAGCATAAATATTGTATGAAGACATTGTGCATGATAACTACATGATCATGTCACAAGAGGAGACAAGTCTATCAAAGGGAGTGTTGCTTGACCCTAATGATGTGTGGACTTTGGAGTTTGATGGGATCTACTCTTTAGCTGGTTCTAGAGCTGGTGTAGTGCTCATTTATCCTGGGGGTAAGGTTCATCCTTTCTCCTTCAAGTTTCAGTTTGAAAATAACAACAATACTGCCGAGTATGAGGCCCTCATTCTTGGGTTGAGCATGGCGAAGGAAATGGGAGTGAAGAACCTTCTTGCTTGTGGAGATGCAGAGCTAATTGTAAAACAAGTTAGAGACCTTTATTAGGTAAAGAATAGAAGGTTGAAGCACTATAGGAATCTAGTCTGGGATTCCATTGAATTCTTTGATGCTTTTTCCATTGAAGCTATGCCAAGGGAAAGGAACACTAGGGTTGAATATCTAGCTATTTCGAGGTCCTTGTTGATTCCTCATCCTAATTTCCCTAAAGAGAAATTGACCATTGAGATGATCCATAGACCCAGTGTGCTTGACAATGTAAATAATTGGCAAGTTTTCAATGATGACCATTATTTGATTTTTTTCTTGGAGCTCAGAGACAACTTTGATCAGCTTTATTTTGAAGGAAGTGAGACTCTACCTAGAGAGTGTGTGTCATCAAATGAAGAGAGTGTCAAAGAAGATATAGATCAAGATGGATGCATCAAACTAAAAGGAAAAAAAATCCATAAAGGGCTGGTGAGTTTGGAGGATATTTTTTATAAACATGATGGGTATATGAAGTCTAAAGTTTCTCAAGGAGCCCAATAATTTGCTAAGACTGAGAAAGTGAATATTGGGATTCTTGATGATCCCAAAATGGTCAACATTAGAAAATGCTGCACTCATGAAGAGAAAAGGAAGGTGGTGACTCTGTTGAAGAGGTATGTTGATGTTTTGGCTTACTCTTATGATGATCCCAAGGCTTTTTAGCCTAAAGAAATGCAACATTTCATTCCTCTTAAGCCTAGGATCAAACCCTTCAAACAGAAACAAAGGAAATATAATCCAAAGATAGCTGATACAATTTTCCAAGAAATACAAAAGCTTTTGAAGGCTAAGATCATCTTCTCCATCCACCATTCAACGTGGATTGCTAATATAGTACCTATCAGAAAGAAGAATGGTGAGATCTGTATCTGTGTGGACTTTAGAAATCTAAATCAAGGTTCTTTGAAGGACAACTACCCTCTCCCCATGATGGACCAAGTATTGTAAGCTGTCACAGGCTCAAAGATGCTATCTATGTTAGATGGCTTCTCGGGGTACAATCAAGTAGAGGTGAATAATGCATATCAACATAAGACTACCTTTAATACTTCTTGGGGAACCTTTTCATACAAGAGGATGCCATTTGGTCTCATCAATGTTGGTGCTACTTTTCAGAGGGCCATGGACTTGGCTTTTGGAAGTTTGAAAGGGAAATGCATTGTTGTGTATTTGGATGACTTGACAGTGTTTTCTAAAGTAAGAACATATCACTTCTAACACCTTGAAACAATATTGCATAAGTGTAGAGAGCATGGGATTTCTTTAAACCCTAAGAAGTATGTGTTTTGTGTCATAGAAGGAAAGTTGTTGGGACACATTGTTTCAAAGGAAGGGATCAAGATTGATCTAGAGAGAGTTCAGGCCATCTAGCAAATTCCTCTTTCATCAAGTAAGAAAGGTGTCCATTCTTTCTTTGGTAAGATCAATTTCTTAAGAAGATTCATCCCCAATTTTACAAAACTTACTATGAGAATTGCTCACATAATGCAAGGGAATAAAACTTTTGGTTGGTCCTCTGAAGGGAAGAAATCATTTGAGGACATTAAATAGGCTATTGCAAAGACTCCAACTTTGGCGTGCCCTGACTTTAACAAACATTTCATTATCTATTGTTATGCCATTGAAAATACCCTAGCTACTATGTTAGCCTAGAAGAATGTTGAGGATCATGAGCTCCCAATTGCATTCATGAGTTATGTCTTGAAAACTCATGAGTTGAAGTACACCATGATGGAGAAACATGCTTTTACAGTTGTTAAAGTTGTCAAGCAGTTTAGGTTTTATATTCTTAATTCTCATTCTATGGTGCTGGTGCCTGATAAAACAATCAAATCCATTCTTACTTAGAAAGAATTTGTAACCAAGAGAGGTAATTGGGTAGTAAAGGTGTAAGAGTATGATCTTGACATTAAGCCAACAAAATTGGTTCGGGGTAAGGGCCTGTGTGAACTCATTGCTGAGGGAGCTACCAAGGAGTTGTTCAAAGATGGAGTTGATGTTCCTGTTGTTCTATTCCTCAGCTCGACAGACATATGGTATACTGGCATTACTTATTTTCTGACCTACAGAGAGTGTTCATCTCACTTGAGTGCTAAAGAGAAGAGAGCCATCAAATTGAGGTCTACAAAATATGTGTTATGGGAGAATTCTTTGTTCAAACGAGGCATATATGGAAGGTTTATGAAGTGTGTAGACAAGGAGAAACAAAAGAAGTTGTTCTATATTTTTCATGACCAAGCTTGTGGAGGCCATTTCTCCTCTGTTGTAACAACTCATAAAATACTTTGTGTTGGTTAATATTAGCCCACTCAGTTCAGAGATGCATCAAAATGGGTTGGTAAATGTGAAGCATGCTAAACGTTTGTTGGAAGACCTAAGTTGGTTGCTTTGCCTCTCAAGCCTGTAGTGATTGAAGAGCCTTTTCAACAATGGGGTTTAGACTTCATTGGAACAATCAATCCATCTTCTAGTGTTGGGCATACCCATGTGTTGAATGCCACAAATTACATCACCAAGTGGGTGGAAGCCATCACAGTCAAGAGCACTACTTCCGAGGTAGTTTGTAACTTCATTAAAGAGAACATATTGATAAGGTTTGGGATCCCAAACAAGATTGTGACTGACAGTGCTTCCAACTTTTCTTCTACTGAGATGATGGACTTATGATGGACTTATGCTGAGATGATGGACTTATGCTATGATTTCCCTAAGTTTTTTGGTGGTTCTTGATCTTGCCTTGTTCCTTTGTCAAGTCATCCCTAGAAAGAGCCAACTGTTGTCGCCCTCAAAATTCCCCTCTTTTGAAGTCAAGTTTTGCAAATTTCGAGTCGGTACCTTAGAGTATTACATCACATCGATCCTGGTATTATTTACAATTTTCCATTCCATGGAGAACAATTTGAAATTTGGGCGTATAAGTGGAGTTTTCTTCCTCTTCTATTTGTTTCTTTCCGCAGTCAGGAATGACAGGCGTACTCCCCTCGTCAATTTTTTCCCCAACATCCAAGGAAAGTATGTGGACATCTATGATTGGATGCAGCGTGACCATGTTTCAAGTGGCAACAGAAGCCTCCACATGCCCAAATGGCGCAACTCCAAGGGTAGGGCCCAAGGGACAGTCTTCAAATAAGCGCAGGTTTTCCACGTGTCTTGGATCTAAGATGAAGATAGAACAAGCCCAAATCGGCTAAGTATGGAAGGTTCAGCAAACAGTGCCATTTGCCTCATTGGTGCAAATTCAAGGGTCAAAGCTAGGGGTAGTTCTCAAACTTGCACCAGTCCTCATCATGTGCCAGGTCCAAAAAGGGACAAAGAATATTATTTAAATTGACAAAGTATGAGCGGGTCGGCAGAAGCCTCCACGTGCCTCAACGATGTAATTTCAGAAGTGAAACCAAAGGTCCAATCTCCAAATGAGTGCCAACTTTCCACCTGGTCAGAGTCAATGGAGAGACAAAGTTGGACATTGAAAAGTCTAAGCCCGGTGGAATGAGCCACGCATCCGCTCGGCACAATCTCAGGAGGCATTTCTAAAGGGGAAACTCAAATGAGTGCCACGTGTCTAGGGGTCAACATGAGTCAAACAAGAAAAAGGACCACTTCAGTTTAAACCTCTCCCATGTGGACAACCCAAATTTAAAGTTATAAAGGAAGATCGAATGGCCCATATTTAACTGGAAAAATAATGTAACGACCGTATATTGGAGAACCTGGTTCTTTTTCCACCATTAATGTTTCTTTGTGAATCAAGAATTCGAAAGGGTACGAATGATTGGAATTAGTTTTAACTATTTCTTTCTTGCTCGAGGAAGTTGTAACTGTAACTTACGAGCTATTTCATGGGCTTTCAAATCCATTGTAAAGGGTTAGAATTATGAGATTCTGGAACTGTAATTTCAAGTCTGAAGAAATCAATACAAAGGTTTTCCCCTTTTTCTTCTATTTTCTCTTTCCTTCTTGCTCTGATATGTGAATCATCTAATCCTTGCATGCTTAGAAACTTTGTGTTCTAGTTTATACAATCTCGAGAACTTTCAGTCTGTGGATTGTGCATGTTATAAACGTGAATGGTTCTACTCTATATCTCTTTTTCTCAATACATATAAGGGTTTTCTCTGCCATCTCTTTTCCCTGAAAGTATTGTCTTCTTCTACCTCATGTATTGATAAATTTCTAGGCATAAAACACATTTCAAGATATCAGGAAATCACCATTGAATGAAATATTGTGTATATTTACATAGGTTTTCCCCCTTCTTTCAATAAGGTAACCTCTCCCATTAAAGAGGAGGGACTTGCTTGTCCCCTGACTGTGGTTTCATTACAAGTGCAAATGTTGAAGCAATTCTCTAGAGAAGGTTGGTTCCTCTTCCTAGACTAGTGCAACAACTAACTCTAATGTAAAGAAATCTAACAACTACTTCTAATCTATGACATCCAAGGGACGATGGAGAGAGAAATAGCATAAATGAAAGAAAATCTACTCTAAGGAGGTGATGCACCAAAAGGAGAGTGTAGCGAATCTCTTGAATGTGTGGAAATAATAGAAAAATGAAGTGTAGATAGGTTGTAACAGTCACCATAGTCAACAACAACATCAAACCGGTACCTCCATGAAAGCACAATAGTAATGAAACCTGTAAGACAATTTATATTGACACAATACAACTGCAAGTAAATTGAAAAGGTAAGTAAAGACAAAAAACACAAGAAAAGGGAAGAACACATCCACAATAATCAAATCCACAGCTTCATTGATATACACAATTCAATTAATTATAGAGAAATGCCAGGATCATCATGCAAGATGTCTAAAATGAAGGCCTGCAACACATTTGCTTCCTAGATAAATTTTTGCAAAGTTTCGGTAAGAAAATAATTCCCCCCTTGCAAGTGAAAGGAGCTTACAATTTATAGAATAATTTGGTGAGGAGAAAGAAAATCAAGTTTCTTGGATGCATACATTCTTCACCTACCAAGTGAAAATTCTAATTAAAATATCATGGGACACCTACATAGCTCATCATTGTTGTGTTGTAGCTTATGGGACAAGAAATTGGCTCCAATGCCCCATTAATGGTGGTAGTTACTTGTACAATACCTTGGAGTGTAGGATAAGAAACTCCATTTTTACCCCCTTCTACTCACCAAAAATAAAAATTGGATTTTTTGGCATGTAGAGGACTTTGAGGCCTTTCTGGAAATTCAAATTTTACGTGAAACAGAGCTCCGTGGAGAGAGTTATGATATTTTGAAGACGTAGACTAGTGGGAAAGATAGGGGTCATTACTGCTACTTCCCAATTTATTTCGGTGATCCGACCATGCATTACCGCCCCTTTGTTATCGATTTTCTCCATTTTCTTTACTTTACCATTTTTATGAAGTAAAGCAACTTACTTTCACCGCATAACTCCATTTTTCTTTTTATTTTAATGTGGTGATCTAAGGGTGCATTATTACCTCAGGGCATGGACCAAATCATCCTACTTACATTGCGTTGAATACATATTTCTTCACTTGAATAACCTGGCACCAATACAAATACTTCAACACATTATTCACCGTAATGCAAGACTTTTTCCTTTTATTGGTTGACTTGCCATGAACATCTCTCTCTGCGGTAAATTCGATGCCACTTGCTTCATTTAGCTTACACCTCAATGTAAGTCTTCTCTCCTCCAACCACTGCTTAATACCCAATGGCCGAATTGCTAATATTGTGGTGAATGCAATTACTTATGCTTCGCATTCCTTTGGGAAGTAAAATTTTTGTACTTCACCGCAATGCATTGGCTTTGACTAACTCTGTGTTGAGTTCACATCACTTTACTCACCTAGCTCGTAGTATTATGCGTTGACTCCAACTGCTCCTACTTTGATGTTTTCCCCCACAATGCAAGTTGGAGTTGTTTCATTTTCTACTTCACACGTCATGTGACTCACCCCATTGCGGTGATTTGACCCATACTTACTTACCTCATAGCCTCACTTTGGAAGACTTTGCATTTGCGTTCACCGAATTAATTTTTGAGAGGCTCGCATTATTTTTGCATCGAACCCACATTAATTTACTTGTTTAGTGGGTGAGCCTTAGAAAAAATTTTACTCTCAAGATCACTTCCCAATGCATGCATGTATTTCGCATCCATGTGCGTTGAATTGTTTAGCTTTTACTTACCTTTGTGTACGGAATTAGAAGCCTTTTGCTTGGACACAATGCCTTGGATTTAACTCAACAACCATTCATTTTATTGTGTCAAACTTGGGCCCCTTTACTTTGAAGTTGTAGGCCTTAAAAATGCCTTCATAACTATCAACTCACCCTTTGCTTTGCGTTGAAAACGTTTCTCTATGCTTTCTTTAGTGGCCCTCTAACACAAGACTTGACCTGACATTTCACCACTTTATATGTTGATGATTCAGCCAAATCATTACATGTGTTTGACATAACTTTGTTTCACAAATCATTTCCAACGTGGATTTGAAGTTTACCAAATCGCCGATTTACCTTATCCCTCCCCATGACATTCACTACAGCGAAACAATTTTACTTTTCTTGGTTTGCATTGATTTGAGGACCCTTTACTTGTAAAGTAAATCCCCCTTGAAACATCGCAATGAACCACACTTGCTGGGGTGACATGCTCTCTCCATCTCACATAGCTCGCTGGCTGAGCTCAGCTCTAATTCACCCCGCCATAACTGTTTATCACTCGAGCCTGCCTCACATACTCTGTCATGGCTTGCTGAGCCTTCGTTGTCTGCCCCATTCAAGAGTCAAGCTCCCCATTTTCCAAGATCATCTACCTTCCGTGTCCCCCAAGTTACATCAGGATTTCAATCGTATCATTCACCAATGCCTTGGATGGCTGAGCTCAGGGAGCTTGGCCCCTAACTTCTTTCACTCACCACCGAATCCATACACATCTCGTAACCCTAAGTGATTTTATCATTACCATGACCGAGCTTCATTATCATGAGCTCTAAATCATCCTCTCATGTCGTGTACATACCTCCATTCTTGTCACGTAAGCTTGGTATCTACTTCTATCTCATCATGTGGCTGAGCTCCTTCCAATTTTCTACGGGATTAGTAACATCCAACCCGACATGCATTCCACTTGGCTCGGCAAGTTAACTCACCAAGCCCCTCATCTATTCACCCCGCCTTTTCCATGGCCACTGAGCCATTTCCTACATTACCGAGCTTTCTTGCTGAGTTCAACCTTTCTTTACACTCGGCCTCTATGGTATTGTAATTCCTCGACCCCTTCAACAAAGCTCCTCACGAGCTACCCCGGTCGACTCCATAGTTAACTCATTACCTGAGCTTGTTCGCACTAGACACATTCACCGACAATTTAACTCTCTTCCCCCTTCCATTCACTATGAGCTTGAAACCTTTGACTCAGCCCAATGCCAAGGTTCCCACCATGGCCTGATGCCTCACCAAGCCCATCTTAGTTGTCGAGTTCCCTTCTCCATGGCCCAGGCCCTATGTTGAATGCCCAACTTTCACCCTGCAAGCTCTATGATGAGATCACTTTCAACTTGGAAAAAAAACCTTGGCTTAATGATTTGACTAACTAAGCCCCCTAATGAGATCATCTTCCGCAATCAAGCCCATCACTTCCAATTTCCACAAACTCGGCCAGCTCCCTGAGCTACTCAGCGAGCTCATTTCTAGCTCTATCACCCTCCTTTAGGCCCTTTTGCCAATTTTAACATTTTTAAAGATTTTTAATAAAATTCCCAAGACCAGGGGACTGGGGAAATGTAATGGAGTGTTTCGAAGCTACTTTTTTCACTTTTCCCACTCTTTGCCCATTCTGGCTGGATATGGGCCCATAGATCCCGCATTCCTTCTTTTTCCAAGTTGACCTCTAGGTTCAAAACACAAGAGGAAAAAATCCTCTTTTGATTTTAGCATTCCCAAAATCACTAAGATTTTTCCTGAAACCCCAGGAACTTCCTGCAAATCTCAATTTCTTCCTTAGGCACCCTATCTAGTACCTGGGTGCTGTCACATACTCACTGTCCATTTTCCCCAGGGGAAAAATGGATAACAATTTTGGCGACTCCCGGGGCCATCTACCTGATAGATGTGGTCGATCAGCTGCCTGAATGCATCCATTGGGCACATAGTCTTCTGTATAAACCATGAACTGATCTGAACCTTAAAACCTATACCCTGAAACCTGTTTGAACATTGCTAACCTGAAGTGACCCACTGCTGATTGTTGTTCTCAACTCTGTAAGAAAATATTAAAGATAAGATCGAGAGGACAATTGAACTCCTTTATTTCTCCCTATAATCCTAATCTTTGGGATGAAGGATGGTCCTCTAAAAATTTCCCAACACCTAAATTTTTCCAAGTATGTAATGTGCTGAAACCAATGATTGCTTCGAGAGTATGGCACATTAAAAATTTTGGAGCAAAACACCTGCTAGTTTGGACATCATGTAACTCTATTAAGTCATGATTTTCTTTCTTATTATGAAAGTTCCATCTCTGACATGTCACTTGGAATGATACTGAAGGCTGGAGATATTTCTTCTATACCTGGGGAAGGTTTTCATGGCACCGTCGATTCCTAATTTCTTTACAAGGACTGTTAGAAGCTTAGCTGATGATCCAAAGGAACAAAGGAATGAAAATATTGAAAACTATCCCTTAACCTAATTTTATTTATTCTGCATTTGAATAAATTTGAAGATAACAACCATTTTCTATGAGCTTGAGCTTATTGCTACAATATTCTCTACTCTGAAGATTGGTGAACTGCGTAAAAGAAACTGAAGCAATAGAACATGTGCCCAAGGCACTTAGCAAAATTGAAAACTAATATAACAACAAAACAATGTGCATAAGCACTTTGAGGAATTAGAAAATCATAAAATAATATGTACAAGGGTAAGAAATCTTCCTTTCAGTAGTAGTGTTTTAGGTATATTCCATTTATTGTAATCTGTAGAACCTCACCATCTAACTTAGCCAGTCGGAAAGCATTCCTACTCTTTCATTCCGTGATCATGTAGGGACCACTCCATATTACATCAAACTTGGAATGTTTATCTATTTTTTCTCGATTAACATTCCACTTCAGCATCAAGTCTCCTTGGAATTTTCTTGCTTTAGCTTTCTTGTCAAAGATCCTCTTGATCATTGCTTGATCTTTCTCCATGGATTGTATTGCATACTCTCTTAGTTCTTCCAACTCTATGAGTTCTACATACGTAACTTCCATGGGCTCAAACTCAGCTAACTACAACTACTTGAGAAGCTCCAACACTGACAACTCAAGTGATATAGGTAGTCTTTCCTCCCTTCTATAGACTAACTTTTATGGAGAGCTACCTATTAGCCTCTTAGGCATGATCTTATCAGCCCACAAGGATGACTTGAGCTTGGTATACCAAGTCCGCTGATTTTCATCAAGAGTCCTTCTTATGTTTCTCAGCAAGTTCTTGTTTGTGGACTCATCTTTCCTGTTACCCTAGGGGTAGTAGTTAGAACAAGTGCTTAGATATATCCCATTCCTAACAACCCACTTAATGATCTTTACACCTAGAAATTCCAATGAATTATCTAATATGATCATGGAAGGTACACAAAACCTCATTATTATCCCCTAGTAGAAGTACAAAATGCTAGATTTGTTTGCCTCCTTGAGTGCTACTGCTTCATTCCACTTGGTGACGTAATATGTTGTAATGAGGATCCACTTGTGGCCTTGGCTCGAGTTTGGATTAATGACTCCAATTAACTCTAATCCCCATTGCATGAATGGTTAATCTATTGATATGGGATGAAGTGGAAGTGATGTTAGCTTCTCTTTACCTGTAAAGAATGCACACCTTTTGCACTTTTAAATCCATGCATAGTAGTCACTGAACATTGTAGCCCAGTAGTAACCAACATTCATGATTCTAAGAGCCATTACTCATGGAGAAAAGTGACTTCCTTCTTCTCTATCATGTAACTCTTGTAGCACTTTATTGATCTAATTAGTTCCTATGCACCTTAGGATAACTCCATTCGCGTCCTTTTTGAACAAGATTCCATCAATCAAGGCATATGGAATGGAATGGAGTCTAAAATATCTCCTCTTTTCATTACTTAACTATGAGGGGAATATACCGGTCTGAAGGTACTGCATCATATCTTGGGTCCAACACGGTGTAGGCACATCATCTGTTGGCTACTCTCAACTATCCTACATCACCAAAACAACTTCTTCTTGATTACTTGTTCCATCTTGTTGACTGGAGGCTAGCTTCTTGCATAAGCCCTACCCATGGGCCAGCTTGGTCACCTTTATGTATATGTCATACTCCATCACACGAGTGATCTAATATGTTGTCTTCTCATTCAAATCCTTGTTTAGGAGGATGTCCTTGGCTCCAGTGTGAAACACTAAAAACTAAATTCTATTGTTTGAGACTAAATGTCTGAACTTCTTATGACAACGAGGACATGCTTCTCAATGAAGAAGTACCTTACTTCATAGTCTTCCAAAATCTTACTGAAAAAAGCTATGGGATGTTCTAACCCCTTCTCATTCAGCCGCACTAAGATATATAATATTGTATTTGAACTCCCAAAGGCATATACGATGAATTCCTTAGATAATTTTGGATTGATAAGAGTCAAAGCTTGAGATATAGCCGATTTGATAGCTTCAAAACTCTTCTTGCCTTTTTCTGCCCACTTTAATGAAAGGTTCTTATTTAACATCATTTTCAATGGCTTGACAAGAGTGGGGAAATCCAGTACAAACTTTCTGATGAAATTGATTCTCCCCAAGAAGCTTTGGAGAGCCTTATTATGACTTGGCAATAATAGTGCATGGATAACTTCAACTCTTTGGGATCAATGTTTAGTCCTTACTTTGAAACAATATGTCCTAGAAGCTTACCTTCATGAGCTATAAATATGAATTTCTTAGGATTTAGGGACACACCGAACCTCCTGCATATTTGGAACACTTTCCTTAGGTGGAAAAGGTGGTCAACTGCACTCCTGGAGTATACTATGATGTCATCTAAGTACACAAGAACTATCTTGTTTATCAACCCCTTGAACATCATATCCATTGCTCTTTAGAAAGTAGCCCCAACATTTAACAACCTGAATGACATCTTCTTATAAGCATATGTGCCCCACTTGGTGGTGAAGGTTGTCTTGTACTTATCATCTTCTTTCACCATGATCTGATTATAGCCTGAGTAGCCATCTAGCACTGAGAACCTTACTGAACTGGCTACCACTTGTAATATCTACTCCATGGAAGGGAACAGGTAATGATCTTTGAGAGAAGCTTTGTTTGGGTCCTAAAAGTCTACGCATAACCCGATTTATTTGTTTCTTTTCCGCAAAGGCACAAGGTTATTAACCCAACTTGATTGCTTGATTGGAAAGATAATGCTTGCCTCAATGAGCTTGTTTAGCTCCTTCTTCATGAGAGGCTCAATATGAGGGTTGACAGGTCTTTGTTTCTATCAAATAGGCTTATCTTTGGGATCCATTTTAATAGTATGTTGTGTTATCTTTAGATAGAATCCTGTTAATTCCTCATAGCTCCAAGCGAAGACATCTAGGAACTCTTGAAAAAGTTGTATAAATTCAGATTTTTCTTGATCAATGCTTACCTTTCCAATTTGGAGTACCTTGCCTTAACCAACTTAAATTGGCTTTGAGTCTTCACCTTTGACTTGAATGTTTTCCTTCTCTTTTTGAAACTGGTTTTTAGGATTGAATATTGATTCTAGTGTTACCAAGCCCTTTGGCAGTTTGTTTATCCTCAACTGGACCACTTGACCACTATACTACTGTTCCATCTTGTCTTGGTTCCTGGATGAGAAATTTTCTTCTTCCTGTAGGAAATTTATGATCTACTGATCACTTTCAAAAACTTTCCAGCTTGTGTTGTTATCTAGGACAGATGACCTTACAATCACTCTAATATGAGGTTGAGTTTGATTTCTCTTGATACTGTCAACAACGTCAAATGCTTCCCTAACTGTTGCGAGCTTTTTGAGAGCCTCATTTTTATTCCTCCGTATGATGATGATGTTGAAAGATTTGAAGTCTTAGATGAGATCCCATACTCTTATAGCCCCTTAGGAGATCATTTTTTGCAGCATTCGACCCTCTTACTTGGTTCACAATAAACTCACTATCTCTAAAGACTTGCAAGTTATTAATGCCTCTCTTTCTTGCCCAATGCAATCTGTGAACCAATGCCTCATACTCAGTTGTGTTATTTGAACAAAAAACTGAAAGTGGAAAGTTGAGTAATACTTTATACCTTGCGGTGATACAAGCATTTCTCCTCCTCCAGCACCTTTGTCTACTCCTCGAGCCATCGAAGAATAATTGTCATACTTCATTGTCATCTTTGTCCTCCAGTTTGGTGATGATAGGGAGAGGCGTATTCTCTTCATGCATGCAATAAATACCCATTTCATCTTATTCCATATCCTTGTAAGGATCAAAAGCATGCCTCTTGTTCTCCCATTCATCAAGAGTCAAGTCTGGAATACCTCCAACCTTGGTATTTGTCTCTGGAATTATTAGGCAGTCTTCTTGATGAAAAGTTGAGAAATTTACATTGACTTGGATCGGTACATGAGGCTCAATATGAAATTTCACGATAGGTTTTGATATGATTGTAGCTTTAGCCCCATACCTTGTCCTGAATAGCATGTGAGACGAATCAATTGAGAGGTATCCACCAATTTTAGCCTTGAAGTCTCTTGATAAACACAATGCAAAGAGTGGAGGCAAGTCAATAACTAATATATCTTGTAATACCGTGACATTGGGGCATGCATGTAGTGTAAGGATCAATCCCTTGATCAGTATCCAACTGTTCCCACTACTTTCCCATCTAATTTTACTACTCCTTTTTTCACTGACTCATACTTTAGTCCCAACTAATCAGCGATTTTCTTGGGCATCACTGAGCTACTTGATCCCGAATTTATTATGCAATTATGCACAAGACTACTTCTAATGATTAGATACATATAGCATAGAGGAGGTTTCATATTTTTACCTTGTTGACCTCCTTGGACTCTTTCTTGCAGAGTTGCATTAGTGAGCACTTTCTCTTGATCTTTGGAAGGCTCATTTGAGATGGACCAATTTGCCATGGCTTCTTGCAACAAGTCTCATTGGCCCGGAATTTCCAATGACTTCCACATGGAAATGCTGACATTGGTCTTCTTCATTTGATAAATAATATTAAAAGGAAGTGGGATTTCCTTTTTTTCCCCCTTACTTGGCACACCCTTCTCTTGCACATGAGTTGCTGTAACTGGTATCTGAGTTGGCCTAGAAGGTGGCTTGGGCTGATTTTGAATGTTAGGGGCTGAACTGTGATTACTAACACCCTAAAGTGTGATAGAAGGCTGGGAAGTACTTGGATTAGATGACTTCCCTTCCTCTATATTTCTCTTTTTGGACCTTGTATTAGTTGCTACTCCTTGGAAAGGAGACTGATTGATCACTCAGAAGTCCTCTGCTTTCCAATTAACAAGTGTTGTCTCACTCAGAGGCGCTTCTTGATTACCAACATGTTGATGATTTTCTTCTTCTACTACTTCTTGAGGCACACCAACTATTTGCAACACCAAATCTTGATTCAATGCACCATTTAAGCACGTTGATTGATTGTGTGGTTAGTTACAAGGAAAACACCACTCATACTCTTGTGCCATGTTGTTTTGGACCGGAACCAAGGCCCTAGATGAAGATATTCCATTAGGATTGTAATGTTGAAATGGCCTAGCAACAGGAGGTTTCCCTTGATTTTGATTTACAACCTAAACATGAGGCTTGCTAGGCTGATATGGAGGCCTATTTAGCTGGTACTGAGGCTGATAGGGTCTAAAATTTTGGGCTTGTTGCTTCTTGATGGTCACCACTTCATTCCCTAAAGCTTGTTTCCCCTTCAACAATTCTTGTAGCTTATTCATGACCTCTTGGAGTTCCTTGGAATTTTTGGATGAAGTGGAAGCCTCACCACTGCTCTGATTTATAGGAGCTGGAATAGGGGCCAACTCAGGTGTTTGACTGGTTGTAGGGTTCCCCATTTCTGGATAGAGAGGCATAGGTGGCCTAGGTGCAAGTTTTCCTTCCTGAATTAAGAAATTCTCTTCTCTAATAATTAAAGCATAAGCTCCGGGCATTGTAGTTCCTCCCATAGATTGTATCATTATTGTTATGTTGGAATTTAAGGATTTTAAGAAGTAGAGGAATACACCTTCAAGCAACTGGTCTAACGCAAAATCAGAATCCTATCCCATGTTCTTTGGAATCTGAAATTGAATTCAACCATCTGCTCATTTGGAGATCTCTTGATTGTGGTCAATTATTCCAATAAAGACAGATTGTCTCCCTTTTCTCCAAATTGGCCACATAGAGCTGTGCACAATTGATCCCAATTCTAAATTGTTCCTGCTCCTAAGCTTCTGAACCACTACAAAGCTTTGCCTTTGAAGGAAGAAGCTAATAGCTTGACTGTGACATCCATCTCAACAATTTCATGTATGGCACAGACATTTGCAATGTCTTGAATGTGGTCGATTTGTGTCGTATGATTCTCTCCATTGAAGAATGGAATGTTCTTTAGAGTTGCCACGGGAACCAGATTCTGTGCATTGAGGGAAAGTGGACTGCTGCATGTGAAGTTTGCAAAGGGATTTGGTGGTCCTTGTGGTGGTTGTTGATGTGCCATCCTGATTGGTCTAAGGACCCTAGTTGATTGAATGAAAGGCCTACCAGGTGGAGGTGTAGACAAAGTTTTGTTTGGTGGAGATGGAGACCTCTGGACTCTTCTCCCTCTTCTTCCTCTTCCTGGAGAGAGTTGCAAGTTCTAAAAAATACCCTCTTCTCTTCCTCTTGATCATGTTTGAATTCTTCTCATAGACTGAAGCACTTACTACTGAAACCAGTAGCCTTTGTTGTTTGGAGTCATCAAATGTGTTGTAGATTTTGAAGCTTTAGAGTGCTTGAGTCTTGAACTCAACTCAGTTTTGAAGTAAGTCTTCCACTTGGAGTAAACAACTTTACTTGAAGTAGTTGAACAATTTACATTATAAAAACTCACTTCTTCTTCTGGTTGCTCTTAACCTATCTTAATTTCCTTAGTTCATTGCGGTCTTTTAAACCTTGATTACTTCTTTAGTTCATTGTGCACTGACCAGGACCTGATTTACTTCCCTTGTTGTAGTGATTTGAACCTTGATTACTTTACTTAATTCTTTTCCTTTAGTTCATTGCGGTCCTCTCAACACACATTACTTAAGTCTTTCAACTTGGAGCAACTACTTTACTTAAGTAGCAGTACCATATAATGACACAACTTGAAATGAAGTAAAGAATTTTTCTTCAGAGCAATGAATTTACATAAGTAATGCAAACTTAAGAGTAGAGTAAAGTCTTTTCTTTTCACAACACTTTCTCACTTTTGACTTGACTTAAATTAATACAACTCAGTAATGCAATTACTTAAGTCTTTCACTTTGAGTAACTTGACTTAATTTTCCACACAACTTAAAGTAAAGAATTTCAATTTTGAATTAATGCATAACTTGGAATAACACAACTTAATTTCCTTTCTTTACGGTGATTAAGGATGCAATTACTTTAGAAAAGCCAAGTGAAATCACCGATTGCTTCTCCTTCTCTCCTTCACTACAGAGCTTCCAAAACTGCACCTTCTTGCCCAAGAACATATCAACTCAACCAGAATGAAGATTTTTACCATGAAAAACTTGAGAAGCACTTGAGATTTTGACCTTTTTTCCCACTGGGCGTGCCAGAAATGTTATCACCAAATCACCACACCCTCTGATTACTCAACATGTGAGTGTGTTAAGGCAAGCAGAGTGACTAGGTAACATGGAATTGCTTCAAGGTGTGGGACCTTGCAGTTGAAGTAATTCTCCAGAGAAGGTTGGTTCCTCTTCCTAAACTAGTGCAAACAACTAACTCTAATGGAAAGAAATCTATAACTAATTCTAATATATGACTTCCAAGGGACCAGGGAGAGAGAAATAACATAAACGAAAGAAAATATACTCTAAGGAGGTGATGCACTAAAAGGGGAGTGTAGGGAATCTCTTGAATGTGTGGAAATAATAGAAAAATGAAGTGCAGAGAGGGTGTAACAATCACCACAGTCAACAACAACATCAAACTAGCACCTCCATGAAAGCACAATAGTAATGAAACCTTCAAGACAATTTAGATTGACACAATACAACTGCAAGTGAATTGAAAAGGTGAGTAAAGAAAATAGACACAAATAAAGGGAAGAACACATCCATAATACTAAAATCCACAACTTTATTGATATACATAATTTAATTAATTACAGAGAAAGGCCATGATCATCATGCAAGATGTCTAGAATGAAGGCCTGTAGCAAATTTTCTTCCTAGAAAATTTTTGGCAAAGTTTCGGTAAGCAAATAATTCCCCCCTTGCAAATGAAAGGAGCTTACAATTTATAGAAAAATTTGGAGAGGAGAGAGAAAATTAAGTTTCTTAGATGCATGCATTTCTTCACCTACCAAATGCAAAATTTAATTTAAAACATCATGGGACACCTGCATATCTCATCACTGTTGTACTGTAGCTTATGGGACAAGAAATTGGCTCCCATGCCCCATTAATGGTGGTAGCTGGTTGTACAGTGCCCTAGAGTGCAGGAGATGAAACACCATTTTTGACACCCTTCCACTCATTAAAACTGAAAAATGAAGTTTTTATCATGTAGAGGACTTTGAGACCTTCCCAAAAAGTCCAATTTTGCGTGAAATGAAGCTTTGAGGAGAGAGTTATGGCATTTTGAAGTTGTAGACCAGTGGGAGAGCTAGGGGCCATCACTGCTACTTTCCAAGTTCATTTCAGTGATCCAACCATGCATTACTACCCCTTTTTTATATTTTTTCTTCATTTTCTTTATTTCACCATTTTTTGAAGTAAAGTGACTTAGTTTCACCGCATAACTCCATTTTAATTTTTCTTTTAATGTGGTGATCTGAGGGTGCATTACTGCCTCGGGGCATGGACCAACTCACCCTCCTTACATTACATCGAATACATATTGCTTTACTTGAATAACCCAACGCCAATACAAATAATTCAACACATTATTCACCACTATGCAAGAATTTTTCCTTTCATTGGTTGACTTGCCATGTACATCTCTCTCTAAGGTGAATTCGATGCCACTTGTTTCATTTAGCTCACACCTCAATGCAATTCTTCTCTCCTCTGACCACCACTTTATACCCAATGGCCAACTCACTAACATTATAGTGAACACAATTACTTATGCTTCACATTGGTTGGGGAAGTAAAAGCTGTTTACTTTGACCCAATGCATTGGATTTAACTAACTTTGTGTTGAGTGCACATCGCTTTACTCACCTAGCTCCTAGTGTTATGTGTCAATTCCAATTACTCCTACTTTGATGTTGGCCCCCTTAATGCAAGTCAGAGTTATTTAATTTTCCGCTTCACACATCATATGAGTCACCCCATTACAATGATTTGACCCATACTTACCTCACAACCTCTCTTTGGAAGACTTTGTATCTGCGTTCACCGCATTACCTTCTAAGGGGCTCACATTAGTTTTGTGTTGAACCCACATTAATTTTCTTTTTTAGTGGGCGAGCCTAAGTGAAGAATTTAATCTCCATATTGAAACCCAACATGTGCATGCATTGACTATCCTTGTATGTCAAATTGGTTAGCTTTTACTTTCCTTCGTTTGGTGAAGTAGAAGAATTTTTCTTTGCCGTAATGCCTTGGCTTTAGCTCGACGACCATTCATTTGTATTGCATTGAACTTGGGCCCCTTTACTTCAAAGTGGTAGGCCCTCAAAATGTGGCTCATAACTATCAACCCGCCCTTTTTTTTTGTGTTGAAAATGTTTTGCTTTGATTTCTTTAGTGGCCCTCCAACGTAAGACTTGACCTCAAATTTCACCACTTTACACGTTGATGATTCGACCCGCTCATTGGGTCAGTTTGACATTACTTTTCTTCACAACTCCTTGCTAATGTGGAGTTAAAGTTTCCCAAATTGTCAATTTACCTTATCCCTCCCCACGGCATTCACTGCGGTGAAACGATTTTACTTTGCTTGGTTTTCATTGATTTGAGGAACCTTTAATTACAAAGTAAAGCCCCCTTGAAATGCCATAATAAACCACACCTTATGGGGTGACATGCTCTCTTCATCTCGCTGACCGCACTGGCCGACCTCGACCCTAACTCGCCCCACCATCATTGTTTATCATTCAATCCTGACTCACATACTCCATCATAGCTCACTAAGCCTTCGTCTTCTGCCCCATTCAAGAGTCGGGATCCCCATTTTCCAAGCTCATCTACCTTCCCCATCACCTGAGTTACATCAATATTTCAATCTCATCACTCACCAATGCCTTGGATGGGCGAACTCAGCCTCCAACTTGTTTTGATCTTTGCTAAATCCCAAGTGAGCTCCTTCTAATTTGTTGGAATTTGCTGCAATCTCATCTCTAATTCCAGCTCATCATATGGTTGAGCTCCTTCCAATTTGTTGCAGGCTTAGCATCATCTAGCCTAACATGCATTTCACCTAGCTCGGCTAGTTAACTTACCAATCCCCTCATCTATTCACCCCACCTTTTCCATGGCCACCAAGCCATTTCCTACATTGTCAATCTCTCCTACAAAGCTCGACCCTTCTTTACACTTGGCCCCTATGGTATTGTAATGCCTCATCCCCTTTGACAAAGCTCCTCATGAGCTACCCTAGTTGAATCCACCATTAACTTGATGTGTGGTCTCTTTCACACTTTCCACATTCATCAGCGAGTTAAATCATCACCACCTACTGTTCACTACTCACTGCAAGTTCATAGCCTTTGACTGGGCCTAATTTCAAGGTCCCTGCCATGGCTCGATGCCTCACCGAGCCTAGCTCAGTCATTGAGTTCCCTTCGCCATGGCCCAGGTCCTATGTTGAATGCCCAATGTTAACCCTGTGAGCTCCATGAGGAGCTCACCTTCAACTCAGCCACAACACCTTGGCTCAATGAGTCAACTCGCTGAGCCCCCCAATGAGCTCATTTTCTTCAAAAAATCACATCGCTTCTAATTTCCACCAACTCGGCTAGCTCGCCGAGCTATTTGGCGAGCTCATTTCTAGCTTGATCACCCTCCTTTAGGCGCTTTTGCCAATTTCGTCATTTTTTCATATTTTTATGAATTTCCTGGGACCAGGGGGCTAGGAAAATGTAATGGAGTGTCTGGAAGCTACTTTTTTAACCTTTCCCTCTCTTTTCCCATTTATTCCGGATAAGGGCCCGCAGTGCCCGCATTCCTTATTTTTCCAAGTTGACCTCTAGGTTCAAAACCCAGAAGAGGAAAAAATCCTCTTGTGATCTCAACATTCCCAAAATCACTGAGATTTCTCCCAAAACCCTGGGAACTACCTACAAACCTCAGTTTCTACCTTAGGCACCTGTCTAGTGCCTGGGTGTTGTCATATCCCTGTTGTCCATTTTTCCCTGGGGGCAAAAATGGATAACAATTGTCATTTTCATTTTTTCTTTAAAACAAAATTTTATTTTATTTTATTATTCTAAGAGTGTAATTCGATCGAATCTCTCTCATACATTTTTTATAATTACGACTTTGGATTCCATATCATCCCAAGTGAGCTAGAGTAGTGTCAAAATGAGCTATGCGTGATTGAGATTCAAATATCTCAATAAACTAGAAAGCTAACTATACAATAACCTCATGACATTTAGGCCTTCTAAGATACATCCCATATGCACACCATCATTCAAAGAATTTGATTGTTTTATTTTGTTTAGTTTTATTTTATTATTTGATCATCATTTTTTAAAGTTTTAAGTCCCGTTTATTAGCATTCTTATTCAAATTGTAAAAAATCGAATTAAATCCAATCGCATTCGAGACTTGAGACAACTAAGATGACCTCTTTTGAGCAAGAAAGGGTCTCAAAATATTTAACTCACAATCACTATCTTACAACAAAGCACGTTTCTAGGTTTGGACATCAAAACAACTAGTTCGTTCCTAAAAAAGGGGCCCACACCCTCACTAAATAGATATATTGGGGTGAGACACTACATCCTATGGATCCCAAGTATATTTTTCTACCCTTACATTCTAAGGTGCATTATAATCACATTACACATGTAGAATATTTGATGTCTGAGCCTCTATTGTTGGATGGTTCCACCCATCTACCTACTGACACTATGATAGGGTAACTCTTTTTCTTCCCTTAATTTTTACAAAAAATATTATAAAACACAAAAAATATTCAAATAATTAAATAAATACAAAAACATTTAAATATTTTCAAAAATACAAAATTGGGAATTACATATGAATGGATTCATTATCTTTTCGCTTTACATATGGTGTTTTTAATACAAGTTGGTAGTTATCATAATTTCTATATACTCTTTACATATGTGCATTCACAAGGTAATTTAAGTTTGATGCATAACATACACATGATTATACATGATTAAAATTGTTGGCCTAAGTATGTCCCAATGACTTGGCTAAATATGGTGCATGATCCGAAAATAATCAAGTTTTTATCTACCTAATCTCGGACCCTTGAAGGCTTTAATTATTGTCGACAATTTGCTCCTTTTAAGTAATCAATTTAAAAATTAATGCAAGAAAATAAATACATTTGCACAATGATTGATTACGGAGCTCGGTAATTGCCTACGTCTTCAGGTTCTTATTGAACCGTTCCACTAGTCAAAACTTGTAAGTTACAATACTACTTTCACAAGAAAACCTAATGGAATTTTTACTTGCCTATCAGTACACCAGTTCTTTGAAAACTTTCGATGATCAGTCAAATTGTTCTTCACCTTTCTGATGGACAATCTCCTTCGGCTTTGATCGGCCTTCCCGACGCTATCAATGTGACGCTAGCACTCCAGTCGACAATCTAAGATTTACAAGTAATTGGTGTGGCTCAATGGGCCTATTGGGTAGTTTATAATTTACCGCCAATCACAAATATTTCATCTACTATTGCCTAAAATAATAGGCCGATAAAAAATATTTGTCTATAGTAATTTTAGGAATTTAATATGGTTTACAATACTATATTAAAATTTCCTTATTACTAATTCTGACACATCTCACAAATAAGCTTAAAAAATAATAAGCTTCTCGGGATAATGTGTCCACCTTTCCGTGCTCTAGCAATGAGCTTCTCCGTTGCGCCAGTGTGTCTTTACAATGCAAATGGGTTCCCTATTTATACAATTTTAGGGCCCAAAAAATATGCAATTAAAAATCATCCTTAGGCTATTTTTAAAATCTTAGCCTGTAGCAAATTGAATGGGATAGGCTTATCTCCATTTGGACGGATTGCATGTTTAATGGGATTAAATCCCAAATGGAGCGGAATTTGGACAAGGTCCCACATTTTGGTGGTGGGGGATAATTTCTTAGGCTTTATTAAGCCTTTCTCCATGCAAGGATAGTGGTCAAAGGACCATGTGAGCTTAACCGCCCCCTATCACCGCTTCACCTCCTTCTCCACGTGGAAGCTTCCATGTATGTCATTTGCCCCAACACCACTTCACCACCTTCTTCCCACGTGGATTTCCATGGCTTTGCATGCCCTACATCTGCTTCACTCCTCCTCCATGTGGAAGCATAGGATGTTGGTGGTTTAAGTGGGTATACTAATGTTTGAACATTAATATAGATGGTTTGTGACATAATGTGTGGCATTTGGAAATTGGTGTGTAAGTGGACTTACCAAGATAATATAATTTCAACCCATGTAATGTGGCATAGAAATAATTAACTCGGTAAATAGCATGTAGTCCACCATTCGTCTCCCGATAGGAAAATCGAGTGAATTCGATGAGTGGTGGCAAGCCACGTGGTGGCTTGTGGACCCACCACGTCGGTGATAATACCATAGTCCACACGGAAGCCTACGAGCAATATTTTATGACTGTCAAATACCGGAGATCGAAAACCGAAAAACAAATCCCTTCGTATTTTTTCCACATGTTACAATGCCATTGGTCCAATATTGACCAGTTGACCAGAGTTGACTTTCCCTGTCACTGAACTTTGACCAGACATAATAAGAGTTCCCAATGTTTGTTTGTCGTGTTCTCACAGTTGATGGAAATCTCTTGAAACGATATTCTACACTAACACCATTTAGGGATGTTTAGGGAACTTTCAAAAATGATCCCTTGATCAGTGCATGTCGTACGTTATTCGGGAGATTTTGTTTCAACATAGTTACTTTCATTTCCTCATTATGCTTAGTTTTTTATATTGTGTAATATGATGTTTTAAAAACTAAAACAAATAACACATGTGTCTTGTGTAGTGCTAGCCTATCTTGCTCTATATTCCTAGGTGTTTTCTTATCTGGTATTCACTTGCTTGATTGTTTGTATTCTTACTTTCATATATGTAACATATGGCATTTGATATGATTATTTTGGTAACAATTTGGTGTCCCTTCTTTTTGGTTTCTATATCCCAAGAAAGGAAAGCAATGCCTAGGTGCCCAAGTCTGATTCTGAGTCCTGTCTAAGTCTATAGGATGTCCTAAATCTTTGTTGTACTATACTAAATTGTGATTGTAGACTATTGAACCATGCCTATAACCGCTGAATGGGTCTACTGATTCACCCAATAGATGCCCCCCTCATTTGGGGTGTATGCAATGTCAGGAGGAGGATGCGGCACAAAATAATACCTCATGCTGAACTAATACCGATATGTAGGAGGGAATGCTCTAGGTAGAAACCAAGGAACATACAAACAATGGATAGAAGACAAGTGTTAGTACAAACAAGATAAACATGCATATAGAAAAAAATGTGTAAGCTACCAATAAAGAAGACAAAGTAGACCACAAAAATCAGGATGTGAACATGGGACATCACTCACAATGTCACAAGAAAATCGAGGCCGTAGTGGCCAAAACAATACAGTGTGCATACGAGACAAAACATAGGGAAAATCCCACAAACAATGGCATACAATGGAAAACAAGAGTAAACAAACATCAAATAACCATGGTGGAAAATAGACCTACAAATAAATGTTGCACGTGAAGCACCCATTAACATGTTAGAAAGGTAAAAAGTATGTTAAAACATGTATAATCTGATATAGCAATTTTCTATGTAAAATAATGAAACAATAACACATCGAATGTGTACAAATGTGGATGCCCCCAGGATCCACTTAAGGACTGGTATGAAGTACTGTGCTAAGCATCCATGTTGTATGAAATGATCTGTCTAATGTTTGTGATCATAACTAGAAAGCAAGTGAATGTGCATGTGTGTATGATAAAGATAACGACATACAAGATATCTATCTATCATGTGTAATAAAGTATACATGTAAGCATAAATGCATCCAAGATATGCAGTATGTTGTGGATGAGATGGAATGGAATGCAATGTGATTGTGATAGGGGCAATTTTCCCCTGAGTACGGATGTATGCATGAGTTAGATTAGGTTCATTTATACAAAACCCCTTAGCAGTCAAGAATGAACCGTATAATAAGAGTGTGTCATCAAGAAAATATTTGAATGCTAGAAAGAGTCGATTAATAAAGAGCGCAGAGTGTAAATTGTAGAATAATGTCACGTAGATGATAGAAGGATTGAATAAGATGATAAAAAAGAGTGTTAAATATGAAGCACAAAGCATAGATTGTAAAGTGATGTCAAATGATGTGTAAGATTGGAAGCGACATGAGAATGATTGATCAAGAAGCTTAGGTTGAGATGATAGAATGATTAGTGATGTAGCATAAATTGTAGATCATGGAATGTGTTAATAATATTGTAGGAGAGTGATGCTTTTGAAGAACAAAGCATAAATTATAGAATAGCGTCATATGATGTGATACTAGAAAGATTGATGGATTGTGAGGACCAAGCGTAGAATGATGTAAATGTGATGAGGTGAGGCTAATTAAGATTTTGAACCTCAGTAGTTGAGTATGAACCATATTTTTCACTTGTAAGGGTTTGATCCTAAAGTGTAATAGTGAGATGTGTACGCAGGATGTGCTAGAAAAAATGTATATTGCAAGTGTGTGGTATGTTTCTTGATATTGCAACACTAGAGAGATGTGTGTTGAATGGGCCAAGTGTGATGATGTGTAATGTGCAATGCATGATGTTTATAATGTGTAATTATGGGAAAGCGCAAAGTGTGTATAATGCCTAACATATGTAAGAAGATGTGTATAGTGTGTAGCATAAAGTGCGTATGATGTATAGAAGAAAATGTGAATAAAAGATGTAGAAAGAACAAAATATGTATGATGCTTAGGATGAAGATGTCATAGAGGCATAAGATGTGTAATGTGTAGAAAACACAAAGTGTGGAAGATATATAGTAGATGTAAGAAGAATATTTCGAAGATGTACAAGATATGCAATATGTAGAAGAATGTATCGTAGATGTGAAATGTGCAGTGTGTGAGGTTCATGTATATAATATGCCCTCAATATTCAAGTGTGAACCTTAGCAAAAGAGTACTTCATATGGTAACAACGATATGAATATTGTATCGAAGTGTATGTGATGAATGCCTGTAAATGTGTAGAATAATGTATAGAATTTGTGATTATGATAGGATTCTAGTGATGCAAGAGTAGGATGGGGGTGGGATGAGCATGATGTTCCCCAAGTGTCTGTGATAAAGAGCACAATCATGTAATGTCATCTAGGATATTGTCATTGGCATGGTCAAAGCCAAATGGGGAAGCATCTAAAACTTGGTGAGAAATAGTCTCAGGTTGATTATGTAAAGAGCCATTGAGGTGTAGATTGTATATGCCCATATCATATTCCTCATTAGTGAAGGGACGTAGATGGACATCCATGTGCATAATTAACCGAGTGACATTTTGTGTTATAGCCAAGAAAATAACCATTGTAAATGAACACATGATCAAAGGGCATAGGAAATGAGATATCAGTATGGTCACGGTATAACGTGCCGTAAATGTAATCAAGGTGATATTTTCCTAATGTAAGTGGAGAAGAGTGAGTATCTCAAACAAAAAAGACTATAAGATGAAAGACATGCAGAGCATAAGAAGTATTGATAGTGATGAAACCATGATATAAATGAGGATCGTGAGGTGGAGAATAGAGATCCTCGAAAGCAAAGCCTAGTTGATCTAAGCCATCATGTGTACATACAATGTCATCACAAGTAGAATCGAATGGAATATGCTCCCAATAAGATTGATTCATGAAAAGTGTACATGTAAAGGGAGGACATGTTAATAGTGGATGCATATGCAAGAGTGAAGCAGAGTGGAGTGATGTCTGATGCATTGATAGGCCCCCGATAAAGTACCATGGCATTTGTAGTAGTGAGAGGAGGTGATGACGTAGGTGGAACAATGTCTAACATGTAAATAGTAGCTTCTAAGTTAGGAAAAGAATCCATAGACCGTGGAGTA
The DNA here is from genome assembly GCA_019776745.2 of Taxus chinensis. Taxonomy (NCBI): domain Eukaryota; kingdom Viridiplantae; phylum Streptophyta; class Pinopsida; order Cupressales; family Taxaceae; genus Taxus; species Taxus chinensis. Next base: position 40,850,157 of record CM034151.1, read on the forward strand.
GGAAGCGTAGTTGGGATCGTGTTTTCAGTATTTGAATGGTTCATGATCAATAGAAATGGTGTATTCAATACCCTCATGTAAGAACTTGACACATCTATGTACTGTGGAAGGTACAACTTGCATGGCATGAATCCATGGCCTACCAAGTAAGAAACTATACAAAACTGGGAAGTCCATAACAAAGAAAACTGTATAAAGGGTTTTTGGCCCGATAGTGATGGGTAAAGTAATATGGCCTATGCATGGATGAATGGAACCATTGTATGCATGAAGAGAAAGAGACGAAGGAGTGATATTAGTAGTTGAAAGAACTAAAGCTTTAATGAAGGTTAGAGTGCACAAGTTAAGTTTAGCTCCATTATCGACTATAACTCACTTGAAACCAATATTATTGATGTGTATCATGATGTATAAAGGAGGATCATTGTTAAAAGCAGAAAGATCAGCATTAGGATTAGTGTGAAAAGTAATGTGCTTAGAAAATGCACCTACAAATCTATTATAAAATAAGTCTAGATGAGTGTCAGAAGGAACGCGAGTAGTAGTCAAGAGAGTGGTGATCTTAGACCTTAGCTCAAGATGTAGAAGCAAGAAATCATGGATGGAAATATTCATGATGATGGATGGATATGCAAGAAACAATGAAAGGAAGAACGTAAAGGTGTGCGAAGAAGACGGGTTCACCAAATGATTTAAGAAAAATAAAATAAATGGATAGTATTATTTATTTTAAATTATAAGATGTGCTACACAAAGTAGATGTGGCAATAACGTACAGTAGATGACTCCAAAAAATAAGAAAAATAAGCAAAACCTTGAATTGTAATGAAGAGTTAGAACACTTAGCTGATTTTGTAAATATCTCATAGGTGTGCGAAGGTGGAAGACTGATCAAATTAGAGCACATGAGGTCGCGGCTGAGCCCAAAAAATGTAGAAGTGTAGGAGGAGAAGAGACCGAGGCGCATGGAGTGGTACTGGGGCACCTAGGCACTAGGATCCCTTCCTAGGCACCAGGATTTGCGCATGATGTACAAAGATGAATTTTACAGGGTCACTGAATGTTCCAAAACCTTCATTGTTTATCGTTAGATGGTCACACTATGATATCCAATGTCACTGATAACCTGTAATAAAGAGATCACATGCGAAACCCTCAAAATATCATCAAATCCTAAAAAATAAAGATGTAAAATGAGGGGTTAGACTATCCTCAGCTATCACAATGGTGATCTTATGACTGAGCGTTGTACTAAATCTCAAACCATATGTAGTTCTATGTGTGTGTGTGTGGAATTGTGCCCTAGGTGGCTCTTTTGCATGTCACTATTGATAGAAAGCAAAGTAGCTAGATGTAAAAAGATGTAATAGATGTGTACATGGTATAGAATAGACTTCCCTCCTATGAAGGGTGATGTAGAAAACCAACCCTTTTCCCTTGTAATGGTGTTATATGGATGCAATGATGCTGTTAGATGTTTGTGAGATGTAACCTTAGGTGATAGTATATATGCTTAGAGCTTGGTCCTTTAATTTGGTCACATAAATTAATATTTATATGCTTTTCTTGTCCAAATTTTGCAATTGATCACTAAAAGGCCATCCCTTAAGAGATAAGGATGCCTAATGGCTAGAAAGGACCCAAAAAGGAGTGAGCTAAATACAAATAGGTTTATGACACTCAGAGGGGATGAGGGTGTCTTGGCTCTTATTGAGTGGATGAAATACAACTCAAGTATGGAAGCACATAAGGTTTGGGCGTGCGGGCATAGGGCACAGGGCACACAAAAGAGCGTGCAAGTATAGAAAATCATGGGGGCGCCCAAAAATTTTTGGAAACAGGACGTGGAGTGCTGAGCATGACTTCTAGAATACTTGAAAACCATGCCAAGGATATTTTGGATAAGAGGAAGATTGAGTGCCAAGCAGAGTTTTGGAGCTAATAATCGGATCCAATCTAAGAGTTAATTGTAGGAGATCTATTATTAGCACTTGCATGCTTTTGTATTTCTTATGTAAGGGTGCATGGCTATTATTAGCATGTAGCCTATTTTTAGAAGGTGCATGGGCGGTGAAGGGAAAGTCCCCACCCCTATACATATGTATTTATTTACACAGTTTAGATAGTTCGTGATTTATTATAGTGTTATGTTGTGAATCTATTAGCGCGCATAACCATGGTAACATTATTATGATGTATGAAGCTTCCGAGTTTTACAATATTTAATAGAATGGATCTTATTGGCTGGATATTGGTGTTAGATGTAACTGAGCATGGATCTTGCATGGAAAATCTAATTATACTAATTGTTTAGTTATCCCTTCATATGGTTTAGATCTAGATTTGGTTTACGCATTGTGGTTTAATTGATTATCTATTATAGATCTGAAAGATACTTGTAATCATGCTAACATCTTGAACAAGCTTCACTAAGAGGGACTTGGTACCCTTGCGTGCTTCGTGTGAGTACTCAGTTTAGGCTGAGTGATGTGCCAGTGCGACTTGGGCTATTTGCAGTGAATTCTAGGCTACATCAGTGTGGCATCCTAGCTGGGTGTTAGTGTCTAGAGCCAGAAAAGGTGAAGTATGAAGGGTCATACTGGGTAGTGAGGTTTTTCGGGTCAAAAGAGAGACTAAGAAGGAACCTAAGAGGCCAAGTATAGTGATCAACTAGTACTTTTCTCCCGTAAGAATAATATGAATAATATTATGTGATTAGGATCTAATAATGTACCCAAAGTGAATGATTTAGTGTCTACAATTTGTGTGACATGGTTTCTACCATGCACACCCTTGTAGGAATAAGAGCTTCATGGTGACCACCTACAAAAACTATCCATGTGATCCAATATTGACTATAAAATACATATGACATGGATACATGTCATTTATTTTGAGCCAAGCATTATATTTACACATATCACTCACCTAAAAAGAGGCAGAATTTAGTGGGGTTTATCATATGGATATTTATGCACATTAAGAACATAGATGGAATTTAGAACTCATAAACAAAATGGAAAAACATACAAATAGTCAGGAACATAATAAGATAGTAATCATGATGTTATTATGTATGGGTATAGAACTATCCACTAGGGATGAATCCACAAGATGTCATAGTCCAAGATAGATGATTTGGTCATTGGAGAAAATTTTTAGTACATCATAGAATTTTTAAGTTCTCGCAAATAATTACAAATTTTGGATATATGTTTAGGAACATATTACACAATTTATAACGAAGTCTATTGCATTTTGGTATGAATGTGGGGGGTTTGAAATCTTAATTCATTTTCGACGCTACAAGAATTAGGCATAGTTTTAGTATAGGGTACGAGGACATGGGCCCTCTTCTCCGTTTTCTATATTCAACGTCACATATTTGAGAATCACAGTTACATCACATAGTGCGGGAATGAGACCAATCATTCCCTTTTGACTTTGTACTATTTTACACTTGGTCCTAGATCTATCTGCATCGTTGTGGTTTATGGGATTAGAAGATATCAAGGTGGCTAGGTAACCTTCTCAATTTTTTTTGAAGATATCAAGTGACCATAAAAACGTGTAGCAACCTTCCTTCTCTTTAGGTTTTTGGGAAAAAATTCCTATGACACATTTAAGTTTTTGGTCAAGCAATACCTAGTTCCTTTGTAGCTCTGATTTCTTCTTCAGTAAAATTGGGAGTTGATCACCCCCAATCCTTCAACAACTCATTTCAAATCCAAATATCCTAGTGTGAAAAATTTAGGATCCTATTCCTTGAAATTTTTTTGTCTCTTTAATTTACTACTTACAAATATGATTTCAAAATTACAAATATATTAATTTTATGGGAATTGACTACACTTTGTGTTGTAGGTTTTTCTCATAGAGCATGCCAAGACTCAAATGGAATCACAAAATCTAAGCCAAGACAATGTGTATGTACAAACTCAGGTATATTTTATTTTAAGCATGAAATTTTCATTTCATACTTAAAGGGGGTAACTGTGGACACCTAAATTCTTCAATTTATCATTTGAAAATGAAAACTTTGTGTTTACACCTAACAAATGACTTGTGTGCACATTATAAGTCGAGGTGAATTATACTTAGCTCTCTTCCATGAATTTTTTATCTATTTACAATTCTCAATCACTCAAAAAACCAATCACTTCAGTCTACAATGATATATTCCCCACAAGCAACAATCCCATAAATTTGCAAAGTATTACGTGTTGCTTATATGGGGCTGTTTGGATGTCACAAAAATACCCCACATTTCGGTCCCAAGAAAAACAGTCTTATCTCCCATCATTTTTCCAATTTGAAATATTTTATAGGTGGGTTTATATCACATATGTTGGCCTTAATTCAAGATTAAACTTAATAATGCCTATAAAAGAAATTCTAACTCACTCATTTACTCACTTGGCAATCACATAAGAGAAATTGCTAAAACACATTCCAAAATCACTCTAAGCTCTCATAAACTATTCAAAGCAATAACACAACCTAGTATTATTCCGCACATAAGTATGAAGCAAGCCAAACCATATTCAAGATTCATGCTTCTCATTCTATAGACCTTCCATGACAAACCAATCCAAGCTTAAGTGTGCCAAGCCATGGATTCTCATTGTCAGTATTCAAGTTATCAAAATAGTTGCATACATATAGATATCACATACTAAATGAAGACTTGCATGTGGTTTGAGGTCTCTTCAAAAACAAATTAATGTACATGCAAGGGTGCTTCAACTCAAAAAGTAACATTTTTTATAGGGTCTCTTAACCATCGTTAGAATTTAAGGGTATTTTTCATTAGACGTAGGGTTTTACAAATGTAAGACACATAGGGTTTTGTTGTGAAGGACATCGTGGGATGACATAACTTCCTAGAAAGTTACGAATCACTATCATATCCCTATTTGAAACCATACAAATTAGAAAAAAAATGCATTTCACTCCAACACATGTCCTACAATTCCATTCCAGTTCAATTTACATTCATAGTTCTAGAAAATAAGATCTAGGTCATTTCTAATTTGCATTTTCATTTTTCACTCCCAAATCACATCTGTGATTTTGCAATCAGGTAAGTACATTTCTTCCCTTGTTTTTTGAGCATTGTATCTATTCTTATCTTGTTAATCTCTTTGGGAGGTATATTATACTTTATTGCATTATTGGTGAATTGGAATATACAACATGTACTATCCTAATGACTTTAAATAAATAAGAACCACATCACAACATCCATCCACTTGTTTATTTATTTAGTGTGATATTCTAAAAAACTCTAGTTGTTGGCTCATGCTCAACACCCTTAATGATATTTTTTTAATGGAGTGTGGATTTTAAGGTCGCCAAGAAATCCTCCCTCAAATTTCATGTGTTGGTTAATATCCTTGGGTTATTGAGCCCATGTGAACTCTTTCAAACCAAATAGTTCAATCCATAGGGCATGCAATATGCCATGAGATAATGCATTTTTACTTAGTTAAACTTAGTTCAAGAGAAGTTGTGTTGATGTTGACCTCATAAAATAATTGAAATTTTCTTTGGATATTCAAGAATAGGAGGAGTGTTTTATGAAAAAATTTACATATAAATTTTCTAAACACTTTCTTTCACTATCAAGTTGCCAACCACAAAATTCATGATGTTGGTTCATGGTTTGTCCAAACCCTAGGCCAAAAATTGAAAAGGAATTAATTAATGCCAAGAATGATGGTTGGATGATTATTAGGAACAAGAAAAAGAATACGGGGAATGAAAAACGTAAATTTTTAAACATCACCACATTTGGTAAACCATAACAATATGTTAAAAAGGTTGAGCCTAGTCCTCTTCTTAATGTCATGTCACAAAGCGAAGTTTCTCTAGATTTTTTTTCTTGAGTTGTTTCTTTGTGTTAGGACATCCTCAATGAATACTCCACCCTCCAAAAACTTTTACAACCTACTTCATGGCATAAATAAATCATCAAGAGGATAAAATGGGGCTAAGTGTTGATTTGTTATGCTAGATGATTTTATTTTTCAAAACCAACAACCTATTGCGAGTAACCAATTTGTAGCCTTAGACACCAAGGAAGGATTTGAAGGTCAAGGGGCATTACATACTGTTGGGTTTTTAAATGGTACTTTAACAAACCACAGTCAAGGGACAACAAGTCCCTCCTCTTTAATGGGAGAGGTTCCCTTATTGAAAGTAAGCAACAAAGATTATATACAAATGTACAACTTTTAATTTGTGGATTCCTGATACTTTGAAATGCTTTATACCTGAATATCATCAATACGAAATAATAAAAGAAATAGGGAGATAAGAGAGGAAGAATCATAACAATACTTTCAAGAAATATAGATAGCAGAGTATAACCTTATATGTATTAAGCCAGGGAGATGTAAAATATAATCATTTACTTTCATAATGGATATAATTCCATAGACACAAAGTTCCAGAAATCATATAAACAAGAACACAAAGTTTCTTATCATAAAATATTAATGATCCACGGCTTTTAGACAAGGAAAGAAGGAATAACAGATAGAAACAAAGGGAAAATTCTTTTGTATTGATTAATTTCAAATATGTAACATTTCAAGAATGTCAAGATCCAACCACCAACAAATGGTGTAGAGAACCCGCTAAATAGCTTCCAAAAATGGTTACAAAAATGATGAAACTAATTCAAGAAACCAATGCATAAACTTCTCTAATGCCTCTACTATTTCCATGCTTGGCGGTAAAACCAGATGCATTAAATCGCAGCCGTTAACCCGCTTTTACAACTTTGAATTTGAGTCACCCACGTGGAAGAGATTTTTTGAAGTGGGCCTGGGGATGCCTTTTGCATTTTAAACATTTTGGTCCACCCATTCACTTCTGATATAGGTCTGGCACATGGCTTTACTTGAGTGGCGACGGAGTCGCGGCTCACTTTATAACTTTAACTCTTTTCAACAAAGGCTCAAAAACTCAAATTTCTCTACCAACCCGCCTTCCCGCTTTGAATTTTCAACGGCGGGGTTGTGACTCATCTTTATTCTTTATTACACTTTTGGAAAAAAAACCAAAATTCCAAAAGTGCCCCGATGGTCCACCTCCTTGATTTGACTTTTGATGCAGGGTCAACATTTGAATTTATCCCTTGGTATGAGAGGGGCCATGAGACACTTTATAACTTTACACCCTTTTGAAAACAAAGGTAAAAAAATTCCTAATGTGTCCTGACAACCCGCCTCTTCACCCTTGACTTTTCAAAGCATAAAAACACAAAAAGGGCCCGCCTTTTCGCCACCGCTTAAAACATGGCCATATGTCCCTCTATTTGGTGAAGGCTTTAAGTCTGACCTGAGACACGTGGAGGCTTCCCGCTCATTTGGAGACTTTGTTTAGACCTGACCTTAGTAGGTATGTCGATTGGACACATGTAGATCTGGCGCATGTTTGGGACCTACTTTTGGATTCACCCCCTAAAATAGAGCTGAAGGGACACGTGGGGCTTTCCACTGGTTCTCCTATCCTTATAATTTTCAATGGCCGATTTAAATGTTTGAGGCTTTGACCACGTGAAGGCTTCTACTGACCCTCTTATACTTAGTTGATTAAATTGCCAACTCTGTCCCTTTTTTGGACCTAGGACACGTGGAGGGATGGCACTAGTTCAGGGTCTCTCTTTGGACCATGCATTTGGAGGTGTGCCATTGGGACGCGTGGAAGCTTCCACCAGTTCTTTATACTTATCTGATTTAGGCCTTGATTGAACACTACCTTTCTACAATAAAACCAAAATAACAAAAGTGACAAGTTTAAAAGATAAAACCCACCACGCCACATCCAATCAGAGATGTCCACGTATCCGTGGATGCTGGGATAGAATTTGACGCTCAAATTTCGAATTGTTCTCCATGAACAGAGAAACTGTAAACAATATTAGGCTCGAAGCGATCCATAACCAAAGAGAGGGATTGACAACAACATTCGAACGAAGGAAAATATTTTCAAGCATCCAGATGGGGAAATAGAAAATACTTCTCACTTTTCTCAGACATCTCTTAAAGGCACCAACTCAAAATTTTTGGAACTTAACTTGGAAAGTGAAGGGTATTTTGAGGGCAACAACACATACAGAGGATTATTCATTATGAATATTCTCTTATGGAATTTTTCTGGTCTCAAAAAGTCTCTAAAAATGATCCATTTAGTATGCTTGTTAGCAATTTGGCACTTAAATATTGTTTGTTTCAAGAAGTTAAAATATAGGTATGGTTTACGCATTGTGGTTTAATTGATTATTTGTTATGGATCTAAAAGATACTTGTAATCATACTAACATCTTGAGGCTGAGTGATGTGTCAGCGTGACTTGGGATATTTGTAGTGAATTCTAGGCTACATCAGCATGGCATCCTAGTTGGGTGCTAGTGTATAGAGCCAGAAATAGTGAAGTATGAAGGGTCATACTTTGCAGTGAGGTTTGTAAGGTCAAAAGGGAGACTAGGAAGGAACATAAGAGGCCAAGTATAGTGATCAACTAGTACTTTTCTCCCATAAGAAGCATATGAATAATATTATGTGATTAGGATCTAATAATGTACCCAAAGTGTGTGATTTATTGTCTACAATTTTTGTGACATGGTTTCTACCATGCACACCCTTGTAGGAATAAGAGCTCCATGGTGACCACCTACAAAAACTATCCATGTGATCCAATATTGAATATCAAATACATATGGCATGGATACATATCATTTATTTTGAGCTAAGCATTCTATTTACACATATCACTCACCTAAAAAGAGGTGGAATTTAGTGGTGTTTATCATATACATATTTATGAACATTAGGAACATAGATGGAATTTAGAATTCATGAAAAAAATGGAAAAACATACAGATAGTTAGGAACACAATAACACATTAATCATGATGTTATTATGCATGGGTATATAACTGTCCACTAGGGATGAAACCATAAGATGTCATAGTCGAAGATAGATGATTTGGTCATTGGAGCAGCTTTTCAGTAGATCATAGAATTTTTAAGTTCTCACAAACAATTACAAATTTTGGATATATGTTTAGGAACATATTACACAATTTATAACGAAGTCTATTACATTTTGGAATAGAATGTGGGGGGTTTGAAATCTTAATTCCTTTTCGACACTACAAGAATTATGCAAAGTCATAGAATAGGGTACTAGGACATGGTCCCTCTTCTCCTTTTTCTATATTCAACGTCACGTATTTATTATTCACAGTTACATCACATAGTGGGGGGATGAGACCAATCATCCCCTTTTGACTTTGTACTATTTTACACTGGGTCCTGTTGGCGAGAAAATTTTTCTTATGGAAAAATTGGTGGGTTTCAAGCCAACACTATGGGAATCTAAGTCCCTCTCCTTAAACAGTGTAGCTTCTGTATGTGCATGCATGAAAAAGTGGATTTCAATGGTGGCCTTTCGACTAGAGATCCAATAGGGGCACTCCACCAACCCTGTGGCAAAGCTAGAAATGTCTCAATAGGGAAGAAACTTTGTCTTGGAAAGAGGAAGGGGAGTGGGAATGGAAGTAGGAGAAAACTAATGTTGTGAGTAGAATATTAGATGCCCACACACATTAATTAGAAATCTCATTTACATGCATTTATAGTTAGAAGAAAAACAAATTTGTAGGAGAAGCTACAAGACCGAATGAAACTCATTGGTCACAAAGTACCAATTAATTCCTCAATCAAAGAGGTAAAAAATCCTTCTTTTATTATTAAAGACCTGTCAGTGATTTCCATTGTCTGGTATGTTGGGTCTGAACACCATCTCAATGGTCACTTTATCCTTGCCAAAAGAAGGATGAGGTGTCACTAAGGAAGCTGACACTGCTAGAAAATCATCCTTTTCATTCTGCTCCCTAGGGATAGCTTCAATGGAGAATTCATCAAATGATTCAATGCAGTCCCACACTCTATTTCTATAGTTCATGAGCCTTGGATTTTTCACCTGATATTGTTGGCAGACTTGCTTCACCATAATCTCTACATCACCTTTGAATATCATATTCTTGATTCCCATGCCCTCTGTTCCATCATGCCTAAGAGCAATGCTTCATACTATGCAGTATTGTTTGTGTTATCAAATTACAACTTGTAGGAAAAAGGATATACCTCATTAGAGGGAGAGTAGAATACTACACCAGCTCCTAAACCTACTCTAGAATAACTGCCATCAAAATCCATTGTCCAGATTTGGTCTTCTTCTTCCTCCATAAGAAGTGGTGAGTTCTCCTCTTTTTTTGATATGAGGAAGTAGTTTCCTAGCCCACAATATTGAAAGAGAATGTTTGCTTTAGGATCATCAGACTTTCATACTGTGAACTTCATTTTTCTTACTGGCAGAGTAGCTTCTTCATTTCACCTTTTACTGGGATAGTTGCAGATGACCAATCCATTTTTATTTCTTCACCAGATCTCTACAAAAACTTCTACTCAACAGCATGCCAAAAGATGTTGGGATGTCTACCACCAAAATGGTCAGGAGTATCTTTCTTGTCAGGGTAATCAGCTAGTTGCAACCTAAACATCCTTAATCCTTCTTAACAATGGAACTTGTTTGGATTCCATTGAGCAGCATGTGCCATTTATCTAGGTCAAAGTGAGGCCAAGAGAATTTGTAACTTTTTCTGGCATCACATTATCTGAAGCTCTAAAATCTATAATGCAATTGTTCAGCTGGAAACATTTGATGAGAAGTGAAAGGTAAAAAGGCTCAACTCTATTGGTGGTGGAGGCACTGAGGGCTAGCATGTTTTGAGAAGATGGTAGTGTGGATGGTGTGGGAAGTAACGCCTTTAGAATTAGATATTGGGGATTTAGGGTTACACACCTAGGACTGCCTTGTTAAATCTGTCAAATTAGGTGTAGGATGGTGTTTGTAGGTGTTCAATTTCAGAGAGATAGACTTTGGTTTTTTCTAGCATGCTCTACAAAGTAAAAGATAGAAGTTATGGTAAATGGGGGACTTTAATGGTAGATGCATCATTAATTTTGGTGTTGAGTTCTCCTTTTCAAATGTAGCAATTGGCTTGGAAGGAGATGGGGGTGTAGCCTTTGATTGAAATTTATATGTTCTTTCAGAACTGACATTTAGAAGAGAATTTCTCTTAACAACTTTTGAGTTGGGAGAAGAATCCAATAACTTACTTGGCACAATAGTGTGATCCTTGACAACTGGTGAATCTCATTTCTCTCTAGATGATTCCATGGAAAGTGGTAATGGTGATCCCCTGCTGATGATCTTGTTTAGTGGAGGCTTTGAAGAGCTATCTTATTTGTTCTTCCTACTCTCTAGTTGCAACTTGCTTGAGCCTGAAACACCATTCTTGGATTGTGCATGAGTGAAAACAACACATGAAAAACTTGGAGCTTCTTCATCACCTTCCTCCTCATCATCAACGTATTCAATCAAACCATTGTACATGCCAACCTCTTCAATTTCAAGATATTTTTCATAGTCATCCATGCTTTCTTCTTCAGTTTCCTCAATGTATGTTCCTTCTTTTGATTCCCTAGTGTCATAGGTGGCATTGACTGGTGGTGATTCAAGAGAAATCATACGAGAAGGTGGAGCAATTCTTGGTCTATCAGGAGGATTTGGTCTCCTTATTATGATTTATGAAAGCTACTTCTTCAAAGCAACTAGGTCATTTGCCATTTTCTAGAACATTGGATCAGTGGTGACTGAATTTGAACTCTGACCTTTTTGCTTCCTATTTGGTCCTTTCACTTTTCCAGAAAGAATTAGATCATAATCAGTCTCAACTGCAAAGTCTTGAACTTCCCTTAATGTTCTTGGTTGGGCTCTTCTAGGGAAGAAACCAACTTCTGATGGCAAAGCGCTGATGAAGAACCTTTTTAAGTTGTTTTAAGAGGGAACCACATCTTCTAGGATCCTTCTTGTCAACCTATTATATCTTGCTACAAAATCTCTCATTGATTCAGAGGTTTCCTTCTTCATCTGAACCAATTGGACCAGCAAATGCTGACAATCTTCTGTGCTCTTGAACCTACGTTCAAATGCACTTCTTATATCTTCCCAACATGTGACAGATATTGGGGGAAACATGTAGAACCATTCAACATATATTTCTTGGAGTGACTCCACAAAGAACTTGAATGAGACATCCTCATCTTCAACTCCCAACAATCCACAATCAGTGATGAATGCTGCTACATGTTCTTCTGGGAGTTGAGAACCATCCCCTTTGAATTTTGGGAAGTTATTTCTTGAGCCTCTTGGTAGCTCATGAAGCGGTTGTGGAAGAGCGAGTGGAATAGTATTTCTTCCCCATGGTACGCTAGGTCTACATTCCTCATGCTCACCATCACCCATTTTATTCTTGTTTCTATCCTCCAGTCTTGCTAAGGCTGCTTTTGTTGTTGCTCTTTCTTCTGCTTCAATATGGAGTGTTTCTATTTCTTCAAGTTAATCCCTTATCTCCTCTTCAGCAACTACCTCTCTTTCAAGCTCTTCAAATGTGGGATCAATTTGTCCTCCTTTCCTCTATTTCCAGGTGCATCTTCTATCAGCCAGCTTGAAATTTTATACTCTTCTTTGGGGTGCTGGAATTTGTCTCTACCTTTCCAATTTGGTAGCAAGTTCCTCTTCCAGGTCTAGAATCCTTATGGAAATGAAGTAATGATTGACACTTTGTCTATTATGCCAAATAGATTCTCTCATATTAGAAGCAATGTCTTCTTGAATGTGAAAGAGTAAATCAGGTCTCCTTGTTTCACCTAATTCTAGATCGTTTCTTTGAAGTACTGATGAAACAAATAGGGTAACAAGCGTAGGAGGAATAAATGTTCAAATGTTGGTTGATGGGTTGTTGCATGTGTATGACTTCTGAATACACAACTGACTATGAGAGCTTCCTTTTGGCTAGGAGGAACTACCTGTAATGCAAAGCAAGACCATTAGAAAAAGTTAAACAATATATACAGTTAATTGCCTAGCATATGCTAGATCCGGGAAGTGTGATACTACCTAGATGGCTGTCAGTCCACTGTTTTAAGCAATTTAATGTGGTAAATAAGGAATATCCTATTGTAGTTTGAAATGATTTAGGTATCTCACTTAAAACACAATAAGAAATAGATCTAATCAACAAAAAGTCGTTAGGTAAATAAGAAGGGTGATTGGATTCATTATATTGTGACAAAGATTGTAGAATAGATGGGTGAAGCAGGTATTTGGGAAGCTAAGCATGCCATGGTATCTATAAACTTGTTGGTTGAACGTGGGATGGTTTGAAGGGTGTAACGATCAAAGGTGGTCAAAATTATGTCTACATGATGTTTATACTTTTGAAGTATCTCATTACAACATTGGTACAGACCATTTACTTGGTTTATGACCAATTGAGAATCACCAAAGATGTTGATTGATTTGACCTCTAGGGCGTAGGTGGCTCAGAGACCTAGTACGAGTGCTTCATATTTGGCAATATTGTTGGTACATTCAAAATCTAATTTGAAAGAAAAATGCATGGGCTCACCATAAAGGGGAATGAGGATAATACCAGCCCCACCCCCACGCTAACACTTGGAACTGTCGAAGAAGAGTGTCATTTGGTAAGGGGGTTCTTCTAGGGAAAGGGTAGCAATCGACTCATCTGGAAAGTCAAAATTAGAGGGTTGATCCCCGAAAGTAGGTGCATCGGCCAATTGGTCAGCAATATCTTGGCCCTTGATGGACTTTTAATGAATGAATTCGAGGTCAAGACTAGCTAAAAGCATAAGCCATTGTGCGGCACACTGATTTTGATAAGGTTTGGCATACATGAAGTGTAAGGGGTCGGTGTTGGTCACAACTTAGGTTATGTGGTTGAGTAGGTAATGACAGAGTTTGGTGGCAATGAAAACTAAGGCTAAGAAAAGTTTTTCGGGATGGGTGTATCGGGTTTCATAGTCCAAAAGAGTATGGCTTATGTAATAAACCACCTACTCCCTATGTTGTTCATCGAGATGAGCAAGCATGGCTCCCAAGGAATGATCAGTAGTTGAGATGTATAGGTAAAAATGTTGATCATATTTAGGTGGGATGAGTATGGGTGGTTGGAGAAGGTATTGTTTTAAGGCCTCAAAAGCTTTGTGACAATCATCATCCCATTTAAAGGAGACATCCTTTTTTAGCAAATGATGAAATGGTTGACATCAATCAGATAATTGTGAAATGAAATGGAAAATGGACTGAAACTTACCTTGTAGGCTACAGAGTTGTCAAAGCTTAGTAGGCAGAGGCATTTCTAGAATGGACTTGACTTTAGCAGGGTCAACTTCTATACCACATAGGGAAACGATAAATCCTAGGAGCTTTCCTGAGAGGACAGCGAAGACGCACTTCTTTGGCTGAAGGCGAACACAATATTTAATGAGACAGTCAAAGATGGTTTTGAGGATGGTAAGGTGCTCGGAGCGGCACTTAGATTTGGCCAAGATATCATCCACCTAATCTTCCAATATGTGATGCATGATGTCATGGTAGATGTAAGTCATAGACCGTTGATATGTGGCACCAACATTTTTAAGGCCAAAAGGCATGACTCGATAGAAGAAGGTCCCCCAAGGGGTGATGAATGAGGTTTTGTGTCGATCCTCTGGGGCAAGCAAGATTTGGTTATAACCTGAGAAGCCATCCATGAGTGATAGCATCTCATGACCAGCGGTAAGGTCAATTAGCTGGTCAATCCCAGGTAAGGGAAAGCCATCTTTTGGACATGCTAGGTTGAGGTCACGGAAGTCTGTGTAAATACGGAGTCCCCCTGTTACCCTAGTGATAGGGACAATGTTAGAAATCCAATGAGGATAATCAATAGGTAAGATGAAGGAAACATAAAGAAGGCATTGAAGTTCCTCTTTGACGAGAAAGGAAATGCGAGGGTGCATTTTCCTCAGCTTTTATTTAATGGGTTTGGCCTCGGGAATGGTTACGATATTATGGACCACTATGGTGGGATCAATACCAGGCATGTCTGCGTAAGACCAAGCAAAAGTGTGGTTATGATCTCTGAGAAAAGAAGTGATGGCTTCCTATTCAGTAACATCTAAAGATTGTCTGATCTTTAGGATGTGTGGGTCATCCTAAGTATGAATGTTGATCTCAATAGTTGATTCATTCAACATGGTTTGCATCTTAGAAGGTAATGATCGATGAATATATGAGTCTTCTATACCAAGGTAGGTGAGTATAGATTCATCATCCTGACACTGAACTACGTTAATTGAAGGTGTATCATCATCGATCATTTCAGGATACAGGAAGGGAAGAGTGGAAGGGGTCTCATCCTCGTGTTGATAAGTCAGAGGCCCCAAGGAAATGGTGTTTAAAAAAAAGTTATGAGGGATAGATTTAGGATCCATCGACTCTATTGGTGAGGGTGGTGATGAAGGTGGAGTGGGTGAAGAAGGTGGAGAAGAGATACTGTTGTTAATGAGTTCAATGCAGGATTGTTTGGTAGGTGGTTCAGGAAAACTGATACCACTACGGTCATTATGTTTATGGGTGGTACATGGAATAACGATATGGCGGCCTTTCTCGTAAAATTCAAAACCAAAACCCTTCCACGCACATCGGTGTAGGAAGGTGTGGGCGAAATGGCGATTGGTAAGTGATTGGAAGTCAACAGAAAAGGGGCAAGTTTGTGGCAGTGGTTCGGTTGTGTAAGCGGTAGTATCAAGTCCCCCATAGGTGAGACTAGTATGAAGGTGAGGAGGACCATCTAAGAGACATTCTCCTATATGGTGATCATAACGAGGGTGTTGGTGAAGACTTCCGTACTCTTGTGGAGTAAGGAATGTGTTGACACTATATAGGTGGTACTCCCCCAGAGTGAGGCATTGAAAAACACCTTCCAAGGGATCAGTGGTTGGTATGTAGGTAGTTGGAATGGATGATGTGTCAGAGGTTGATGTAGAGATGGATTTAACGGATTGGGAAACTGATGGGTTAGCTGTGGAGGTTATGGGAGTGGTAGGTAGGAATGCGGTAGAAGTAGCGGGTATGTGTGGAGGTGTAGGTGAAGAAGTAGTGGCTGTACTGGTAAGTGGAGGTGTAGGTGAAGAAGTAGCGGTTGTGGAGGTAGATGGCTTAATAGGTATGAGCACATCATTGGGTTGGTAAAGCATGTTGCATGTTTTAAAAGGTGATGGGTCAGCTGGAATGGTATAGGTGTGTCCTTTGTGTTCTAAACTTTACACAATGATGCAAAGTGGAAGGAACTCAACCCATGACATGAATCAAGTGTCTACCAAGCAACAGGTTATATTGAAATTCCCCCTCCAAGACGTAAAACAATTTTGGAACAGTGCGGGGGCCCACGTGAATGTGGAGGATGACAGTGCCTAGTGTAGAGGTGATAGCATCATTGAATGAACGCAACATGATAGGATGTTTATGCATGAAATTGTCAGGTATGCACATTTGAGCGAATGCATGGGATGAAATGATGTTAATGCTAGCACCCCCATCAATCATCACATGGCGTACCCGTATGTCATCGATGTGGAAAAATATGAAGAGGGTTGGGTCCAGGTCATCGTTTTGGTGTGGCACGATCTCTTCCTCTGAGAAGCTAAGGGAGGCCACTTGGTGAATAGGGTGGGGCAAAGATGAAGGTGGTAATTTGGTGAGAGAGGCTACATGATGGGGTGTGATAATGGAGGCTACAGGTGTAGGTTCATTGGGTAAAACCTCAATAGATTGAAGAACCTCCATGAGAGCTTGATGATGGGATTTTGAGGTTTGGATGAGGTCATATAGGGACATTTTGAGGGGAGAATGGTGTAATTGTTTGAGCATGGTGCGATGTGTGACGCCATTAGAAATGGGGTACGTGGGGCCATGGATAGTGATTTTAGGTATGGGTGTAGATGGTATGTTGGGTATAGGATTGGTTGGTGGGTCAATTGCCTTTTCTTTACCCTTATCCTTCTGAGCATGTGTAGTGATGTGAATCATGTTGATTTGAGGGGAGTTATGAAATGGAGAAGGTGTAGGGTGAGTGGTATAACGACATGACGGGCAAAAACCTACCAGAGGAGAAAAACCCTGTGAGGTGAGTTGGACACAATGACATTTGGGTGGTGGCGTGGCAAGTTCTCTGATGCGAACCATGTTAATTTCAAATCTTGGGGGTGGCTCTAGGAGCTGTGAGGGTGGAGTTTGTGGTTGTTGAGTGGGTAGTGTGGGAATGGGTGTTGGTGAAGCAAGATCCTCGTCGAGAAGGTCATCATCGTCAAAGTTGGCTTCTGGGGGACACAACTAGATAAGGATGGTTTTCAAGGCCTTGTAGTTCTCCACATCGTGCCCTGGCACACAATGGTATGCACAAATTTTAGTATCATCAAACCCTTTTGGCTTGGGTTTGAGGGGGTCATAAGGCTTGAGTGGCGGTAATGTGATGACAGAAGTCTCAAGGAGGTTGGTTAAAATTTTGTTATAAGACCCTGCTAGTGGATCGTAATGGGAAGTGAGTGTGGGTTTGGGTGTAGCTATGGTTGATTGTTGAGGAACAAATTTTGGAAGAGAAAGAGCAGGTCGTGCTATGGTTTTGGGTGCTGACATGGTTTTGGGTGTCATTTATGCTTGTTTAGGTAGGGGTATAGCAGATGGATGGGTAGGAGGGTGTGTGGTTGTTTTGAATACCTTATTGTGGGGTAGTGGAGTTTTTTTTTGGGTTGCACCCTCTTGGGTAAAGGTGATGTGGGTGTATGAGGTCTAGAAGGAAAGGTAGATGGGGGAAGAGGATGAGTTACCCACAAGGATAACGGGGGTGCTATGAAGTAGAGGACGCGAGTCGTACTTGGGGTGTGAGAGATAGCGACTTAAGTGTAGTTGGTAGTGAAGCAATAACTGAGGGTATTGGAGGTATGGGTGGTAAAGATGCTACAAGTGTGGGTGTAAGTCATGTTGGGCATCTGGGTAGGTTAGAGGTTTGTGAGGAAGGAATGGGTTGTTGTGTTTTTGGTTTATTGGTGGGTGGAGGTTTCTTGACCATGTGGGGAAGCTGAGATCCTAAGACGGATAGGACAGGTGCAGGTGTGATTGGCGCAGTCGGGGTATGAGTTCTATGGGTGTGGTGCTTCTATTTGGGTGTCAGAGTAGGTGTGGTGTTGTCTTTGGAGGATGTAGCTAAATCCAGTTTGATAGGTGGATGAGTAAGGCTGGTAGTCGGGGTGACCCCTAAAGTGGTAATAGGTTTAGTCAAGGATGATGTCATAGGTGTGGGTTTGGGTTTAGATATAGATTGGGCTATGGGTAAGGATGTGGTTTGAGCTATGACATGTGTTGTGGAAGGAGTTGTGATAGAGGTGGTTGTGTTTGGTTTGATTGGTCGAAATATTTTTGGGTAGATAGTGGAGGTATCAGCAAGTGACCTTTGCATCTACGTTGAGACAGGAAGCAAAAGGCGTCCCCATAGTAAGGCTCTATCCACATAATCTAAGTGATCGGCCAAATGCAAGAATGACACGTCTGTAGGTGGAGTTGATGAGGACCTAATGGAAATTCCCGTAAAATGTGTCTTAGAGAGGGGAAATTGGCTAGCTTTAGCTTTCGTGGGTAAGAGAGCCAAAAGTAGGTCTGCAGGATTTTGGGTAGCGGATGGAGAATGCTCACCAAGAGGCAAGGGTATCTCAACTGGGTCTATGGTAGGTGTAGAAGGTGATGGAAGCTCCTCTACAAGTGGAGGAATGGATAGGTGCTCCTCTGTGGGTGGAGGAGGTAATGGGTGCTCCTCTATGGGTGGAGGAGGTACTGTGGGTAAAATTTCTCTAAGTGGAGAAGCCAAAGGTGAGATGGTCTCGATGTTAGCGGAAGACTCCTCCATAGGTGATGAAGGAGATGAAAGATGTTCCTCTGTGGGTGAAGGAACAGGGGAGGTTGGTTCTGATGTGGAAGGAGGATTTTGGGCTAGGATTTCCTCTATGGAAGGAATGTGAGGTAATTGGGAGGTGACAGGTATGTCATTAAAGATAGTGTGGACCTCGCGGGTATGGGTATCATGAGTTGAGGTCTCACCGGTTTGATCAGATGAAGGGGCATGGTTGGGAAATGGTTTCTTGAAGATGTGTAGGTTTTGGTTGGCAGGTGCATTAGGATTATCCATGGTTAACTCACCTTTCTCGAGCATTTCTTGGACAATATTTTTGAAAGTGATGCACTTGCCGTCACTATGACCCTTTACTCGATGATAGTTACAGAAGTCATGTTCTCTATACCATGTGGGCATGGGGTGAGTAGGCTCAAAACCAGTGTGTGGTTTGATGGGTGGAAGAGTGATGGCTACAACTTTGATAAGATTTTCTAAGACAGAAGAGTAAGGTTCCCCAATTGGGGTGTATTTTTGCTGATCTCGTCTGAATTGAAAAGTTTGGATGGGTGAGAGATTAGATGAGGGGGTAGCCTAATTTGACAGATGAGCTAGGCTGGCCTTGAGTACCACTGCATTAGCGGTGCCCTTAGCCTTTGAATAATTGTTTTGTGGTTTGGAAGAAGAAGAGGTATCATTTGACTTGAATGCCGAATTCTTATTGCGTAATTGGATTTTCTTCTCTTCGATGGCCCTGAATCTCTAACTTTTGTGCCATAGTGAATGCTTCATCGAATGTTTAGAAGGTTTGGACCTGCAAGGTCGGTGAGATATGTCTAGCACAAGCCCATGTGAAGATCTCAATGAGTTTTTTTTATGGCAGTTAGAAGGTGAGTTGGTTGATCAAGCTACGCCAGCGAGTGGAAAAATCTGCAATAGATTCATCCTCATACCAACGCGTAGAGTATAGGTCAGTCATGGTAACCTTCTTGACGATATTGATAGAGAAATGATCCAAGAAGGCTTGGGCTACCTGATTGAATGAGAATATGGAGTGTCTAGGTAACCCACTATACCAATCTAATGCAGGTCTAGTCAGAGACATGGGAAAGGTTCTCAAGAGCAAGGCATCATCGTGAGCGATCAGATAACACCCATGTTTGAACGACCGCAAATGCTACTGTAGGTCTTCTTTGTTATTGAAACGATTGAATTTAGGAATTTCCCAATGCACGGGGTATGGGCAGATAGGAATGGATGGGTGGATGGGCTCATTGCAAATCTCGTCATAGGTGAGAGTGTTGCGGGAGCCGGAAACCGATGCCTCTAATGTCTGCATCTTGTCCAACATCAATTTGATTAGGTCATTGGTAGGTTACGATGATTGGGTGCCTCCTGTAGCATGAGAGGGTTGGTTTTGGGCATATAATGGGGGTGGCACTCCAGTGTATGGTGCTGCCATGTAGGTTGATTGGGAAGAAGACAGTGAAATAGGGGGTACGTACCCTGAGTGAATAATGGAGGAAACGAGAGGCTACTGATAGTATGTATATGGAGGTGGAAGGATCATGGTAACCCTAGTGGCAATGGGAGTTAACGATTGTGGAATGGAAAGGACCATGTTCTGAAAAGGGGTACGGGTCACCGACATAGGAGGTGGTAGTGTAGCTATGGGTATGTGTGAGACATTAGGGGTGGATGAGGTTGTGTTTTGGGTAGTTTTTGAGGGTATGGTGGATGTGGTGGGGGTAACGGAGGTGGTAGACGTGGAAGTCATAACGGGTATAAGACCTAGCTATGAAACGATTGGGGGTAAGGTAGATGCGGACAACACAGAGCTAGATGGGGCTGATGCAGGAGTGGGAGCGAGAGTTGGGGGGATAGTTACGAGCATGCCGTATATCAATTGACTCAAGGCATCTCGAGTGGATGAGTGGGAAAGGTAAAACTACAAGGCGATAGGGTTTTGGTCAAGGAGTCGTGTGAACTCCTCATCTCTGGTAGCGATAGTGATAGGCTGGATGGGATCCATGGATAGTGATAAAATGGAAGGTGGTGAAGGACTAGGTGGGAGTGGTTGACAACTAGCATGAAATACGAGTGTGCTTGCTTGTCTTCGGGTCAGCACAATGTGAACCAGTACTGATTAGGTAAGGTTGTTTCTCTGTAAATGACACAAAAAAAAACAAGAACAGGTGAATCTAATGGTAAAAAGTGTATTCGGTACCACATGTAGGTTGGAAAGTGAAACAAGCTAACTGATGCCGGTTTGGGCCAACCAACGCCGGTCATGGGTAACCGCTACCGATCACTGTAGAAAATGGTCAGTGAGTGAAAAACTAGGTAGAAAGTCGAATCTGACAGGTATGCCAAATCTGATGGTGTTTTACAGTGTCAATGGGAATGATGGAAGTGATAGGGACTGTGAAAAGTGGAAGAAAATGAATAAAATGTCCTTTTGGGTAGGTTAACAAAAGGACGTATAACCGACGTCGGTTGGGTATAACCGACGACGGTCGGAGGGTAACAAATGACGGTTATTGTGAAAATGAAACAATGATGAAAGAAAAGTGGTTGTGAATTAAAATCTGATGTAGAATCAGACCCAAAATTCTGAGAATGATGACAATATGGTCCAAGCACACTCAGGTGAAGCTGGAATACACCAGTTGTGATGAGGAGCATGCAAGGATGAATAAGAAAAATGAAGAACGTGATCTCTCACCTCAAAACGCAAGCCAAGCAGAAACACTAAGAAAAATGAGATCCTAGGAGTGCCTTTTATATTATGTTTGTTTAGCTTATGCTATTTAAGGATTGACACATGAATTGTGAAATAGGATTTTTTGGTGAGGATGGCTTCCTACAAAGAAGGATATCTATAAGGTGAGGTTTCAGGTATGTTATGGTGGGGGTGGGCCTCGCTCTGAAGTATGACTCGACAGAGCAGTGAGCTGGGTGCCCACTGTGCCATGATCGTGTGATCACCTACAACTTCTTCCAGGTAAGATGTTGTTTAATAATGTGTGTATTTTCAATTTTTTGAGCTTTGGTAAGACTCAGAGAGAGATAAAGAGAAAGAAAGTGCTTTCTATGGTTCGTTTTTCAACCATCAGCTGGTCATGACTTCCAGCGTATAGGTTGCCCTCAATTAATGTGAGCTAATGTGATAAATTAGAATGGAATGCACTTATTTTAAATCCCAAATCGAAGTGTGAAGTTGGATGACATAATAAGATGAAGAGGAAGAGGGATTCTCTTTCACTACAATGTAGAAAACACGAAGAAATGGTTCTTGTTAATTACACCAAAAGAAAGGTTTCCTTTAGAGCAAATAGAAAGAAAAGGTGGGTTACCAAGGAAGAAAATTAATGTGTATGCTTTTTAGAAGGGAAACAAACACACCACTTTTCCTAGGAATGAATATAATGCAAGGAAACCCGAATGGGTCCCACCAGGTGTGACAAAATGTTTCACCTAATTCTAGATCGTTTCTTTGAAGTATTGACGAAACAAATAGGGTAACGAGCATAGGAGGAATACCTGTTCAAATGTTGGTTGATGGGTTGTTGCGTGCGTATGAATTATGAATCCATAGCTGATTGTGAGAGATTCCTTTTGGCTAGGAGGAACTACCTGTAATGCAAAGAAAGACCACCAGAAAAAGTTAAACAATATATGTAGTGAACTGCCTAGCGTATGCTAGATCTAGGAAGTGTGATACTTCCTAGATGGTTTTCAGTCCACTGTTTTAAACAATTTAACGTGGTAAATAAGGCAAATCCTATTGTAGTTTGAAATGATTTAGGTATCTCACTTAAAACACAATAAGATATAGATCTAATCTAACAAGATAGGTTAGAATAGGGTCCGAAGTTCAAATAACTGGTTCTGGGTCTCTGCAGGTTTGACAGAGGTCTCATGTAGATCACAAGTGAATGAGGGTGAGAGGGAATTAGGTGGATAGGTCATTGTTCTAGGTTGTATGGGAAAATATAGAGACCGATGTTGGTTAAGGGTGACCGATGGCAATTAGATATAACTGGCGTCAGTTAATATGGAGTTTTGGGAATGCCATAGGATGGGTTTTGGGTCTCCTTTGTGATTGCATAGAGGATCTTGGTTGGTCAGGATGAGGTATTGGGTGATTTAGGAGGGATTTGGAAAGGTTTTAATGGGTATATGGAGGGGGAATGTTGAAGGAGGTCAATGTATGGCTAGGTAAGCAATAGATGATAATATAATGATGAAATGGAATGAACCAGAGAAGTATAACATTTACTTACTTGGATTCTGGTCCTGGATGTCTGTAAGTGAGGGATAGAGGTGTTGATGAGAGGTTTGAAGGCTGTAGGTGATCACCAACTGAAGTTAATCTTCTGCATGGGCTGCATGTACATTCCTCTTTGCTTGGTTAGATCAGATCATTGCTGGGATGGCTGTGTAGGAAAAGATGCTTGATCTCCTTCCTTATATGCATGTTCTCACTGGAATTCGCTCTTAGAAGATGTGATATCTCTTTAGAATGTGCTAATGTTCGCCAAATTTTCCAATCTTTTTCCAACCTTGAGAATAAGCTTTTTTTGGGGTTAAAATGGTTACCAACGACGGTTTCATCTTAACCAACGACGGTTAGGGGTAACTGGCGTCGGTCAAGGTGGGATTTCCTAGGTTTACTAAACTAGGGAGATCCTCTTGATTTCCTCAGATCTCGTACCATTAACCCACGGATTAGACTGGGAGCTTCTTGTAAGCATGTGGGAATGTGGTTAGAGAGAATGTAGGCATTGATTTTTAGGTAAGTCTTTGTTAGTTATGTCAACTTACTAAGAATAGGTTTTAGGGTGAGTTGGCTTGGTGAGGTGTCTAGGTGAAGTGTATTTGTGGATATTATTTAAATTAAGATATTGAAATAATAAATATAGTGAGGATAATGAATTAATTTAATTTAATCAATTAAATTAATATTAGTGAGGTGAAAGGGGCCATGGCTAGGTGAATATGATGAAGGGTGCTTGTTTGTAGAGGGACCATGGGAGTGTGACCTAATTTTAGTGTCTACACTCCTAACAAGAGGATTTCCTAGAATAGCCATGATTTACATCCATGTAGTTTGTGTGATGATTCAATCTCTAGAAACTTTTCTTCTAAATTTTTTATTTTGTATTTTATGACCCTGAGGTTGTTTTTAGGTGCAGATGCTGCAAAATCTGGCCCACGGTGGGCACCAAAAATTGTTGGGGAGAAAATTTTTCTTGTGGACAAATTGGTGGGTTTCAAGCCAATGCTATGGGAATATAAGTCCCTCTACTTGAACGGTGCAACTTTCATATGTGCATGCATGAAAAAGTGGATTTCAATGGTGGCCTTTCAATTAGAGATCCAACAGGGGAACTCCACTGACCCTGTGGTAAAGCTAGCAATGTCACACTAGAGAAGAAACTTTGTCTTGGAAAGGGGAAGGGGAGTGGGAATGGAGGTAGGAGAAAACTAATTTTGTGAGTAGAATATCAGATGCCCAAACACATTAACGAGAAATTTCATTTACATGCATTTATAGTCAGAAGAAAAACAAATCCGAAGGAGGAACTACAAGACCAAATGAAACTCATTGGTCGTAAAGTACCAATTAATTCCTCAATCAAAGAGGTAAAAATTCCTTCTTTTATTATTGAAGCTCGAGCATAGTTTTTACATAGCTTGAGAATGGAAGAAATTTGAGGAAGAAGAGAAAATAAAAGAAGAATGGCATTTTTCATCTTTTCCAGGTACAGAGCACTCTGGTCTTTTTGAAATCAATCGCCAACCCCTTGGAATGGCTTCGAGAAGCCATTATATTCTTCACAAGAAACCATTACAACTTTACAAATCCTCAACGCCTTTTCAAATTCCTCTGTTCTGAAGAAAATGCTCATGGCGGGTTAAAAACTAGACCTTCCAAAGCAACCGTTACATTCAATTTGCCAGTTTAAATATAGACCATTTGATTTGCTCCTCTAACTCTGAAATTGGGTCGTCCATGTGGCAGGAAGTGATTGGAGTAGTCACAGAGGAAGCCTTTCGCATTTTGTGATTTTTTATGAGATTTGGCAATTTGGAACAAATTGGCCAGTAGCCTCACTTTGACTTTTCAACTTAGACACGTGGCACATTCTTATTGGAAATGGAATCATGGCCTTTTTCTCACCATTTTAACCTTTTTTGGGAAAAAGCTCAAAAACACAAATTCCTCTGTGGACCCGCTGCTCTGATTGAACTCTTGACACGTGGCATCCTCTAATTGGAAATGGGGTCGTAGCCCTTTTCTCACCATTTTAACATTTTTGGAAAAAAGGCTCAAAAACTCAAATCCCTCTGCCGGCCTGTTCTTCTGCTTTGACTCTTCAACAGTGGGTTTCACCTTTGATTTTTTCCCTGTGGGCTCAAGCTTTGAATTTTTCCTTGCTAGCCTAACCGGGGCTATGGGTTACTTTTTATTTTTTTTCCTTTTTTTACAAAGAGGATCAAAATCTCAAATCCCCCTGATGGCCCGCTCGTCCGCTTTGACTTTTCAACAACGGGCTTTGCCTCTCCAATGAATCTGACCACGTGGCGATCTGGCACTAATTTGGTAATTGGCCCTTTCTGCCCCACCTTCAGAATTATGTTGTTGCGACACATGGAGC
Source organism: Taxus chinensis (assembly GCA_019776745.2). Taxonomy (NCBI): domain Eukaryota; kingdom Viridiplantae; phylum Streptophyta; class Pinopsida; order Cupressales; family Taxaceae; genus Taxus; species Taxus chinensis. The sequence goes on from CM034151.1 coordinate 40,875,684, forward strand.
CGTCCGCTGAGCCTTCCATACTTAACCAATTTTACCTTCATTTTGTACTTGGGACACGTGGAAAGTACGTGCTTAATTGAAGATTGTCCCTTGGACCCTACCCTTAGATTTGTATCGTTGCAACACGTGGCTACTTTTGTTCGATTTTGAAGTATGACCAAACCACATCTAATCAAAGAGACCCACGTATCACTCAGGGATGCTGAGGAAAAATTTGATGGGGAAAGAAATGCCCATCATTCCTGACTATGGAAAAAATACACAGAGGAAGAGAACTTCATCATTTTGAGTCTAATTTTTGAATTTCCTTCGCGAGCTGGAGGCATGGAGGTAAAACAATGATTTGATGACTGTAGCCATAGAACAAGCAAACAATTTTTATCACAAAGGAGATTGTAAAGAGGATATTTCGTGCATAGACTAGGAGATGTATAATTTCTCAAAATGAGCAAAACAAAAATTTAAATAGCATTACGGCACGACTTTTGCTAATTTCTTGAATCTCTAACTTGGCTTGAACACCAACGAAGGGCATGAGCTCAAAAAAAATTGAATTTGGCTATGAAAATGTAGAGTAGTTTTCAAGATACAACAACTGGCTCCAGCTTGGGGACATGGCGTGAACTGGGCATGGCTAGGGCACAACATGAGGATCCAGAATCTCAAATTTCAAAACATATTACGTTGACCAGTGCCTTATCCATTGGGCCTTGTAGAGTCATGTACAATTCCAATAAATAATGGGAGAAGGAGGAAACACACAAGTAAAACCACACACAACAAAAACCAAAACCAAAACCACACAACAAAAAAGGGAAACACACCAGGAAAATACCCATGGTACAAGGCGGGGGACAACCCGCTTTCACTCATGATACAGTTTCAAGTATTGCCCACTTCGAGGTAATTACAATGGCATTCCATCCAAGTATGAGAGGAGAAAAACATTCTCACCACAAGCTCCATGAATTTGGAATGGACCCAGCCACAATGAATCAAACTTTCCATGGTTGTGCTTTGGTTCTCTTCTCTTGTCCCATAGCAAGATAAAATCTCCAACTTTGAAATTCCTTTCTTTGGTCTTCTTGTCAAAAAAATTCTTCACTTTCAACTTATGCTCTTTAATTCTATCCACCACTTGGCATCTTCTTTCTTCCAGAGTTTCCAGGAAGAGGTTCCTCTTGTCAATGGAGTCTTTGTATTGACTGTCTTCTATTTCTTACAGCAACTTGAGAGCTGACATCTCAATTATGATGGGAATCTCTGCCCTAACTTCATACAACATTTGGAAATGTGACATACCTATTTCCTTCTTAGGAGTGATCCTATCAGCCCACAATGCATCATATAAATTCTTGTGCTAGTTCCTTTGATTCTCATCTACCAGCTTGCGAACAATCGTCACAATGTTCTTGTTGCTTGACTCAACTTACCCATTTCCCTGTGGGTAGTAGTAAGAAGAGTGGGATAGGGATATTCCAAAGCCATAACAAAAATCTGTGAGCTCCTTGGAAGAGAAATAGGTTGCATTGTCTACAACAATTTTCTTTGGTATTCCAAAATGAACAATGATATTCTCCTTGATGAAGTTACAGACTGTTTCAGAGTTGGCGTGCTTGGTTGGGATGGATTCCACCCATTTAGTGAAGTAATTAGTTGCAGTGAGTACATAAGTATGCCCTACACTAGAATGAGGATTCAGAACACCAATGAAATCTAGCCCCCACTACTAAAATGGTTCCTCAATTACCACAGGCCTGAGTGGAAATGCAGCTAGTTGTGATTTCCTAACAAATTGTTGGCATGATTTGCATTTGGAAACCCAATCCTGAGTGTCTGCAAATATGGAGGGCCAATAATATATCCCTTTAAGGATCTTATGTGCATTGACTATTGCTAAGAAATTTCCACCACAAGCTTGATCATGATATGCCATGAGCAACTTTTCTTACTACTCCTTATCTACACACTTGAGGAAACAACCATCTAGGCCTCTCTTGTAAAGTGCATGATTCTAGATCACAAACTTGGTTTCCTTTAGCTTGAGTGTCCTTCTTTGTTTGTAATCCAGATGAGGAAGGAATTCTCCATAAGTGAGGTAGTAAGCAATATCAACATACCACTCATCAGTAGTGGTGACAAAGAGAACTTGTGGACTATCTCCTAAATAGGTTGAGCAAACACCATCCTTTTCTCCCTACTGAGCCTTGAGATCTTCATCATCAGCAATCAGCTGACATAAACCCTTTCCTCCACTAGATTAGAGGGCCTAATATCCAAGTCATACTCTTGGGTCTTTGCAATCCAACTTCCTCTCTTAGCCCTAGGATCTTGTTGAGTCAAAATGGACTTGATTGCACTTCCAGGGACCATCACCACTATATGGGAATCGAGAATGTAGAATCTGAAATTTTTAACAGCTTTAACCACCACGTAGGCATGCTTCTCTAGTTGGTTGTACTTTATCTCATGATTTTTCAAAGGACAACTCATGAAAGCAATGGATGCTTCCAAACCTTCATCATTTTTCTAAACAAGGACAATAGAGAGTGTATGTTCTAATGCATAGCAATATATGATGAACTCCTTGTTGAAATATGGAGATACAAGAGTTGGAGCTTTGGCAATGGCTTTCTTGATATCCTCAAATGTTGTTTTTCCTTACTTATTCCACTTGAAACTTGCTTGAGGCTTCATCATGAAAGTTATATGCTTGGTCAGTTAAGAAAACTCAGGCACAAAACGATGAAGGAATTTTACCTTTCCAAAGAATGAATGAACTCCCTTCTTGTTGGTTGGTAAGGCTAGTGCTTGGATAGCTCTAATCCTCTCAGGATCAATGCGTGCTCCATGTTTGTTCACAATCTGTCCTAGCAAGTTACCTTCTGTGAGTCCAAAAATGCACTTCTTTGGATTTAGAGAAATGCCATGTTTCCTACACCTTATAAGGACTTGCTCCAAATGACAGATATGACCTCCCCTCCTCTTTGATAAAACCATGAGGTCATCAAGGTAAATAAAAATGCAATATTTCAAATCTTTGAAGGCCAAGTCCATTGCTCTCTGGAAAGTGGCCCCAACATTGATCAAGCCAAATGGCATTCTATTGTAGGCAAAAGTGCCCCAAGAAGGTTATTTTGTTGCAATCCTCTTTTGCCACCTTGATTTGGTTGTACCCTTAGAATCCATCAAGCAAAGAAAGCATTTTAGATCCAGTGACTGCTTGCAAAATATGATCCATGATTGGAAGAGGGTAGTTGTCCTTAAGAGATGCCTGATTCAAATTTCAGAAGTCTACACAAATCCTTATTTCCTCATTCTTCTTCCTTATTGGCACAATGTTAGCCACCCATGTTGAATGGTAGATGGGGAAGATGATTATAGCATTAAGCATCTTTTCCACCTCTTCTTTGATAACATCAGCAATATTTGGATTGTAGGGCTTTTGTTTTAGCTTGAAGGGCTTATCTCCTTTCTTCAAAGGAATGGAGTGATGCATTTCCTTTGGATGAAAAGATTTGAGTTCCTCATAGTAGTAGGCCAATACATCTTAGTAATTTTTTAGTAGAGAAAAAAAATTTCTCTTCTCCTCTGGTGAGCAGCATTTAACAATTTTAACCATCCTTGGATTCTCTGAAGTGCCAAATTTTTCTTGATCAAAATCAGATGGACACCGGGAAGACTTTTTTTCTTCTCTTGGATGAACTTGTCATGCTTGTCAAAGAGATCTTCCAAAGAAACTATGACTTTGGGAATTTTGTTTCCTTTCAGTTTGATTACTCCCTCTTCATCAATTCCCTCAATTGCTTCTTTCTATTCTTTGGGGACTGATTCGCAATGTGGGTTTTTACTTCCTTCAAAGAAAATATTATTGAATTTATCCCATTCTTCTAAGAAGGGTAGGATCTGATTGTCATCATTGAAGACTTGCCAGTGATTTGCATTGTCTAGTACACTAGGTCTGAACACCATCTCAATAGTCATTTTATCCTTGCCAAAAGAAGGATGAGGTGTCACTAAGGAAGCTGACACTACTAGAGAATCAACCTTTTCATTCTACTCCCTAGAGAAAGCTTCAATGGAGAGTACATCAAAAGATTCAATACAGTCCCACACTCTATTTCTATAGTGCCTGAGCCTTGGATTTTTCACCTGATATTTTTGGCAGACCTGCTTCACCACAATCTCTACATCACCTTTGCACCTCAGCTTCATGATTCCCATGTCCTCTGATACATTCATGCCTAAGAGAAATGCTTCATACTCTGCAGTATTGTTTGTATTATCAAATTGCAGCTTGTAGGCAAAAGGATATACCTCATTGGAGGGAGAGTATAATACTACACCAGCTCCTGAACCTGCTCTAGAATGACTTCCATCAAACTCCATTGTCTATATTTGGTCTTCTTCTTCATCCATGAGAAGTGGTGAGTTCTCCTCTTTTTCTGATGTGAGGAAGTAGTTTCCTAGCCCACAATATTGAAAGAGAATTTTTGCTTTTGGATCATCTGACTTTTGTACTATGAACTTCATTTTTCTTACTGGCAGCAGCTTCTTCCTTTCTCCTTTCATTGGGATAGTTGTAGATGACCAATACATTTTTATTTATCCACCTATATCTCTGTAAAAACTTCTACTCAATAGCATGCCAAAAGATGTTGGGATGTCTACCACCAAAATGGTCAAGAGTGTCTTCTTGTCAGGGTTATCAGCTAGTGCAACCTGAGCATCCTTAATCCTTCCTACCAATGGAAATTGTTTAGATTCCATTGAGTAGCATGTGTAATTTACCCGAGTCAAAGTGGGGCCAAGAGAATTTGTAACTTTTTCTGGCATCACATTATCTGAGGCTTCAGAATCTATAATGCAATTGTTTAGCTGGAAACCTTTGATGAGAAGTGACAGGTAAAAAGGATCAACTCTATTGGTGGTGGAGGCACTGAGGGCTAGCATGTTTTGAGAAGATGGTGTGGATGGTGTGGGAAGTAAGCCTTTAGAATTAGAGATTGAGTATGAAGAGTTACCACCCTAGACTGCCTTAATGAATCTGTCAAATTGGGCATTAGATGTTTGTAGGTATTTAATTTTAGAGAGTTGGAATTTAGTTTTGCTAGCATGCTCTACAAATTCAAATGAAGTTATGGTAGATGGGGACTTAAATGGAAGATGTGTCATTACTAATGGTGTTGGGTTAATCTTTTCAAATGTAGCAATTGTCTTGGAAGGAGATGGGGGTCTAGTCTAGCCTTTAATTGAAATTTAGATGTTCTTACAAAACCAACGTTTAGGAGATAATTGATCTTAGCAACTTTTGAGTTCAGAGAAGAATCAAATAACTTGGCACAGTAGTGTGATCCTTGACAGCTAGTGAATCTGATTTCTCTCTAGTTGATTCCATGGAAACTAGTAATATTGATTCCTTATTGATGATCTTGTTTAGTGGAGGCTTTGAAGAGCTATCTTCTTTGTTCTTCCTACTCTTAGTTACAGCTGCTGAGGCTGAAACACCATTCTTGGATTGTGCACGAGTGAAAACAACACATGAAAAACTTAGAGCTTCTTCATCACCTTCCTCCTCATCATCAATGTATTCAATCATGTCATTGTGAATGCAAACCTCTTCAATTTCAAGATAGTTTTCATAGTCATCCATGCTTTCTTCTTCATTTTCCTCAATGTATGTTCCTTCTTCTGGTTCCCTAGTGTCATAGGTGGCATTGACTTGTGGCACTTCAAGAGAAATCCTATGAGAAGGTGTAGAAATTCTTGGTCTATCAAGAGGATTTGGTCTCCTTGGAGCATTCCTCATTGTGATTTGTGACAACTTCTTCTTCAAATAAACTATGTCATTTTCCATTTTTTGGAACATTGGATCAGTGGTGATTGAATTTGAAATTTGACCTTTTTACTTCCCATTTGGTCCTTTCACTTTGCCAGAAATAATTAGATCATCATCAGTCTCAACTATAAAGTCTTGAACTTCCCTCAATGTTCTCGGTTGGGCTCTTCTGAGGAAGAAACCAACTTATGATGGCAAAGCACTGATGAAGGACCTTTTCAAGTTGTTTTTAGGGGGGACCAAATCTTTTTGGATCCTTCTTGTCAACCTATCATATCTTGCTACAAAATATCTCATTGATTCAGAGGTCTCCTTCTTCATCTAAACCAATTAGACTAGTAGATCCTGACAATCTTCTGTGCTCTTGAAGCTATGTTTAAATGTACCTTTTATATCTTCCCAGCATGTGACAGATCTTTGGGGAAACATGTAGAACCATTCAACAACTCTTTCTTGGAGTGACTCCACATAGAGCCTAACTAAAAATTCTCCATCTTCAACTCCCAACACTCCTCAAGCAGTCATGAATGCTGCTACATGTTCTTCAGGGAGCTGAGAACCATCCCCTTTGAATTTTGGGAAGTTATTTCTTAATCCTCTTGGGAGCTCATGAAGTGGTTGTGGAAGAGCAAGTGGACCAGTATTTCTTCCCCATGGCATGTTAGGCCTGCGTACTTCATCTTCATGATCACCCATTCTATTCCTGTTTCTAGCCTCCAATCTTGCTAAGGCTAATTCTGTTGCTTCTCTTTCTTCTGCTTCAATTTGGAGTCTTTCTATTTCTTCAAGTTGATCCCTTATCTCATCTTCAACTCTTGCCTCTCTTTCAAGATCTTCAAATGTGGGATCAATTTGTCCTCCTTTCCTCAGTTTCTGGGTGTATCTTCTATCGGCTAGCTTGAAAGTTTATGCTCTTCTCTGGGGTGCTAGAATTTTTCTCTTCCTTTCCAATTTGGTAGCACGTTCCTCTTCTAGGTCCAGAATCCTTATGGCAATGAAGTAATGATTGACACTTTGTCTATTATGCCAAATAGATTCTCTCAGATCAGAAGCAATGTCTTCTTGGATGTGAAAGAGTAAATTAGGTTTCTCAATAGGAAATTGGTGAGAAAAATTCCTCTGCAAGACCCAATGGATAAGGCACTTGTCAACAGATCCTCATGTCATGCCCTAGCCATGCCCAGTTCACGCCATGTCCCAAAGATAGAGCCAGTTGTTGTCTCCCGAAAACTACTCTACATTTTCATAGCCAAATTCAAATTTTTTGAGCTCATGCCCTTCGTTGGTGTTTAAGCCAAGTTAGAGATTCAAGAAATTAGCAAAAGTCGTGCCCTAGAGCTGCTTAAACCTCTATTTTTCTCATTTTTAGAATCCTCCATTTCTCGATCTGTGCACGTAATATCCTCTTTGCATCCTCCATTCTTGATCAAAATTGTTCACTTCTTCTATGGCTTGGGTCATCAAATCATTTTTTTTCCTCCATACCTCCGGCTAGCAAAGGAAATTCAAAAATTGGACTCAAAATGACGAAGTTCTATTCCTCTGTGTATTTTTTCCACAGTCGGGAACAATGCTCAAAAATTACTGGCAAGAAAATTTATCTTGTGGACAAATTAGTGGGCTTCAAGCCAACACTATGGGAATCTAAGTCCCTCTACTTGAATGGTTCAACTTCCGTATGTGCATGCATGAAAAAAGAGGATTTCAATGGTGGCCTTTCGACCAGAGATCCAACAGGGGCACTCCACTGACCCTGTGGCAAAACTAGAAATGTCTCAATAGAGAAGAAACTTTGTCTTGGAAAGGGGAAGGGGAGTGGAAATGGAGGTAAGAGAAAACTAATGTTGTGAGTAGAATATCAAATGCCCACACACATTAATTAGAAATTTCATTTACATGCATTTATAGTTAGAAGAAAAACAAATCCGCAGGAGAAGCTACAAGACCGAATGAAACTCATTGGTCACAAAGTACCAATTGATTCCTCAATCAAAGTGGAAAAAATTCCTTCTTTTATTATTGAAGCTCAAGCAGAGTTTGTACATAGCTTGAGAATGGAAGAAATTCGAGGAAGAAGAGAAAATAGAAGAAGAATGGCATTTTCTATCTTTTCCAGGTATAGAGCACTTTGGTCTTTTTGAAATCAATCACCAACCCCTTGGAATGGCTTTGAGAAGCCATTATATTCTTCACAAGAAACCGTTAAAAATTTACAAATCTTGAATGCCTTTTCAAATTCCTTTGTTGTGAAGAAAACGCTCATGGCGGGTTAAAAACTAGATCTTGCAAAGCAACCATTAAATTCAATTTGCTAGTTTAAATATAGACCATTTGATTTGCTCCTCTAACTCTGAAATTAGGCCGTCCACGTGGCAAGAAGGGATTGGAGCAGTCACGGGGAAGCCTTTCGCATTTTGTGATTTTTTGTGAGATTTGGCAATTTGGAACAAATTGGCCTGCAGCCCCGCTTTGACTTTTCAACATAGACACGTGGCATGTTCTTATTAGAACTGGGATCATGGCCTTTTTCTCACCATTTAAACCTTTTCTGGGAAAAAGGCTCAAAAACACAAATTCCTCCATGGACCCACTGCTCTGATTAAACTCTTGACATGTGGCATCCTCTAATTGGAAATGGGGTTGTGGCCCTTTTCTCACCATTTTAACCTTTTTTGGAAAAAAGAATCAAAAACTCAAATCCCTCCGTCTACCCGCTCTTCCGCTTTGACTCTTCAATGGCAGGCTTTACCTTTGAATTTTTCCCTGTGGGCTCAAGCTTTGACTTTTTCCCTGATAGCCTGAGTAGGGCTATGGGTTACTTTTTAATTTTTTGCCTTATTTTACAAAGAGGCTCAAAATCTCAAATCCCCCCGATGGCCCACTCATCCGCTTTGACTTTTCAACGGTAGGCTTTGCCTCTCCAATGAATCCAACCACGTGGTGATCTAGTACTGATTTGGTAATTAGCCCTTTTCTTTCCCACATTTGGAATTACGTCATTGCGACACGTGGAGCCGTCTACTGAGCCTTCCATACTTATCCGATTTTACATTGATTTTTTACTTGGGACACATGGAAAGCCCTCGCTTAATTGAAGACTATCCCTTGCACCCTGCCCCTCGAGTTACATCATTGTGACACGTGGCTACTTCCACTGGATTTTGAAGTATGACCAAATTGCATCCAATCAAAGAAACCCACGTATCACTCAAGGATGCTGAGGAAAAATTTGACGGGGAAAGAAACGCCCATCATTCTCGACTGTGGAAAAAATACACAGAGGAAGATAACTTCATCATTTTGAGTACAATTTTTAAATTTCCTTCGCGATCTAGAGGCATGGAGGCAAAATAATGATTTGACAACCGAGGCCATAAAACAAGTGAACAATTTCAATGACAAAGGAGATTGTAAAGAGGATATTTCATGCACAAACTGGGAGATGGAGAATTTTTCAAAACAAGCAAAACAGAGATTTAAACAGCACTAGGGCACGAATTTTGCTAATTTCTTGAATCTTTAACTTGTCTTAAACACCAACAAAGGGCATGAGCTCAAAAAAAATTGAATTTGGCTATGAAAATGTAGAGTATTTTTTGGGAGACAACAGGTCCTAGATCTATCTGCATCGTTGTGGTTTATGGGATTAGAAGATATCAAGGTGGCTAGGTAACCTTCTCAAAAAATTTTGAAGATATCAAGTGACCATAAAAACCTATGGCAACCTTCCTTCTCTTTAGGTTTTTGGGAAAGAATTCCTATGACACCTTCAATTTTTTGGTCAAGCAATACCTAGTTCCTTTGTAGCTCTGATATCTTCTTTAGTAAAATTGGGAGTTGATCACCCCCAATCCTTCAACAACTCAGTTCAAATCAAAATATCCTAGTGTGAAAAATTTAGGATCCTATTCCTTGGTAAAGAAAATGGGTACATTCTTTCCATGTTTTTGTCTCTTTAATTTACTACTTACAAATACGATTTCAAAATTACAAATATATTCATTTAATGGGAATTGACTACACTTTGTGTTGTAGGTTTTTGTCATAGATTATGTTAACACTCAAGTGGAATCACAAACTCTAAGCCAAGACAACGTGTATGTACAAAATCAGGTATATTTTATTTTAAGCATGAATTTTTCATTTCATACTTAAAGGGGGTAATTGTGGACACCTAAATTCTTCAATTTATCATTTGAAAATGAAAACTTTGTGTTTACACCTAACGAATGACTTGTGTGCACATTACAAGTCTAGGTGACTTATCCTTAGATATCTTCCATGAATTGTTCATCTATTCACTGTGCTTAATCACTCAAAAAACTAATCACATCAGTCCACAATGGTATAGTCTCCACAAGAAATAATCCTAGAAAGTTGCAAAGTCTTACGTGTTGCTTATATGAGGCTGTTTGGATGGCACAAAACTACCCCACATTTTGGTCCCAAGAAATATGGTCTTATCTGCCATCATTTTTCCAATTTGAAATCTTTTATAGATTGGTTCATATCACATATGTTGGCCTTAATGCAGGATTAAACTTAATAATGCCTATAAAAGCAATTCTAACTCACTCATTTAGTCACTATGCAATCACATAAGAGAACTCACTAAAACACATTCCAAAAGTACTCTAAGTTCTCATAAACTATTCAGAGAAACAACACAACCTAGTATTATTCCACACATAGGTATGAAGCAAGCCAAACCATATTATAGATTCATGCTTCTCATTCTATAAACCTTCCATGAAAAACCAATCCAAGCTCATTCGGGCCAAGCCATAGATTCTCTTTGTCAGTGTTCAAGTTAGAAAAATAGTTGCATCCATATAGATATCACATGCTAGATGAATACCTGTATGTGGTTTGAGATCTTTTAAAAAAAATCAATGTACATGGTGCAAGGGTGCTTTAACCTAAAAAGTAACATTTTTTATAGGGTCTCTTAACCATCATTAGATTTAAGGGTATTTTACATCACACGTAGGGTTTCAAAAATGTAAGAAACATAGGGTTTTGTTGCGAAGGACATTTCAGGATGACATAACTTCCTAGAAAGTTACGAATCGGTATCATATCCCTATTTGAAACCATACAAATTTGAAAAAAAATGCATTGCAATCCAACACATGTCCTACAATTCCATTCTAGCTCAGTTTACATCCATAGTTCTAGAAAAAAAAGATCTAGGTCATTTCTAGTTTGCACAGTCATTTTTCACTCCCAAATCACATCCGTAATTTTACAATCCAGTAAGTGCATTTCTTCCCTTGTTTTTTGAGAATTCTATCTATTCTTATCTTGTTAATCTCTTTAGAAGCTATATTCTACTTTATGCATTATTGGTGAATTGTAATATACAACATGTATTATCCTAATGAATTTAAATAAATAAGAACCACATCACAACATCCATCCACTTGTTTATTTATTTAGTGTGTAATCGGTTAAATTTCATTAGCGGGGAACTATAGTATTGCATTAAGAGGGATTCATAACCTTACTAAAGGTTTTTTTTGTTTTCTTCTACCGAGCCGCATTATATGCAAACTCTTCTAAAAAAATCTAGTTGTTGGCTCATGCTCAACACCTTGATGATATTTTTTTGATGGAGTATGGGTTTTAAGGTCACCAAGAAATACTCCCTCAAATTTCTTGTGGTGGTTAATATCCTTGGGTTATCGAGCCCATGTGAACTTTTTCAAACCAAATAGTTTGTTATAGTAGGTATTTACATTAGCTCATGTTCACCTAGGTATTTTATTTACCTTTATTGTATTTATCCTCACCCACTTATGTGTGTGGATATTTATTTTTATGTATTTAGATATTAGGGGGATATTATCTAGTTGTTAGGTATAGTTCTTTCCTTGATCTATGGAATTGACTAGATCCTTGATGTCTAGTTCTCTCATAAATCTATGGTCTTGACTAGTTCTTTCCATGATTTATGGCTTGATCTACGACCTTGATTGGTTCTTAGATTTTTATTCCTTGCCTCTATAATCCAGGCCCATTCTCATTGATTTCATTGAGTTCCATAATAATATATGATATAGTTGCTCATTTGTTTGCAAAGGTTTTATGTAAAGTTATTCTGGAGAATTACTTTCATCTTATTGATCGTGGTGTTTGATTAGCATCTGTGTTCTTGGCTTGGTATGATCTGGTTATCATTTTTTTTATGGTATCAGAGTAGGAGATTGCTATTGACATTTGTCTTGTAAGTTTTATTTTGCAAATAAATTCTTTGTATATTCATATATTTTGGATTTTCTCATATTTTGTTTCTACATGCATTTTTATGCAAAATAGAGGCTTCCATTGGATCTGGAAGGTGGAAAAACCCTAAGATCGACTGTAAACTTGGCCATTTCTAGAGGCAGCCGTTTTTTCAATTTTTTTATTTGTGTAGAGAAATGCGGTGGCTTGTCTCAAGATTCGTGCCAACAAGGAAGAAAAACCAGCAAATCAATTTTTGGGTTTTTTGGATTTTTCAAGATTGGATTTGGGTTTTTTTTTTGTGAGTGCAACATTCTCGGTTGGCATACAGTAGGTGGTTTCTGAAAAGACATTTATTTCCTCTCTTGGTAGAGGTCCATAGGTGGCTGTGCATGATTTGCTATTTTGGGAAAATCCGCAAATTACTATTTTGGGTGGCAAAGGACATTTACGACATAGTCCAAAAATATTATTTTTTACCAGAAGAAGCAGTTGGATGTGAATTTCTTGAAAACAAGTGGCACACCCCAGAATAGTAAGTTGCACACACCCATTAAAATCTTTAACCCTTTGTCTTGAGGGATTTTGTCATGGTTGTGCATTAGGGAAACAACACCAAGATCATTTTCCTAATAATTTTTCTAAGAGAGCTTCTTCACCACTTGAGCTTGTGCATAGTGACTTGATGGTTTTTCCTACCCCATCTTTCAATGGAGCTAAGTATGCACTTACTTAAATTGATAATTTTTTGAGGTGTACTTGGGTTTATTTTCTCAAGTACAAAAGTGATGTTTTTTAACACTTCAAAGTCTTCAAGGATTTGGTCGAGAAACAATCTTCTAGTAGTATAAAGAACCTTTGTATTGAGAATGGGGGGAGTACTTCTGCAATGATTTTTCTGACTTTTTGGCAACTCAAGGCATTATTCACCAGCATTTTTTTCCTCATACTTGACAACAGAATGCCTTAGCAGAAAGGAAGAATAGAAATTTGAAGGAAATGGCTAATTGTATGATGCATTCTGGAGATTTACCTCCTATCTACTAGGAAGAAGCATTTAATTGTGCTAACTATATTTAGAATCGCACACCACACAGAGCACTTGAGCATTTGACTCCAGAGGAAGCTTGGTCCAACACTAATCTAAATGTCTCATTTTTTTGAGTCTTTCGGAGCCATGCTTGGGCCTTTCTGCCAAAGAAGAAAAGGAAAGCTTTGGATAAGAAGGGTAAACCCTTGATCTTTATAGGGTATTATGAGGACATGAGAGCTTATCGTCTTTTATATCCTGATACACAAGATGTTATTTTTTGAACACATGTTCACTTTGATGATCACTTCACTCCTCATGATTCTTCATCTTCTTCCATGCCTCCTTCTTCATCTCATCTTGAGGATCATTTCTTTGAGGATATTGATGAGGAGGTTATAGATGTAGTTGAGGATCCTATTCCCACTGATGTTTTCACTATGCCTAAGTGGGTTTGTACTATATTTTATGAGCCAACACCTTTCATAGAGGATCTTCCACCCACTAGGCATCATCACACACATTCTATAGGTTCTAGACTTTTGTGTTAGGTAGTTTCTGAGGATCCACAACATTTTTCAAAGGCTCATGGGATACAGGAGTAGGATGATGTGATGACAGTTGAGTATTCTTCTTTGATGAAGAACCATACTTGGGATTTGGTATCTCTTCCTAAAGGAAGAAATATGGTTAGGTGTAAGTGGGTATAACGAACCAAATAAGTAGATGATGGGTCCATTGACAAGTATAAGGCTCATCTTGTTACAAAGGGTTTTTCACAAGTTGAAGGCATTGATTACTTTAAGACTTTTACACCCGTTGCCAAGATGGATTTTGTACACCTTGTACTTGTTATTGCCACATCACAGGGGTGGCCTATATACTAGATGTATGTGAAGAGTGCCTTCTTACATGGATATCTACAAGAGGAAATATACATGGAGTAGTCAGCTGGATTTGTTGATGCAGCCTAGAATTCACCAGATAATACCCTAGTCGCACTGGCACATCACTCAGCCTAGACTGAGTGCTTACTCGAAGCACGCAAAGGTACCAGGTCCCTCTTTAGGGTTACTGTAGTAGAATGTTAACATGATGAAGGCTTAAAGCATACAAATCCTATAACTAATACATCATTATACAGTGCATGACAGGTCTAGATTTAGGAAATAATAAGTTTAAATAATAATCATGATAGAAATAAGAACATGCACTACCCAATTACACACAAGAATAACACTTAGGTTTAGTCAATATATTCCATCTCTTGATTATCGAAATAACATTGAAGCTTCTTAAAATACTGGCAATCTATGCCGATGCGCACATGGATTTGATACAGTAGTCTAGTCATATGCACATGTCTCTTTATGCTTACCTCTTACGCTCTGCATATACCTATATACCTATATATCTATATATATTATGTGATTAACATTGTATATATAGGGTGGGGAATTTCCTTTCACTGCTCAACCATTCCAAAAATAGGCCACATGCTACTAATAGCCATGTGTCGTTTACAGGCATAGCCACACATACAATTGTGCTATCTATAGACCTCTTATAGTTAACTAAAGTGACAATCCTATTATTAGCTCATCTGCATGCAAAATGCTTTGATCTGATCCTCTAAGATAGAAAATGCATGGCGCACATGTCTTTGCACCATTGGTGTGTTCTGCAAGCCATATTCTAAAAATAGGTCTTCATGCTCAAAATTGGCTAAGTCCTAAAAGCTGAACTTGCCCTCTGTGCGCGGGGTTCTTCTTGTCTCTCCATGCCCTTGATCCTAGCTTTCTCTCCCATGCGGAATTCTTGTGTGATCCCTAACAAGTATTCCCTGATCAACATTACCCCACACTAATCTCATTGTCGTCCTGAAAACGGTTATCTCCAAAACTAAAGTAAATAATGTTGAATGGAACGAATAAGAAAGAATGTAGATGAATAAAGAATGTTTTATGAGGCAGCCCCCTCTGTATCAGTTTGAAGGATCAAATCTAGATACTCATCCTTTATTTCAGCCTCCAAGGCCTGTCACTCGATGAATGCTTTCTCTGCATGCTCTAGTATGTCCATAATAATAGACTCCAGTTCATCTTGGGTAACTCCACATTTTTCATTTTGCAATACCAACATAATGTTGGACATTGCAGTATGTTTTCCTTCCAGCGCATCCATCTTTTTTGTGATGAGTTTCCCAAGCTCATCTAATCTTTCCTTGTGTGGCTCTTGTGTTGCTACTAGGACCTCGTACTTTTGCTTTACGAGTGTTAACCATTCTGCGCGGCCCAAGGTATCATCCTTCATAGCCTTTTGGACTGCATATATTTAAGGCATGATCCACCTTTTTCAATTCTTCTTGGAGTGCTTGCAGCAGCCCTTCATAGGATGCAATCTTTTGTGTCATTAAAGCTTTCTCTTGTTCTGGATCCCTTGGCACTGGCATGCGTAGAGGTTCATCTTCAAGTACCAGGTCCACTAACTTTCCTACATATTGTATCGCTGAGGGAAACGTCTGTGGTATCTAAGTCTCTAAGTGTGGCCTAACTCTTATGACATTTTCTCCAATCTCCTCTGCAATGTTGATAAACACTTCGTTCTTCTTCTACACTAAGTCCATCTCTTGAGTTATTCACTCTATCTCTACATCCCTTGTCTTTAGATCCTCGCGTAACGCTCTGATTGTTGCAACCTTTTCCATGTTTCTTCTTGCAACCTCAGTAGAAACCTTTACCAGTGCATTGCTAACCTGTTCATCTGACATAACAGTAGGTTTAACTATTATGTGCCTAGCTTGAGGTGTCTTCTTCATTCATCTTGACATGCATGACTCCTCATATAGATCAAATTTAGGCTCATCCATGTGGGTGTGCATTAACCATGAGAGTTGTTTTCTAGTGCAAATGGTCGCCATATCCCCATCTATTAATTCCCAGCTAAATAAATCCTTTTTGTTCTACAGTGTTTTGGAAACGGGGGCGGATGATTTTTCCGGTGTCCTTTACATAGCCCATGAGTGGTGCACTATGTTCCCCACTCATCCTCTTCAATCTAGGACCCTTGGGAATTGTAGCGGTTAGGAGTCTGTCCCGTTACACCTTGAGCAGTCGCATGTGCAGAACTGGAGGTTTTCTTCACTGTCCTTCATCTCTTCATCCTTTTTCTCTTCATCGTTCTGTGGCTCGTCTTCTTTCTCGAGTGGGGTAGGAGATGCACACTCACTCTCCCCTGATTCCTCCACTTATTCATCCAACTTCAAATTTCTTCTCCTCTTTGGCTCAGTTATCTCCTTGTGTGGAGAGAGATGAGGTGATTTCCTTACCGTTTACAGATTTCCACCTTGAGTCCTTGTGCATCTCAATACTTTCTTAAATCTATGCTCCCCCTTTTCAACCTCTGTATCTTCCTCTTCGTCTTGTCCCTGAGGTGGAGTGGTCACACGCTGTGATTCTTCTCTATCATATGGTTTCTTTCTTCTACACTCTAAGCCTCCACTATCTTCACGCTCCTCTTCTTCATCCTCTACTTCAATAGTTTCTGTGGGACTTTGTGCTGGTATGTTATCCATTGTGTGCTTACCCTTTGATGGCCTTGGGAGTGTGAATTCATTCTCCACATACTTATTATTCTCCATCTTGGGCTTCAGCTGAAGATATACTAATGATGCCCCTATATTTGCTTCAGCCAGACTTATTGGCTTAATATTCAACACCTCCGAAATGAGCCTCTCGACATAGGCACTTCTTCTTGGATACACATACTTCTTCCTCAACGTGTGGTAGTCATAGTCTACCTTATCTACATTGAATACTAGTCATCGCAAATTTGTGAACAGATGCTTGGAAATAATTTCCAGTGAATGCGTAACATAATTTACACCAAGGGTTCCAGACTCCATCTCTCATTGGGAAGCGTGTGATGCAAAAATATTTATATACAAAAAACTAGACTTGTTTCCCCACTACTATTGGTAGGTCCTTTGGGATGCACCACTCTTCCTCAAAATTCATGCGGATCCTGTCATACCATTTCTCTGCCCTTTGCTTGATGTCATATGTCATGGACCCTTTAAATAGGTACTTTCTAAACCTTTCAGCTGGGGACTTATTCTCCATGGGGTATTCCCATACCTTTTTCCTTCAGCCTGTCTGGTAATCCAATTTCCATAAATACTAGTGATAATAGAACAGCCCCAAAGCTAATCTTCCCTCCTGTGCGCGCTTCCTTGACTATTTGCTCTGTAATGTAGCTTGCAATATTATAGACTACTCCTTCTAAAATCTTGCATGAAACTTGTAACCGCATAGTATTTACCTGTGACCACTGCTCTTGATCATTCAAATTTATAACAAGGTGTGTTGCTGCTTGCACAACCAAACAGTTCTTTAACTTGTCTATATCTATACCGCGTGGACCCTTCAGGTACCCCAACTCCTATCTAGTTTTTAAGATCGTGGCTTTATCTGTGAGATCATTCTTTATATCCACTCATGTGACCTTCAAACCTGTCAGCATTGAGATAAGTTTGGATGAGATTCTAACTCTGCATCCTGCAAAGTAGAAGAATTCCTCATGCACTCTACTCATGAGCCACTGGTACAAGGGCTCATACTTCCCGAAATATGGAAGCTCATATAATTGGTAGAATTCTCTTCAGAATCTTCTCGCCTACATCATCATAAACCGACATGTCATATGACGTACGTTTGTTCGTCCTTGTAGTGAGCAAGGAATCGAGCTCCTTGTTCTCTGAGGTCTTATGATTGCATTTGCTCACTTTTCTTTTCCTGATGTGTGAACCCCATTCCTGGCCAATGATGAATCCTTCTAGATATTGCATTTCTGAAAAATTGTTTTCGGGTGCCATCTCTTCCTCCTTGACAACCACCTTCTTCTTTTCTTTTGTTCCTACTGCAGTTGCCTTCTTAGGTTCCATTTTTATCTTGCAATCGTCTCCTCTTTAACTCTATAATTTTCGAATCAAACCTTAGCTCGATTCAATATTGCCCTAGGTGGAAACTTCGTTCCCTAACTCCTCTCTGTCACCTTGCTTTGTTCAAACCCTTCACCACCAGGGACTTAAGCTTCTTTTTACATAGATCTATTTGTCACGCTTGGTTTCATGCCTTTCGCACCTTAACCCGATCACTCGGCTCTTCGCACTTAGCTCTTTCCTCAAATACTCTTAGTTGCAACGGTAAAAATGAATTCACATCCCACCCTTATATATTTTTTCAAATTTTGGTGCATTTATTACTCCTTCACCTACCAAATATTCTCTCATTTATTTACCAAATTAGTTCATTCCGTGTGGTACATCTTCATGCCCTAGCTATACCTTCTAGTGTGCCTTCCTACCCTCTGATCACATACTTCTCTTCAACACGTACCCTTGTGCCTGAGTACCTCATCACTATACCTTCTCCTGGTAGTTATCATGGTCTTTGCTTACCTCGCATTATACTGTCCTTTCATTCATCTCCATCCTTGGTCACTTTTGAGAAGCAATCTTCTTTTGACTTAAAGCACACCCGTAGCAGCTTATTCCTTTCACCTTTCAATTCCCACAGTATTTTACTTGGATAACTACAACCACCCCACACTAAAATTATGTGCATTCCTCTGCGCATAAACATTCTTCACATAGTAATTAGCTTCATGCGCGCAAGTGCGCTTATTACACAAGAACAAAAACTAAATTGAAAAAGCATAACGAAAATGAAGGAAATACATAATTGAAAATGTAATCTAAATGGTAATACTTCCTTATTACAAACACTAAGAAGACTTATTTATAGTGGGGCTTCAGCGTACTCCTGTTAAAGTAACTGGGTAGTTGTGTTCCATCAAGTGCTTCTAACTAGCAAGCACTAGATTCAAGTATGTAAGTGATGACATACGGCCCCAAACAATGTACTTTGAGCTTTCCTGGATGGCATAAGAACTTAGAGTCATAAAGAAGTACCATTTTTCCAACTGCCAACTTCTTATCCTTTATATTTCTGTCATGCCATGCTTTATGCCTGGCCTTTTCTTACTTTTGAATCCATCGTGCTATGGCTCGTCACTCATCCAGTTAAATCATCTTCTCAATACACTCTTCTAAATCCTACTTTTCAGCTAGACCTCCAGCACGCGCAATGCACAAAGAAGGTAACATAAATTCTATAAGGAGAACGGCTTCTGCACCAAACACCAACTGAAATGGTGTGGCTTTGTTTAATATCTTATAAGTTGTTTTGTATGCCCTTAGAATAGTTGACACTTTATCATCCCAGTCCTTTCTTCCAACATCACAAATTTATGTCAGAGTTTGGCTCAAAATCTTGTTGAAAGCTTGAGCAGTTCCATTTACCTGAGGATGATAGGGTGTAGTTTTAAGGTGTGCAACCATAAACTCATCTAATAGGATCTTGATTGTCTCATTCAAAAAGTGTGTACCCCTATCACTTGCCAAGCTTAAAGGACATCCATATCTTGTAAGAACATTCTCCCATAGAAACCTAGTTGTTGTAGCCACTGTACAGTCCTTCGTAGGTGCTGATTATGCCCATCTTGTGAGATAATATGTGCAAGTAATGATATAGCGTGACCCAGTACTACGCGTAGATGGAAAAATAGGTCCTACAAAGTCGATGGCCCATTTCTCAAATGGTTTAGCACTAGTAATTGGTCTCAAAGGTGTCTCATCTCTTTGCCCTGGTTTACCTAGACACTGACAATGGTCACATGCTTGGCAATACACTTTACAATCTTTATACAGTGTCTCCCACCATAATGCAACAAGTAAGATCTTCCGGACAGTTGCATCACCTGCATAGTGGCCTCATGTGATACCACCATGGGCTTCTTCCATAATATTCTTGTGCTCATGCTATAATACACAATGGCGTAATACTTCATCTCTTCTTAACTTGTAGAGGTCACCACTTATTAACATGAACGGTGTCACACATATAGCAAGTTGTTTCCTTTCTAATGCCTTCATTCTTTCTGGTGCCACACCAGTCCGTAGAAAGACAACAATGTCTTCTAATTCTAAGGATGCATGTTATAACCTATATAACTATGCATTTGGCATGGTTTCTTTAATTGGTTGTGTGTTTTCTCCTGATTGAATTCTAGAGAAGTGATCTAGTCTAGAGTTACTTTTCCCTAGCCTCACCACAACTGTGAAGTCAAACTCTTGAAATAGGAGTATCCATTTGCATATGCACCCTTGCAAGAGTAGTTTTTTCACTAAATACTTTAATTTCATGTGATATGTATAAAATAAAAATGGCGTTGCTAACAAGTACTGTCGAAACTTGTGCAATGCATAGATCATTGACAAAGCTTCACGCTCTATAGTTGTATAATTCTTTTTAGCAAGAGTCATCTTACTATTATAAAAACAAATTTGATGATCTACAATACCTTCACCAGGTTGAGCTAAGACAGTGCCAATGGCCATGCCAGAGGCATCCACATGCACATTAAATGGTTTATCCCATGAGGGAAAACACGGAATGGGCACGGTAGTAAGTTTCTCCTTTAATATCTCAAACGCGTGATTATGTGGTTCTCCCCAATAAAATGTACCTTTCCCTTTTAGTAATTCTTCCAAGGGTGTAACAAATTTGGCATACCCTTTGATGAACTTCCGATAATATCTCATGTGACCCAAAAATCCATGTACCTCACTTTGACTGGTAGGCGCTTCCAGGCCTAGAATGACTACAACCTTAGCTGAATCAACCAACAAACCTTCCTTGTATATTATATGTCCTAACCATATTTCAAAAGGTGTAGCAAATATGCACTTCTTAATGTTCAAAGAGATACTTAACTATCTACATCATTCAAACTTTAAGTGTAGATTGTCACAATGATCTTTCACAAGCCCATATATTGTCCAATCATCTAGATAAACCTATAAAAATTTGTGAATAAAATATTTGAATGCCTGAACAACTATCTGTGAGAATACAACAGGCGCATTTTTTAGTCTAAAAGGCATCACAGTATAGGAAAAGCTACCCCATTCAGTAGTAAATGTAGTCTTTTCCTGATCCTCCTGAGTAATCCTAACTTGATGATACCTGGAAAACCCATATGTGAAGGAATATATCTCGTTCCCTACCACTCCTTCCAGTATTTCCTCAGTGAATGGTGTAGGGAATGGAGCTATTACACATGTAACATTCAGCTCCCTGTAGTCCACACATATTATAATTTTTCCATCCTTCTTGATACTGATCACCATTGGACTAACCCATTCTGACTCATCAAGGGGCTTGATAATTCCAGATTTCAACATGTTAGCAATCTCTTCCTTGACCTTTTCACTCAAATTGGGGTTCATTCTATAAGGTCGCTTCCTAACTGGACGTGCACCATCCTTAAGCTTTATCTTCATTTCCTCAAGTGATTCATGCACACCTTTGAGTTCATGATACCCTCGAGGGAATAAATCCTGATAACCCTTGAGTAACTCAATGATCTTTGCAACTTCTGTTCTAACCAATAGTCTCCAATTATGGCCTCCTTAGGCTTAGCCTCCAATCCTATATTGACCTTCTTTGTCTTCATTGGTTCATGGTATGTGTACATATCCTTATTTGCACTATCCAAGACCTTGCGCGCCCCCTATGAATGGTCAATATCTAGGATTTCAACTTCCTCATCATCCATGATGTACACCATCTTTCCTTTTTCTTTCTTAATGCAAGCACGTTCAAGTAATATGGAGTCTTATCCTTCTTCTTCAAAATGTGTGCCTGATTCTGTCTCACAAAATAATTCATGTATGAGTTCCTCCACCTTTGCACTATCTTCCATGGTTAAGTGGTTGACAAATTTTAATGCCTCTTCTATTGGAGGTTGGGAAGAAAAGTAGTCAAAGGCCTGAATCATTCCTCCAGTCAACTTCTGCTAATTATGAGTCTCTCGATGTAGTTATGCGTATACATACCAAGCACGTGCACATCCTTGTAGAGTGGAATACAATCTATGCACCCATAGTGAAGGTGGTAATCCTTCCTATCCTGCTATCCAAAGTCTCTCACACTGTTGAATGTGGTGCTGAACAGGTTGATCACCATTATAAGTGCAAATCTTTGTAGGTGCATTACTTCTTACAAACCTGGTAGATAGGGCGATTCTGATCTCCTTCCACTCCATAAGATTATCTCTATGGAATACCCACCAGCGCAAGATATATGCTAACATGTCTCTTCTCCTGGCCTGGTCTATCCATTGTGCCTCCATGGCTTGTAAGAATATAGGAAGATCTTCTGCTCCTATATACCAAGGTACGGTGCTACCTATCTGTCAAACAAAACGAAGTCCATTATATTGCTCACAACCGCACTTTTCACCTTGCGCCCTACTAGTTCATATGTACCATGAGCCCAATTGTCACAAGCAATACTCGTAGTATCACTAATAGAATGAGAATATTCCCACTATAGGATGCCTTCCTTTGATGGCTCGTTGACCTCCGAGTCTTGAATAGAACTGGGTCTCTGATTCTGTTTAAGTCCTCCTCACTTAGAGGCTCAACATATGGTGTAGATGTCCCATCTATCAAAGGTATCACAACCCTTTCCTCCTTGTTCTGAAAGCTAATATACCCCTTATTGAATCTCAAGTCATCATTATTCGCATAACACCAAGGGCGTCCAAGCAGGGCTGGAAAATTGTTTTCTTTTGCAAGTGTTAATACCTCAAAATCCCTAGTGAACTTGGACCCTTGTATGGTTATAGATGCATCCTTCAAAACTCCTATGGGAGTGGCCTTAGTCCGGTTTGCCATAAACAACACATTAGATGATGGCTGCAATGGAGGCCTCTCCATTTATACCCATGTATATAATGGAAGCACATTCACTTCCACACATATATCAATCAATATGTTGCTCAGCGGTCATCCATCCATAATAGCATTTAGAGTAATTTCCTTGTCATATTCAATGCTATTAGGGGGAAGATTTACATACAGGATATGCCATCTACTCTCAATACTTGCACATGGAGTGTTCCCTTTTAACCAACTTCCTAATAGTGGAATGATGTTCTCCTAGCACAACATTTTGCACACTTCTCTCAGATCATCGATACCAGTTTGGACTATCTCTGATGCATTTTTCTGCTCTTTTAATTATTGTATCTCACCCTGAATATTCCTTAGCACTTCCATGGTATCCTGATAAACCTCCTTCTGATAGGTGGGATCTGGGTACTAGGCATGAAGGACGTCATCCTTAGTGATGGTAGGTTTTTGTTGTAATGCCTCTTATGTGCGCACCGCTTCAGCTCATGTAGTAATATTCACTGTTAATGCCTCATGTCCTGGTGTTATCTTGGGCATCCACTGATCTTCTACCGTGCACTGGATTCTAACCATCCCGACACCTTTGTTTTCTTGCTTATGTTGCTTACTTAGATGCTCATATAAGTCTGGGCACTCTTCATAGCTATGATTATTTCCACAAAAAGAACATGCAATATTCTGAAGACATTCTTACCTATAGTGGTCAGGATATCCACACATATAACATGTTCCATGAGGGAATTCACATCTTCCTCCACTGTGGCCTCATCCTCCATATCCACCGTGATATCCACGTCCCCTTCCACGACCTCCTTCAAAATGCCCCTCATTCCTGTCATAGCGTGTTTAATTATGATTCTGATCCTGGTGCTCATTCTTACCCTTAGAATTATCCGTTACACTTGTCTGTCATACCCCAATGTCTATAGCATCCCGGATCTGACCAATCAACCGATAATCTTTAGTATCATGTGTCGTGGACCGGCATATTTTACAGTAACAAGATACATTCTTCCTTATCGTGTGCTATAACAAAGGACAGTGACTAGCATCATGATTCAAATGACAAATCTCATAGTCCAACAGTAATGAGCGTATTGTTTTGCGAGGACAACTATCCTTGGTGTGACCTTCTACTTCACAATCTGTACACCAAATTCCTGAGCGCATTTCATGGGCTAAATTTGTTGATAGCTTTTCTAATTGTTTTGCCATAGCTGCAATATGTGCCTCTAAGAATGGAATAACACCAGTGTAAATGCTCCAACTACCTCTACACGCAAAGTTGCTTCCAGTGCTTCATGTGGATTAGTGTATGTCTTATGTGACAGTGCTCTTCTGAATGGTATAATAAATTTGCCAAAAAACCATTGTGCATGTTGGTTGGCATGAATATCATAAGACAACTTAAAAAGAAGTGTCTTAAAATGGGCATCATACTCACGTACACTCTCAGTAGTGCCTTTCTTGATATCCTTGAGCTCGTGTATACTCTTCTGCTCAAATTTTGGGATATAGAACTCTTTCAAGAAAGCATCCTTCAACGCTACATAATCCACACAAGTTTATAAGGGTCAAACTTCCTATACCAGCTGTGTGCACGTCCCTGTAATGTAGTAGCAAATTGACTTGCCTTATGCTCAGAAGTCATGATCCCTTTCGCGTGCCACAATATTTCACACATATGCACATGCTCAATAGCATCCTCTATACCTCTATACTTTGGAAGATGAAGAGACATCTCCATATAAATATTTTGGGGTTGGTGCGGACCTTTCCCATCTGATCCAAAACCTCCTATGTTTCCTCTGCCTCTAGAACCACTAGATCCAATAGAGCTAGAACCATATGTTCCTCCTGATCCTCCATCTGTAGCTGGAATAGGACCTGTAGATGTACTCCCCTATGCTCCGATAGTAGTACTATACTGAACCCCTATAGTTTGTGTGGTAGTTCCACTTCTAGAGGTGAATCCAACATTCTACGTGCTTACATTATATGCAGATGATGTGCCTAAAAATGTTCCTCCAAATAACATTGAAGTCATTTGTCCTGCCATTGATATACTTTTTTGCTGACTTACTCTAGTTCTCTTGTTTCCCAAATTTAGTTGTTGATTACTTGTCGTACTAGATACTGGAAAACCAAGTGCAAGGGCTAGGTCACCAGGTGGATTAAGATGTGCACCCATGGCCCACGTATTTTTTGATGGCACACTTCTATGTGGGGCCAAGGGGGGATCTCTGTCATGCTTTCCAAGATGGGGGAGTTCCTGATGCTCTGGCTCCACGTCTTCTACGTGAGCTTCAAATCCTTCACGATCCATCTCTCTCCTTAATGCCATACTTTCTGTAACGAAGCATTACTTCTCTATCTCCCTCTCATGTGCCTTATTATACTTAAGCCGCCTTTCCTCTCTCTACTTTTCTGCCACTAGGTCTGCCATCCTTCACCAAGCCTGTTCCTACCCTCATGCGTGGTGAGGTTTAGTTAGCCATCAGTTTACTCTCCAGGTTCAAAGTTACCATCAAGATCTTGATTGTCAGTGTAATACCTCACAGATATGATCCTCTTGGATATCGTAAGAACTAGAATTCATCTATCTCCACGTAAGAATACGTCGAAATTGAATATTCTAGAATATAACTATTTAAAACACCATAAAACCACATATCCATAGTGCGAGTCCAAATCAGATCAGCATCATAAAGGGCCTAAAATTCTTCCTGTGTCCAAACAAGTGCGCGATACCTCCAATTCCGCTTAGATGCATAAGCAATCCGCCACTCGTATAATTCTACTGGAAAGATGGTGAAAAAGCTCTCATATAAGTTGTCATACAAATTTTGTTCTACCCAAGTGTGTGCGTTAAACTCAGATCCAATGTTGAACCACCATGCATATTCTTCCTCTAGATTATGTATCCACTCCTCAATACTTGCTAGAGTTAACCAGTACATCTTCATCGTGAACCATCCTAAAAACAACTGAAAAAGAGGTCCCAGCAACGGAACCAATGATGCAACCTAAAATTCACCAGATAATACCCTAGTCACGATGGCACATCACTTAGCCTAGACTGAGTGCTCATCCGAAGCGCGCAAAGGTACCGGGTCCCTCTTTAGGGTTGTTGTAGCATAATGTTAACATGATGAAGAGTTAAAGCATATAGATCATATAACTAATACATCATTATACAATGCATGACAGGTCTAGATCTAGGAAAGAATAAGTTTAACCAATAATCATGATAGAAATAAGAACATGCACTACCCAATTACACATAGGAATAACACTTAGGTTCAGTCAATAGCTTCCATCTCTTAATTATCACAATAACATAGAAGCTTCTTACAATAATGGAAATCTATGTTGATGCGCACATGGATCTGATACGGTAATCCATTCATATGCACATGTATCTTTATGCTTACCTCTTACGCTCTGCATATACCTATATACCTATATATATATATATATATATATATATATATATTATGTGATTGACATCATATATATAGGGTGGGGACTTTCCCTTCACCGCTTATCCATTCCAAAAATAAGCCGCATGCTACTAATAGCCACGCGTCGTTTACATGCATAGCCACACATGCAAGTGTGCTATCTATAGTCCTCTTACAGTTAACTGAAGTGATAATCCTATTCGTAGCTCGTCTCCATGCAAAACGCTTTGATCTGATCCTCTAAAGATAGACATTGTGACGCGTGCATGTCTCTGCATCGTTGGTGTGTTCTGCATGCCATCTTCTAAAAATAGGTCTTCATGCTCAAAATCGGCTAAGTCCCGAAAGCTGAACTTTCCCTCCGTGCATGGGTTCTTCCTGTCCCTCTATGCCCTTGATCCTGGCCTTCTCTCCCACGCAGACTTCTTGTGTGATCCCTAACAAGTATTCCATTATCAATATTTGTTCAAGATTCATCTCTTGTTTGTAGGCTTCAAAGGTCTCTCTACGGTCTCAAACAAGCCCCTCGGGCTTGGTATGAGAAGATGGATTATTTTCTTCTATCTACTAGTTTTGTTCGTTGTCACTCCGATCATACATTGTATCTCCAGTATGTTGGTGAGGATATTGTGATAATTATCTTGTATGTTGATGATATATTACTTACTGGGAGTTATTCTTCCCACATTCAGAGTATTTAGAGGGCTCTTTCTACATAGTTTGACATGACAGATATTAGGCTATTACATTATTTCCTTGGTTTGTAGATTTCTTAGACAGATTCAGGGATTCATTTGAGTCAGCAAAAGTACACCCATGATCTTCTTAGGCACTTTGATATGGCTGCTTGGAAGCCAAGTCCATCTCCTTTTCAATCTGGAGTTACTCTTACTTCCACATGTACCACACCACTTTGTGATCCTACATTGTATAGGCAGTCGGTTGGGAGTCTCATGTACTTGACCCATAATCACCTTGATATTTCATTTGCAGTGGGGATTATATCTCGGTTTACACATTCTCCTCATAGTATTCACTAGCAGGCTGCTAAAAGGATTTTGTGCTATTTATAGGGCACTTCCTACTTTGGCCTACACTACACTAAGGGTTCTACTTTGTTGGTTTGGTATATAGATTCAAATTGGGTAGGATCTATTGATGACAGGCATTCTACTTCTGGCTATCTTTTCTATCTTGGTTCTTCTCCAGTTGCTTGGGTGTGCAAAATGTAACAGGTTACTACACTTTCATCTTCAGAGGTAGAGTACAGGGCAGCAGTTACAGCGAGTCAACAGATTCTTTGGCTTCACCAGTTATTGACAGAGTTTGGATTCCCACAGGATTCACCGACTGTAATTTAGTGTGACAACCAAAGTGCAATTCACATTTCTCACAACCTATTTGAGCACCAGCGGACAAATCATATTGAGATACACATCCACTTCATTCATCAACACATTTAGGATGGATTTCTTTTCTTGGAGTACATCCGACTCAGCAGCAGGCTATAGACATCTTTACAAATCCTTTTGCATCACCTCACTACCTTGATTTGCATGGAATGCTTGGGGTTTCATAAGTTATCTTAGGGGGTGTTTTTGAGAAAATCTTCCTTCTTCTTCTTCTTCTTATTTCTCTTTCCTTCTAGCAAGATACTTTTCTTCTTTTGGTTTGATATTTCTTCATGGATATATTGTACATGAGTACCTCATCAGGCCTAGTTTCCAAGACTCATACTATGGACATGCCACTTCTATTTTGGCCCCTAGCTTCACTTAAGGGGGGGTGTTAGAGTAGGTATTTACCTTAACTCATGTTCACCTAGGTACTTTATTTACCTTTATTGTATTTATCCTCACCCACTTATGTGTGTGGATATTTCCTTTTATTTATTTAGATATTAGGGGGATATTATCTAGTTTTTAGGTATAGTTATTTCCTTGATCTATGGTATTGACTAGATCCTTGATGTCTAGTTCTCTCATAAATCTATGGTCTTGACTAGTTCTTTGATGACTAGTTCTTTCCATGGTTTATGGCTTGATCTACGACCTTGACTAGTTCTTAGATTGTTATTCCTTGCCTATGTAAGCAAGGCCCATCCTCATTGTATTTCATTGAGTTCCATAATAATATATGATATTGCTACTCATTTTTTTGCAAAGGTTTTATGTAAAGTTATTCGGGTGAATTACTTTCATCTTATTAATCGTGGTGTTTTATTAACATCTGTGATCTTGGCTTGGTAAAATACGGTTATCATTCCTTTTATAGTTCAATCCATAGGGCATGTGATATGCCATGAGATAAGGATTTTTTACTTAGTTCAAGAAAAGTTGTGTTGAGTTTGACCTCATAAAATACTTGAAATATTCTTTGGATATTCAAGAATAGGAGGAGTGTTTTACGAAAAAATTTACATATAAATTTTCTGAACACTTTCTTTCACTATCAAGTTACCGACCACAAAATTCATGATGTTTGTTCATGGCTTGTCCAAACCCTAGGCCAAAAATTGAAAAGGAAATAATGAATTCCAAGAATGATGGTTGGATGATTGTTGGGAACAAGAAAAAGAATATGGGGAATGAAAAACGTAAATTTTTAAACTTCACCACATTTGGTAAACCATAACAATATGTTAAAAAGGTCGAGCCTAGTCCTCTTCTTAATGTCATGTCACAAAGCGAAGTTTTTATAGCTTTTGTTGCTTGAGTTATTTCTTTTAGTGTTAGGACATCCTCAATGAATACTCCACCCTCCAGGCACTTGTACAAACTACTTCGTGGCATAAACAAATCATCAAGAGGATAAAATGGGGCTAAGTGTTGATCTGTTATGCTAGATGATTTTATTTTTAAAAACCAACAACCTATTGTGAGTAACAAATTTGTAGCCTTAGACACCAAGAAAGGATTTGAAGGTCAAGGGGCATTACATATAGAGGATTCTTCATTATGAATATTCTCTTATGGAATGTTTACGATCACAAAAAGTCTCTAAAAATGATCCATTTATTATGCTTGTTAGCAAGTTGGCACTTAAATATTGTTTTTTTCAAGAAGTTAAAATCTCTATATTTCTTCTGCAGACTTCACTAAAGTGTATTTTTGAAATGTTACAGATTACTCCACTTCTCACAAGGACAAGTGTGGTAGCACTATCCTTTTGATTTACACCGTACTAATGTCTTTAGTTATTTCCTTGGGGGAGGATCTAATGCATCATGTAGTATGGGCCACACTAGACATTGATGGCCAATCTTTGGGTTTCACTGATGTTGTGTACTTTATGATGATCCTAAAAGAGAAATGTTATGGAAATGGATGAAAAATAATTATGGTGACTTCAACATGATCGAGACCCTTGAGGACAAGTAGGATGCTTTTCCAATGTGGGGTATGTTGGTGAACATGACGCTTAGTTTTATTTCAAAAACTATTTGGGTTTGCCAGAACATTTGATTTGTTAATGTTCATTCATTCTAGGACCATGGTTTACATGATCTAATTTTCGTGTGATCTTTGACCACATTTTTAAAACGTTTACCAACTCATGCTCACTGAGAAAATTGTATTCAATTTTCACAACGCCAACAACACGTGATGGATACAGGGTTCATTTTAAGATACCTCTGGGAAATCGAAGGTGGAAAATCCTTGGCAAATATGCCCAGAACCACTTTCACGAAACAGGAAAGTTTTCTGTGGTTTGTGTGCAACATTTTCACCTGAAAGAAGCTTTCATTTTCAAGACATGCGAAAACAAGGTTGCTTTCGTGTGATAACAATTTTACTGTCGTGTGACAACAACCTTGTTGTCGCGCAATAGTAAACTTGGTATCGTACGATAACAAACTTTCCGTCACACGATGACAAACATATTGTCGCATGACTCCAAAATTTAAATCTCCCGTCAACAGAATATTCTTGTTGCGGGTCAGAGAAATATTGTGTCATTCGTCAACAAGAGTACTATTGTGCATCACTAGTAGTAGTGTCGTGCGTCAAAAACTAAACCCTTGTCACACGTCAGTGAAATATCCTTGTCACGCGTCATTGAAATATCCTTGTTGCGCATCAGTGAAATATCCTTGTCATGCATCAGTAAAATCTCCTTGTCGCGCATCAGTGAAATCTCCTTGTCATGCGTCAATGAAATCTCCTTGTCATGCATCAGTGAAATCTCCTTATCACGCGTCAGTGAAATATACTTGTTGCACTTCATTGAAATCTCCTTGTCGTGCGTCAATGAAATCTCCTTGTCGCGCATCAGTGAAATCTCCTTGCCGCACATCAGTGAATTCTCCTTGCCGCACATCAGTGAATTCTCCTTGCCGCATGTAAGTGAAATCTCCTTGTTGTGCACATCAGTGAAATCTTCTTATCACGCATCAGTGAAATCTCCTTGTCACGCGTCAGTGAAATCTCCTTGTCATGCGTCAATGAAATCTTCTTGTCATGCGTCAGTGAAATCTCCTTGTCACACATCAATAAATAACACTTGTCACCTGACTGCAAACTTCAAAATAGATCTACACTGTGCACTGGTGCTTAGAGTACACAAGTTCACAGTACTTGATATGTCGATACCTTAACTAGTAGTTAGTTAGTAGTATATTACCCGACGAATCACCTAGGTTTTTATAGGAGATGTTTTCAAATGTAGGCAAAGCTGACCCCTACAAAAAATATACAGTAAATTTTAGGTGAACAGGACACAGAGCTGCTCCGAAAAAAACACCAATTCGAATTTTCCTAAAATGAATTTTTCGCCATATTATGAATATTCGCCACTAAAATTATCCCTGGATGGATATCCTTTTTCATTAAACAGTTTATATTTTGGAGCAATAAAACCATTTGGAAGATGATGAGAAAGGATTTCATAAGCTAAAGGATTTAGAAGAATCTCATAATATGATGTAACCCTTTTGGTATTTTTGTTAAACAATTAGAAAGATTTTTTATTTGATTTTGCATGTTATGAAGGATACACATCTTGGTAGCTATTATGCTACAGTGAGATGTGGATGAATGCGAAGTATTAGGTGGAGAAGTAGCGTAGGTTGTGGTGGATATTGGAGGTAAAGAGGTATGTGATTGTTGTTGAGAATGGTTGGTGTGGTGTTGGGGAAGGAAATGATTTTGAGACATTGAAGGAGACTTTGAAGAATTTGAGAAGAAAATAGAACTTTGACAAATTTGACAGGGATTTTAAGTAACATGAGAATAAATTATATGAATTTGAAAATAAATTGGAGGACCTTGGGATGATTGAGAAATGACTAAACCAACACAAGTAACTATTTTTTAAGAATTAGTTATTTCTAAGATCTATTGACAGTTACATTACCCAAGGAAACTTTAATTTTGGAAACATTAGATATAATTTTGGATTCCTTTTTTTCCAAGCGTAGCTTAGATCTAGCAAGAGGGTTTTGAACAAACACACCACAGTAATATACCATTTTAAGTTCTAGATTCATCGAAAGGACCTCGCATTGGAGATCTAGCACATTAAGCCTAAAATAGAACCAACAATTCAAATCTAAGAGTGTGTAATTCAAGTAACCCAGAAAATATGTTGTAATTGAGATTTCAACATAGCATGAAGTAATATCATGAATATATCTAACCCTGGGAGGTGCACGGCAATGTAGGTTTACCGAAATATAATGCAAAGAATGAATTATATTTAATTAAGTGTTCACAATACAATAATAATTAATAATTAATAAATGGAACAACAATACATTAGATACATAGATAGAAAGGGCATATCTTGATGTAAAACATTGTTAAAGAATTGTTGCATAAATTTAAACATGGAAACACATGACTTGAGTTATGACAGTTCTATAGATTCAGAATTTAGTGATGACTAGATAATGTTACCGTGGGTGTACATTTCGCTCTGAATAGGTGTCTGGAGTGTTAACTTCCAATCATGGCAATGTGTCTTAAACAAAAATTTGACATCATGGGTTTGTTTGCCTCTAGGTTTTCTCTTCACTTACTTGCCCTTAATTTGAGCAC
The DNA here is from genome assembly GCA_019776745.2 of Taxus chinensis. Taxonomy (NCBI): domain Eukaryota; kingdom Viridiplantae; phylum Streptophyta; class Pinopsida; order Cupressales; family Taxaceae; genus Taxus; species Taxus chinensis. The sequence continues at coordinate 40,908,100 of CM034151.1, forward strand.
CATGATTCGTTTCCATGTAATAGCTAAAATTGAGGCTTAGATTATAGAGAAAAATGGATTGGGGGATTGCGTTAGAGGATGGATAGCTAGTGTCCACTAATTAGCCCTCTAATAATTAAACCTTTATGCAATGTAATAAAGAAGTCATTGAAAACCTTTGAATCACGGTATATGTTTCTCGTGCAATAAGAATGTGTTGAATGCTAGATGTATAGTCAATAATGCTTGTCCCTAAATGAATCAAAACACTTATTTATTTACATATGACTTCGAATTCACATTTTATTATATTGACACATGTGGTGATTTTCAATGAATAACAGAAGAAAAGTGGAAATGGGGATTATGCCGATTCAATTCAAGATGAAACACGAAAAAGACTAACATGACCATATAATACAATTCAAACAATTTTTTAGTATTATACAATACCGTCTAAACTAAGGGATCAAAGGAATATACTAATAAGGAGGAGGTTGTTTTGGAGTTGCAAGTGAAGGGAATTCAAGCTTTGAAAGTCAACCTTAGAAATACCAATATTATTTGATTTAGACCAAATCAACTTATATGCGGAAAAACTAGCCTAAAATAAAGGCCATGGGACCATTTTAAGATTATCACTAATATATATTATTCGGCATCCACAGATCATATTTTTCCCCACTTCCAAGAATGTCATTCTACTTTCAAACATGGTAAATCTATGCTCGTTGTGGTGTAAAATAGAATTTAATTCTATTGAAATAAATCCTTACAATAGCACCCTCATCATGTTTGAGCTTTTTTTTAATTGGTGGCTTAATGCCAACGTACCATCTAACATTTCGGTGAAATTTTTCGTTGGATTTCGCTTGAAATACTTTTTGTAAATGCGCCATCTCCTCGAGGGACCTTCATTCTTCAATAATGGTTTCATTTTTTTAAGATCCATTCTTCTCTAGTTAATATTCCTTGATATTAATTGTGGTAGGGGAGTTATTTGGTATGAATTTTTATTGGGTTTCAATTAAAGCATGTTTTCTCCATTAGATAGCAGGAGCTTCTCTAAATTCTAAAGACAAGATTGGGGTTTGAATGAGGGTTGTTTTGAGATTTCTTCAGGTTGAAGTGTGAATTGTCATCATTCTCTGGTATGAAATGTTCAACAAGTCTTTGTGTGGAAGGTTAAACAATTGGATTAATTAATGGAGCCAAAGTTTCTATCGCATGAATTTAGATTTGGAACAGTGCTTTGAAAAAATAATTATGTTGGTGACATAAATGACATCAAAAAAAGTAATCTGTCATAGTTTAAGATTCCTCCCATTTTTGCACTCATTATTCTAGCACCTCGCTGAACCGTTCCCTTGGATTTGGTTTTACTTTTTTTGACCATACAAATATTGTTTGAGACTGCAAATTAAAATTTGAAATGAAATCTATATGTATTTTATTTTCAAGAGGTCTTTCATTCATATTCATCCTTGTTTTTGTTGGCATTTGTTTCTCTATCTGCCATTTTGACAGACTTGTGTGGCCCTTCTTTTTTAATCTAGTGATTTTAAATTTGTTTTTGTTTTTTTTTTTGGTGTAGTGGCCAGATAATATATGAGTTTGGAAGGGGTCTGTATTTTTCTAACAAATTAATAGTTCCATTGTAAATTGAACAAACCAGTTTGGTGAATTTGTGGATGTGAATTTGTGGGTTTTTCTTAAAAGTGCTTGAATTAAGGGGAAAATGTTCAATTTGAAAGCTTAAAGACCAGGTTAAATTTGAAAGACACCTGATGGTATTTGGGAATGTGTACTACGATGTATTTCTAATTGTTTGACAATATAGCACATCAAAATTAAAAAGACTAACATATCTAAACAAAATTAGCAAATTAAACACCGGACAACTATGAGATAGAGTATGGGTCAACAAGGCATTATAGTCGCAAATATTTTGTATAACCCATCACTTTGGGCGTTTCACCCATTCAATAGTAATGTCTTGTGAACTATTAAAAAATTGATTGCTGGAAATAACAGAATGCAAAGAACTTGAATACTTAATGAACTCAGAAAATAGCTTCGAATGAATACTTAATGAAATTAGAAAATAGCTTCGAACTTGTTTATATTAGTATTAGTAATTTCTTGTGAACTGTTAAAAAATTGATTGCCGGAAATTACATAATGCAAAGAACTTGAATACTTCATGAACTCAGAAAATAGCTTCAAATGAATACTTAATGAAATCAGAAAATAGCTTCGAACTTGTTTATATTAGTATTAGTAATGTCTTGTGAACTGTTATAAAATTGATTGCTGGAAATTACAAAATGCAAAGAACTTGAATACTTAATGAACTCAAAAAATAGCTTTGGATGAATACTTAATGAAATCAGAAAATAGCTTCAAACTTGTTTATATTAGTATTAGTAATGTCTTGTGAACTGTTATAAAATTGATTGCCGGAAATTACATAATGCAAAGAACTTGAATGCTTAATGAACTCAAAGAATAGCTTCGAATGAATACTTAATGAAATCAGAAAATAGCTTCGAACTTGTTTATATTTAGATAACACAAATCTCATAGAGGGGTACAACCTCCTTTTGAACAAAATTTGTTTACAAAAACTTTAGCTTCCTTACAATATCAACATATATACATTACGACTCTAATTGTAATGTTTAAGGGTTGACCTTTCAACCCACAAGTATCCAAGCTTCATTACAATTCCAAGATTTAGCCCCACACAAAAACAGGCGTCCAAGTCCTAAGATAGACCGCCTCTTCCTCAAAATTGTTATACATGTGGGATTATTAGAGAAATAACTTTCCATCTACTAGAGTAGCCTCTTATCACAAAATTCCTTGGACTCCCACTTATTTCCCATTCATCAACCAGTGAAAAGCTAGAAGATAATAATTAAGATATTGAATTACTCAACTGCCTCATTTTCTCTAAAATGTCACTAATTTCACACTTCCATAACAATCTTCTCAATCTCCATTCCATCTTTAGCCAGCTATTTGATTTTCTCGTTCCTATATTTTGTAGGTTCAAGTGTCAATCATAAAAGAGGGAGGCTTTGAACTCCTATGAAGTCTACTGTTGGTGGGCTAGTATAAAGAGTAAAGAGAATTTCAGTAACCGAAAATATCCTCAATATGCCAGAATATCTTCAGTCTCATCGATGCAGATTGTTTTGTCATTCCTTAAACATTATCTATATTTTTCTGTATTATTAATGATGAGGACGAAGCACTGATCAGTCTCATCATATGGTAAATGCAAGACAAAGCTAGATTGCATTGTGCCACTTATAGCAAAATATTGCTAGGCAGATGAGAAGAAGGCATATTCCTTATTGTAAGGAACAGTATAAGATTCCCTGGACTTAGATAATGTCATTATAACCATTGTGATATGCAATTTTCTCCTGATAAACAAGATAAAGACACCAGCTAGCCCACAGAGTAGGGCTGATTTTAAATCTAAAGGCTCACCATCACATCAATATGCTGATTCCAGCAACTAAATGGCACTTACATGGGAAATGTGTCAGTTGAGGAGTAGTAGTTTCAGTATAATTTTAATGGAATAAAGGTTTTATGTGAATTTTTGACATAGCCTAATGAGGCCTTGAGAAAGTAAAACTAGTGCAATAAAAATGGTAAACAAATGTGGAACAAATTCTTAGATTAACAACTCTGAAAAAGGAAAAGATCCTCACAATTATAGAGTACATGTAAAGAAAGATACAATTAATTTCAGACTTAGAACCAAATTTTGAGAGCACTACATGGGTGTGCATCTGATACTAAGTAAACAAAAAACTACATTCAAAACACTAGCAATCAACGCAACAATTGAGGAATGCAACCGAGATAAATTTATGTTGGTACTCAATTAGAGTTGAGTTTATTCAAGGCTTGACCAGGTTTAAAATCTTAAGATTACCGCCTTTTAAGGCTTCCCATAACCTCACCCAAGCTATTTCAAGCAAGAAAAAAAGGCTGAACAGATACACATACTAAATAGTATATATTATAAAGAAGAAATCAAGACTGAACAGATAGACGAACAAAGTTCTGTTCGTGCTTCAAATCCAGCAACCATGCCGTGCAAATGCTAGCTTTGACAGGGATTAAAGGCAGATTGAGATCTTAAATTGGTGGTAACCATAAGATATATTCCAAATAACATAAGATTTCAGTCTTCATGTAAGTTGGTTGTAATCTGTAACACAGAAAAGGTCATTAGGGAAAATTTAAATACATGACATTCAAAAAGTAATGTTGCTACTTATCCTCTTCATACCTTTAAGATGTCCTCGTGTAAGGGCAAACTTGCTCCGCATAGTCCTTGGGATTGCCTGTGGGACTTCGAAGAAATCGTTCGACAGAAAAATAGTGCAAGGGCACCCCATGGGCTTCTCCTTTGAGGGCAAGATCCGCCATTATTCGTCCCACCAATGGACCCATTTTGAATCCATGACCAGAGAATCCAGAGGCAATCAAGATAGGAGACTTGTCTTCTGACGTTGAAGTCTTTGTCAAGGGTAAAAAATCAAGGATGAAATCCTCATCAGGGGACATTGAATACATGCACGCTTCTGCAAGAACAGGGCTCTCTGACATAATATGCCCTCTAAAACCTTCAGCTAACCAAGGGCTTACCTTCTGTTTCAATATGTCCAAATCAGGTACCAAGGTCCTCTTGTCTGGTTCACATGGGTAACCTCCATGGAATGAAATTTTGAGCAAACCAGGGTATTCCAAAGAGGGTGTCCCATAAAAGTAAGGATCATTGTAACAAATAAATGTGGGGAATCCTTTCTCAGGCAAAAAATTGTCTAATCCCTCTTTGATTTTCCAGTATGCAATGGTGGTATGAATAGGTTGAATAGGCAATTTAATCTCTGAGATTTCCGCAGCAAGTTTCCCAGCCCATGCACCTGCAGCAATCACACATTTTCTTCCAAGAACCGAGCCCCTCCTGGTGCAAACCATTACGCCATTGGATCCATCCTTTAATTTCCACCCATTGCTAATTTTTATGACTTGGGCATTGTCCCTTAGTGTGGCCCCATTCTTCAAGGCTAAAGACTGAAACATTGCAACTGCCTTGGTGGCTCTCAGTATTCCTCCTCGATTTGTAATAACAGCAATCCAATCCTGTGGCAAATTCATTACCTTGAATCTTGAGGAAGCTTGTTCTGGATTGAGAACTTCGTGGGGGATCCCTAGTTTCTTGCAGACAGCTATGACAGATTGGAGGCTCTTGTTTTGGACCGAACCCATGTCTAGCTGCTTGGTTTTGATGTGAACTCTGTACCCAATTTCTTGCTGGGCTTCTTCCCAGAGAGAGAATGCCTCCTCCATCATTACAGTATAGTATTCTTCTGGGTAAGTCTCTCTGATGGTTCTGGATTCCCCATGGGAAGACCCTCTGTGGTGCAGAAAATCAAATTGGTCCAAGAGAAGAACAGAGTTGCCTCTCTTGGCAATCTGATAGGCAGTGCAGCTGCCCATTATGCCTGCTCCTACAACTATCACCTCGTACTCACCTTCGATCTCACCCATTTCAACTCCTCTGTTGTAACTTTGCTTGACGTAATTAAAATCTTTCAATTCAATTCAATTGAATGGTTACGCTCATATAATGAGTTTCAAACCCCTGCTTTGTCAGCTCCACCGCTGAATAATAAGATTCTGTTTGGCAGAGCAGGGAATCTAGGATGGAAATTGTATACGCATCTCTAGTATTTTATTCAGCTGCCTGCTGCAAGATTTCTTCACCCTCTCAATCATTGTATTTGCTTACCATTTAGTGATGTCAGGTGTACAAATGAATTCAAGATTCCTTCTCCATGAAAGGTGTTGTGCTAGTTATGCTGTTTGTCTCTTCTGCTAACCACGGGATGCACAAGAATGTAAGGGAGAGGAGCCAATAGTGGAGCATGGGACCAGTAATGGTGAGGGTATTTGTGAACTGAGTGACTAGTACATGTACATTTGTCATTCAACATTTGAAAAAAAAGTAGCTAATAAAATGTGTCACATCAAATCACATCAAAAAATCACCCAATCACATGATGCCACATAAGTGAAAAAAAATGCATGGCATAATGCCCTACTAATGGTCCACATTTTTTTCCTTTGTATGAAAAACTACTTGATTTAAATCCGTTTAAAAACCACTTTCCATAAAATAAAAATGTTCAAAAAAAAAAATTTACATTTAGAAAAAAAAAAACTTTTAAAGGGTATTTTTTTTTTCAAAATTTGATGTAATTAAATGTGTGTTGTACACCCCTAAAGTTGGGTGCACAACTAATGGCTCCTCTCCCATACTGTTTTATTCCCAACGCACTCTACTAAGTGTATCGAATAGCGTGGACTTAAAATATGAAAAGAAAAATAATTATGATTAAAAGATTATAATTAGGTAAAGAAGCATGCCTTCGGCATCGAGGGGTTGGTAGAAGACTATACTAGCAATTACGTGTGTGACCGTGCGATGTTGATACTAAAAGGGATCAGTGGGGAAGAATTGTGGCGAGAAACAAAGGAGGAAGGATGGATGATTGATAATTGTGAAGATGAATCATGAAGAAAAAAAAATCGAATGAAATCAAAATAGAATACGAGCATCAAAAATAGAAATATCTATTTATGCCCGTAAGTATTCACAGTCAGATAACATTAAAAACCATAAATTACAAGAATAAGCAAGCATGCAATCACATCATGAAATTATATGTTGTAGGGAGAACGGGAAAGATGGAATGGAGCACTTTATATTAGTGAGGGGAGAAATGTAGATTTTTCAAATAAGATTCATCTTCCTTTCTTTTGATGAGATGATTGGAGAGGGATATTTTGGAGTGACATTCGAAAGATAAGGGAGACGAAATGCGCAGGTCGTGAGGGGTGGGGGGGTGGACTCTGAACATTGCGGCGAATGTCAAACCAGGTCTTTCAAAAGAACCTATATCTACAGTTTCCTTAGGCAAAGTAAGGCCTAGGGACTTGTGGATTGTAAGGGCCCCCATTATTTTCCAAGGTAGTTGTATGCAGTTGCCTCTTGAGATTAGTGGTACAAGAACATGACAATCAATTATTGTTTTGTAACTACTATATAGACAATGCAAGGGGAGGATATGTGCTAGATTTCAAGTCTGTATTATAATATTGTTTAAACATATATTTGGATCAAGAGGCGTTAAAGAGGTAGTTATTGTTATATCTAAACATGTAGATTTACCATTTGGTTAGAGAATTCATGTTTGGTATACAAACCTACATGGTTATAGGATTTTAGAAACTGTTTTTGTTTGCTAGTCAAGAAGCAAAGCAAGAACCCACTACATTCGTGTTATGTTTCTACATTGCCTTTTTATAGCAAATCAATTTACATTTATTTGTTATATCTCAGTGCAATCTATAATGCAAGGAATATTAATAAGCACCAAGGAATTATTGCTTACAATTGTTTCTGCTTTTAAATACCAATATTCCAAGTTTAGGCTACATAAGTTTGATAAATGCAAATTGGTTATTATGCAGTAGATTCAATTGGGATTCAACATTTTCTATCTAGTTAGCACTCAAGCTCAAGGGTTAGATTTGGAATTCCATCGTTATTTAGGAATAATTAGAAATGTAAACACATTAGACAAGGGATTTATCTTTCTAAGGGGACAAATTTATTTTGAAGATATACTTAAAAAAAGATTTTCTTATATGTTTTTATGAATGACATTTTCATATCTCAAATATTGCTAAAGAAATAAACCAGAAAAATGTGTGCTCTTTAGAATTTCAATATAATTAATGCATTAATGTAATAATTCCCTAAAGGGCATTAGGGAATCTACATCTATTCTTTGTTTGGAGATTTGCTTGCCTAGCCACATCAACCTGATTTTCGTGATCTCCTAGTGCTCACCTTCTTGTCTGACCTCATCTCTAACAATTTTCCTATAGCTATATAGACTTATGTAATCACAAACAATGGATTGTAATGGGAACATTAATATCAAGGTTTATATTTGAGGTCCACATATACTTAAGAAATAATTTTTAAGTGACAATAATTTTTCAATATTACCCTTGAAAATAACAAAATAGTGTTATTTATGAATTATTAATATATATATATATATATATAACAATGACGAGTGTCAAATTTTAAATATATAAATCGCATATAACGTTATTTCATGTAAAATCACGAAAAACATGTAAACGACAGTCAATTTGAACCCCGAACTAATAGAATTCCAAAATATAATTTTCAACAAGCATAGATTTACATGGTGTATAGGATTTTATTGAGTTGAAAGATAACATTTAGACTCCTATTATTATGTTTTACCAAATGCAAGTAAAGAAATCTTCTATTAGAGATTTTTTTAACAAATGATAAATAAAACAAAAAAACATTCTTTCTTATGGAATGACTTCTCCATAATTTTCACATATAGAAATTGGTCATGAAAGATCTACGAGAACACATATTTTTCCCATTCCTAAAATGATGCAGCAACTTATTTTTTATGTTAAGAAATACCTAGAGCAGAAGAAATTTAATGGTAGAGATAGGAACTTAAAAAATTTGAAATGAGTGCTAGGAAAGGTGGGCAAATTGGCACCTAGAAAATTGTTCACAAGTTTTAAAGAGGGAAACTATGATATTGCTTGAGGTGTTTGACAGAAGTTGGACTTTGAAGGCCAAGTGATCCTACAACATCTATCATGAAAAATGGCATCATCCACGTTGTTTATATTGTGTTGGATTGCATAGTATCTATGTTATTTTTAATGTTAGTCCCCTCTTTCCCGGTGTTACATTATTAAGTGCATCATTGTTCAAAACATTCCCCAAATACCACCTACAAAAAAATTTAGTAGGATTTCTCTTACAGGACAATGCCTAGGTCATGGATTGTTGCTTGAGATTACAATCTTGAATATATTTTACCATGTTGGATTTAACTTATTCTTATGCAATCATTATTACAGCTTAATATTGTGACTTTAATAGCCAAAAGTTTGTAGGCATAGTGTTGTAACAAGTGTTTGTGTGCATAACAATCAAGGTGGACAATTATTGGATGGAGATGGACTAGTGTATTGGGTTATTACAAAAGGTGGAATTTATACACATGGCATATGGTTTTCAAATGAAGGATTTTTGGAGAAAATACATTAGAGAGTTGTAGGAGTCCTAAGAAACCCATTTTCCCTAAGAGAAAATTTTAGAGAAGAAAATGAAGAATTTATCCCCAATGAACCCAATAATATAGGGGGTGCTAAGTTAAGTTCTATATGTTGCATTCATGCTACAGAAGGTAATGTTATGATTCAAAAAAACATGATGGATTGGCTCTTTGATGATATTCTAAAACATATGTATGAGTAAGTTATTGTCTTTCATATTTGCAGTACAAAAAATGGTAGTGTATGAAGACTACACAAAATATATGAATATGTTTTGGAGAGCATTTTGATGCTTTAGGAAACTCTAGAGAATGGGTGGATAGCTAACCACAAGTCTATTATACGAGACAAAAAGTTTATTATATATGGAAATGAGGATACAAAATACACAACCAAGAGATGATTGAATTTGTGGCAAGAAGAGGTTATATGGATTGTCACATCCCTAAATTATCATAATTATGTTTTGGAGACACTCATATACTTAGTTGGTTGCTACCATATTTGATATATCAATTATATTAGTTTGTTTGCTTTAGTTAGCACTATAACATGTTTTGGTAGTAAAACATTATTAACACTTGATTTGTCTTCAGTAATTGATGTTATGGATTAGCATTACAACATGGATTACTGAAATATATATGTTGTTTCAATTGATTTGATTTTATGAAATGGATAATGCAATGGGTATTGTTGTGAGCATGTGTGTAGGTGTTCTCCAGAGTGAGAAAGGTTATCATTGAGAAGAGATAGGAAGATGTAGATAACGGGTACGGATAGAGAGGTGCCATGTGTAAATCAATACAAGTGAAATGGTGCTAAACAGTAAGTGAAGCCATAAATTCCCTCCTTATGTGATGTAAAAAAATTTTTTATCAGTGTCTTCATGTGTGATGGGTTAGTTTGGTCACTTTGTGATGACAAAAATGGAGTCGCACGCTTTGCTATGGAAAGGAGTGTGATGTTGTTATATGCATTAGCAAAGTGGTGCATTTTCATCTCACAACAATGGTTTGTTGAGCATTATGTCATTATGTCATTTAGAGGTTATGATCTATTGGGTTAAATAAGAAGACTGGTGCAATGTCATTTTGGGATATTGGTATGATTGTAATTACAACATTGTCTCTTGTATTATGTTATATGGTCAAAACTCATTATACCGAGAGTATGGTTTAGAAAAACATTGAACTAGATAAAGGTTGATCAAAAGGTTTTAGAAGTATATCCCTAACAATATTTAGTCTAGTTTTATAATTAACTCGTCTTATTTATTTTAGCTGAGTTGAATTGAAGCTGACACAGTGTCGCATTAAACTCAATGATGTTTAACCTTATGTGTCGCATCAACTGAGTTGAGCCCGACGCAAGTTGAGATCACATCCTATAACCGAATCGATTTGTGATCACATCACACTTTCATGCCGAGCCAATTATATACGTCTAGATCACTCACACATAACACTTTGAGCCATCAATGCAATTTATGCAATATAAATCCCTTATATTAAAATAGCTATAAAATTAATAAAGTAAAATTAAACATGGTATTAAACAAAGTAAAATTAAACATAGTATTAATAAAGGAAATTATTTTTGAAATGTTTTAGGTTATTTTGAAATTTTAACTATCCACGAGTCCCAGGGACTTACTTTGCATAGAGCAAGTGTTGACATTAGAACCACTGAAAGGCAAAGACTGACATTCACATCTTTCTCCAGAGTTCTCTTGCTTGAAAATCTACGCATTTCACCTCCTTTTTCATTCGAAAGGTACTCAAAAATAGCGCATGTAACAAAACTTGGAACAAGAAGAAAGGAGGAGTCAAGACTACTGTCACTCAACCCGTTGTAAATACTACCCTTTACTTTGATAGCATCTCCACTACTACTTTACTCAACACTTCTTGTATTCAAAGTGACATTGTCGTTCAAGGGGTATCAAATGTATTGATGTTTAGGGAAAATAAAATTGCCTACAAAAGGCTACCATTCATGATATAAAATATGCAAATGTACAAAGGTCTTCATGTATACATCTTTAGTTCAGATGTCGTGATATAAGATTTGCAACTGTATATGTATGAATTTGTAACAAATTTAAATGTACACATAGAACAAATCAATGTAATGTTTCATCTATATTCCTACACTACCACTATCAATCCCACCCCTTATCAATTGTACAAAAAATGTTTTTTCAACAAAAGACAAACCAAACAACCGATGCAACAGTAACACAATTTCCCCAAAATAATTACAAACTACATCAACTACAAAAGTAATTAACTATCCAAAATTGTATCAAATGTATTCATGTTTAGTGTGAAAAAATTGGCCACAAAAGGCTACCACTTATGATATAAAATCTGCACATGTACGGAAAGTCTTCATGTAACATGTTTAGTTCAAATAAAATAGTCAGAAAAACTCTACCACTCATGATATGAGATTTGCAAATGTATATGTACGAATTTGTAACAAGTTTGAAATGTGGAGAGAACTTTTAAATGAAGTGGTTCATTTATATTTCTACACTTACTAAATCAATCACACATATTATCAACATCAACTACAAAAGTAATAATTATCCCTTTAAATGAAATAACATATACCATTCGGCGTTCACATTGCATTGTAGACATGTGATTGCTAGTATTAAAGTAGCTATAAAATTAATAAAGTAAAGTTAAACATGGTATTAAAAAAAGTAAAATTAAAATTAGTATTAATAAAGGAAATTATTTTTGAAATGTTTTAGGTTATATATACGTGGCTTATATATATTAAAACATGGTTTTGAATATATAAACATAACTTTTCATATGTATACTAAAATATAAGTTTCAATTATACATGGCATTATGTAAAGGATCTTTAAGTTTTAAAAATAAAAGATAAAAGATAAAACAAGCAAATGAAATGAGGGATATATGCCTTGGATGGAAAATAAATTAATTAAAATATTTTGCATAGTGAACTGAATGCTAAGGAGCTATGTCTATGACGGGGTTTAAAATACTATTTTTTTTTTATGAAAAATATCTTATATTATATTAATGTAATAAGATACAAGATAGCTTTCAACAAAAAAGTAGGCGGTATGAGAGCATGCCCCAAAACCACGAACAAACTAGGCCGAGCCTAGGAAAACAAAATTCAAACTAGGTCGAGCCTAGGAGAGCACAACAAAACAAAAAAAACATCACCCTAACAAAAAATAAAGACAAAATCAAGCAACAACAACAAACATGCCCAAGGCTGACGGATCCTTATCATCCGGCCACACCAAACCAGGAAGATCATTTCCAGTGTCTGGAATCTCCCAACCAGTAGCAGGTTCTTCCTCAGGGTCAGCTTCCTTGCATGTAGGAATGGCGAGGTTGAGCCACAAGAATTTTCCAATTGATGACAGGGGTGGCAGTGGTTGCCAAGCGGCCTAGTGCAAAGTGTTGGCAAGAGGAGAGCCCCAACCCTACTGGTGAGTGGACAATTGCGGCGGAGACCCCCATCCATGATGCCGAGGTGGCAAGCCCTAGCCCTATTGGTGAGTAGAGGAGTGTGGCAGCGAGCCCTGGCCTCGATGGCACACAGGAAAATGACTATTCTAATGACTCGGCCCTGGAGAGCGACATGTGCGATTGAAGGCACGACACTAGGATCTACTACGTTGGCCTCCATGGGCTGAAGGCAAGGAGCTCCTGGTGGGAGAAGGAGGCACTCGAGAAATGTTTCACAGGGCTTCCCCACAGTGTTGTAATAGAGTATAGAGGTGGTACACCTCCAGCGCCACCTTGTTTGCTTGGACTTGGATTTGCAGGAGCACATTGGAGATCACCATGGATTTATTATAAATCAAGAAAGATTGATCAACTGCAGAATTAATGAAGAAAAACACATTTCTTTCTTTTTATATCTAAAATAAAATCTCCCCTCTAAAAACATGCCAAATCTAGGTGAACATAGGCAGGAGTTTGGGATTGTATCCTAAGAGGATATGTTTTCAAGTGAAATAGTGGGGCCGTGAGGTAAAGAAAAAGGTATGGATCCAGTTCCAGGAAATTTGAGCTTTGGGACAAGGCCAGATGACATGTAAAATCATTTCCAGATGCCCACACAAGGGGAATTTGAGAGATGGAATCCCAATTTGAACAAGACGAACCCTGATAGGAAGGCCTTGGTGTAGAATACACCAAAGAAAGTGAGCAATCTTGGGCTCCACACATATATTCCAAACATTCTCAAATTGTCTGCCTCGGGTAGACAGGGTGGTGTGAATTCCCCAAAGAGAGTTAAGTTTTTCCACTATGGGAAAATGGGGTGAGAGACATCGATATCCTTTGTTGGTTGTATAGTTACAGAAAGGGCTATCAACATACCACTTTTAGTCTATCCACCAAGGGCGAGAAGAGTGCACAATAATCTTATGTAACATGTGATCATGAACTGAATTGATCACAGCATTGAAAGTATCCTGGTCTTGGTTAGAAAGCTGAAACAGAACTTTAAAATCCATCCAAGAAAACTAGGATTGTGTGCCCTTGCAGAAGAAGTACTCTATGGTGTGAATTCTGCATTTGAATAACTTGAGCATGGAGATTCCTAGGACCTCTGCTAAGCATTGATCTTGGGATTGAAAAATTGGCGACCACCAAAGAGATTATTGGTTAAGAGATAACCCATTGCAAAAGCCACCCCCTTTCCATAAAAGCCAGGGTTTGACACGTTCCCACACTTTCTAAATACTTTTAAGCACAAAATTGCCAACAATTTTGATAGGCACATGGGTGATGAGAAAATTGACAAATCTTAAGCCTTTCCATGGAGGGCGTCCGTAAGGAGAGCCTTCATTGATGCCATGTCATATGAGAAATTTCCATGCTTCTTGGCCCTTGATGCTTCTGATAATCCACTTGGCACAAAGAGCTTGTCCTTGGTGTTGAATGTGGATAAGCCCGGGGCCTCCAAAGTTGTGGCGTAGACAACATATATCCCAAGCTACTTGATGAAAAACTTTTCCAGTAAAGGGATTCACCCAGAGGAAATCTTTGAGCAGTTTTTCTAGCTTTTTGATGGAGGATTTGGAAGGGAGCCAACAAGACGAGTAGTAGACATGGGTATTAGTTATAACTTTAGAGAAAATTTAGAATTTTCTAGTAGAGACAGAGGCCTAAAAAGCCAGTATTCCAGTTTTTTTGCCACCCGTTGAATGACATAATGTCATAGATCAGACAGAGAGGCTTGAAAAGCAAAAGGAATACCTAGGAATTTGAAAATCTCATAATGCTGCAGAGTTTTCCAATCATATTTAGAAAGCCAATCTGGCACAGGAAAGAAATATTTCCTGTAACACTGAGTTTTTCGCCATTGAATGGATGAACCAAACACTAAGCAGAAAGTGTCCAAGCATTACATAGCATTTTCAATGTTGTTCTCATCCTCCATAAGCGTAAGGAAGGAATCATCCAAAAAATGCCCATTGAGGAGATGAGAATCAGGCTCGACAGGTAGTGATAGTCCACGCACAAGACCTTGAGCTTTGGCATGGGCTAAGAGATAACCAAATCCTTCGGCTGTCAGCACATACAGTATAGGGGCAAGAGGACAACCTTTCCTGATGAATCAAAAAATTCCAAAGGGCTCCAAGCTAAGGCCATTGATGGAGATTTGAGAAGATGCATCTGCAAAGAGTATATTGATGGTTTGAATAAGAATAGGTCCAAATCCAAGGAAGCATGGTGAGGATGAAATGCCATTCAATCCGATCATAAGCCTTCTTAATGTCAATCTTGATAAACATAGCGACATGATGAGATATGCAAGCCCATTCCATGCCTTTCCAAACTGCGATGATGTTATCCAGGATGAAACGCCCCTGTATGAAGCTTGTTTGCTATGGCTAAATAATAACAGGAAGAAGATTGCATAATCGCAAAGCTAACACTTTGGAAATGATTTTGTAGGAGACATTTAGCAACGTAATCGGCCGTCAACAAGTGATTTTCTTAAGGTCTCCTTGCTTAGGGATAAATTTGATGTTCCCCTTGTTAATGCATGGTCTAAGAAGTGGTTTTGAAACCCTTCTAGATATACCTGAAAAAGGTCTTGCCCAAAAAAATCCCAAAGTTTTATAGAATTCACACGGGAATCCATTGTAGCTTAGTGCTTTATCATTAGCCATTTGCATTGTAGCTTCATGGAGAGAATTCTCTCACAGATCACCTTCTGTGTCTCTAAGAGCTTGCATGACACAACCCCTAAACATTGATAAAGTGTGGCTCGATGAGCTACGAAGGTTAGATGAGCTTAAAAGATGAGTTTGTAATGGCGCACAAAGGCTTGCAACATAAGCTAAATATCAGTAATTCAAGTTCCATTTTCCTTGATAGCTCGGATCGGTTGAGAAGGCTTTCTAGCTCGAAGAGAAAGAAATAATTTTTTCAAGACCCGATCTCCAACCTTAAGCCAATGCATTTGAGCTTGAATATGAGCACCTCTGGAATTATAGTTTCCCACAATTTGGATTTGAAGCCTGAGTGTTGCAACTTGCAGTTGTAGAGCATCAGAGAAAGGATCACCTTGAAGCGTCATCATCACCCGGATGAGAGATGAAGTGTTAGCGGTGTATGAGTGGCACCACATTTTTTCCAACCAATGGCCATAGATTCTAAGAAATTTAGCAATCTGAATCAACGTATCTTCCCACCATTGTATTTAGCTAGCTTGTATGGGTGGATGAAATCACTGACAGTGACTGGGTATTGGTATTAAATTCCAAATCTGCTTGATATGATTGATGGTGGGGCCATGTTGCCTCAAGGCCATATCAAGAAAAAATCACTTTTATGAAAAAATGGGTCATTTAAGGATGCGATTAGGAAAGTGAGAAACGTTGGGATCAAAGAATCCAAATTTATTTTGCATGAAGTACCACGCTTCCCTTTCACTAGGTGTCCACCTCATAGGAAGGTGGCCACATTTATCATTTGGGGACTCAACCTTATTAAAATCGCCACTTATTACCTAGTAGGCATCAAGAATGGAGTTGGCTATCCATCACCATAGATCAACCCTTTTGGCCGCATCATTCGAGGCATAAATATTAATAAGCCCAAAAGGGTGGCCCTCAATATTAAAGAGGACCCAAATGACATGGTTGGTGGGGTCGATTCCATGATCAATTAATAAGGTCTTTCATTTAGCAGTAAAAAAAAAAATTAATCCCCCACACCCTGCTTCATGATTGCTACAGAAAGCCAAGTTGTCAGGCCAAATGGACTTGCATACCATCTACAATTGAAAACCTATAATTTTAACTTCCTGCAAAAATAAAACATCTAGATTTCCACATTGTTGTCGAGTTTCATGCACCACATACTTACGATAAGAGTCTGTGAGACCCCTAACATTCCAAGATAGAAAATTCATGGGAAACATTGGTCAAGAGCCATATCCCCATCCTCCAAGCCCTCAAGGGCATCATATTGATTGTGCAAGAATCAAGCAATGGTATGTTGTAAAAAATCCTACAGATCAATTTTTTTCCATTCGGCATAATCAATGTTGTATTTCACTTCAATGGAATCCACATTACATGCTAGGCTATGGTCCTGAGAGATACGAGGTGGACATCGGGGCCGTTTGGAAGGTCCTTGTGAGTTGCTTGAAAGCAACAAAGGAACTGAATACGAGATGTGAACGTGAGAAAAAAAAAATCTGGTCCATAAGAATTGACATCGCTAGGGGTGTATTGAAGTAATTTTGTAACAGGGTAGCTGAAATGGTAGCAACAATTGATTCCTTAGCAACAGCTGTTGGTCCCTTAGCAGTAGTTATAAGCTCCTTAGCCGATGTATTGTGAGAATGTTTGTTAATAGATGGTTCCCAGTGACCGTGGGAGCTAGAGGCTTTAGATTGTTGGGCCTTGTTCTTATTTTCCCGACCCCCAGTAATTTTCTAGCCTTCCTCCTAATGGGGTTTGACTGGCTCGGCAGTAGTTTTTTCCACAGGGAGGTTACGGGGAACATAAAGCGGGCAATCCCTGATCTTGTGATCAGAAGCTTGAAAATGGAAGCAAGTGTTGGGTAGATTGATATACATAACTTGCTAGGAGTAGCATTTATCGCCCATTGGAATATCCATAAATTCTTTGAGATCATGTGAGAGATCAATCTCAATGCATACTCACTTCTAAGGATGAGCATGGTAAAATTTATTGGCTTCTATGCAGACAACCCACCCAAGTGGCAATTTACAGAAAATAATGAATGCATGGCAGAGGGAGCCCAGGAAATTCAATCCAAACAGGCACTTTAAGGGTGGTATACTCAGATACTAAAAATTCCTAGTGCCAGGGTGTTAAAACAAGCAGTGAGTTGTGAACATACCAAGTGGCTTGCTTAGCCAAAGTATTGGGTGCGTTGACAGGGTCAGAAAAGCGAAAAAGAAAGAAACCCTTGGTCATGTTTTGGACACTATCTAGACGGACCCCATGGGGGGTTTAGAATGTGTTAGCTCAGGATTTAAGCATGCTTTCAGAGGGGATTCGACCCACAAAATACCCAATGAGGTAGAACTATTCTAACCATTGGCAAAAAACATTAAATTCAGGAATGGGCATAACTACATCTGGAGGAGAGAGATTACCTCGCAAAAAACCTTTAGGATGAATTTCTTGGGGTGTTTTGCCAGTGGTGGCATCGCTCACTCCACTATCTCCTACTGCGGTTGAAACAACCGGGTTTGAAGATGGCGAGATCATTATATAGGGGATGCCTAGAGGGCGAAAAATCCTAGGAGAGACTATAACAATAAATTCCCGCAGAGCCCAAAAATGCCGCAGTATGACTGTTAGAGGGGGGAAACCCTAGAAGATTTGACTCTTATTTAGCACCAAAGTTTCAAAGCATTAAAAGAAACCACCATTCATATGTCATCCATCAAGAATCAAAATAGTTTTTTTTTTTAAATAGATGCGGTGGAAAATAAAGTATTGCATGGAAGATCTAATAAAGAAAAGTGGTGGAACTTAAATGGAGACCACTTGAAAAAAAAGTTTAATTGAAGAAAAGCATCTAACTATTTATGGGCCACATGAGAGCTAAGAATAGCTTTGGTTGAGATTTTATACCTGTGCACCAATCAGGGATTATATGTGAGAGTGGAGTTTTAAAAAGTAATTTATTAGGAAGAGAGAGAAACTTATTAGTTTAAAACTAATGTGTTAAAAATTTACAACATGAGTTTTATATCAAGAAAGGTGGTTGATTTTAATGCCTCAACAGGTGGATAAACATAGTTTTGCATGTTTTATAACAAAAAATCATCTCCAGATCAGAGGAGGAAAAGTCTAAAATTAAAATGTAGGGAAATTCAGCTTGAGGGACTAGGGACTCAAAAGCTCCAAGGGAATGAGAAAGGAAGAAACGATAAAAAAAAGTACACACAAATTAGAGGGGAATAAATGTAGTTTTGTATAGTTTAATATGTAAACAAAGGTAAAAACAAAGATAATCCTGGATATATGTGGTCAAGTTGAAGAAATAAAATTTGGTAGATGATTCTATAGACATAAAATCATGCACTTTGGATATTATTTAGTCCCGGTCTCATACTAGTATTCTATGGTTTTTGAGTGAAGAAAGTATTATTAACACATATCCTTTGGTCATTCTACTTTGCTTTCTGTCGTCACTGCCGACCTTCAACACATACTTGTCTAGTCTGTTTTTTTCATTTTATGTCATTCTACCTCTAACTGGGGTGCCTATCCCTATACTAGTGTGCCTCAAGTGCCTTGGTCCTATTCGGGGCACCTTGAGCCTTTTCCTACTTTACCTCCATCTTTTGGGCACTTTCTAGCCGTTTGGGTTTTCCATATTTTTAGTGGTCATCCTTTTCAAGGTTAATTACGAAATTAGAATAAGAGAACCATATAAATATAAAGTTATGAGACCAAAATGAGGGACCAAGCACTAGTAACTACTATCACCACCTAAGGTTACATCCATCTAGCTCAATCACAAGGGACAAGGTTGGTTCATCTACATGACACTGCATAGGAGGAAAGTTTATTTTATTTTATCCATCATTTTAATACATTTCTACATTTAGTTATAGCTCACTACTTCACAAAGTGCGACTGACACAAAAATATCTAGGGCATGATTTACACACTCACCTAGAACTACATTTGGGTCTGAAATGTAGTGCAGTGCTCAGTTAGTAAGTCCACCATTGTAGCTACTGAGGATAGTCTGACCCCTTCATTTTCATCTTTCTTTTTTGGGGGTTTTTATGCTTGGTTTGGATTTTTACATGTCTCTCCTTCCTCACTTATTATCAATGACATACAACGCAGTTCAATGACATATACCCGATGGGAAACAAAGGATTTGCATCACTTGGAGACCTTACAAATCTAGTTTCTGGACCTCCCGCACAGACCAGGGCACCTAGATCTCAAACCAAGGTGCCCCAGGCACCCTCATCCCTCTTCAGGTGCCCTAGTCTTCTTAGATAACTCAGATCTACACTTTTATGGGCCTCGACACAATCATTCTTACATTTTGTTCATTTGGTTTGTTCTACGACATAGTCCCATAAGCTCGTCGAATCACCTAAGCTCTTTTTAACCCTCCTCGTCCATTAGGGTTTTACATTTCCACTTTATTAGTTATTGATGCATCCTAGAATTTACCAGATAACACCCTAGTTGCGCTGACACATCACTCAACCTTGACTGAGTGCTCACCCAAAGCACGCAAAGGTACCAAATCTCTCTTTAGGGTTGTTGTAGCAGGATATTAGCATGATGAAGGAAGAAACATATAGATTCATAACTAATCCACCATTCTACAATGCATGCTACCCTTAGATCTATGAAAGAAAAATCTTAAACAGTAATCATGATTGAATCAATGATATGCACTACTCAATTACACACAAAATGACACTTAGATCAGCCACTATCTTCCATCTATTAATAAATACAGAAGTTCCTTACAATAATGTCAATCTATACCAATGCATGTATGGATTTGATACAATAATTCAAACATATACGTATATCTCTATGCCTCCATATTACACGTACATACCCTCTACATATTTTTTGTTACACACATACATATATATATAGGGTGGGGACTTGCCCTTCACCGCTTATCTATTCCATAAATAGGTCGCATGCTATTAATAGCCACACGTCGTTTACAAGCATAGCCACACATGCAAGTGTGCTATCTATAGACCTCTTGCAGTTTAAATGAAATATCAATCCTATTCTTGGATTGTCTCCCTGTAAAACACTTTGATACGATCCTCCAAAGATAGACAATGCATGGTGCGCACGTCTTTGCATCATTGGTGTGTTCTGCATGCCATCTTCTAAAAATAGGTCTTCATGTTCAAAATAAGCTAAGTCGTAGAAGTTGAACTTGCCTTCCACGAGAGGGTCCTTCCTATCCTTCCGCGCCCTTGGTTCTGGGCCTTCAATCCCACGCGGACTCCTTGTGTGATCTTTGACAAGTATTCTTTGATCAACATTACCCCACACTAATCTCATTGTCGTCCCGACAATGGGTATCTCCAAAAATTGAAGTAAAGAATAGAAGAATGGAAAGAATAAGAATGAAAGAATGTAGATAAAAAAATAATTTCTATGAAGTTATGAGGAAGCCTCGTCTGTATCAATTTGAAGTATAAACTCTAGATACTCCTCCTTTGTTTTGGCCTCCAAAACCTGCCATTTAGTGAGTTCTTTTTCTACCTTTTTTGGGATGTCCACAGCAATGGACTCCAACTCATCCCTCGTAATCTATCCTTTCTCATTCTACAGAAATAACACAACGCTAGACATTAATGTCATTCTCCCTTCTAAAATATCCATCTTCTACGCAATTAGCTTCCCAAGCTCTTCTAGTCAAGTCTTGTATGGATCTTGTGCTGCTACTAGGGCCTCGCGCTTCTACTTAACCATTGACAATATTTTTGCATGGCCCAATGTCTCATCCTTCATTGCTTTCTATACCTCACTATTTTCTTCTAGGGTCCTTATGTTGATAAATGCCTTTGGGGTTGTGCATATGTTTAAAGCCTACTCTACTTTCTTCAATACTTCATGTAATGCTTGCAACAACCCATCATAAGATGTAATTTTTCGCATCACTGATGATTTCTCTTGTTCGGTATCTTTCTCTGAGATTCCTGGCACTGGCATGCATAGAGGTTCATCTTCAAGCACCAAGTCCACCAACTTTCCTACATAGTGTATCACTAAAGGAAATGTCTATGGTACCTTGGCCTCCAAGTGTGGCCTTGCTCTGATGACATTTCCCCCAATATCCTCTATGATGCTGATAAATAATTTGTTTTCCTTCTGGGTGAAGTCCCTCTCCTACATTATATGTGCTATCTCTGTATCCTTTGTCTTCAACTCCTCACGCAATGCTCTGCTTGTTGCAGCTTTGTCCATTTTTCTTCTAGCCACCTCAGCAGAAACCTTCACCAATGTGTTGCTGACTTGATCATCTGACATGATAGTAGGCTTTACTATCATGTGTCTAGCTTGGGGTGCCTTCTTCAGTCGACTTGAAACACATGACTATTCACACACATCAAAATCAGGCTCATCCATGTGGGTGTGCATTGACCACGATAGTTTCTTTCGAGTGTGCACAGTCACCATATCCTCATCCATTAGCTCCTAGCCAAATAAATCCTTCTGTGTTATCATGCTCTGGAAGTGGGCATGGACAATTTTTCCTACGTCCTCTACATACCCCATGGCTAGTGGAATGTGCTCTCAACTTTTTCTTCTAGACCGTTGCTGGTTAGGGACTTTAGCTTCCAAATTTGGGACTTGTGTCTCCATGCCCTGAACATCTTCTGTAGTTGTTTCCTCTGGTATTTTCTTATCCTCTTCCTTTTCCTTTAATTCCTCACCTTGTTCTTCTATGTTCTCTGGAAGTGTAGGAGAATTAGGCACGCTTTCCTCTAAATCTTCCACCTCCTCATTTAACTTCAATTTCCTCCTTTGCATAGTTGCCTCCTTCGGTTAGGAGAGTCTGGGTGATTTGTGCATAGTGGTTAGAGTATCACCTTGGGTCCTTGTTCTCCTAAACACCATCTTTAACATGTGCTACTCTTGGACTGCATTCAAGTCCTCATCATCCCCCTCTTGTGGATGAGGTGGTGTAATGGTGCATTCATCTTCACCCTTATTCATAGGATGTCTCCTACCTCTATGCTCCAAACCACCACTATCTTCGCCCTCCTCCTCATCCTCCACTTCAATTGGCTCTATGGGCTTAGGCACTGGGATGTTCTCCATTGTATGATTTCCCTTAGGTGGTGCTGGAAGTGCAAACTCACCTTCCACATACTTGTTATTCTCCATCTTTGGCTTCAGCTAGAGATACACCAATGTTGCCCCCACAACTTCTACAGCCATACTTATTGGCTTAATATTCAGCACCTCTGAAATGATCCTCTATGTATAAGAACTTCTACCAGGGTACACATACTTCTTCCTCAATGTATGGTAGTCATAGTCTACCTTATCTACATTGAATACCAGACGGCGCGTGTCTGTAAATTTGTGAATAGATGCTTGGAAATACCTTGTAGTGAATGCATAAGGAAATTTACACCAAGGGATCTAGACTCCATCTTTCATTGGGAAGCGTGTGATGTAGAAATGCTGATATACAACAAATTGGACTAGTTTCCCTACCATTGCTGGTAGGTCCTTTGGGATGTGCCACTCTTCTCCAAATGTCGCACGGAGCCTGTCATACCATTTCTCCGCCCTTTGCTTTACGTCATCTGTCATGGCACCTTTACATAGATACTTGATGAATCTTTTAGCTAGTGACTTGTTCTCCATGGGGTATTCCCATACTTTTTCCTTCGGTCCATCTGGTACTCCAATCTCCATGAATACCAGTGATAGTAGAACAGCCCCAAAGCTGATCTTCCCTCCTATGCGAGCTTCTTCGACTATTTACTTTACAATATAGCTTGCATTGTTGTATATTTTCCTTTTTGATATCTTATGTGCTATGTGTAACCACATAGTATTTACCTATGACCACCGCTCTTGATCATTCAACTTTGTAACAAGGTGGGCTGCCGCTTGCAGAACTGGACAGTTCTTTAATTTGTCTATATCCATTCCGCGTGAACCCTTCAGGTAACCCAACTCCTTTCTGGTCTTTAAAATCATGGATTTATCTGCGAGATCACTTTTTATGTCCTCTCCTGTGGCCTTCAAACATGTAACTGATGAGATAAGCGCATATGAGATTCTCACTCTGCATCCTGCAAAGTAGAAGAAGTCCTCGTGCACCCTGCTCATGAGCCACTAATACAAGGGCTCATACTTACTAAAATATGGAAGCTTATATAATTGGTAGACCCCAATTCTCTTCAGAAGCTTCTCATCTGCATCATCATAAACTGGCATGTCATCTGCCATGTGCTTATTTGTCCTAGCAGTGAGCAAGGAATTGAGCTCCTTGTTCTTCGAAGTCCTATGACTATATTCACTTACTTTGCTCTTTCTGATGGGTGAATCCCATTCCTGGCCAATGATGACTCCTTCTGGATATTGCATTTCTGAAAAATGTCTTTTAGGTGCCATTTCTTCCTCCTCAACAACCACCTTCTTCTTTCCTTTTACTGCTATTGTAGATGCCTTCTTAGGTTCCATTTTTACCTTGCAAATGTCTCCTCTTTAACTTTGCAACTTTGTGAATTAAACCCTAGCTTGATTCAATTGTTTCCTAGGTGGAAACTTCATAACCTAACTCTTTTCTGTCTCCCTACTTTGCTCAAACCCTTCACCACTAGGGATGCAAGCTTCTTGTCACATAGATATGGTTGTCATGCTTGGTTTCACACCCTTCGCACCTTAACCTAATCACTCGGCTCTTCGCACTTAGCTCTTTCTTCAAATAATCTTAGTCGCAATGCTAAAAATGAATCTGCATTCCATCCTTATATAATTTTTTTCAAATTTTGATGCATTTATTACTCCTTTACCTATGGTAAGCTAGGAAAAATACACTATTAACAAGGAAGTAAAATACCAATAATCATACCTCCTCCTTCGCGTTCCGTAGCAAACCTCAGAATGGGCTAGGAAACTTGGATTGAGCCCTGATTTTGTGATATGTAGGTGCTTTTCTTCAAGACGGAGCAAGATCTTCCTGCAACAACGATCCTCTTACTTTGCACTAGATGGGAAAAAGGATTATGAAGCTATTTTGGCATTAGGACGAGGCAAAAGGATGTTCTTTGCTCAAAGGATGCAAGAACTTAGATATGACATGTAAGCTTATTCTCTATGTCTTTAGAGGGGAGGGGTAAGGTTGTATTTATATCCTGAGGGAGTGATTAGCTTAGATTAATTTAAGTAATCATGGTTTGAAAATGTGAGCAAGATTAAGTGAGTGGTTTGAAAATGTGGGCAAGATTAGGTGAGTGGTTTGAAAATGTGGGCAAGATTAGGTGAGTGGGGACCAAGAAGAATGGGTGAGGATTTGAATTATGTTTTTAATTCATAAGTGGAGGATTTTAGGTGAGTGGGGACCATGAATGGTGGGTGAGGATTTGAATTTGAATTTTTAATTCAATAGTGGAAAAACATGGAGAATAATGACATGTGGTGAGGATTGGATTATTTTTTAGATTTTGAAATGGATAATTAATCAAATTATATTTGATTAATTCGAAGTGTATTTTTGTGGGAAATGAGGAAGGGGAATTAATTGATTTAGGATAGATGTGAAATTGGGGTGTCTACATTTGCCCCTCTTTGAAAGGGTACTATGAAAGTAGTGTCCTTTCAAAGAAAGTAGATGGTATGGGGGAAGAATTCAATCTACTTTTTAAAAGGTAGAGCGAATGTTTGTTGGGGAGAATAGAAAGTGGTGAGTGACAGATGTTATAGTATCCTCCAAGACAAAAATGTCATGAGAAGATGTGATTATGGATAGATGTGGTGATGCCCCCTCGAGAGGACTGACGAGAATGGAATATATGACAGAAATCTCGAAAAGAAGGGAAATGGATTCGGCGGAGAAGAGGATGATAATGAAGTGGAAGAGACTGGAATGACCGCATGACACAAATGGAGAAAGGATTCAATTGACCTTGAATGCTAGGTGTGAGGGTGTGTGCGAAAGAGAAAAGGGAATGGATAGGATTGGGGGTTGATTATGAGAAGAGTAAGGGAGATAGGGGAGGGGAAAAAAAGGAATGAAAGAGGTAGAAATAAGAGAGAGGGATAATAGGGGAAGAAGGTAATGATGAAGGAAAAACAAGGCAAAAATAGGAAAATGACAGAGTAGAGGGTGAAGGGATGAAATAGAGAGATGTGCAAAATGAAGGAAGCAACAGAGATAGTAAAGAGGGATGTGTGGAAGTGAAAAAGAAGGAAACGAGAAAGGATAAATAAGGAGAAAATGAGGTGAGAGTAAGGGGTGAAATGGAGGAAAATGGAAAGAGGACGAAAGAAGAAGTAGAACGGAGAAAAAAAAGAAATTATGAGGGGCGAGGAAAGTGTGAAAAAGAGGAGAGAAAGGAAGAGAAATAGATACAAAATGAACAAAAAGGTAGGGGTGGTAGAGAAAAGGAGAAGTGGTTAGAAGAAACGTGAAAATTAGGGGAGAGGAAAGGAAGATAGAATGAATACAAGGAGAAGATTGAAGGAATCGTGTCATTGCGAGGAAGACCAAGGCAAAGAATATGGAACAGACCGTATGGAGATGCATGTGGAGGGTGGTATGATAAAAAAGATAGGACAACACTAAACAGCCAGGTTATCAATGGGGAAGTAAGGAGGAAATGTGATGGAAAAAGGGGAAGAAGACGATACAGAGGAATGGAAATAAGACGAGGGGTGGGAGAGAGAAGAGGATAACAAATAAAATGATGTAGAAGGAAGGGAATACATAAAGGGGGTAATAAGTGGAAATGGAATGATATAAGGAATGTTCAAAGAAGAAAGAGGGGAGGAATGACATCGATTGGAAAAGATGTGGAGATGCATGAAATAAGGATACTAGGATGATGAGAAAATAGGAAAAGGATGTATGATGAAGATGGGAAAGATATTGAAGAGTACAAAGAGGAGATGGAGAGATGGGTAAGAAGCAACAAGAAAGGGTGGGAGTGAGGGAAAAGAATAAGAGAGAAAAGAGAGTGGGGGATAGAAGAGGCAATGCTAATGAAAGGATGTTAGGGAAATCCCTTTTATAATGATTGGTGGGGAAGGGTGAGATAAAAAATGAAGAAAAGGAGAAAGCGAATGAGGATTGGAAAGGGTAACGCCAACAAAGGGACGTTAGGGAAAACCCTTTGACAATGAGTGGTGGTCTTAGAGGGGGGAAGGAATGAAGGGAAACTCTAGAAGGTCCAAGGGAGTGAATGAGGTCATGCGGAATGAGGATTGATGATTTTTAGGGAAAACTCGTTGACAATTATTAGCTCGGGAAGAGAAGATGATGATGAAAGAATGATATAGGAGTGGTAACAATAATAGTGAATGTGTGTGTGGGTAGAAATGTGGGGGGGAATTTGAGAAGATGAAGTGGAAAGAGTAAAGAAGATGAGAGGGATGAGTTGGGACTAAGTGAAAGCGAGGAGAGGATGTGAGTGATGAGGATGAACGAGGTGAGGATGAAGAACCAAGACATGAAAAGAAGGGGAAGAAACAGTATGAAGGATGATGGATCAAGAAGGGGAAAATGGGGGAAAAGAATGTGATTATAGGTGGAAGAGATGAGATGTATGGTGTAAGAGGATATGTGGAGAAAGGATAATAGTAGGGGGAAAAAGTGGGTAGTAGGAAATACCAGGTGGAAGAAGCGATCAACAGAGTGAACGAATAATGAGGCGGGGGAGAATTTCATGATGACAAGTTAAGTGTAGGAAGAACATTGACAAAAGATTGTCATGTGACGAAAGTGGTTAAGTAAGATTGCCATGTGAGCAAAACTGGAGATGAAAAATAGTCAAGCGAGAAGTGGTGTTTGCGAGAATCGAAAAGGAGGTGAAAGGATGTGATAATGGGGAATGCCGAGAAAAAATGAAGGGTGAAGGGTGTGTAGTGATGGGGAAAGGCAAGGAGATAGATCATCCTTAAGAGGGACTCTTAAGTGAGATCGCCATGCCGGGTGAGTGGTTAAGTAAGATTGCCAAGCAGAGGAGGGTGATAGTGGTGGGAAAAAGATGTGATGATGGGGAATGAAGAGGAAATATGGATGGTGAGATTGGAGAGTGATGGGTGAGTGTAAGATGACATGTCATGCTTAAGAGAATCTCTTAAGTAAGATCGTCATACTGTTGGAGAGGTTTCGTAGGGTCACCCAACCGACAGGGATGATATGCAAAGAGAAAGACAAAATGATATTGGGGATAGGGGTGGAATGGTAGGGTGAAGAAGATGATGACGATGAGAGGTGGGAGAAATAAGATGGGGGAAATATGATGGGATGGGGGAAGGCCACAAGGCAGATCAACCTTAAGTGGAAGTCTTAAGTAAGATTGCCATGCGGCTGGAATGGTTAAGTAAGATCGCTAAGCTGAGGAAGAAGAAGGATGATGTTAGAGTTGGTGGGAATAGGGTATGAAAAATGGACTGAAGGGGAACTCTCAAGTGAATTTTCCATACTACGAAAGCATGTAAGTAGGATGACCAGGCATAAGACGGATTTGGGGAAGGATGAGAAAAGAGTGAGTGGGGTATGCCTGCGTGGTATATGATATGAGATGAAGTGATAATAGGAAAAAAAAAAAGGAAACAAAAGAGTGTAACATGAATGGATTTAGGAATATATGCAGTAGAGGGCAGAGAGTGTGAGGGGAATCCTTAATTGGGATGCCCACGTGGTGAGAGTAATGATGCGAGAATGAGAAGTAGAAGAGGTGGAGTGGGAAGATATGTTTGGTGGTGATGGTTGTTTGATGAGAGGGTAGGTGGTGAAGAAGATTCTATAGAGGGAAGATCTTAGGGAGAGAGTAAACCTCCACCTAGGATCCCATATAGAAGGGGTTATTAAGTAAGATTGTCAAGTGGGAAGCAGAAGGGGGAAAGGAAAGAATACAAATGGGTGAGAGGGGACAGGAATGGTGAGAAGGGTAATATGGGTATAAGTGGTGGAGGAGTAAAAATGAGAAGTGAGGATGAATGGATAAAATACATGGTCATCATGGTGGGGGAGAAGGAACTGTTGGATAGTGAATGCTACTTGAGAAAGATTGTCAAGTAGGATTCGCAAACTGCAATGGTGATCAAGTAGGATTCCCAAACTAGAGAATGCATTAGTATGGGTGAATGGATGGGGTGCAAAGTAAGATGTTGATCATGCAGGAAGATACTCACGTGACGAAGAGCATCTTAATTTTAATATAGCACATAACAGGATGCATCATGATATAAAAGATCAGGATGACTAGACTGTAATATGCATGATGGCATAGACAGGGGCCATCAAAAAGGTTTTATGCCCTTGTACGATATGCAAATGGAAGAGAGCATAGACAGAGGCCATCAAGAAAGTATGATGCCCCAGTACGACATGTAATCAGATAACATAAGAATATTACAGAGAACACCAGGATACATAAAATCAAGATGCCCCCTGTAATATAGCAAGATGCAAGAAAGTAATTAATAATTTGCCACTAATAATGCAACACAAGAACCAGTAAACATGTCCCTAACGTGTTCCACAGTGATGATTGATTAGATGTGCCCCCAAGTAGGGGTACAAGGGATTGGGTCAGTCTCCTCAAACAAGGAAACAATGAGAGCCAGATTTTCCCCAAGCGAGGATTCACGTGAGGAGAAGTGGTTTGAAATTGGTATTCATAAGGTGGTTGGACCATTCGTTTGGGATAATAGTCCAAAGGTTGAATTGTGTTGGTTATTTTAGAGTTTTTGCGATTTTGTGGAGTTTACAATATTTTTATTTTTGTTTATTATATCCATATAGATTTTCTAATGTTTTTTGGATTTTTGATGATTTTTTAAAATGTTTTTGACTTTTTTGACGATTTTCAAATGTTTGTGGATTTTAGACAATTCTGTGTAATGTTTTTGGGTTTTTGACGAGTGTTTATAATGTTTTTGGATTTTTGACGAGTTCTAATGTTTTTTTTTTTTTTTTTTTTACGATTTTCAAATGTTTTTGATTTTTTTTTATGATTTTCAAATGTTTTTGGATTTTTTGATTTTTACATTGTTTTTAGATTTTTGACGATTTTCGAATGTTTTTAGATTTTTACATTGTGATTGACAATGTATGGACCAGAGTGCAGACTTATTTTTGAGAGGTGATAAACATGGATATTATCCATATGTACCATGTTCCGTGTTGTAACTTATGCTTAGAATAACACAAATTCTCTTTCCATTGGCAGGATATGGTGGTGATGATATGATGAAAAGAATTCCAGCTCCATTCTTGACTCCACACAACTAGTAAGATGTGTGGGCTCATCACCGAGAATCAAGAAGGACGTAGGAGGTGGATAATGAATATAGAAACAAATGCTAACAACAATCCCTTTGGGAAATTGTGACTCCATTATTCATAATTGTACTGAACCGGTTTCAAAAAAAAATTTCACTTTATGAGTCATGTGCTAGACTTAGACAGTTATGTGGCTTGCTGATTGATAAGATATGAGGTTAAGGGATAGTTCTCTCTTCACTTAGGCATCTAAATTACGTGTTTGGGGATTCTATAATTTGTAAGCACTATAAGATTTTATATTTTTTAAATGACTCCCTATGCCTTGCCCCATGCTACTAGTGAGAAGCAAGGGCTCATCACCAAAGGTAAAATATAGGCGAGTGAATTTCCTTTTTGTATTTTTTTTGTTTTGTTTTGTTTTGTTTTCTTTTTTTTTTTGAATATTTTGCAATGTTTTATGCTTTTATGAGAATGACACTCTACGCTTTGCCCCATGCCACTTGTAAGAGGCAAGGGTTTATCACCGAAGACAAGACGTAGATGAGTAAGGGCACCTTCCTCCATTCCTAGTCTCACACTACCAGTAAGAAGTGTGGGCTCAACACCAAAGACTATGAAGGACGAAAGACGTGTCAATGAATTATTCATAAGTTATTGAATTGATGGATTTTTTTACAATAGTGCTTTGTATTTGGGAAGAAACATCTGCCCCCAATCTCAGCCCCACACGACTAGTAGGACGCGAGGGTTCAACACCGAAGACTGAGATGGACGACCAAACAAACTGGGTAACGAAGTTTAGAGCTTTGTTATGAAAGAGAGAATGTATTAGAAGGGGATATATTACCATCAGTAAGCTTCTAGGTATGACCATAGAGGAAAGCGACTGAAAATAGAAGAATTATGACACTCACAAACTTAATAGGATTTATACTTGAACTTGTCTCATGATGATAAATATGAAGATGTGATTTTGATAAAGAAAATATTTGCCAATAGAAATGAATAAATTTATTCAGAGATAAGCAAGACAGAATGAACAATGTACACGTTGTTGTTTCCCAGAATAGAGAGTGCTTTCAAGAATAAAATTTATTTGAATGGAATGCATTCATGGGTTTTTCAAGGACTTGGCCTGTGTTAATGGCCAATTTATAAGCTCCAAACCCAAAATTATCTATGATTTCGTTGGGCTCAAATTTGTCTTGTTTGTCTCGTTCTTTGGGTGTGTTCTTTCGATTTTCTTTGAGAATGAAATGATTGACCTGAAATTTTCTAGGTTTGAATTTTTTATGGTAGCTATGCCATAACTGATTTTGATATACTTGAAGATGATCTAGGGCATTAAGTCATTTTTCATCAAGAAGCTTGAGTTCATTAAGGTGTGATTGTTGATAATAATCTTTATTGATTACATCTTTGAAGGATATTATGAAGGATGAAAATTCAACCTTGACATATAAAATAGCTTCCCAACCATAAATAAAGTAGAAGGGATAAGATGTGCGGTAAGCCCAAAGAGTGGGATAGATTTGGTTAAGCCAATAGCTTCCATGTGTGTTGACAATGATGGTTTGTGTTATTTGGTTTTTTGCTTCTATTTTTCCATTAATTGATTGTTTTGAGGATAGATTCACAATTAAAGATGGAAAAGGTTGTGTAAAGATATTCCTGGGTATAAGTACCTCGTAGAATGGATGCACGTAGAAGTCTTGACAGGTGAGACTAATTAGTGATGAGATGCCTACAAGATCGATAGTTGAAAACATGATGGACACGACGGGTTGCATTGTCGCAAGTGTCCAAACTCGATGTGGTTGTGTTTCGACAAAAAAGCTAGAGATGTTAGGCATAAGAGCCAATATTGGAAGAATAGAATCAAACTTAATGGTACCTGTTGATGGAACCTTGTCTGTAGTGTCTACAGTAATATCAAGGTTTGAAAGGGAGTCTTGAAACGAGATCAAGGTCTTGTTAGATGGTGGAAGAATGTTGTCACCCAAAATAGGTTCAATATATGTTTGGGCTAAAAGAGAGTCTTGAAATAAGTTCAAGTGCTCAGTAGATGTGGGAAAAATGTTGTTGTCCAAAACAAGTTCAATGTATGTTTGGGTTGAAAGAGTGTCTTGAAATAAGTTCAAGTGCTCAGTAGATGTTGGAAGAATGTTGTTGTCCAAAACATGTTCAATGTATGTTTGGGTTGAAAGAGAGTCTTGAATCAAGGTCAAGTTCTCATTAGATGTTGGAAGAATGTTGTCACCCAAAATAGGTTCAATATATGTTTGGGCTGATGGAAGAAAATTTGAAGAAGATATGGATTGGTTTGGAATTAGAAAGTCTTGACTGTTTTCGTCATGATCTCGTGGAATTTCAGTATATATAGGAGTTTCGACAGTAGTCAGATCTTTATGGAAAGTTGTGGTATTGGATGTGTCGTTGGTTGCAAGGGCATTTTCATCAAGTTCTACAGAGATGACGCCATCATCAATTAAGTCTTGGACGTAATTCTTAAATCGCACACATTTATCTGTGTGATGACCATCAATGCGATGAAAGTCATAGTATGTGTTAGGTTTGTACCAACATGGCTTAGCTTCCCCTTTGACAAAGGGTTTTGTAATTGGATATCTTATCAGTTTAGCCTCTTTTAGTTGATGAAAAACACTAGAGAGACTTTCTCCAAGGGGGTAAACTGACGCTAAACTTTACATGAACTGATTTCTTCATGAGGTTGTATGATAAGATTTTTGGGTGATTGCTCACTGATTTGGGTAGCCATATGAAAGAGTTGTGTCATCATCTTATTAATTTGTTCTAATAGCTCATTGTGTGATGTTTTTCGTGAATTCATCATGTTTGAAAGAGAGGGAGAACGAAGAAAGGTGCGATGAAGAAATCAACCTATTGATTGTGATCTTTGTTTTGGCTCAATCAAGTTTTAACAAGTAAGGCTATAAGGAGAAAGCTTAAAAAAAAGGTACTCGGGATACAAGTG
Source organism: Taxus chinensis (assembly GCA_019776745.2). Taxonomy (NCBI): domain Eukaryota; kingdom Viridiplantae; phylum Streptophyta; class Pinopsida; order Cupressales; family Taxaceae; genus Taxus; species Taxus chinensis. The sequence goes on from CM034151.1 coordinate 40,940,785, forward strand.
GGATATAACTCAAACAAGCTATGACGAATATCTTGATTGGTTTGGATTAAACAAGCTTAGCAGACGAAAATGTAAGGAGTAAACTCAAACAAGGTACTCAATACAAGTGAGATATAGCTCAAACAAGCTATGATGAATATGTTGATTGGTTTGACTTAAACAAGCTCTGGATTTTTGATAGGAAGAGTAACTCAAACAAGTGACTCAACACAGTTGCGAACTCAAAATGAGATTTGAAGGGATTTGTGTCAGATGGGATTTTGTTAAACTTGTAATTTGATGAAATAATGAGTGAACTCAAACAAGTCACCCAATGTCATTTTGATATAGCTTGAAACAAGCTATAAAGGATGTTCTGACAATTGATGAGATAAGGATGTGAACGCAAGTCACTCAATATCTATTGGATATAGCTGAAAACAAGCTATAGTGGAGTTGTTAGCTGAAGTAGGCTAATGAAATCAATGTGACGTTTTGATCTTCATTTTGGGATTGCTTGAATGTTTTTCTTAGTATTGAATCGGTCGAGAAATGGTGTTGTGGAACACGATTATGATTTGAATTTTATAATAAACACATTGATATTATCCCAAGTTTTATGATAAAAACAATGCTAAACTATTTTGTTTACAAATCGCTCAAGCAGTCATGAGTATCAAATTGTTTTGGCTGAAGAGGTAGATCCTTCGGGAATGATCATTGTTTCATGTAATCATACAAGTATGCTGTGAAATGGTGGCTGCAGGCTCTTATTACTCCAAGAAGATGCATCCTCTGATATACCATAGTCCTGATATACCTAATTCTGTACGGGGACAAAATTGGTACGGGGAACCCTTAGAGCACTGGAGGAGACTCACCAATTCTTACTTGCCTATTTCAGAGTGAATCACCACGTCCAAAACAGGTTTTGTGAAAAGGTGGAAGGTGATGGAGGGATGAATGTGTATGGTGTCCTTATAACTCCCCGAAGATTTACAGGGACGATGCCCAGGCTTCGTTGTTACAGCTATTTAGGCGTGACTCGCATGCGCTGCACGACAGCATTACATGTAAGTGAAGAGTAGCGGCGAGGTAAATACCGAACGTTGTGATGAGACTAGGTCTCAAGGTGCAATGCAGATCCAAATCACTTTTGGTGCGTGGTAGTCAAGTCCACGTCGCCGATGTAGCTTTGGTGGTGATGAAATCCACCTCATCTAAAATAAAAACAATATGATAAAGTGATTAAACGCAGGGTTCTTTCCAACTTGAAATAAATCACTAGCAAAAAATAATTGTGTACCTGAGCGTACTTTTTTTTTGTTTCAGCAATTGTCTTTGAATGGTGGTATTTTTGCGATATTTTTGTTGTTTTTTTTTTGTTTTTATTTTTGACAATATTTCAGCAACGCGGTTCTACAGAAAACAAATTAGTAGTTATCCTGCAAATGAAATGTTAGAAAAGTGATCATGGTTGTTTTTTATTTACCAGATCGCTCAAAGGCGCAGGAAAAGAGCATACACAACCAACGACCAAACAAATACTAAGAATATGACAAAGAAAATAATTATTAAAATTACAGTTGGAAAACAAAGCTAGAGGATCCTGCAATGTTAGAACAAGAAACTAAAAAAATTGTGACCGTTTCTGATTTTCTAGATCGCTCGAAGGCGCAAGAAAAGAGCATACGCGGATATAATTGAAATAGATTTTTTTAATTTATTTTTAAATGTTAATAATTATTGCAATTAATCATGATTGCAAAATAGCGATAATGATTATCTTCACAAAAAAGAAAAATGATGAAAGAAGAGTGTGAAAATGTTACCTAGAAGTGTTGTCGTGGAAAATTGAAATGTAAGGCAAAAAAATTAAAAATTAAAAAAAAAATGGTTTTCCAAAGCTCAGGTGGCCTCACGTTTCTGATTTCCAAGATCACTTATGAAGTGCGAGGAAAGAGCATACGTGTGAGGTTGTTACGTGAAATAAAAATAAAAAAATAATGGTAACAAATAAAAAAAACTATTAACTAGGAAAAATACACTACTAACAAGGAAGTAAAATACCAATAATCATACCTCCTCCTTCGCGTTCCGTAGCAAACCTCAGAATGGGCTAGGAAACTTGGATTGAGCCCTGATTTTGTGATATGTAGGTGCTTTTCTTCAAGACGGAGCAAGATCTTCCTGCAACAACGATCCTCTTACTTTGCACTAGATGGGAAAAAGGATTATGAAGCTATTTTGGCATTAGGACGAGGCAAAAGGATGTTCTTTGCTCAAAGGATGCAAGAACTTAGATATGACATGTAAGCTTATTCTCTGTGTCTTTAGAGGGGAGGGGTAAGGTTGTATTTATAGCCTGAGGGAGTGATTAGCTTAGATTAATTTAAGTAATCATGGTTTGAAAATGTGGGCAAGATTAAGTGAGTGGTTTGAAAATGTGGGCAAGATTAGGTGAGTGGTTTGAAAATGTGGGCAAGATTAGGTGAGTGGGGACCACGAAGAATGGGTGAGGATTTGAATTATATTTTTAATTCATAAGTGGAGGATTTTAGGTGAGTGGGGACCACGAATGGTGGGTGAGGATTTGAATTTGAATTTTTAATTCAATAGTGGAAAAACATGGAGAATAATTACATGTGGTGAGGATTGGATTATTTTTTAGATTTTGAAATGGATAATTAATCAAATTATATTTGATTAATTCGAAGTGTATTTTTGTGGGAAATGAGGAAGGGGAATTAATTGATTTAGGATAGATGTGAAATTGGGGTGTCTACACCTACCAAACATCCCCTCATTCATAGACCAAATTCATTCATTCTACACGGTACATCTTCACGCCCCAGCTATAACCTTCTAGCGCACCTTCCTACCCTCTGGTCATAGATTTCTCTTTAGTGCGTGCCCTTGCGCTCGAGTACCTCGTCATTGTACCTTCTCCTAGTATCTATCATGGCCTCCGCTTACCTTGCGTTATATTGTTCTTTCATTCATCTCCATCCTTGTTCACTTTTGAGAATAAATCTTCTTTTGACTTAAAGCACACCCGTAGTAGCTTATTCCTTTCACCTTCCAATCCCCATAGTATTTTACTTGGATAACTACAACCACCCCACATGAAAAGTATGTGCAATCCTCTATGCATAGACATTCTTCACATAGTAATTACCTTCATACGCGCAAGTGCACTTATTACACAAAAGCAACAACTAAATTGACAAAGCATATCAACAATGAAGGAAATACATAATGGAAAACCTAATCTAAATGGCAATATTGACTTATTACAAACATCAAGAAGACTCATTTATAGTAGGGCTTCAGCCTTCTCCCATTAAAGTAACCGAGTATTCATGTTCCATTAAGTGCTTCTAACTGGAAAACACCTGATTCAAGTATATAAGTGATGACATACAACCCCAACCAATTTACTTTCAGCTTGCTTGGATGGCACAAGAAATTTGAGTCATAAAGAAGTACCATTTGTCTTATCTCAAACTTTTTATCCCTTATGTTTCTGTCATGCCATGCCTTCTGCCTAGCCTTTTCCTGCTTCTAACTCCATTTTGCTATGACTCATCATTCACCCAGTTGAATCATCTTGTTGATACGTTATTCTAAATCAGTTAGACCTCCAGCACATGTAATGCACAAAGAAGGTAGCATAAATTATATATGGAGAATAGCTTCCACACAAAACACCATCTGAAATGGTGTGGCTTTGTTCAACCTCTTGTAAGTTGTTCTATATGCCCAAAGAACAGCTGACAATTTTTCATCCCAATCCTTTCTTCTAACATCACAAATTTTTGTCAAAGTCTGGCTCAAAATCTTGTTGAAAGCCTTAGCAGTTCCATTTTCCTGAGGATGATAAGGTGTAGTTTTATGGTGTTCAACCGTAAACTCATCTAATAGGATCTTGATTGTCTCATTCAAAAAGTGTGTACCCCTATCACTTGTGAATCTTAAATGACATCCATATCATGTAAGAACATTTTCCCATAGAAACCTCGCTGTTGTAGCTGTTGTACAGTCCTTTATAGGTGTTTCTTCTTCCCACCATGTAAGATAATATATGTAAGTAATGATATAACACGATCCAGTCCTGCGCGCGATGAGTGAAATAGGTCCTACAAAGTCAATGGCCAATTTCTCAAATGGTTCGGCACAAGTAATTGGTCTCAAAGACATCTCATCTCTTTGCCTGTGTTTTCCAAGGCATTGAAAATGATCACACTCCTTACAAAATTATTTACAGTCCTTATACAACGTTTCCCACCATAATCCAACAAGTAGGATCTTCTGGGCAGTCGCATCACCTACATAATGGCCTCCTACAATACCACCATGAGCTTCTTCCATAATATCCTTACGCTCATGCTCTAATACACAACAACGTAATACTTCATCTCTACCTAGCTTGTAAAGGTCACCACTGATTAACATAAATGGTGCCGCACGTATAACAAGTTGTTTCTTTTCTAATGCTTTCATTCCTTCTGGTGTCAAACCTGTTTGTAGAAAGACAACAATGTCTTCTAATTCCATGGGCACACCTTGTAACCTATATAACTTTGCATCTGACATGGTTTCTTCAATTGTCTGTGCATCCTCTCCTGAATTGATTCTAGATAAATGGTCTGGTCTAGAATTGATTTTCCTTGGCTTCACCACAACTGTGAAGTCAAATTCTTTAAATAGGAGCACCCATCGGCATATGCACCCCTATAAGACGAGCTTGTTTACCAAGTACTTCAATGCCATGTGATTTGTATAAAACACAAATGGTGTTGCTAACAAGTACTGTTGAAACTTGTGTAATGCATAGATCATTAACAAAGCTTCGCGCTCTATAGTTGTATAATTTTGTTCAGTAGGAGTCAACTTCCTCCTAGCAAAACGGATTGGATGATCTACAATACCTTCACTAGGTTGAGCTAATACAATGCCAATGGCCATGCCAGAAGCATCCACATGCACATGAAATGGCTTATCCCATGAGGGAAAGCGTAGAATGGGTGCGGTAGTAAGTTTATCTTTTAATATCTCAAATGCATGCTTCTACGGTGCTCCCCAATAAAATGTAGCTTTTCCCTTCAGTAACTCTTCCAAGGGTGTAGAAATTTTAGCATACCCTTTGATGAATTTTCTATAATATCCTGTATGACCTAAAAATCCTCGCACCTCACTTTGACTGGTAGGTGCTTTCATTCCTAAAATGACTGTAACCTTGGCTGGATCAACCATCAAACCTTCCTTGATTATATGTCCTAATAGTATCCCAAATGGCATAGAAAATATGTATTTCTTGATGTTCAAAGAGATACTCAATTTTCTATACCATTCAAACACTAAGCGTAGATTGTCACAACGATCTTTCAAAAGCCCATATATTGTCCAATCATCAAGGTAGACATGTAAGAAGTTGTGAATAAAACCTTTGAATGCCTGAAAAATGATGCACAAGAATACAACAGGTGCATTTTTCAATCCAAAAGGCATCACAGTATAGGAAAAACTGCCCCATTTAGTAGTAAATGTTGTCTTTTCTTTATATTCCTGAGTAATCCTAGTCTGAAGATACTTGGAAAACCCATTTGTGAAAGAAAATATTTTGCGCACTACAAATCCTTTTAGTATTTCCTCAATTAATGGCGTAGAGAATGGATCTATGATGCATGCAGAATTCAGATCCCTGTAGTCCACACATATTCTAATGTGTCCATCCTTCTTCATACTGATCACCATTGGGCTAACCCATTCTGACTCATGAAGGGGCTTTATAATTCTATATTTCAACATTTTATCAATCTCTTCTTTTACCTTTTTGCACAAATCAGGATTCATTCTATATGGTATCTTTCTAACGGGTCGTGCACCATCCTTAAGTTTTATCTTCATTTCCCTAATTGATTCATGCACGCATTTAAGTTCATGTTACCCTCAAGGGAATAAGTCTTGATAATCCTTGAGTAACTCAATAATCTTTTCTACCTTCGAGTCTGACCAGTAGTCTTCAATTATGGCCTCCTTAGGCTCAGCCTCCAAACCTATATTTACCTTCTTTGTCTTCATGGGTTCGGGTTAGGCACACATATCCTTGTCTGCACTGTCTAAGACCTCACACACCCCTTATGAATGTTCAATATTCAGGTTCTCAACTTCCTTGTCATCCACGATGTAAACCATCTTTCCTTTCTCTTTCTCAAGGAAAGTGTGTTCAAGTAGTATGGAGTCCATTTCTTCTTCCTTTTCAAAACATGCTCCAAACTCTATCTCATCAAATAATTCCTGAATATGCTCTTTGGATTTTGCACTATCTCCCATAGTTAAGCACTTGACAAATTTTAATGCCTATTCTATGGGAGGTTTACTCAAGAAGTAGTCAAAGGTCTGGATCATTCCTACAGTCAAATCTTTCTAGTTTCTAGTCTCTCTATGTAGTTCTGCATATACATACCAAACGCGTGCGTATCCTTGTAGCGTAGAATACAATCTATGCACCCAAAGTGAAGGTGGTAATGCTTCATGTCATGCTGTCAAAAAGTATCTCACACTACTAAATGTGATGTTGAACAGGTTGATCACCATGATAAGTGAAAATTTGCGTAGGTACATTGTTCCTTAAAAATCTAGTAGACAAAGCAACTCCAATTTCTTCCCAACTTATAAGATTATGTCTATGGACTACCCACCATCATGTTGATGTCCCACATAAGGTATATACTAACATATCTCTTCTCTTAATTTGATCTATCCACTGTGTTTCCATGGCCTTCAAAAAGTCAGGAAGATCTTCTACCCCTATATACCAAGGTATTGTGCTACCTATTCGTTGAACCGAATGAAGTCCATTCTTACAGGCAACCACACTTTTAACCTCACATCCTACTAATTCATATGAATCATGAGCCAAATTTTGCAAGCAATACTCATAGTATCACTAATAGAATGAAAATCCTCCCACTATAGGATGCCTTCTTTTGATGGCCCATTGAACTTTGGGTCCTGAATACCGTGTACATAAATTATGTTTAAGTCCTCCTCACTTAGAGGCTCATCATATGGTGTAGACTTCCCATCTGTCAAAGTTATCACAACCCTTTCCTCCTTGTTTTCAAAGTTGATATAGCTGTTATTGAATCTCAAGTCAACATTATTTGCATAACACCAAGGGCATCCAAGTAAGGATGGAAAATTGTCTACTTCTGTAAGTGCTAATACCTCAAAATCCCCAGTGAACTTGTCCCCTTGTATAGTTATAGATGCATCTTTCAAAACTCCTATGGGAGTGGCCTTAGTCCGGTTTTCCATAAACAACATATTACATGATGGCTGCAATGGAGGCCTCCCCATTTGTACCCATGCATCTAATGTAAGAACATTTACTTCCACACCTGTATCAATCAATATGTTGCTCAACAACCACCCATCCACAACAGCAGTCAGAGTAATTTATTTGTCATAGTCAATGTTATCAGGGGGAATATTTGCATGCAGAATCTACCGTCTGGTCTCAAGACTTGCACGCGGAATGTTCCCCTTTAACCAATTTCCTAATAGTGGAATAATGTTCTCCTGGCGCAACATCTTGCACACCTCTCATAGATCATTGATATCATTTTGGATCATTGATATGTTCTGCCAACCAATTATTCCTTAGCACTTCCATGGTATCCTGGTAAACCTCCTTCTAATGAGCAGGATATGGGTACTTTGCATGCAAAACCTCCTCCTTGGTGATTGTAGGCTTCTGGTGCAATGCCTCTCTCACATGCATTGCTTATGTGCATGTAGTAATCTTCACTATCAATTCCTCAGGTCCTTCTGTTATCTTGGGCATCCAATGATCTTCTACCACGCGCTGGATTCTAACCATCCTGACGCCTTTTTTTTCTTTCTTATGTTGCTTACTCAGATGCTCATATAAGTCTGGGCACTCTACATAGCTATGGTTATTTCCGTAGAAATAACATGCAATATTCTGAGGACATTCATACCTATAGTGGTCAGGTGATCCACACATATAACATGTTCCACAAGGGAACTCACCCCTTCCTACACCACAGCTCATCCACCATATCCACCATGATATCCACGTCCCCTTCTACGACCTCCTTCAAAACACCCCTCATTCCTGTCATAGCACGTTTGATTATGATCCTGATCCTATTGCTCATTCCTACCATTAGAATTATCTATTATACTTGTCTATCATACCCTAATGTCTATAGCATCTTGGATTTGACAAATTAACCAAAAATCCTCAGTATCATGGGTCGTGGACCTGCAAATCTTGCAAAAGAAAGATACATTCTTACTTCTCACACGCTGTAACAAAGGAAAATGACTAGCATCATGATTCAAATGGTAGATATCACAGTCCAATAGTAATGAGCATACAGATTTGCGAGGGCAATTATCCTTAGTGTGACTTCCACTTCATAATTTGTACACAAAATTCCTAAGCGCGTTCATGGGCTGAATTTGCTGATAGATTTTCTAATTGCTTTGCCATAGTTGCAATCTGTGCCTATAGAAATGGACTAACACTAGTGTCAATGGTCCCAACTACCTCATCACGTAAAGCTAATTCCAGTGCTTCGCATGGATCAGTGTATGTCTTATGCGAAAACGCCCTTATAAAAGGTGTAATCAATCCTCCAACGAACCACTGTGCATGCTAGCTAGCATGAATATCATGAGATAACTTAGAAATAAGTGTCTTAAAGTGATAATCATACTCACATACACTCTCAGTAGTGCCTTGCTTGATATTCTTGAGCGCACTTATACTTTTTTGCTCAAACTCGGGGATATGGAACTCTTTCAAGAAAGCATCCCTCAATGCTGCATATCTGTAATGTCTTGATTTTTAGAAGCTAATATGATAAACTCTTTTTGTGATGTTGTAACTATGGAAATGAGGATAATTATGTTAAGATATATCTTTTAATCTTGAAAAGAATGTGTTACTGATCTGAAACCCTTGCTTACTGTAACTTTTTTACTTGGGGACGGAGGTCATTATAACTTGTGTTTTGCAAAGTGTGAAACTGCAAGCTTACTTTTGTGTTTGATGAACTCATATTGTTGTTGACAGCACACCTTGAATCAATTCCATTGATCCAAGGTATGCTGCGGCCTTCTTTATGATCACTTTGTCGATTTACTTTCTAATTAGAACGAAGTCTGGAACTAGACTAAAGGTCGTTATAAATTTTACAAAACCTGGTTATAGGTATAATTATTCGGCACCATGTTGCCAATGGAAAGGTTCGATTTCTGAACTATATACAAATTGTAACATTGGAAAGTGTAAGACAGTAAGAGTTTTGGTGTAAGCGAACAAGGTATAGATATGTCGAGCATAGAACGAACATCTTGCATTATGCTGGGTATGATTGTAAGTTTGTAAAACTTACTAAGGAACCTATTAACTAAAACACTACGGGGTTAAGTTCTAACCTATGACCTAATAACTATCCTAGGAGGATTTTATAAATTAAATGGGATGTAAAATTTTTGCAAATCCTAATGACTTGCGACCTAGGTGGAAAACCTAACTATGGGCAATACAACCTAAACTATTGTTAACCTAAGGAGGGGAACCTATGGATACATGCTGAAGAACGAATAAGAAGGGAAGGTTAGAAATTTAATAAAGGACATTAAATGATGTCCTTGAAGTTTTAAACGCCAAGTTTGGCAGGAACATGGGAAGTTGGAGATATCCAACTAGAAATGTAGCTAAGAAGGAAATTACATGCAAATATTTAAAGGTGGAACTCACCAAACTTGAGTCGGTGGTGGCATGGAGATAGAGGAAAAAGTAATGCATTCAATGCATTTATTGATCTCAGGTCTTGGTGACCAGCTCGCCTTGGAAAGGGGAAAGAGGAATTTTTGTGGTTATTGTTGTTCATTCCGGTTTTGAGTTTTTGCTCTGCATTTCTTTTATGGTTCTTTCAAACATGCAACTATTCTGGTCAATTTTGTTGTTGTTTTGATTACCCACAACTGTTTTTGAGCATGTGGAAGTAAGGAGGTTGTTGGGAAATCCTTGTTGTTGTCACCGTGGAAAAGAATAGCTCCTGAGGGCACGGATGCAGTTTTCTTCAAGTAACCAGAAGTTTTATAGGCATGTTGAGCTCTTCTCTTTAAACTGTTTTGCTCTTTGTTAAGCATCTTAATTAAAAGAACTCTACTCTTCGTCGCTCCCTTGCTTCTGCGACGACCATGCTTCTAGGAGATGAATGTTGTTATGTTCCTTTGAAACGTTTGTGTCTTCGCCTTGTCGAGCGTTCCTTTTGATCGCTAGTAATATGATTAATAATTTTATGTTTTTAATAAAAGTCATGCAAAAAAAAAATAATGATAAAAATAATATTTTAAATTATTTTGTCGATTGGCGATTATTTATGATTAGTGTCATTTTCTTTTAGCAGTATAGTTATTAGTTCTTGCAAGCTTTTCAACCATAGTATTGATCTCTCTTGTGCCCGACCCCTCGATCAAATTATTTTGTTTTGTCACTGTCGTGTTAGTTCCTAAACGATTATTCGAACCCGTTTAGGTGTCACGATGTCTTAAAGCGTAATAAGAATAGATAATAAAGGAATCAGTAACAATTATACTTTAATTGTGTAAATAAATAATAAAAAAAAATTATGTGGAATAAATTAAGCCTTTTCAGGCCATGTTAATCTTTTCTTTGTCATCCACCGACTGCCTTTATGGCTTTTACTCCTTTGGTTGGCGTGGGGTTGAAGGTTTCTTTTTTTTATTTGTTTCCTGGCAAGTGGGGGGTGCGTGGAGGAGTGTATGGCCTCCTGCCATATTTTAATTGCTTGACCAAATGAAAGAATGGGGCGGTTTTTCTAAGAGATTTGAAGGCGGGTGGGTGAGAGTCGGTTCAGATTGGCAGGGGGCACTTCAGTGGCTGTCACCGTCTCACCAAATGCATTAAACAAAGACCAGCACACCTCTAGCCTATGCATGTACCTATCGTGGAGTGTAGAACTGAAATTCTCCTAGGATAGTGCCGTGAGGAGGTGTTCGGTGATTGACAGCAGCTACAGGGTAGAGAAGTAAACTTATCTCAGAAAATCAGTGGCCTCCAGAGAGAGTTATGTGCGACTGCTGCCACAGGGCGAACCCAAGGAGCCATGGGTGTCGATCCTGATGTTCTGGACGTTGCACACGACCACACAGTCGTGTTCAGTTGTTGCCAAATCTTGCAGCTGTTGCAGAAGCTATCTTGAGCGCTTCCAACGTGCAGGTTGTCCACTATGTTGTTATCTGTTCAGTTCGACTGCATCCTCAGACTCGGGTTCTTCCCCTTCAAGTTGTTCTCAAAATCGACGAAGTGACTGTGAAAGTGTTGCAAGGGCAACGTGTTGGCGGGTTAACCATTTTAGGTGTTATGTCCAGTCTGTTCTGGTTGCACGCGACCACAGCCATGATCGGCTGTTGCAAAATCTCGTAGCTGTAGTAGGAGAACGAGATAAAGTTTTAGATTGGGCTGTCTTACCCTTTCTTTTTGGGAAGTCGCCTCTGTCCAGGTGGCGGATCTAGCATAGAAGAAGCTCGATCAAACCTTGAGGCAAGTTTTGCAATGAGGCTGAGATGGTGTTCACCACTGTTCCTAGTTTTGGCCATGGGTTTGATATGGTGGTTGTAGATGAAGCTACAAGATAGGGAGGTAGGCATGTTACCCCCATGTTCATTGGGTGCTGTATGGTGTGTTCTTGTTCGGGATCCATAGCAACTGCCTGCATCATTAATTAGCTAGGTAGCAGGCATGTGCAGTAGTAGAAGCCGGGTTGAGCGCTCCAACAAGCAGGTGGTCCAACCTTGTTGTTATCTGTTCAGCATCATTTACACCCTCGAATTTGGGACTCTCCTTCAAGGAGACAGATCACACCCATGGGCACAGGAGATCTATGCAATGTTGGAGAAAATGTCTTGGGAGATGAAGGTAGCAAGATATTTTCTTTCAGATCCAGATCTTGTACTGAGTTGTTATTCCAAAACCGATTCGTGACAGTGAGGGTGTTACCAACAGACCTGATGGAATTTATTTATGAGATTCGCTATTGCTTCCTTACTTGTTTTACGATGTAACTCATGGGAGAGAATCTCATAGGCGTGGATCTGTACTATATCAGCCCAAGGAAAGAACCCATGATGGTTTGCTTGATCAAGAGAAATGGTAACTCAGTTAGCAGTGGGACTACCTCTAGCCTGTAGGAGCCTGAAGGATGTGCAGAGAACTAAGGACAATTGTTCCATCTTACTACTTCATTTCAGGGAGATCACTTTGCTTAGAATTTTGCTAATGATAATGTTGTAAGGCATGGATCGGCTAGGACTCAAATCAAGGACCTCCATCAGCATTGCTGAGCACTCTACCTTTGAGACAACGGTCCTTTGCAGGTTTGGGGTTTGCTAGTTGATTGGTTTCTTGTAGGCAGGGTTCAACTTTGCAATCTTCTGAGGCCGATCTGTTTCATATCAGAATATTCATGAAGCACAATTTGCCTTGCAACTATATGAGCATCTTCTACGAGTCAATATGTTGGCAGGCATAAAGGGTGTTGTTGGAATTATCACACCTTACAAGCTACAGCTGCAATGTTTGCACCGAGATTTTGATGCTGTCCCCAAATCTGATGAAGGAAAAGGTTTATTGATCATCACGGTAGATGCCTACCCGAGCCAGGAGCATGGTGTAATCAGTATGTCTCGTGTCCGAGCTTCAAATCATGGGGTTGGTTGTAGCTGTTTTTCACTGCGTGAATGTGGCGCTAGCACGAGCTCGTAGAGCACTTTGGGTTAAGGGCAAGCAGCGGCTTTGAGTCAAATCTTTTTCATATGGAGATGGCGTTCTAAACCAGGCATGTTAAGACTAGCCCCTGAAATATTTTGCTTTCCTTTTTCAACTTCATGAAATAAATGATCTACTACCTGAAATGACGCTTTAAGATGGAATATTGTGTTTGATTCTATCGATTGTCCTTGATTGCATTGGTTTCTTTATTTTCCTGTTCCTTCTCCTGAATCGTTGTTCCTTTCATGATTGGTTTGCATAGGGGAAAATTGTTGTTATCTTTACTTTGTTGTAATTATATGGCTGAGAACAATGTTGTACTTGCTTTGTTTCTTTTGGATCAAATCATCTGAAATGGAAAGAGACATTCTTATGAAACATGGAAGCTTAAAAAAAAAAAAAATGTGTTACCTTTCAAAATGCTTGGTTATGGCTACCCTAAGCGATATCAAATCAATAAAGGCTCATAAATGCTTGGGTCTGATTTCTGCTCGATAGTAGATACTTCTTGCTTTTTGCTTCCTTAGGGGGTTGCCTTCATTAGTACTGCTGCCCCACTCGAATGCTTCTTTCCTCTTTGGCTTGTTCCCTTGCTTGTGCTGACAAGATAGTTATCACCTTTCAGATCTTCTGAATGTAGACTTACCGCTGGATAAAACACAAATGCATGTATATTTCTTTTGCGGTGTTTTATCATCATTGATAAGGAATATCAGAAATATAGAAATCTGGGTCCTTATCTAGAGTGGCTCTTGTTTTATTAGTTGTAACACTACTCCTTGAATTTCCTTTCTATTGAATGTAATTTGTTGCGTAAGTGAGAGTCCTACTGGAATGAATTGATATTGTACAACATTTTACACATAAGTGCTATATTGTCTTGGATAGTAGTATGTATGCTATTTATGAAGATTACGAATGAAGTTTGTTTAGGCTTTCCATTTAAAAGTTGTCATGTTTGCCTACCTAGAGTGTAGCTTACTTGTGAGCTATTTTGTTTATTACTCGTTTCCTAATAAGGCTTGCGGCTTGTAGTTTCTTCATTAATCTATTCTGGTATTAGACATTAGGAAGGAAAGAAGGAAGTTTCACTGATTGTCCTCAATGCCCGAAAGTAGATCAATGGGATTCAGGATACAACCTTTAGCAATAGAAAGTTCTAGGTAGAGAGAATCCTAGTTGCAAACCAAAGAAATTAGAGAGAATCCTAGTTGTTAACATTTTTTACTTTTAAAATACCTTGTAAGGAAGAGGCGGTAGACCTCTTGTTTAGATTGTAACAATGGAATGTTTCCTTCGGGGTCACGTATCCCTTTATTGATATGAAACATCCTCCTGGAAGGACTGGGTAACTATGTTTTGTTTCGCATCTTGATCGTAACTAGTATGTCTTTGACTCTCAAGTTTTTCTCTCCAGGTTTTAAGATGGATGGTTTGAATATTAGATTTAAGTCACGTAATCCATACGGTTGCATGATCAAAATTCTCTATACTATTGACCTTTCGTTCCTATCCCACGAGTTCTTGGATTGTTTCTTTGTTTTGTGATATACTGCTTGCTGGAATGTTTGACTTCCTCATTGTTGGCTGGTGTAGATCCTTACCTCGTGTGAAAAGTAGATTAGTGGTTTGTGCTTTGATCCTTTCATGAAGTAGAACATTCCTTTCATGTCAATTGTTAAATGTTAGCTTATTATTTCAATGCATAGACTTAACATGCTCAGTTCTAGCGAACTGACTCTAGTTAATATTTGTGCAGATGGATTATGCGAGTAGACTAGAAGAAAAGAGTGTAAAAGTTTCACCTGTACCATTATGAAGTTCCTTGTAAAAATGTCCAATGTGTTGAAAATTGTGTAGCATTGCTTGTAAAGAGAGTTGATATGACCTCTTGCTTTGTATTGTTTGGTAATGGTGAAATAAAGTGTCCTGTTCATGTGTAGTTAAGCTTGAAATTATCCTTGTGAGAAATGGCATTCGATCTTTACATTGATATGAGTATTGTAAAACTTTGATCTTGAGAATAAATTGTTAAGTTAAATCTTTCTAAGAGTTAGCGACAATATTTTATAAGTATAGTAAAATGGGTCGGTTAACCCTTAAGAAGCTAAACAAATGATAATTTTATATTCAACAAATAAATGTAGAGGTGACCTACTTGAAATCAAATAATTCCATGAGTGATCAAAATGAAACCATCCTTTGAGAAGTAAATTTTTATTTATTTTTATATATAAATTGATATCCCTAGCTAACTAGTGAACTACTCCTTTTGGATGAACTCTTAAACAAGCTTAAGGGAAAATAATGGTCATTTTCTGGAAGATAATAAGATTTAGCAAGTAGGAGAAGACTTTAAGTGAACTACTCTTCAGTGTATAAGAAATTAACTCAGTTGGTGAGATGATTTTGTGCGAACCATATATTGATTCCTTCTGAAAACTTAAGTCATGAGCTAAAGGGTGTCTTACCAAAATAAATAAACCCTAACCATTTCTTACTGTGGCTTGCCCTAGCTGTGAGTGTGTCATGTGGTTGGACTTCCATGTTGTCTCGTCAAAAAGAAAAAAAATAAATTGTCCTTGATAAGTGTGAACGTTTCCGTGCTAACCTTGTGGTCTTCCCCATAACAAATGGTTCCAAGTGTTGGTTGTAACCTTGTGACGACATGTTGTGTCGTGTTGAGTCAAAGCAAGTCAAAAAAAAAATTATCCTGTATTTCACTGTGTTGTCCTTGTGTTGGTATTTTTTGGTGTGTTAGAAAAACTGGTATTTTCTTTGTATAATGGTAAATGAAACGAACCCATCTCTGCTGTTTGAATTTTCTTTTATGTAATGGGTATTCGGTTTATCTCCCATTATGGGTTTGATTTGATGGAAGTTACAATGATGTGAAAATTGTTTTCTAAGTTCTGAGCGTGTAAATGGTTTTGGAAAAACCGTGAGAATGCTTGATGGAATTGTTTGCGTGAATTATTTTTCTGGTCGTATTATAGTGCATAGAAAGTGAATTCTTTTGGAGACAGTGAATTTATTGTATCCTCTTACCCCTGCTTGATTTAAAACGATATAATGACTCCATATTTGGTTTGAAGGCTATGAATGTTTGTTAAATTATTTAAAATTGAGAAATAATAACTTGGTTATTTGGTGAATGGAGTAGAGTGTATCGTTTATCCTTCCTTGAATCCATTGATATATATATATATATATATATATATATATATATATATATATATATAAAGGAACCGCATATCTGAACTTTTTCATTGTGTTCGATTAGAACCGTACTAGAGTAGATTCTTGTTCTTGCGGTTGAAAAGATGGTTTCTTTATTTATTACAGTGATATTATGGTCATATAGCTTGTTGTACATTCTTGCTTGTTTCAGACCTAGCTGGAATGTTTGTTTTGGTGATATTATGGTCATATAGCTTGCTGTACATTCTTGCTTGTTTCAGACCTAGCTGGAAATGTTCGTTTTTGGTGAATAATTATTGAAAATGATTTTAATTGAAAGATTCAGTTGTTTTTGATACTTGCGGAATCAGATGCAAATGAACTCTGGTATGATTCCTTGAATGGTGGTTAGTAAGTTTTAAATACTGAAATAGACTTGTTAGAAGAAATTATCCTATGGGTACAGATCGGCTCTAATTAGTTGATATTTGGATAAGTAATGAGAAGAGATAATATGAATCTTCTTCTTTCATTCGATTATTGGTTTAATTGTTCTCCTTTCTTGACTGATATCGTTGATTGTTATCACTTCTTGTTCAAATCATCCTATTCGGTTGTGATGAAAGGAAAGAGAATATTGAGTGGGTAATCGGAAGTAATAATTATTTTCTTCTCTTATCTAGTTGAAATTATATTATTTGATATTGAATGAATTTCCTACTACCTTAGGCATAAGCGACTGCATTTTAACTATTATTTTTCTTCTTTTTTGAATTGAAAGAAGTACTATGTTGTTTGTTGAATTCTGGGAAGTTAAATAGATTGTTGCTGTGACATAAGGTTTCTTTTCACTTTTGCATTTGATTTAGTTGAAGTCCAATGGACAACCTGAAGGTGAGAAAGTTCTATCTTAACTTAAAAATCAACTCAGTATATGGACTTCATTCTTGATGATGAAATGGGGTGGAAAGTGCATGCAATCAAACAAAAATCTATAAATCATTTCATATATTTGTCTTAATACATGATTGTTTAGAGAAAATACTCCTTTTAGTATTATCTAAGTTTCGAATGAACTCTTTGCTTTTCATTAAAAACAGCTATGAGAATGGTGAAATATACATCATGATAGGTTAGCCAATATAGAAATTGGTATGCTGATACTTATTATTACTGTTTAAAATGAAACTATTTATTGATATCAGGTTGTTAGAATTGTTCAACCTTATTGGTGCGTAACTATTACATGATGTTTATCTCTATTAGGAGACGTTTCATAAAAACAGAGTTCTTTTATTGAGACATTTAATTAAGAGCACCTCATTTTAATGATAAGTACTTAATATGCTCAGTTCGATGGACTGACCCGTGCAAGTAAATTTTGCAGATGGTTTCTGTGTGCATGTATACTTTACTTAATGCTAAATCAAATGAAGCAAGAACTACCACCTAAAATAGTTCTACGATTTAGCTAAAACAAAGCATAAACACCATCATGATAAGAATCAAACAAGGGTTAGATGCTAGCATTCATCAATACAAACTTTGAAACTAACAATGCTAAATATCTAAACTCCTCTATTCTCTAACAACAAATAAATGAATGGACCTAAGTAAGCTCCATGGCTATCAAAATAGTTGTCCTTAGTATGCCAAGTAACCTAGGAATGATGGCTAATCAAAGTTGGGCTACAAGACCCTTTTGACACCTCCCATATGACCCAAGCACTTTAAGAAAGAGGCTTAACTCTTCAAGATGATGAACTCTCAAAAGGGCAAGGTGCAAGCTCTTAGTCTCTTAGCTATATGCTTTGCATTTGCTCTCTAAGGAGTTTAGGTGTAAGTAAAAAGGTAGGTGGAGGGCTCTTTATATAGCCCAAAGGATAAAGGATTCAACACATTCTCATGAATGTGGGATAAAGGTAAAACATGATTAGGAATGGATAAGGTTGCTTTATTAAAGGTAACCTTACTTTAGAAGGGTTTAATATATGTTTAGCAAGTCATGGGAGTTGGGGGTATTTTAATTAATCAAAGGTGATTAATTAATAGGTAGGTGTAAGCTTATAGAAGCCAATTAGAAGAATATTAGTGTGATTTAGGCTATTATAAGGGGATTAAATCAATTAAATATTGATTTATTGGTTAAATGGAAGGGAAAGCTAATTAATTAATAATAATTAATTAGTCTAGGTAGAAGGGTGATTTATTAACGGAAGGTCATTAATTAGGGTATTTGTTGGATAGGCAACTTAATTAATTAGCTTAGTGTAATTAATTAATGATGATATGAGGTAATATGAGTGCTTTTGACGATATGTCGTTGATTTGTGAGAAAGGGGATAATTAACGTAATTTAAGTATTTAAATTACTTGGGCATAATTATAGGTGTCTACATTTTCCCCTCTTTGGGGTGGCGTAAGGGATGCCACTTCAAAGATAGTAGATAGAAGAGATTTTGAAGGGATAGAAGAAAAATTAGTAGGAGGGAGAGATGCCCCCTCGAGTGTTGATGGGGTGATGAATGAAGCCGATTGACGATCAAAAAAGATGAGAAGTAGGCAGAAGAATGGGGACGAGGCAGGATGCCCCGAGGAGAGGGAGAATTAGGGGTGAAAGGGAAGCGGTGTAGAAGAAATATGGATGAGGGGGAGAGAAGAGCTTAACCTCTAGCCACTTATTTGTTTGGAACAAATTTGATGTCATCATATGGCCATAAGAACTACATCATCGGTCCTTATGTAAAATATAAACATACGAAAAAGGTAGAATGACATGAAAAGCCATACTACGAAAAATTGTCCATTGCTGAAAGTACCAACTCCATGCAACATATAACAATGTAATGTAATACGAGAAGGAAACAAGCTCATATAACAGGGAAACCAAGTACGAACGCACATATCTAACCCAACAACGGTCAAGACAGTTGTAAAAATGTTTTGTTATCAGTTTTGAAGAGATCCACAAGTTCGTGATTGACGAAAAGGGTTAAAAATGATGCCCTGAGCAAGGATACATGCAAGGGGAAATGAAAATGGACACAGGGTCCATGAAAAGCATTTTGTGCGCAACGAAACAGCACCAGGCAACCAAAAGTGCCCCAGAGTACAGACGAAGCAAGCAGCTAGCTTTTGTGAATGGTTATGAATCCAGTGATCCGCGAGTCGTATTAATCAAGGAAGATGTGAGACAAACCAACAGGATATGGAGAAAATACCATGCGCAAGACACAAGTTTCAGCCATAAAAATCAAGTTACCATTTTGTAGGGTGTTTTACTTTTTAGGAATTTTTTGAAAAATTTTGCCTGTTTTTTAGATTTTTTTTGATATATATATATATATATTGTTTTTGTTGTTTTCTTGAAACAATGTTCTATTTTTGTTGTGTTTTTCTCGAAACAATTTTCTATTGTTTGTGTGTTGTCTGAAACAATTTTCTATTGTTTTTGATGTTGTCTGAAACAATTTTCTATTGTTTTTTGTGTTTTGTGAAACAATTTTCTATAAGCAGAGTTTTTGTGTTTTCCGAAACAATTTTCTATTGTTTTTGTGTGCCCACTTTCTCAAAACAATGTTTCTATTGTTTTTGTGTTGTCTGAAACAATTTTCTATTGTTTTTGTGTTTTGTGAAACAATTTTCTATTGTTTTTGTGTTTTCTGAAACAATGTTCTATTGTTTTTGTGTTTTTCTCAAAACAATATTGTATTGTTTTTGTGTTTTCTCGAAACAATTTTCTATTGTTTTTGTGTTTTTAACAGTTTTCCAAAGCTATGTGCAGGTAACCAAGAAAGCATGGATGCCCCCAGCGTTAGGTGGGGAATATACAAGGGTAGAAGCCACGCGCTTATGAACAAGAAGGTGAAGTCATTGAGTTTCCCCCAGCATAAGATGGGAAATAACGAAAGACCACGTACCTTACAGACGAATAGAAGAAGGCAAAGCCGGATCAAGGCTGGACTAGATGGTGTGCACAAGGAAACTCAAAGGTAGAACCAGGTCTAGGAAAAAGACAACTACCCTTCTAATACAGAATGCTTGTGAACAACAAATCCTCCCGAGGGGCGCCGGAAAACCGGTTTTCACCCAAGGACTTGTCCAAAGTACCACAATTGCGTGGTTTTCACTAGTGGACGACCTGATGTTTTCTCTTTTTCTTTTTTCTGATTTTTTTTTTATGTTTTATATTTTTTTGTGATTTTTATGACTTTCTTGTGCCATGTTGAGGCATAAAACCTCTTAAGATGCATGGCACTCATGGGCTCCCGAAGCTCATCACCATTGGGGTGAGTGATCAGGGGATCATTTCTGAAAGTTTCCTAAACATCTCTAAATGGTGTTAGTGCAGAAGATCATCTCGAGAGCTTTCCAACGACTGTGAGAATGTGACAAACGGACATCGGGAGCTCTAGATATGTTCGGTCAAAGTTCGGTCAACATGAAAGTCAACTCTAGTCAACTGGTCAATATTGGACCGAATCCCACTGTGACACGTGGCTTGCGAACACTCGTCGAATTCGCTCGATTTGCCTATCGGGAGACGACAAGTGGACTACAGGATTATTTCTGTAGGCCACATTATATGGGTCGAAATAATATTATTTTGGTAAAGGCCATTTTTTCAACGCCACATGTATATATAAATGTGTATACATTAGTATTAAACTCCACTAAACCGCCAAATGTCCACGTGGAGGAGGGATGAAGCGATGGTATGGGGGCATTAGACCCCATGCGTAGAAGCTGCCACGTGGAAGAAGGAGGATAAAGCGGTTGTTGGGGGCGGTTTATCCTAACGTGGTCATTGACCACTTCTCCATGCACGTGGAAAGGCTTAAATAAAGCCTAAGCTTTTAATCCACCATGCCAAATGGGATATTTATCCCTTAACAAATGCCTAGCCACACCAAATGGGATATTAATCCTATTATTAACATGCTACGCACCAAACATGGGATTTAATCCCTTTTTAAAATGCATCCGCCCATTATTGGGAATTTTTATCCCAATTTCTATGTACGGGGTTTAGGCTATTATTAGCCTAGGATAATATGGCAATGCATATTTTTTGGGCCCTAAAAATGTATAAATAGGGAACCCATTTGTATTGTAAAAAACACATGACACAACACGAGCTTATTATTTGTTAAGCTTGTTGAGGACACACTGGTGCAGACACATTACACACACAAACTCGGAGAGAAGCTCATTCCTAGAGCGCTGGAGGTGAAGTCTGAGCCAAGAGGAGAATGAGAAATTGTTGTGTGAAGACCTAAATTATTTAGGCATTGTATATTTTTATATTATTGACCTATTATTTGTTAGGCAATAATAAATGAAATATTTGTGATTGGGAGTAAATTGTAAACTACCCAATAGGCCCATAGCGCCACACCAATTACTTGCAAATCCTGGATTGTCGACCGGAGTGCTAGCTTCGCATTGTTTGCGTCGGGAAGGCCGATCACAGCCGAAGGAGATTGTACGCCAGGAAGGTGGAAGTCGGGTGCTATTTTTCACCCTTGTCGTCCGAAGAAACTGGTGTACTGGTAGGCAAGTAAAATTCCATTAGGTTTTCTTGTGAAAGTACTATTGTAACTTACAAGTTTTGACTAGTGGAACGGTTCGACCACGAACTCGGAGACGTAGGCAATTGCCGAACTCCGTAATCAATCTGTGTGCAATTGTCGTTATTGTCTTGCATAATTTTTAAATTGATTACTTAAAAGGAGTAAATTATTGACAAATAATTAAAGCCTACGAGGGTCCGAGATCAGGTCGTAATAATTTGATTATTTTCGGATCAAGTTTGGTATCAGAGATGTTTTAGCTCCATAGTTGTTTTTCAGTAAATCTGATTAACAAAGTGATTGCTTCAAGATTGGTGCAGTTGGTTCATTTTGTGTGAACAGGGTACAAGTGCACTATGGGCTAGATGTCTAAATAGGTGAAGCTCGATGAGATTGAAGCGTATAATCATCAGATCCAGGAAGAAAACTCTCTCTTGCGATCCATGTATTCCTCCTTGGAAGAGGAGAATGCTCGTTTGAAATCAGAACTGCAAACCAAGGATGAGCTCTTGGCAAGGTTGCAATGTGGTGATCAGAGGAAGGAAAAACCCTCTACTTCAGATGCAGAGGCCATGGCAGATGACTGCACTGTAAGTTGTTCACCACGGGAATCTTCTTCTTCCTCTCATTCGGTTTTAGATTCAGGTAATAAAGTCTTTGGTTTGTTTGAAAATCATACTAGAGGCATTGGATTCAAGTTACTAGATAAAATGAGATTTGATGGAAGAGGCCTTGGTAAAAATGGCCAAGGTATTGCTAACCCAATACAGGTCGAGGATCGTCCTTGTTTTGCAGGTTTGGGTTATCCTAGTGCGGGAATGGAAATTGGAGAATTCTCCAAGAACGCTGATGGGAGACAAGCTTCTGAAAGCAAAGTGATTACCCCACTAGTCCTGCAAGAAGATTATGAGTAGGAAAATTGTGCTTCATCGTCACAGGCAAGATGTGGTAAGAGAAATCAGCGAAGAGGTAATGAGATTCCACCTCCAGTTTCTTACCATAATCATAAGCACAGTAAAACTTCTAATCCACTTTTTCAACTTAAGAAGTATGGTTATGATTTTCAGAAGATGTGGAATTCTTTTCCATGTACTTTTTGTGGATTGCATAATCATTCAGTGGCCAGATGCTAGAAGAGAAGGACACTGATGAAGAAGTTGTTGCCGTTCGTCAAGAACAAGGCAAATCAGAAAGACCAATCTCGTCATGTAGAGTCGAGAAATGGCAGAAAGAGTTCCTCATCCCAGAAGGAGTTAAAGAGGAATTTTTGTGCTCATTGCTAGAGGAATGGGCACCAGGTGGAAAATTGCTGGAAACTACATCCATCTCGCCATCTAAGTAATGGCAAGCCAAAGATGGAATGGAGGCCTATTGCAAAGGCAGAGGAAGTTTCTACTCCACCACTAGTTAACAAGTCAACCCAGGACCAGGTAATACCTGAAAGTGATTGTCCTTTGAAATGGGTAAGTCAACAATTTTTCAATCATATATTGCATAATTTAGATTGAGGAATCGTATGCAGTATTAAGTTTGGAGATCAGATATTATGAGGAAATGCTGAGAGATAGGTTTACAATACTCAGTGGATTTTCTTACTTAGAAAATTTGATTAATGCTCCAAACATATCTCCTAATCAGCATGTGAGTACCTGTTACAGCTTGGATATAGGTTTTGACTCATATAAAGCTTGGAGATTGATTTGCCATTTGTGCAGACATTAGAGTTTGCAGAGATCAGCTCGGAACTTCATTCTGTGTAGAGGCATTGTGACCATGCAGCAGAATGGTAGCTGAATCATCATTGGCATTGACGTCGGGTCGGAACTTCATTCTGTGTAGAGGCATTGCGACCGTGCAGCAGAATGGTACCTGATATTAGTATGTCAAAAAGAAGAGCTCTCAAAGGATCAGCTCGGAATGTCATTCGGTTTCAGGGCATTGCGACCACACATACGAATGGTAGCTGATCAACAGACTTAGCATCATGCATTGGAGGCTCGAAGTCTTGAAAAAGGCTTAGCATCATGCATCGGAGGCGTTGAGGTCTACACAGACTTAGCATCGTACATCAGAGGCTCGAGGTCTTGAAAAAGGCTTAGCATCATGTATTGGAGGCGTTGAGGTCTACAGAGACTTAGCATCATACATCGGAGGCTCGAGGTCTTGAAAAAGGCTTAGCATCATGTATCGGAGGCATTGAGGTCTACAGAGACTTAGCATCATGCATTGGAGGCTCAAGGTCTTGAAAGAGGCTTAGCATCATGCATCAGAGGCGTTGAGGTCTGTAAAGGGACAAGGGCATTGTCCATCACCGACATCGGATCAATCAAAGCTCTACGTAACATGGAGTTCCTTCAAATTAGTTCGGATTCTACGGAATCAACTCGGAGCCAGGAGCTGTGTTATAGAGTAAAAGAAGATCCTTGTTGTCAGATATCAAGAAGCTTAGCACCGCATAGAAGGAGCATTGAGGTTTCATTCAGAAACTTAGCACCATAAAGCGGAGGCGTGGAGGTTTTCTTCGGATATCAGAGTGGCGCAGCGGAAGCATCGTGGACCCATAACCCACAGGTCCCAGGATCAGAGCAGAGTTTTCCAGATTTAGGACAGTATGGAAGCTTTTTGGGACAAAAAGCTTTTCTCAGTGGGGAGGTGTGATCAAGGGATCATTTCTAAAAGTTCCCTAAACATCTCTAAATGGTGTCAGTGTAGAAGATCATCTCGAGATCTTTCCAACGACTGTGAGAATGCAACAAACAGACATCAGGAGCTTAGATAATGTTCCGGGGGGGGGGGGGGGGTAGGGGAGAGAGGGGGGTGGAGGTTAGGGGGAGGGGGATGGGATAAGCGGAGAGGGAGGGGGGTTGGGTGGGGGGGGGAAGAGGGGGGTGAAGGGGTGAGGGGGGGGGGTGGGGGTGGGTGAATGGTAGTGGTAGGGTGCGGGGGAGTGGGGGTTTCGTGGGAGAGGGGGGAGGTGGGGGGCGTAGGGGGGGGGTGGGTGGATAGAGGTGATGGTGGGGGAGAAGGGGTGTGTGTTAGGGGGGGGGAGTAAAGGGCTATTGGGAGAGGGGAAAGATAGTGGGGGGGGTAGGGGGGGTGGTGGGGGGAGGCGGGGGAGTTCGGTGGGGGGGTAGGGGAGGAGGGGATTTGGGGAGTGGTGGGAGGGATATGCGCACAAAATACTCCTTCAGAGTTTCCACCAATTTCTTTGTAAGGTATGAGCTTGTCATCCTTAACTTTATACTCATCATTAACTTGTTTGATGATTAGCTTTGAATCACCTACAACCTTAACATGTTGAATATTCCACTTGATGGCTAGCTTCATCCCTGCAATGAGTGCTTCATATTCCGCAATGTTTTTCATGCAAGGGAAGGCCAGGCGGAAAGCCTGTGGTATAGGATCACCCGAAGGAGTAATAAGGACCACTCCTGTACCTGAACCATGAAACGTAAAAGATCCATCAAAATGTATCTGCCATACAATAGATTCTTCAATGTAGAGCAAAGATGCATTTGGAAGATCTAGACTCAAAGGTTCTGTGCTTTGCAAAGGTGCTTCCGCTAGCTGGTCAGCAAGTACTTTTCCTTTAATTGATTTTTGATGGAAAAATTCTATATCAAACTCACTGGTTAGAATGATCCAATTAGCCATTCTACCTGTGAGGGCGGGTTTGGACAACAAATACTTGAGTGGGTCGACCTTGGATATGAGCTTGGTCTTAGTATTAGCAGTAATGGCGAAGTTTCTAAAAGGTAAAAACAACGGCCAAGCAAGCCTTTTCAATCTGAGGATAATTACGTTCATAGGCGATGAGGGTGCGACTCAGATAGTACACTGCTTTCTCTTTATGGCTAAGGTCATATTGGGCAAGTAGTGCACCAATAGCGTATTGTGTAGTGGAAATATAGAGGAAAAGTGGTTCTCCCGGAGTGGGAGGCATGAGGAAAGGTGGATTAGCCAGGTACTGTTTAAGCAAAGCAAAGGCTTGTTGTTTCTCAGGTCCCCAGATGAAAGTGATGTCCTTATTAAGAAAATGAGTGAATGAGTGACATTTATCTGCAAGCTGGGAGATAAAGCGGTGAATGGCTTGAATTTTCCCTTGCAAGCTACGCAATTGCTTGATATTCTCAGGTGGAGTCATTTCTGTGATGGCAGACACTTTAGCAGGGTCTACCTCAATACCTCATCATGACACGATGAAGCCTAATAGTTTCCCAGATAGCACACCAAAGACACACTTCTTTGGATTTATCCTGACTTTGTATTCACGCAGGCATTCAAAGATACGCTGTAAAATGATAGGATGATCCTCTCTTGTTTTGGACTTTCCCAGGATGTCATCTACGTAGTCTTCCATGATGTATGAAATATTACTGTCATGGCTCACTGATAAGTTGCTACCGCATTCTTAAGGCCAAATGACATCACCTGATAACAGAAGGTGCCCCAAGGAGTTGTGAAAGCTATTTTGTGTTGGTCTTCCTCAGCGATCTTAATTTGATTATAACCTGAAAAGCCATCCATAAGTGATAGCATTTCGTACCCTACGGTTGAGTCAACAATCATGTCAATGTTGGGCAATGGAAAGTCATCTTTAGGGCAAGCTTTATTGATGTCCCTAAAATCTATGCAAATTCGGATACCAATAGGTTTCTTCTGGATAGGAACAATGTTCGATATCCATTCAGAATAATCAATTGGCCTGATAAATCCTGCTGCAAGCAACCTTTCCAACTCTTCTTTAACTAACAAGGCCACTCTTGGGTGCATCTTTCGAAGCTTCTGTTTGATAGGCTTAGCGTCTGTGTGCACAACCAGGTTATGCATGACCAAAGTTGGATCTAAGCCAGGCATGTCTTTGTAAGACCATGCGAACACATCAATAAACTCTCATAGTAGCATAGTGAACGTCTTTTGTTCTCTGGCTGAGAGTGATGCTCCCAATTTTACTATCTTGGGATCTTCTTCAGTACCAATATTGACATCAATGGTTTCTTAAACTAACAATTTTGATAAATCCTCCACATGCGTAGGATCGGGAGGTAGGTTGAGATCTTCATCCAAGGATGTCTCTACGAGATTTTCATCCTTGGCATGGTCACTTTGTTTGTCCTTTGATTTTCTTATTTGTTTGTCAGCCAATGCCTCAAAGAGGTTTTCACTGTGTGACTTGGACTTCGATTTTTTGCTGAGGCTTTTCTTTAGAACTCTTGCCCTTGCTTTTCTTTAAATTTTGTTGACCACGAAGTTCAGCCTCCTCGCCGAAGTAGGCGCAGGTGTCTAAGTCAATAAAGAAACCCTTCTTGTGATCTCCAATGGGAATTGTATCCCTTATGCCCATGAAATTTGCAATAGCCTCGTCGTTCTCGAATAAATCTAGTGGCACGTGACGTTGTTGGTCCCATTCAACAAGGGAGGGGTATACAAGGTCAAGGGGTGGTTCAGTGGGGGTGATGGTTAGGACAGTGTTATTCATGAAAAGGTTCGTGGAGGCCAGATCCTCATATTGGCTACAACAGGAATCCGTATCGCTGTCTAGATAATCAGAGCTATCCTCATGCTCAGAACAAGTCGCATCTTGATCGTTGGGGTGTGCTCCATAAGGGTGAATCCCAATGCCATATCTTTCTATTTTGAAATGTGGAAGAGGGACTGGTTCTCTTTGTCCTTGTTCATTCCTCCCACATCCTAGGCCTTTGTAGCCCATGGAGTACATCATTCTACTAGATTTTTCATATTCTGGGGTTTGATAACAAGATGGCTGAGTGTCCTCAGGGACCCAAGTAGTAGGTGGATCAAGTAATTTTTCCTCAGCTAACAAGCCTCTAGGTAGGAATGACCCAATAGTGTGTTCCTCTCTAGGTCTCCTGAAATGGTAGTTGGGTCAACCTCTAGTCTTGGGTGACAAGGAGAGGTCAGAAACCAAGAGCGCTTGTTGTACATTATACTCCCCACAGCCATATTCTAGAATTTTCATCTCCCATGAATTAAATGGAGATGTTGAAGTAGATGCCCCATGAGTGCAAGAACTAAGAGAATTTGAATCTACTCGAGATTCCATGGCCTCATAATGAAGAGGGATAGCTATATCTATGGAGGGACATACGTATGTACCATTTCGTGTAAAGCTATTAAGAGCTCTACAATGAGCAAAGGGCTTTGAGTCTCCTGGTATTGTTACTGTATGTCCCTCATGCTTCAGCTTGATGCATTAATGAAATGTTGATGGCACTGCTTGCATGGCATGGATCCATGATCGGCCTAGAAGCATATTATATGGAAGTTCCAAGTCTAAGATGTGAAACTTTGTCTAATGGCAAGTGGGGCCCACCTCCATTGGCAACGTAATGGTGCCTGCTAACTCTCTTTCTGCGTTGTCGTATGCGGTGATAGTGATGATATGGGACTCAAGATCTTCTTCTGTATGTCCCAATTGTTTGACTAATTTAAGCGTGCAGATGTTCAATCCAGATCCGTTATCCACAAGCACCCGTTTGATTTTCCTGTGGGTAACAACTACCTCAATGTATAAGGGAAGATTATGTGTGGGATTCTCGATAGGGACCTCCCTATGGTTGAAAGTGAGATGCTCACTTGGTGCAATATTTTCCACCACGGCTTGAAGGTACGCATGATCGACTTCTAAAGGCACTCCCGACCCCTGAAGAGTTTGATACAGGATGTCCTTATGTACATTGGAAATCTTGAGAAGGTCTAAGATCGAAATCTTAGCAGACGTCTTCTCAAGTTGTTCTAAAAGGTTATACTTACCAGTATGCAGGGTCAATGGAGAGGGGTCTGGAATTACGAGGCGGGTGTGCCTTGTTATTGCAGCACAGTCCTTTCCCTTAATCCGGATGGTGTTGACGCGGTCAGCAGGGGAGCGAATACATCTAATAAGAGAATCGTAATGATTGTTATCTCTCTTGGTATACAAGTAATTCGCGGCTTCATAGGTTTGGGATGACTCTCCCCGATCCGGTTTTGCCTTTTCTGACTTATCATGCTTGGGGAATGGTTCCTTATAAATCCTCATTTTCTCGTTAGGTGTTTTCATGTGGCTAGGGTTATCCACCTCTATCTCCCCGTTGTCAATGAGGTCTTGAATATAGTGGCGAAGTCATAAACATTTGTCTGTTTTATGACCTTTAACGTGATGCATTTCACAGTATTCATGCTCCTTATACCATGAAGGTTTAGGAGCGTTGTCATCAAATGGTTGCGTTGTAATCAAATGGTTGCGTTGTAGGATAGGTCATCATGTGGGCCACATCCAACTGTTTTAGTATGACGGACAATGGCTCATTGAGGGAGGTGAATGTTCATTGCTTTGGTGGTGGTTGAAATGGGCCCTTGGTCAGTTTAAAAGGTTGACTGGTTTGGACTTTTTGAACACGTTTGGAATTAGTGATTCTGTCTCCCACCATGTTTTTGTTTTTGTTAAAAATCTTCGGCTTTTCAGCGGGTTTGACACTTTGGTTGTCTTTAGATTGGGTTTTGAGGGTGGCTTTGGAAATGAGAGCCTTTTCTATTTGAATCCCTTTCTTGATAACCTCCTCAAAGGTGTGGACACAATGCATTTGGAGGTGGAAAGCTATATCTGGGTTGAGATTAGGGATGAAAATACTGACCAGCTACTTCTTAGGGAAAGCGCAAGGGAAGCGACTAGCTATCCCTCTCCACCATTGGAGGAAGCTGGCAAAGGTCTCATTTGGGCATTGTTTTGTGCTGCACAAGTCTGCCATGGTGATGTCACTATCTATGTTATATGAGAAATTACGCATGAATCTTTTCACCAATTCTGGCCAGGTGAAAATTGATCCTCGTGGTAAGCGAGTAAACCATTCCAATGCTTGACCTCCGAGACTCTTAGGAAAAAGTTTGATGAGGTAATTATCACTATAAGACACCTCTTGACATGCCATGTAGAAATCTTTAACATGATCCCTTGGGTCTCCCTTTCCTTTATATTTTTCAAACTTTGGTATATCAAATTTCTTTGGAAAGGGTTGAAGGGTCATTGTCTTGTCAAAAGGATAGGGGCATAGTTCTTCATATTGGTATTTCCTAATGCTCCCTATATTGCTTTCTTGTATGCTCACAAGTGTTGCTTTCATAGATTACACTTCTTGTTCGAGCAATTGTTCTTTAGTGGGAGAAGTGGGGATGTGTACACAATGATACCCTGTGTCTTCTTCTCCTTGGTTTTCTCGATGGAGTTCATGGATCCTAAACTTAGGCTTTGACTTTTGAACGTTCTTGTTTGTGTCTTTCTGTACCTGGAAAGTAAGCAAAGCTAGTTGTCGGCTTAGGTTACTGAGTTGTTGTTGGATTATGACTTGGTTTGTGTCTTCTTCTTCTAAAGGTTCTTCCTCTTCGTATTGTGGAGCTTCTTCCCCTGTTTCATGTTCTATCTTGTTTCTTCGTGGCACTTTGATGAGCAGTATTCTATGCCCTACCACTTTATCATTTTCTGCATAAGAAGTGGAAGCATGCCCACCTATTAAAATATCTTCCATATTGATAAGGGGGCGTTCTTCCTTAGTAGTGTCATTTGTAGGTAATATTGGTTCATTTTCGGTGGGCAATTTGGCCCCTAATTCCATGACCCGTGCCAAAACTCTATCTTTATTTCTAAGGAGAAACTCATCTAGTAGAGTGGGGTCAAAATCAAAGTCTACGTGTGGTGATTCTAATCGTTTCCACAATGGTCGACCATTTCTTCTATTTCCTTTTTTGCAGAAAATAGTGGTCCGATAAATGGGTTTGACCCTTGTTTGTTAGAGGTTTCCCAAGCTTGCGCCTGTTGTTCCTCATATGTTTGTTTCTTTAAACCTAAACGCGTCTTGGGAGCCATGTTTTTGTGATAAGTTTCACTAAGGTAAGTTGTAGATTTGTTCAAAATTCAATGACTACCCCTAAGTGAAACACAAGATGTACATGTTAAGAGTAAATTAACAGTGTGAGAATACCAATGTGATAGAATGATAAAGTCACCAATGAAACAATCGTTTGGTATCAAAACTTAATCAAATGAAGTACCTCCTAGACTACGTTTTAAAGTAATTTACGATGCCAGATGATTAACAAGATGTCTCCACTTATGCCAAGTTCAAAGGAATGAACAAGACGTAAGTAAATACATGAAGTTAAATGCGATCTCCCAATCAAGATATACGATGAGCAAGCTCAAGTCTGATTAAGACCTATATCTCAAAAAGTGTCAATCATAATTTGTGAATGACACAACAATATCACCAAGATATGTTAACCCACTTTGCAAGAAAGTGAAGTATTGATATCGAGGTGTTATTGATATAACATGCACAAATGGTAGTGCTTAGCACTTTTTGAAATCGAGGTAATAATAAAACCGAACAAAAAAATACTCAAAGTATAGCTAGGAATAGTTAAGAATGTGTGCAGTGTAACCGTACAATATAGGTATTTATGTCGAGTTTATAAGAAACAAGACGTAAATATCGAAATTGTAATGATACGAGATAAACAAGCTAACTCCTCTGTGGAAGTCCGTAGTGATGAACCATGCCTAACTACAATGACGATCTTGATGTGGGTATCAAGATCACAATGGCTACCAAATGACGTGAAAACGCCTCCGCTCACTTTAGACGTTTAACTAACCCAGCCGCAAACATGGATGGGCGTAAACGAACATAAAAGTGAGAGAAACAGTCGAATGGAAACACAAAGGTAATCACACCTCTTTAGATCAACAAAGTGTCAAAAGAATATGAAGGAAATAAATCAAGAAAAATGACGAAAAATGCTAGCCTCACTTCGGCAGAGTTTCACGTCGCCCTAAGGCAAGTAAAAACTAGGCAAAAGTAATACGTCACACGTTTCCCAAAAAGAAGGTTCACAACTCAACACTGTTTTAAAATGGTCAAAGTGGGCTCTGGCCAAAGTATATTCTCCTAGGTGGTTCTCTCGCCCTAGGTGTTACAAATTTGCCACGAGTGAGCGCGATTTACCCAAAAATTTACACTGACTAGTTTGGGAGTATCTCGGCTTTAGTTTACCCCCTTCAAGAATAGTAGGCAACTAGTGCGTCTACGTGTACTATCACTGGGGTCACCTCAGCGGACAACCTATAACGCTATCTCACAAAGGAATCACTAGTCAAGTAGGTAGTGTGGACCACTTCCCGTTTCGTCCACAAGGTTCCCTCTTGCATGGACTACTTTGGGGTTCCTGGAACCACCCCCATTGTTTTAGCTTAAGGTGTTATACTAAAGGGGTTATGTTCTAGTTGAGCAGAGAGGGACGTACCCTTTTCCGAAACCTACAATACAGTGTTTTGAATATGTTGTTCTTTTTTATCTTGTTTAATTAGGTGTGGTTTGCTTGAACACCTTTTGGAAACCTGTATATCAACTATATTAGTAGTTTTTGATTTTGTTTTGGTTCCTCCTTTCTTTGACAAGCATTTTTAGGTCCTGCACTCAAGCGTTAGAAGTTCTCCAAGAAAATCACATTATTTAAAAAAGGATTAAGAGTTGTTTTTGTTCTCAAGATCATCCAAGGATGCAAGAGAAGAGTATACACAACAAATAATCCAACTAAAAAGTAAAGAAAAATCTTTTCAATCAATGAACCATACAAAATTCTTGATAAATGTTCATTCCCTTAAACCAAAAGTGAAAGATGAAGTTTCCAATTTACCAAATGTTATAAAATGAAGACTAAATTTTCTTTTGATTCTCAAGATCACCCTAAGGTGCAAGAGAAGATCATACACAAACTTTATCCCAACTATATAGAAATGGAAAACTTCAAATCAAAGGACCATTGAAAAATGCTTTGTAAAAGGTTCATTCCCTTAAGCAAAATGAATAATCAAGTTTCCAAGTTTAATCCCAATGTTAACAAGATAGAGATCAAAGTTGTTTTTATTCTCAAGATCACCAAAAGGTGCAAGAAAATATCATACACACGCTTTGGTCTAAATCAAGTAAGCATGGAAATACAATATTCATCAAAACATTAGACATGTTAGAAAATGACCAGTTTTAAAATAACAAAAAAACCTACAATTTTTGTAAGTAAAAATCCTAAATTTATGTTTTCATTGCAAATTTAACTTCAATACCTTTCCAACGCAAAAAAAATGGAGTCATTTCGAGTTCAAGAGCAAAAGTTATGGCCTTTGGAAGATGGGTTACGCATATGATTTTATGCTCATGGGTATGCACTTGACATGCACTCAAAAAATGTCAAAAAAAACGTCCCTTAATCTGCAAAATGGACAAATTTTTCCAACCAAGATTCAATTTTGACAACAACCCATCACATGAATATATGAATAGAAGACTGAACGCTATCAAACATTAACATACATGCTCAAAAATTTAAGATTTTCAAGAAATTGACAAAACTAGCATGTAGAATGATGAAGAAGTAAGCTCTAAAAATGAAAACATGATGAAATCTTGAAATTTTCTCACCAAGATTAAATTTTGACATCAACCCACCACATTAATATGTAAATATAAGACTCAGCACTATCAAACACTAACCTACATGCTCAAGAATTGAAAATTTTCAAGAAATTGACAAAACTAGCATGTAAAATGTTGAAAAAGTAAGCTCTAAAAATGAAAACATGGAGAAATCTTGAAATTTTCCCCTCAATTCCAATTTTGACAGCACTTCACCTCCTTCATACCCTACAAGGAAGACCCAACACATGTAAACTCAACAAAACATGTTAAGAAAAACAAGTTAGATCAACATGTGTAAAAGAGGGTTAGTAACCAAAAATAAAACTTAACTACAAAAACTTGAAATTAAGTGCAAAGGACAATGGAGTATGTCCCACCGGGTGTGCCAAATGTGTGCATGTATACTTTTCTTAATGCTAAATACAATGAAACAAGAACTACCACCTAAAATAGTTCTACAATTTAGCTAAAACAAAGTATAAACACCATCATGATAAGAATTAAACAAGGGTTAGATGCTAGCATTCATCAATACAAACTTTGAAACTAACAATGCTAAATATCTAAACTCCTCTATTCTCTAACGAACAAATAAATGAATGGACCTAAGTAAGCTCCATGGCTATCAAAATAGTTGTCCTTAGTTTGCCAAGTAACCTAGGAATGAGGGCTAATCAAAGTTGGGCTACAAGACCCTTTTGACACCTCCCATATGACCCAAGCACTTTAAGAAAGAGGCTTAACTCTTCAAGATGATGAACTCTCAAAAGGGCAAGGTGCAAGCTCTCAGTCTCTTAGCTATATGCTTTGCATTTGCTCTCTAAGGAGTTTAGGTGTAAGTAAAAAAGGCAGGTGGAGGGCTCTTTATATAGCCCAAAGGATAAAGGATTCAACACATTCTCATGAATGTGGGATAAAGGTAAAACATGATTAGGAATGGATAAGGTTGCTTTATTAAAGGTAACCTTACTTTATAAGGGTTTAATACATGTTTAGCAAGTCATGGGAGTTGAGGGTATTTTAATTAATCAAAGGTGATTAATTAATAGGTAGGTGTAAGCTTATAGAAGCCAGTTAGAAGAATATTAGTGTGATTTAGGCTATTATAAGGGGATTAAATCAATTAAATGTTGATTTATTGGTTAAATGGAAGGGAAAGCTAATTAATTAATAATAATTAATTAGTCGAGGTAGAAGGGTGATTTATTAACAGAAGGTCGTTAATTAAGGTATTTGTTGGATAGGCAACTTAATTAATTAGCTTAGTGTAATTAATTAATGATGATATGAGGTAATATGAGTGCTTTTGACGATATGTCGTTGATTTGCGAGAAATGGGATAATTAGCGCAATTTAAGTATTTAAATTGCTTGGGCGTAATTATAGGTGTCTACAGTTTCCATGAGTAAAAATGAAGACATGTTGTTTTATGATGCTTCTTCAGATTAGCAAAGGGATGGATCTTTTCTGAGATTTTATTATTCTTCTCCAGGAATTGGAAAAAGAAAAAGTTGTATTCTTCTTTCTTTACGAGTTGTTAATGTTGTTTAGCATGAATGAAGTCCGGTTGTATGGATTTGTAAATTGTATAAATTCTAATCTAGAGGAATGAGTAAAAGGAAAGGTGTGTTATTTTAATGGCTATACCACCTTGGAACTGTTTGAATAAGATTGAGAATATAATTTTATTCGTTGAATTTTGATTTATTCAAATGATGGTTGATAGATTTTTAAGGGACATATTATCTATTCTTTACTTGAATACAACTTTTAAGTTGGAATGGACAATTAATTATTAGTTAGGTCAATATGTATTCTAAAATTGACATTTGTAGAAGAGTTAAGTGAATATGAATTCTCAAATTAATGAATATTCGGAACTGGTATATAAGCTAGTGAGATATAAATAAAAGAGGTAATTGAATCTCTGTACTCTGATTTCGTTAATATCCTTGAGATGTTATGATCCAGAGGATATTCGGTATGAGGAATCATATTTCCTTGTAACAAACCTTAATTGAAGTAAGGTTATAGTGAATAAATGAATACATTCATTTGGAATCAGGCCTCATTTAAATGACATCTAATAAGATGAAATTCTGGATTTAAATTCATGTTGCAAAAAAAACTTGGTTAAGTTTAGTAAGTTGAGCTTACTACGTTAAGCTTTAGTGGACTGTTAGTCTGAAGCTTAAATTAAAGAACCAAGATGGAAATATGCAATCCTTCGGTAAGGAGGAGTAAACATATATTAAGCTATAAGACAATTTAAGTCTTTCTTAACGATGCAACTGTAACGAATAGTGAGGTTAGAGGATCAGCACGGTTGCTAAAACCTATTCTTAAAATAGTAAAGATAAGAATCTAATTACACTTTTAGTTGGATGTGTAACCCTTGATGGGAGGATTCTGTAGGACATTGGCACACGCCAGCTACAATCTGGTGTCTTCATGAAGGCAGGGCCTTCGTGACAACACAATGTTGCAACTGACATGTTACAAAGCCCATCCAAATTGAATCATCAAAGTTTACATAAGCTTGGACCAAGTTAGGAATATGACCTTTTATATGGAGTGACTCAGGAAGATTAAAGGTAACTAGACACACGCAGCCGACTAGGGTCGACAAGGTATGTTTGCGTACCTTTAGTCACCACGAGTGTCTCCCTATACTCTTTCATATTACTATCTTGGGTTAAAGTTTAACCTTGGACGAGAGGACTTACAAAGATCAGAAAAGACCATTCTAGATAACAGATAAAGTGAGGTGAAGGACGTATTCCATTGATGTGTATAACATCTAGGAATATAATCATGCAAAGCATGTGAAAATATTTTGCCAAAGTGTCACAAGCTGTACTGGTTGCATTGTCCTAATCACCTAGTTTAAGAAGCAGGATTTCAGAATGAGTATCGGTAATAGATATTCAGATAGGCCTCTTAAATAGAACACTTCGATAACCAAAAATGGTAAAGAGAACCAAGTATACTTAGTATATAATGCATGGATTAACATGAAGGATCGGTAAGTAGCCGAGTCATGAAATGAGAGATCGTTGAAACTACTGAGCCATAAAATGGGAGATCGGTAGTTCTTCGAGTCATTACAGCAGCATATGGTATCTGTTATATGATTGAATGGCATTGAATGTGTGTTCCATATTATAAAAAAATGTGAACAGAGAACATTGGTTTTAAAAAGTATTGTGTGTTCTAAATTACATTAATTGGACAGAGAACAATTATTAAAACTTGGTCATGTGTTTTGAATTACATAATTCAGAATAGAGAACGTTATATATATAAATTTTTTTTTTCCCTCGTTCTAATGTCTTAAAATGGGAATGTTACATCTTGGTATCAGAGCTGAAGGTTGTAGCTCTTGGACCTAATGAGTCCACAATTTAATAAGGTTTACATTTTCTTATTGAACAGAAAATGGTTAGAACAAGAGGAAATGCTGTGAACAACCCGCTACTGGGTGGAGAAGCAGCTACTGCTCAAAAGCTAGATGAAATCCTTGCTGCCCTACTAGATATGAGAGATCGTTTGACTATTTTGGAATAACAAGCAATGGGCAATGAGGAGGAGGAAGAAGATGCTGATATAAATGATCAGCCACCTCCTATGGACAACACCAATGGAGGGAATCTGGGTGTTGATAATAGTAATGCGAACGCTCCTAATCATCCTGAAAATAAAAGGGCAAGATTAGCGGCTGAACTTACAAATGATATAAAGAGAATAAGTCCTCCCAAAGTTTGATGGAACAACACTTGGGGACGGGGCTGAAAATTGGCTCAGTGAAATGGAGAAGTACTTTGCAATAAGAAACTTCTCTGAGGAGACCAAAGCTGATATGGGGAGCATATCAGCTTTCTCATGAAGCATCATCATGGTGGGACAACCGTAAGGTTGAGTTGAATATTGTCGAAATAGACATAACTTGGGATCAATTTAAAAGTTACTTTAGGCAACGGTGGCTACCTCAACTCTATTTTTGATCGCAAAATGACTGAATTTCAGAACTGGTCGCAAGGAAGGCTGACGGTGACAGAATACTGGGAAGGGTTTACTAAACTCCTTAAGTATGTACCACAATACCAAGCTGATGAGAAGTTCAGAATACAAAAGTTCATAATGGGACTGAATCCCATCATTGGTGGCGAGGTAGATGTCCACGGTTTGACCATTATGGAAGGAGTTGTCAAAAAGGTAATAAGACAAGAACAGAAATTGAGAGCAATTTCTGCTCATAGGGAGGAGATTAGGAAGAAGATTCCCAACTCTTCTTCATCTCTCGCACCCAAAAAGGGACCATGGAAAAGGTTTGGTATGAAAAACAAAATTGTTGTGGATAACAATAAGAAATCAGTAATGAACAAACCTATTAATAGTGTGTAGAGCGGCTTTGCAAAAATTAGTGGTAATGGACAAAAGTCCTATGGAAGCCAGAGTGATAACTTCAAGGCTGGCAATAAATTCAAACCTAGGAAAGGGCCCGTCAGAGGCTACTTCAACTATGAAAAGGACCATTACGTGAGTCACTGTCCTCTAAAGAAGGATGATCGCGATCAGCAACATAAGATACACGTTGCGGTGGCTAACAAACAAGATAAAAAGTAAGTCACACCCATCGAAGTTCGGGGTAAGTTTTTCGGTACACCTGTAGTCATACTTTTTGATACTGGAGATATTGAATGTTTTATCTCTACTAAACTAGCAATGAAATTAAAAAGGAAAGATTAACAAATGGATAAGACATGGACAGTGCATTATGGAAATAATGTTGTCCATACAGTAGATATGTGTCTTTTTGGGGCAACTCTTGACTTGCCCAGTTTCTCCACAAAAGTTGACCTGTATGTTACTCCTTTAGGGTCATATGATATAATTATAGGAGTTAATTGGTTGGCAGAACATAAGGCGAAGGTTGACTGTTATGAAAAATAGATTTGTTGTTTTGATGACCTGCAGAAAGCAGCAGTCATTCAGGGTGTAAAGCGTGGGGTTGCAGTTAGGAAAGTAACAGCTATGCAACTAAAAAGGGCTAAAAATAGAGGTTGTACCTTGTATGTCATAAGAATGACAGAAAATGCTAAGGAAGATAATGATTTTATGGAAAAGTATCCATTGTTAAGAGATTTCAGTGATGTATTTCCAGAGGAGTTACCAGGTCTTCCGCCCAAACGGGAGTTTGACTTTGCAATAGAGATCAAGCTAGGAACCGAACCCATATCTAAGGCACCCTACAGAATGACCACCCTTGAGTTAGTGGAACTTAAGGCTCAGTTACATGAAATTTTGACAAAAGGGTTGATAAGACCTAGCGTCTCACCTTGGGGAGAGCCGGTAATTTTTGTAAAGAAGAAGGATGGAACACTTAGATTGTGCATTGAGTATAGAATGTTGAATAAGGAAACCATTAAGAATAGATATCCACTTCCTAGGATTGATGATCTGTTCGACCAGATGCGTGGAGCATCAGTCTATTCAAAAATATATCTTCGATTTGGATATCACCAACTAGAATAAAGGAAGAAGATATTCATAAAACAACTTTTAGAACAAGGTACGGGCATTATGAATTCACAGTGTTACCTTTTGGGTTGATGAATGCACCTGCCACCTTCATGAATTTGACGAACAATATTTTTCAAGAGTACTTGGATAAATTTTTGCTTGTCTTCTTGGACGACATTCTTATATACTCTAAAAATGTCAAAGAGCATCAAGAGCATTTAAAGGTAGTGCTGGAAATTTTGAGAAAGAGAAGGTTGTATGGTAAATTGTCTAAATGTTCCTTTTATGATGCAGAGGTGCATTATTTGGGGCATGTTATAAGCAAGAATGGGATAGCTGTAGACCCTTCAAAGATCGCAGCTATAACTGAGTGGCCTATGCCTAAGAACATGCATGAAGTAAGAAGCTTCATGGGCTTGGCAGGATACTATAGAAAGTTCGTTAAGGACTTTTCTAAAATTGCTGCACCAATCACTTCATTACAAAAGAAAGATAAGAAATTTGTCTGGAGTGACAAATGTGAATCTGCCTTTAAAATTTTAAAGGAACAGTTAACTATAACACCTATTTTGATTGTACCTGACCCAAATGGATATTTTACAGTCGTAACGGATGCATCTGGAGAGGGTCTTGGAGGAATTCTATTACAAAATGACCATGTCATAGCATATAAAAGCAGAAATCTTAAGTTACATGAACAGAATTATGCTCCACATGACCTATAGCTTGCTGCCATTGTTCATGCATTTCAAATGTGGAGGCATTACCTTCTTGGTAAGCCTTTTGAGCTAAAAACCAACCATCTGGGGTTGAAGTACATTTTTACCCAACCAAACTTGAATGCAAGACAACGAAGATGGTTAGAATTTCTATCTCAGTATGATTTTGATATAAGTTACATCAAAGGAAAGGAAAATAGGGTAGCAGATGCTCTGAGTCGTAGGAAGCACATCTCTACTCTTATAACATTAAGAACACAGTTTAAAGATGAGGTGAAAGATGTCATGGAATCTGACTCTTATTTTCAGCAAATTAAAACAATCACTTATCTGCAGATCCAAAGGATGTGAAGTATAAAGGATTTCGTTTTGATAATGAAGGGATTCTGAGGTTTGAAAAGAGGGTATATATACCCTTGGCAAATGATTTAAGAAAGAAATTATTAACTGAATTTCATAATTCACCTTTTTCTGGACACCCTGGCAATATGAAAATGCTTGCCGATCTCAAGCAGTCAATATTTCTGGAAGGGAATGAAAAAGGATGTGATGGAATTTGTGACACACTACTTGGAATGTCAGTGTGTTAAGGTGGAACATATGCATCCCTACGGATTACTGTACCCCCCACAGCATTCTGCAGTACAAATGGCAAGTGATAACTATGGATTTCATTCAAGGATTACCTATGTCTAGGAATAAACATGATATCATCTTGGTTGTCGTCGACAAACTAACCAAAGTGGCACACTTCATTACTGGTAATTTAAAAGACTATGCACCAGTGTTAGCAAGAAGATTTGTACATGAAATTTTCAGATTGCATGGAATACCCAAATTGATCATATCGGACAGAGATATGAGAATGACATCAAGATTTTGACAAATTCTTAATGCGGCATTGGGAACTAAATTAAACTTCAGTTCTACATATCATCTGAAAATAGATGGACAAACTGAAAGAGTCAATCAAGTTTTAGAGGATATGTTAAGAATGTATTGCATGGACTAGTAGTATAAATGGGAGGAATACCTTCTGCTGGTTGAATTTGCCTATAATAATACATACCATGCCTCTTTAAAGATGGCACCTTTTGAAGCATTGTATGGAAGAAAATGTAGAACCCTTATTAGCTGGGACAGCGTAGAGGATAGAGAGGTAATTGGGCCAGAAATCCTTACAGAAATGGAACAACAAATTAAAATGATTCGTGAACATTTAAAGGAGGCTGCCAATAGGCAAAAGAGTTATACATACTTAAAGCGGGTTGATAGGAATTATAAACTTGGTAAGAAGGTCTTTCTTTGGGTTAAATCGAAAAAGAGTTCTATAACTTTTGGCAAGGCTGCCAAGTTATCACCTCGTTATGTGGGACCTTTTGAAATTGTTGAAATAATCAACCCTGTAGCTTATCGTCTAGCTTTACCTCCTGCTTTATCACAAATGCATGATGTTTTTCATATTTCTTTGCTTAAGAAATACGTATCAGATTTATCACATGTGCTGAATTGGAATTCCTTGCAGGTCCAAGACCCAGGAATAATCATGGTTAAGCCCATTCGAGTGCTGGGAACTCACCAGTTGTACTTAAGAAATCATGAAGTGAATCAATGTAAGGTCCAGTGGGACCAGTTCAGTGAAGAAAGTGCAACTTGGGAAAATCTCGAAGAAATGAGATCTGTTTTTCCATACTTGTTTGATCGAAATTGAATTCGAAAAACTGATAATTCTACCAAATATGGACAATTACTGGTCTATTTTACAGTTATCTTAAAACACTGTTTTAATGATTAAATCTATTTTTGGTATGAACTTATGAATGGAAGGATGATAATTGAATTTTGTCCTAAAAACTCTATGAATTGGCTAATTTGATCATCAGGACGATGATTCTTTTAAGAAGGGAGGAATGTAACATCTTGATTTTTAGAAGCTACTATGATAACCTCTTTTCGTGATGTTGTAACTGTGGAAATGAGGATAATTATGTTAAGATATATCTTTTAATCTTAAAAAGAATGTGTTACTGATCTGAACCCTTGCTTACTGTAACTTGTTTACTTGGGACGGAGGTCATTATAACTTGTGTTTTGCAAAGTGTGAAACTGCAAGCTTACTTTTGTGTTTGATGAACTCATATTGTTGTTGACAGCACACCTTGAATCAATTCCATTGATCCAAGGTATGCTGCAGCCTTCTTTGTGATCACTTTGTCGATTTACTTTCTAATTAGAACGAAGTCTGGAACCAGACTAAAGGTCGTTATAAATTTTACAAAACCTGGTTATAGGTATAATTATTCGGCACCATGTTGCCAATGGAAAGGTTCGATTTCTGAACTACATACAAATTGTAATGCCAGAAAGCGTAAGGACAGTAAGAGTTTTGATACAAGCGAACATAGGTATAGATATGTCAAGCATGGAACGAACGTCCTGCATTATGCTGGGTATGAATGTAAGTTTGTAAAACTTACTAAGGAACCTATTAACTAAAACACTACGGGGTTAAGTTCTAACCTATGACCTAATAACTATCCTAGGAGGATTTTATAAATTAAATGGGATGTAAATTATTGCAAATCCTAATGACTTGCGACCTAGGTGGAAACCTAACTATGGACAATACAACCTAAACTATTGTTAACCTAAGGAGGGGACCTATGGATACATGCTGATGAATGGATAAGAAGGGAAGGTTAGAAATTTAATAAAGGACATTAAATGATGTCCTTGAAGTTTTAAATGCCAAGTTTGGCAGGGAACATGGGAAGTTGGAGATATCCAACTAGCAATGTAGCTAAGAAGGAAATTACATGCAAATATTTAAAGGTGGAACTTGCCAAACTTGAGTCGGTGGTGGCATGGAGATAGAGGAAAAAGTAATGCATTCAATGCATTTATTGATCTCGGTCTTGGTGACCAGCTTGCCTTGGAAAGGGGAAAGAGGAATTTTTGTGGTTATTGTTGTTCATTCGGGTTTTGAGTTTTTTCTCTGCATTTCTTTTATGGTTCTTTCAAACCTGCAACTATTCTGGTCATTGTTGTTGTTGTTTTGATTACCCACAACTGTTTTTGAGCCTGTGGAAGTAAGGAGGTTGTTGGGAAAGCCTTGTTGTTGTCACCGTGGAAAAGAATAGCTCCTGAGGGCACGGACACGGTTTTTTTCAAGCAACAAGAAGTTTTACAGGCATGTTGAGCTCTTCTCTTTAAACTGTTTTGCTCTTTGTTAAGCATCTTCATTAAAAGAACTCTGCTCTTATATTGGGTGTTTTTGTAAAATGAAAATGTTGATATGTTTGATGTGATTTCTGGGTTGAGTTGTCTTTTGGAGATAAATACGATTTGGGTATTTTTCTAAATGCTTATTAGAGAAAAACTGGTATTTTCTTTGTAAATGGTAAATGAAATGAACCTATCCTCTGTTGTTTGAATTTTCTTTTATGTAATGGGTATTCGGTTTATCTCCCATTATGGGTTTGATTCGATGGAAGTTACAGTGATGTGAAAATTGTTTTCTAAGTTCTGAGCGTGTAAATGGTTTTGGAAAAACCATGAGAATGCTTGATGGAACTGTTTGTGTGAATTACTTTTCTGGTCGTATTACAGTGCATAGAAAGTGAATTCTTTTGGGGACAGTGAATTTATTGTATCATCTTACCCTTGCTTGATTTAAAATGATATAATGACTCCATATTTGGTTTGAAGGCCGTGAATGTTTGTTGGGGAATAAATTATTTAAAACTGAGAAAGAATAACTTGGTTATTTGGTGAATGGAGTAGAGTGTATCGTTTATCCTTCCTTGAATCCATTGATATATATATATATATATATATATATATATATATATATATATCAATGGATTCAAGGAAGGATAAACGATACACTCTACTGCATTCACCAAATAACCAATTTGTTCTTTCTCAGTTTTAAATAGTATATATATATATGTATATAAATAAAGGAACTGCATATCTGAACTTTTTCATTGTGTTCGATTAGAACCGTACTAAAGTAGATTCTTGTTCTTGCGGTTGAAA
This sequence comes from Taxus chinensis, assembly GCA_019776745.2. NCBI lineage: Eukaryota > Viridiplantae > Streptophyta > Pinopsida > Cupressales > Taxaceae > Taxus > Taxus chinensis. The sequence continues at coordinate 40,984,109 of CM034151.1, forward strand.
AGATGGTTTCTTTATTTATTAAAGTGATATTATGGTCATATAGCTTGTTGTACATTCTTGCTTTTCAGACCTCTGGAATGTTTGTTTTGGTGATATTATGGTCATTGCTTGCTATACATTCTTGCTTGTTTTAGACCTAGTTGGAATGTTTGTTTTGGTGAATAATTATGGTTATATAGATTGTTGTACATTCTTGCTTGTTTCAGACCTAGCTGGAAATGTTCGTTTTTGGTGAATAATTATTGAAAATGATTTTAATTGAAAGATTCAGTTGTTTTTTATACTTTCAGGATCAGATGCAAATGAACTCTGGTATGCTTCCTTGAATGGTGGTTAGTAAGTTTTAAATACTGAAATAGACTTGTTAGAAGAAATTATCCTATGGGTACAGGTTGGCTCTAATTAGTTGATATTTGGCTAAGTAATGAGAAGAGATAATATGAATCTTCTTCTTTCATTCGATTATTGGTTTAATTGTTCTCCCTTCTTGACTGATATCGTTGATTGTTATCACTTCTTGTTCAAATCATCCTGTTCGGTTGTGATGAAAGGAAAGAGAATATTGAGTGGGTAATCGGAAGTAATAATTATTTTCTTCTCTTATCTAGTTGAAATTCTATTATTTGATATTGAATGAATTTCCTACTGCCTTTGGCGTAAGCGACTGCATTTTAACTACTATTTTTCTTCTTTTTTGAATTGAAAGAAGTACTATGCTGTTTGTTGAATTTTGGGAAGTTAAATAGATTGTTGTTGTAACGTAAGGTTTCTTTTCAATTTTGCATTTGATTTAGTTGAAGTCTAGTGGACAACTTGAAGGTGAGAAAGTTCTATCTTAATTTAAAAATTGACTCAGTATATGGAATTCATTCTTGATGATGAAATGGGGTGGACAATGCATGCAATCGAACAACAATATATAAATCATTTCATATAGCTTTATTAATACATGATTGTTTAGAGAAAATACTCCTTTTAGTATTATCTAAGTTTGGAATGAACTCTTTGCTTTTCATTAAAAAAAACTATGAGAATGGTGAAATATACATCATGATAGGTTAGCCAATATAGAAATTGGTATGTTGATACTTATTATTACTGTTTAAAATGAAACTATTTATTGATATCAGGTTGTTAGAATTGTTTAACCTTATTGGTGCGTAACTATTACATGATGTTTATCTCTATTAGGAGACGTTTCATAAAAGCAGAGTTCTTTTATTGAGACAGTTAATTAAGAGCACCTCATTTTAATTATAAGTGCTTAATATGCTCAGTTCGATGCACTGACCCGTGCAAGTAAATTTTGCAGATGGTTTTCATGAGTAAAAATGAAGACATGTTGTTTTATGATGCTTCTTCAGATTAGCTAAGGGATGGATCTTTTCTGAGATTTTATTATTCTTCTACTAGGAAATGGAAAAAGAAAAAGTTGTATTCTTCTTTCTTTATGAGTTGTTAATGTTGTTTGGCATGAATGAAGTCCGGTTGTATGGATTTGTAAATTTTATAAATTCTAATCTAGAGGAATGAGTAAAAGGAAAGGTGTGTTATTTTAATGGTTGTACCACCTTGGAACTATTTGAATAAGATTGAGAATATAATTTTATTCATTGAATTTGGATTTATTCAAATGATGGTTGATAGATTTTTAAGGGACATATTATCTATTCTTTACTTGAATACAAATTTTAAGTTGGAATGGACAATTAATTATTAGTTAGGTCAATATGGATTTAAAATTGACATTAGTAAAGATTAAAGTGAATAAGAATTCTTAAATGAATGACTATTCGGAAATAGAATATAAACTAATGAGATATTATTAAAGAGGTAATTGAACTCTGTATTCTGATTTCGTTAATATCCTTGGGATGTTTTGATCAAAGGATATTCAGTATGAGGAATCATACCTCCTCATAAAAAACCTTAACTGAAGTAAGGTTATAGTGAATAAATGAATACATTCATTTGGGATTAGGCCTCATTTAAATGACGTCTAATGAGATGGAATTCTAAATTTAAATTATGTTGTGAATAAAACTTGGTTAAGTTTAGTAAGTTGATCTTACTACATTAAGCTGTAGTGGATTGTTAGTCTGAAGCTTAAATTAAAGAACCAAGATGGAAATATGCAATCCTTCGGTAAGGAGGAGTAAACGTATATTAAGCTATAAGACAATTTAAGTCTTTCTTAGCTATGCAACTGTAACGAACAGTGAGGTTAGTGTTAGGAATTGGTATTTACATTGTGTAAGATAATAATTATGTTGGTAATTATTATTATATAGTTTAATATGTTATTAATATATTATTGTTATATAAACAATAATATATTATTAGTATTGAGTTGTGTATTGTTACGGGAGTAACAATCACAACTAAATATGTTTAATTGTTGTAACACCTCCCTATTTTGTAGGAGGTTGTTTTGGCTATGTATATGGCTATTTAATAGCCTGTGAATGTAATTCAAATATGCTGAATTGAATATCTTTCTGTGTGTTTGATCTTGGAGAGGACAAATGGAAAGTATAGAGGGCACATTGAAGAAACTGTCATGTAAATCGACCATGTTCCAATCTAGTATCTTATCTCCTCTAGAACGTCACGTCCCAATCTTCTTTGCACCTAAAATTTTCTTTGGAGTGGCTAGAATAGGCACTTCAAGATGAGCTTGCATTAGAGATATCTCCAGTTTTCTTTGGACGGCTTGAGAATCTATTGACAAATGTTTGAAATGGACATAAGGGCAAAGTGCACACTAGAAGAGGTGATCGACAGTTCTCCATAATCTAGCTGGAATGATGCATAAATATACAGCAGTATTCCAATAGCACACTACCTTATGATAATGAATTCCTGGACAGAACATGCAATCCAATAGACACAATATTCTGAGTGGAAAGATACAAAGACGCAAGAAGAATGCAAAGGAAACACAGCAGGGGAAGATCTCTTATCCACAGAGCCTCTCAAGTATACCTATTGCTTCCACTAATGGTATGCAAACCTTAGTCCAGTCTATTACACTGATAAGGGCCTAGATCTGCCAATGTATGGCAGGGAGATGATTTTTTTTTAATTTCTTTGTTCTTCTACAATAGAGATCACGCTTATCCTTTCTGGACAGTAATATTTTGATTCAATCTTCTTCCTTTTGCAATGACAACACAAAAACAATCTATACTCTCAGTCAAATACAAATATAATACAAACTATTATATCAAGCGGGTTCTACCATCCCACAAGGCAACTAAAACTCTTTGTTTCCCCTTAGAATAATTTATTCACCCATTTCTCTCAGCTCTGATACCATGTCAACTGCAACATTGTGTTTTCATGAAGGCCCCACATTCATGAAGACACCATATTGTAGTTGGCGTGTGCCAATGTCCTATGGAATCCTCCCATCAAGGGATACACATCCAGCTAAAAGTGTGATTAGATTCTTATCTTTAGTATTTTAAGAATAGGTTTCAGCAACCGTGCTGATCCTCTAACTCTTGGTAAAATAGCAGATCAAACACATAGAAAGATATTTAATTCAGCATATTTGAATTACATTCACAGGCTATTAAATAGCCATATACATAGCCAAAACAACCTCCTACAAAATAGGGAGGTGTTACAACAATTAAACATATTTAGTTGTGATTGTTACTCCCGTAACAATACACAACTCAATACTAATAATATATTATTGTTTATATAACAATAATATAGTAATAACATATTAAACTATATAATAATATATACTAACGTAATTATTATCTTACACAATGTAAATACTAATTCCTAACATTCCCCCCCTTAGTGTTTACATGGTAAAAAACATCCACACGCTCCTCTGCAGTATGCTCACCCCTGTGGCATGTCCAAATCTGTGACTCATGACCTTGATCCAAAAGAAAGGCTCACTCCTTCCATGGTTTTAAACAGGCTTACCACAAACCTTGACGTGACAGGAACCTCATCAATTGTCCACCTCGTGTGGTTTTCTGGATCCTCCCACAAACCCTTTCAAGATCCATGAACTGACTTACTCTGGTGCTACTGTTCACCACTATGCTTATACATCAGGGAATTATGTAGGAAACACAACTTGCATATTACAAAACCACATAATAGAAGAAATACTGAAAATATTTCACATTACTTCCTATAAGAATCGTAATGTTCTTAATTGTAGTCTCTTTCATTGATTGCTGCCACTCAATCTCGAACAGCATAGAAAACTGCCACTGCCACTGGAAGCTTTCCTTGACTAATTCGTTTTGGGTGCAGAATGGTAATGGAACATTGGTATGAATTCCCCCCCCAAAATGTGAAATTCCAAATAAGAAATTAGAAAGGGAAAAATGTATTATGTTGTATCATACTAACTGGATCTTGCTGCACATGATCACCATTGCCAATAAACGTATTCACTGACCAATCATCTTCCAACAAAGTACGACAGTTAGAGGATCTCTGCAGTCAGAGGATCTCCGTAGTTTTCTGCTCTCTTATATAATTATTTTCCAGTATTAACAATAAATCACACCACTCAAAGCAACAGGAACACTACAAACTGAAGCACACTGAGAAAATGGAAACCACACTGAAAATCGTATACTCACACCATACATATGCCACCACAGCTTCTGCGTGGCCCTATTTTGTAGGAGGTTGTTTTGGCTATGTATATGGCTATTTAATAGCCTGTGAATGTAATTCAAATATGCTGAATTGAATATCTTTCTGTGTGTTTGATCTGCTATTTTACCAAGAGTTAGAGGATCAGCACGGTTGCTGAAACCTATTCTTAAAATACTAAAGATAAGAATCTAATCACACTTTTAGCTGGATGTGTAACCCTTGATGGGAGGAATCCGTAGGACATTGGCACATGCCAACTACAATCTTGTGTCTTCATGAATGCGGGGCCTTCATGAAAACACAATGTTGTAGTTGACATGGTATAATGCCCTTCTGAATCAAATCATCGAAGTTTACATAAGCTTGGACCAAGTTAGGAATATGACCTTGTATATGAAGTGACTCAGGAAGATTAAAGGTAACTAGACACATGCAGTCGACTAGGGTCGATAAGGTATGTCTACGTACCTTTAGTCACCACGAGTGTCTCCCTATACTCTTTCATATTGCTATCTTGGGTTAAAGTTTAACCTTGGACGAGAGGACTGACAAAGATCAGAAAATACCATTCTAGATAACAGACGAAGTGAGGTGAAGGACGTATTCCATTGATGTGTGTAACGTCTAGGAATATGATCATGCAAAGCATGTGAAAATCTTTGGCCAAAGTATCGCAAGTTGTTGGTTGCGTTGTCCTAATCACCTAGTTTAAGAAGCAGGATTTCAGAAGAATATCGATAACAAATATTCAGATAAGCCTCTTAAATGGAACACTTTGATAACTGAAAATGGTAAAGAGAACCAATTATACTTAGTATACAATGCATGGATTAACATGAAGGATCGGTAAGTAGCCGAGTCATGAAATGAGAGATCGTTGAAACTCTGAGCCATAAAATGGGAGATCGGTAGTTCTTCGAGTCATTACAGTAGCATATGGTATCTGTTATATGATTGAATGGCATTGAATGTGTGTTCCATATTATAAAAAAAATGTGAACAGAGAACATTGGTTTTAAAAAGTATTGTGTGTTTCTAAATTACATTAATTGGATAGAGAACAATTATTAAAACTTGGTCGTGTATTTTGAATTACATAATTCAGAATAGAGAACGTTATATATATATATATATATAATTCCCATGTTCTAATGTCTTAAAATGGGAATGTTACAATATCCACGTAAGTTTGATCGGGGTAAAATTTCCTATACCAACTGTGTGCACACCCCTATAATGTAGTAGTGAATTGACTTGCCTGACACTTAGCAGCCGTGATCCCTTTAGCATGCCACAAGATTTCACACATATGCACATGTTCGGCAACATCCTCTATACCTCTATATTTTGGGAGATGAAGAGACATCTCCATATAGATATTTTGTGGTTGCTGCGGACCTTAACCACATGATCCAAAACCTCCTGTGTTCCCTCGGCCTCCAGAACCACCAGATCCACTATATTTAGAACCACCTATACCTCTTGATCCTCCACCTTTAGTTGGAGTAGGACTATACTGAACCCCTATAGTCTGAGAGGTAGTTCCACTTCTAGAGGTGAATCCAACATTATGCACGCTCGCATTCTGTGCATATGATGTGCCTAAGAATGCTCCTCCATATAACATTGAAGTGATCTATCTTGCCATTGATGTAATCGATCCCTGACTTACTCCTACTCTCTTACTTCCCAAGTTAGCTTGTTGGTTACTTGTCATAATAGATGCTAAAAAACCAATCACAAAGGCTAGGTAACTAGGTCGATTAAGATGTGCGCTTGTGGTCCAGGTAGTCTTTATTGGTGCACTTCTGTGTGAGGCTGAGAAGGGATCTCTATCATGCTTACCAAGATGGGGGATTTACTGATGCTCTTGCTCCACATCTTCTACGTGAGCTATAAATCCTTCACGAACCATCTCTCTCCTCAACGCCATAGTTTCTACAATGGAATGTTGCTTCTCTATCTCCCTCTCGTGTGCCTCATTATACTTAAGATGCCTTTCCTCTCTCTGCTTCTCTACCACTAGGTCTTCCATCTTAAACAAAACTTGTTCCTACCCTTGCACGTGGTGAGGTTTAGTTAACCATTAGTTTACATTCTAGGATCAAAGTTACCACCAAGATCTTGATTGCTGGCAAAATACCTTAAAAATATGTTCCTCTTTGATACCACTAAAACTGGAATTCAGCTATCTTTGGGCAAGAGTACGTCGAAATTGAATATTCCAGAATATAACTATTTATAACACCATGAAACAAAGTATCCACATCGCGAGTCAAGATCAGATCAGCATCATAAAGTTCTTGAAATTTTTCTTGTGTCTAGACAAGTGCGCGATACCTCCAATTCCACTAAGATGCATAGGCAATAAGCCATTCATATAGTTCTACTAGAAAGATAGCGAAAAAGCTCTCATATAGGCTATCATATAGATTATGTTTTACCCAAGTGTGTGCATTAAACTCATATCCACTGTTGAACCCCCGTGTATATTCTTCCTCCAGATCGTGTATCCATTCCTCAATACTTGTTAGAGTTAATTAGTATGTCTTCATCGTGAACCATCTTGAAAACAACTGAAAAAGAGGTCCCAACAATGGAACCAATGATGTAGCCTAGAATTTAATAGATAACACCCTAGTCACGCTAGAACATCACTCAACCTTGACTGAGCGCTCACCCAAAGCATGCAAAGGTACTAGGTCCATCTTTAGGGTTGTTGTAGCAGGATGTTAGCACGATGAAGGAAGAATCATATAGATTCATAAATAATCCACCATTCTACAATGCATGCTACCCTCAGATCTATGAAATAATAATCTTAAACAGTAATCATGATTGAATGAATGACATGCACTACTCAATTACACATAGAATGACACTTAGATTCAGCCACTATCTTCCATCTATTAATAAATATAGAAGTTCCTTACAGTAATGTCAATCTATACCAATGCAAGTATGGTTTGATATACTAATTCAGACATATGTGTATATCTCTATACCTCCATATTACACATACATTCCCTTTGCATCGTTTCTGTTACACACACACACACACACACACACACACACACACACACACACACACACACACACACACACACACACACACACACACAGGGTGGGGAATTTCCCTTCACTGCTTATCTATTCCAAAAATAGTCCGCATGTTATTAATAGCCACATGCCATTTACAAGCATAGCCACACATGCAAGTGTGCTATCTATAGACCTCTTGCAGTTTAACTGAAATATCAATCCTATTCTTGGCTCATCTCCATGCAAAATGATTTGATATGATCCTCTAAAGATAGACAATGCATGGCGCGCATGTTTCTACATCGTTGGTGTGTTCCGCACACCATCTTCTAAAAATAGGTCTCATGTTCAAAATCGGCTAAGTCCTAAAAGCTGAACTTTCCTTCCACATGTGGGTCCTTCCTATCCTTCCACACCCTTGGTTCTAGGCCTTCAATCCCACGTGGACTCCTTGTGTGATCTTTGACAAGTATTCTTTGATCAACATTTGTTTGGGTCATTTACTTTATTTTACCTAGCTATTATTTACTGATTTGCATATCATCTAGATTAAACTAAATTAGGCTTCCTATTTCCATTTTGGTGAACCTGAACAATTTCACGATTAAGATCCTCATTCTTCCTCTATCATGGCTCCTAAATTTCCTTAAGTTTCTTTATCTGGTTTACTTAAGATGCATCCCAATTGTCAGGTTGTTCTTCAAAAATCCCTAGACACCATATATCATCCTAAAAACACACCGCCACATAAAATAAGTCCTATATTCGATTATTTATTTGAAAAACCTAGTCCTAGTTCTCCTCCATCTAATTAACTCCTATTGGACTCAATTTAAGCTCTACATGCTTTATTTCAAGACAAATTTATGGTTATGGAATCCACGATCACATCCCTCAAATATGAAGGTAAATTACTTAAGGATTCTTCTCAAGCGCATGTTTGTTCTCCTTCTACATCTCATCCTCATTCTATGTCTTCTACATGTGCTCATGTTACCAAACCTCAAATCTTGCCACTTCCCACACATCTCAAGTTTGAAATCAATGATAATCCACAATATTTTATTCCAAAGCTCATAACTTATCGATTAATCAGCGTGTCATCTACTCATGGTTATCCTCATTATCGGCTTGTAAGATATCAAGGCTTCCATATTGTAATTATCATTGAATCAATAGACATAATGACAACAATTACGATGATTTATAACAAAGAATCAAGCATCTTGAGCGTCAAGGTTTCATCTCATTCACCACACAACGTTTTGTTACATGGTCCTCTCCACTTGTTACATATCAATGAGTTCTTAAATATGATTCATCTAATAAGGAAAATCAAGATCTTCCTAAGAAACCACCTACGGTATCACCAAGTCAACATAAGCAACCTCATTTAAAAAATAGTTCCACACCTCCTCCTACTAAGTCACCTACAATGGTACCTCATCAAACTAAGAAACCTCCTCTTAATGTTAGTCTAACTCCTCTTCCAACAAAGGTATATGTGACATTACACGGTCATGCTCAGCAGCCACCTTCTAAAGTTAAACTTGTAATTCTGCCATCTGCTATAGACCATAACTATATCGATGACTAGGACCCAAATGAAACTTACTATGATGATGAACCATTTGATGGTCACACTCCTTTATCACTTTAGCATCCCATCACTTTTGTTAAGGCAACTACTCCTTACATTGATCCACTTAGTGTCTTTTGACCAGGTTTCCATTGCTTACATTTTGAGTAGGCATAACATTCACAAATCTCCCCCCTCTCATCTTAGCATCAATACATCTCACATACTTACATAGTCATACACCAGTATCCTTGCATAGACACATTCATCACATGTTTTAGCGTTGTCATTACCCAATGACACACTTGTGTGCTTCGGTTCACACTTGAATGTTGAGGGCATACTACACCTGAAATCCACACACTACACAATAAGTATTACACATTGCGTATATTCACACATCTTGCATCGTACATCATACATTATATATTTATTCTTACATCATTTTGACATTTGTGTATATATTCATCATGCATCATATCATTTTTCTTCATACATGTCTTACACTCCTATTGTCTATAAGTCTAACATTACATACTATTCATCATACATATCACATAGCGAGCATTTTCACACTAGTAGGTTATCTACTCATCTTGCATTGCATACTATATATAGCAGATTTTGCTCATCACATTGTCATCTAATCATCACACATCCTACATCTTCTTCTATGTGTTGCACTCACTACCCTATGATGCACTCTAGTTACTCAGTCCATACTCGACTACCAAGGGTTTACTAATCAAATAGAAATTCTCATACTTACACATTCATCATTCTAACTTCTATCTTGTGACATTCCTAGGTTAGTGACATATGCTATAAGATAGATGGTCAAAAATTCCTTCCTCTTATAGTGGTATACACTTTTAGGATACATCACCACTCCCTCTATTCATCTCATCATGATATATGCTTTACGCTTCATCATCACGCATTCATCTCTAGGTCACATATCATCACCACACATACACACTCATCACAACACATTAGACACAATAGACACTTTGACCATTTCCTGATGACACACTCTCATTTATGGTTCATTCTTGAATGATGAGGGGGAAAATGAAATGAACCTCACTGCATACACGTCCATTCACTTGGGGGGCACGTGGCTCATATCATCCATCTTGCATTTCATTCCATCCATCCACAACATATTGCATATCTTGGTTTCTTTTACTTTTTCTTGCATCTGCTTATACACGTTTTTCTTTATTACACATGATGGATAGATCTCTTGTATGTCATTATCTTTACCATACACACATGCACATTCATGTCTTTCTTTAGTTGTTATCAAAGATATAGGTCTCTTACACGCAACATGGATTTTTGCTTTCTACCACTCCTATAATGCTTGCTAGGGGCATCCACATTCGTCTCTTACATGTGTTATTGTTTCATTTTGTACTTAACACTTTATATTACTTGATTATACACACTTTGAACTTATTGGTTATATTTCTAACATACTAATGGGTGCTTCATGTGCAACATTTATTTATAGGATTACTTCTTCCATGGATATCTATTTATTCATTTATTATTGCTTGTCTATTATTTTCTCTTATATGCGGACATTTCCCTTTGTTTGGTGTGCACACTTGTTTGTCTGTATGCATCCATTATGGCCTTACGTGTCTTACAACATCATGAGTGATGTCCCATGTTTGTAACCCAATTTTTTGGTCTATATTGTCTTCTTGTGTATTTACTTGCTTTCTAACTTCTACATTGTTTGGTAGCTTATTCTTGTCTTTTACATGTGTGCTTGTTTGTACTAACACTTTTTTTCTAGCCACTTGTTTGTGTGTGCTTTGGTTTATACCAAGTGCATTCCCTTCCACCTGCAGGGCACAATTTATGCAGTTGGTCCTCTTTTGGGGCCGCATCCTCCTATCAACGACATCATTTGTGCCTCCAAAGAGGGGGCATCATTTTCGGTTTTACACACTACACAACTCTTTCTACCGATATAGTTTAGTTCATTTTCCATCCTTGACATTGTGGGTTATACAGTGAGTGGGCTTAGACTAGTCTATGAACCCCGTACATAGTGGATTGTATAAGACATGGTTGTCCTTAGCATTATGAGGAGTAGTTACATGTTAGAGGATACAATGGATTTCCTCTCTACACTACTTCATCTAGTGGCATCAAATCACCTAAAAAACTAGGTAGTACAAATATCTCTTCATACATCTTCAAGGAAGCAGTTACAGGTTGGAGAACAACAAAAATTTCTCCCTACACTTCTTCGGTTAGGGTGGCGTGAGATCACCCAAAAAATTCACAGTACAGGATATCCTCTCTATACCCTTTCTCTCATCACAAATCAGGTACACATGTTCCTTTTACATTTTTCATTTCCATTAAATACTTTTACTATATACATGTATCTTTACATGTGTTTTTGACATATATACATGCGTATTTGACTACTTGATCACCTTCTCCTTGCAGGTCTAACTACATAAGAAGCAAGCAGTCAACAAAAACAAACAAAAATGACATCAACAACAACAACATTTTACAATAGCACACACCTCATACTAACATGCAGGTACATCACACACATCGAAAATTACACACTCATTTCCTCCCTAGGTTCACTCTCATCATTTTTTTCTCTGTTACATCTTTAGTCTCCACACTACATCTTTTTGTCACTCCACTCTTTATCTAGTCCTTCGACACAATTTCTACATCACTCTACATGGACATTAGGTATATATTTCTATTTAATTTATGTTATCGATCATTCCACTGACCAACATAAAGTGGGGGCAAATGTAGACACAAAATCACGCATTTTGGGTATTATTTAGTTCTGGTCTCATACTACTATTCATATGGTATTTGAATGAAGAAATTACTAATTAACCCCCATCCTTTAGCCACTTTACTTTTCTTTCTTTCATCACTACTGACCTCCCACACATACATGCCTAGTCTATTTTTGTCATTTTGTGTCATTCTAGCCCTGACTGGGGCACCCCAAGCACCCTAGTCCTATTTGGGGCGCCCTAAACATTTCTCCACTTTACTTCCATCTTTTGGGCACTTTCTAGCCATTTGAGCTTTCTATCTTTTTGGTGGTCAGACATATCAAGGTTAATTACAAAATTAGAGTAAGATAACCATATAAATATAAAGTTATGAGACCATAATGAGGGACCCAACACTAGTCACTACTATCATCACCTAAGGTTACATCCATTAAAGACTCCACTTTGCATCCATCTGGCTCCATCACAAGGGACAAGACTAGTTCATCAACATCACACTACTTAGGAGAGAAGTTTATTTTATTCCATCCACTATTTATTAAATTTCTACATTTTGTTATAACTCGTTACTTCACAAAGTGTGATTGTCACAATAGCACCTAGGGCAAAACTTTCACACGCTCACCTAGAACTACATTTGGGTCTTGTTGGGTTTTAAAATGGTACTTTAACAAAATCATAGTCAGGGGACAGCAATTACCTCCTCTTTATGGGAGAGGTTCCCTTATTGAAAGCAAGCAACAAAGCTTATATACAAATGTACAACTTTCATCTTAAGGCTGGACCTCTGACATCTTGAAATGACTTTTATACCAAAATATATTATCAATACAAACGAATGGAAGAACTAAAGAAAGGAAAGAGGAGAATATAACAGTACTTTCAAGAAATATAGATAGCAGAGTATAACCCTATACGTACTGAGCAAGAGTGATACAGAATAGAATCATTCACATTCACAACATAAGATATCATTCCATAGACACAAAGTTCTAGAAATCATATCAATAAGAACAAAAAGTTTCTTATCACAAAAGATAAATGATCCACAAATTTCAGGTAAGCAAGAAGGGACAATGGAGGAAGATAGAGAAAAGGGGAAAATTCTTTTGTATTGATTTACTTTCGACTATAATTACACTTCAAAAGTATCAGAGTCCAACATTTTCAATGAGCCAAGATATTACATTTATAGATGAAGCAAAAAGAGGAGAAGAAGAGAAGGAAGAAAATATGATTTGGAAGCTCAACCACCAACCATCAATGCCCCTGCAAATCCACCTACAATCTGTCAAATATGGTTTTGCATGTCTTTGGCGTGCTGAAGAAGGAAGGATGGAAGATCAAATCAAATTTGATCTAGTTGAAGCAGTTTGATCACATATTAATGGCATGAAAGATGTTTTCTAGATTTTCACCCAAATCAAGATATCCAGTTAGTTCTCCATGTCTATTTGGCATGTTGGAGAAGGAAGGATGGAAGATCGGATCAAATCTGATCTGTTTGAAGCAATCAGATCACGTATTAATGGCGTGAAAGACATTTTCTAGATTTCCAACCATCAAATCCTGCTAAAAACAATATTTTATGCTTCCATGGTGTAGAGGATACTAAGATCTTTCCAACAGTATAAAATTTGTCAAATTTCGAGCACTGGAATGAAAGTTATGCTCATTTGAATATTTGAATCGAATCCGTACAAAAATGGTGAAAATGCAATTTTTGCAAAATGGATCCGCGGGCCCGAAATTGAAATTTCACCTTTAGTGCAAAAGATGCAAAGTGCAAAAGTCTCCCTCAAACCCTGCAGGCCCGCAACTTCACTTTTGATATAGGTCTGACACGTGGCTTTACCTGAGTGGTAATGGAGTCGTGGCTCACTTTATAATTTTACTTCTTTTGGAAACAAGGCTCAAAATCTCAAAGTTCTCCGCCGACCCGCTTCCCTGTTTTGAATTTTCAACGTGAGCTCAAGACCCTAATGAATTCATGGAGAATTTTATAACTTTTAACCCTCTTTTTGGAAATAAAACCAAAATTCCCAAAATGCCATTTTGACCGATGGCTCCCGCCTTCCCGTCACTTTATCACTTTTGATGCAAAGGGCTCAACCTTCCCATTTGAATTTTATCCCATTTGACTTTATCCCTTGGCGTGAGTAAGGTCGCGGTTCACTTTATCACTTTATGCCTTTTATGGAAACAAAGCCAAAATTCCTAAAGTGTCCCGACAACCCACCTCTCCACTTTGACTTTTCAACAGATATTCAATACATGGCTTCAGCGGAGTTGCAGCTCATTTTTGTAACTTTACTCCTTTTGGCAATAAATCCAAAATCTTCAAAGTGCTTTGACAATGACCTCGAACTTCCACGTGTCCTTTTACGAGCCTTAGGCATTCTTTTATACTTTAAGACTTTTTTCCATAATGCCTCAAAACACAAAACTGGACCCACCTTTCCTCTTAGTTCGATTCGACCAATCAGGATCCTTCGGGGCCACGGAGCCAATTTGACACTTTTGTAAAAATAACAAAAAATGATAAGTTCACAAAATAATCCACCATGCCGCATCCAATTAGAGATGTCCACGTACTCGTGGATGCTGGGGCCAAAAATTGACAGGGAAGATACGCTTGTCATTCATGACTGTAGAAAAAAATACAGAGGAGGGGAAACTCCACCATTTACTCCCGAATTTCAAATTATTCTCCATGGAAAGAGAAACTGCAAACAATACAAGGCTCGACACAATCCATAGCCATAGAAAAGGGATTTGACAATTTCATTCGAATGGAGGAAATAATTTTTAAGCATCTAGACGGGAAGACAGAAAGTTTATCAAACCATGCGGACTGTAAGATTTTAAATTAATAGGGTGAGATTGCAAATGAGCACCAACTTCTTCAAAGCATGAATTTTTCTATCTCTCCAGACTTCTCAATCTGCTCAAACATCTCTCAAAGGCACCAACTCAAAATTTTTGAAACTTGACTTGAAAAATGAGGGGGATTTTGAGGGTGACAACAACTGGCTCTTTCTGGGGATGACTTGGCTTGGACAGAGGAATGAGGCAAGATCAAGAACTCAAGAAAAACTCTAGGAAAGTAGACCAATGCCTTATCCATTGGGAAAATAGAGTCAAAGGTGAAGCAATACAGAAGACAACACACACAGAAGGGAAACAAACCAAAAAGGAAAAACCAAAAACAAAACACCGCACATAGTATATACAAAAGGACTGCCTAATCACCTAGGACTTGAACAACTTCAAATATTTCCCACTATAAGGAAGTGGGAGAGAGGATCCATCCATATAATCCAAGTAGAAAGAATTTTCTCCAGCAAAGTGTTTGATTTTGAAAGGACCAAGCCAAAGAGAATCAAACTTACCATGGCTTCCTCGAGGTTCATGCCTTTTGTCCCACATCAGAACAATGTCTCCCACTTGAAAATCTTTGGGTCTAGCCTTCTTATCAAACAAATATTTCACCTTCAGTTGATGAGCTGAGATCCTATCAAAAACTTGCATCCTGTCTTCATCCAGCTTCTGGAGATACATGATCCTCTTGTCCAAGGAACTGATGAAACTTGAATCCTCAATAGCCTTCATTAAGTGCAAGGCTGGTAATTCCACTGTTACTAGCAACTAAGCTTCAACACCATACACCGCCTGAAATGGAGACATCCCAATTGCTCTTTTAGGTGTAATTCTATCTGCCCAGAGAGCATCATAGAGCTTCTTGTGCCAATTCTTTTGAGAGTCATTGACAAGCTTCTGAACGATGGTTACCAAATTCTTATTTGTTGATTCTGCTTAATCATTCCCTTGGGGGTAATAGTCTGAAGAATGAGCAAGGGAAATTCCATAACCATAGCAGAAATCCATCATCTCAGAAGAAGAAAAATTTGAAGCATTATCAGTCACAATTTTGTTTGGTACCCCAAACCTTATCAAGATGTTCTCCTTGATGAAATTACACACCACCTCAGAAGTAGTGCTTTTGACTGGAATAGCCTCTACCCACTTTGTGAAGTAATCTGTAGCAGTTAGCACGTGAGTATGTCCAGCACTAGAAGGTGGGTTAAGAGTTCCAATGAAATCCAATCCCCACTGTTGAAAAGGCTCATCAATCACTACTGGTTTGAGTGGTAAAGCAGCCAACTTAGGTCTCCCAACAAAATTCTGACAGGCTTCACACTTACCTACCCATTTTGATGCATCTCTGAACAATGTAGGCCAATAGTACCCTACATGAAGGATTTTATGGGCAGTGACAATAGAAGAGAAATGCCCTCCACAAGCCTGATCATGAAAATATGAAAACAACTTATGTTTCTCTTTGTCCACACATTTAAGGAATCTTCCATCAATGCCTCGCTTGAACAAAGCATTTTCCCATAATACATATTGTGCAGACCTTAGCTTAATAGCTCTCTTTTCCTTGGCACTCAAATGGGATGGACACTCTCCATAAGTAAGAAAATGTGCAATATCAGCATACCACTCATCTGTTGAACTGAGGAAGAGAACAACAGGAACATCAACTACTTTTGTGGACAATTCTTCATCAGCCCCTTCAGCAATAAGCTCACACAAGCCTTTACCCCGAACTAGCTTAGTTGGCTTGATATCAAGGTCATATTCTTGGACTTTTTCTACCCAATTACCTCTCTTAGTTCCAAACTCTTGTTGTGTAAGAATAGACTTGATGGTTGTATCAGGTACAAGCACAACAGAGTGAGAATTAAGAATATAAAAATGAAACTACTTGACAGCTTTGACCACTGCAAAAGCATGTTTCTCCATCATAGTATATTTCAATTCATGAGCTTTCAGAACATAGCTCATGAAGGCAATTGGAAGTTCATGATTCTTAGAATTTTTCTGAGTTAGCACAACAGCCAAGGTACTCTTTGTAGCATAGCAATAGATAATAAAATCCTTTTTGAAATCAGGACATGCTAAGATGGGGTTCTAGCAATGGCTTTCTTGATACCTTCAAATTATTCTTTACCTTTGGAAGTCCAACCAAATTTTTGCTTTCCTTTCATCATGTGAGAAACACTCATAGTCAGTTCTGCAAAATCTGGAATGAATCTCCTCAGGAAATTTATCTTGCCAAAGAAAGAGTGAACACCCTTTTTACTTGTGGGAAGAGGAATCTGCTGGATTGCTTGAACTCTTTCTGGATCTATCTTGATCCCTTCTTTGGAAACAATATGCCCCAACAACTTGCCTTCAGTAACACAAAAGACAGACTTCTTAGGATTGAGGGAAACTCCATGTTCTCTACATTTTTGAAGAACTGTTTCCAGATGCTAAAGATGATCTGCCCTTGTTTTGGAAAAAATAGTCAAATCATCAAGGTACACAACAATACACTTTCCCTTTAGACTTCCAAAAGCTAAATCCATTTCCCTCTGAAAAGTGGCACCAACATTGATAAGACCAAATGGCATTCTCTTGTAGGAAAAGGTGCCCCAAGGGGTAGTAAAAGTAGTCTTGTGCTGATCTGGGGTACTGACTTCCACTTGATTGTATCCAGAGAATCCATCTAGCATAGACAACATCTCAGAGCCTGAGACAACTTGCAAAACTTGATCCATCATGGGGAGTGGATAGTTGTCTTTTAGAGAGGCCTGATTCAAATTCCTAAAATCCACACAGATGTGAATCTCACCATTATTTTTCCTAACAGGCACAATGTTGGCAATCCATGTTGAATGATGTATAGGGAAAATAATCTTGGCTTTTAGTAACTTCTGGATCTCTTGAAAAATAGTATCAGCAACCTTAGGATTATACTGCCTTTGCTTCTGCTTGAAAGGTTTGATCCCAGGTCTCAGAGGGATATAGTGTTGCATCTCCTTTGGTTGAAAATCCTTGAGATCATCATATGAATAGGCAAGAACATCAACATACTTCTTTAATAGGTTTACTGCTTTCTTCTTCTCTTCTTGAGTGCAGCATTTTCCAATATTCACCACCTTGGGTTCATCATTACTTCCAATATTGACCTTCTCATACTCAGTAGATTGTTGAGTCCCTTGAGAAGCTTTAGATTTGATGAACCTATCATGTTTATCAAATAGATCTTCTAGACTCACCAACCCTTTGGGAATCTTGTTACCTTTCATCTTAATACAGCCATCCTGATCCATTTCTTCCTTGATGTCATCTTCATTAGAGGGCACATACTCTCTAGGTAGAGTTTCACTTCCTTCAAAATACAATTGATCAAAATTATCTTTAAGCTCCAAGAAAGAGAGCAAGTGTTGATCATCATTGAAAACCTGTCAGTTGTTTGCATTATCTGGTACACTGGGCCTATGAATCATTTCAATGGTAAATTGATCTTGAGAGAAATTTGGATGAGGAATCAACAAAGATCTTGAGACAACTAGAGAATCAGCTTTAGCATTTCTTTCTCTTGGCACAAGCTTCAATTGAGAAAGCATCAAGGAATTCAATGGAATCCCAAACAAGACTTATATAATGTTTCAATCTCCTATTCTTGACTTAGTAAATATCCCTTACCTATTTCACAATCAACTCTACATCACCATGGGCAAAAAGATTCTTCACTCCCATTTCTTTTTCCATGTTCAACCCAAGGATGAGGGCCTCATACTCAGCTGTATTATTTGTATTTTCAAAATGAAGCTTGAAATAAAATGGATGAATCTTCCCTTCTGGAGAGATTAACACCACACCAGCTCCAGAACCAGCTGAAGAGTAGCTTCCATCAAACTCCAAAGTCCAAATGCCATTGGGATCATGAATCACTCCCTTAGGAAGACTTGCCTCATCTTCTGACATGATCATATAGTTACCATGTCCTATATCTTCATAGAGTATTTGTGCTTTTGGATCATCAGTCTTTTGCACAATATATTCAGTTTGTTTCTCAGATAACAACTTTCTTATTTTTCCATTGACCAGGATCAAAGCATGTGACCAGTCCATCTGAATTTCACCTCCTACCTTTTTACAAAAATTCCTACTCAGCAACATACCATATGAGGGAGGAATATCAGCAACCAAAATAGTGGCTATAACCCTTTTCTCTGGAAAAGCAACGAAGGCTACTTGTGCATCTTTAATCCTCCCAACCAAAGGCACTTCTCTACTCTCCATGGAATAGCAGGAACCAAAGGTACGTGTTAGAGTCAGGCCCAAAGCATGAGCTACTTTTATAGGCATTACATTGTCTGATGCTCCTGAGTCTATAACACAATTACTGAGTTTATGGCCAGCTATGAGGAGAGTCACATAGAATGGTTCAATTTTCTCATTAGGGGAAGTGACTGCAGCCACAAGGCTTGGTTGAGGTGAGGAAGAGGGAGTGGGAAAAATACCTTTAGAAGTATTGGATGCAGCTTTGGATTTGGAATTGACAAAGTTTACCATTTTAGCAAAAGATTTTGGATGAGTTTGGTAAAATCTACCTCTAAGATTTGGATTTTGGTCTTTTTGAGGTGATCAATAATATCAAAAGATCCAGAGGTGGATGGGGAATCATTACTAGGAACTTGAGAAACTTTTGATTTATCAGTTTTAGGAGTTGAAGGACAAGAATTTTTGGAAACATAAGTAGAAGGAAAAGGATTAGCATTACTCACCTTTTGTGTGGAGGCAGTGGGAATAGGGGCTCCTCTTCTAGCAACCACTGGAATAGTTATAGGATACTCTTTGGATTTCTTAGTAGGCTGCACCACTTTTTCTTTTCTATTTTCTTGCTCCCAAGTCATGACAACATATGACTCACTATTCATATCTGCCACTCTTTCATCATATTCATCTTCATCATTGATACCTTCAGTGGTGAGGAAATGAACTTGAGATCCACCAAGTTCCTCTTGTTCTTCATCAACCTCTTCTTCTGGGTCTTCAAAGTCTTCATTAAATTCCTCCTCATCAGGTTCTTGAACTTCACAAGTTGCATTGACTGGAACCTTGATAGGTGGGCCTTCAATAGCCAATTTAGTCTGAGAAGGAGGTAACTGGTTCCTAGGCTGAAAATTCCTTCTTGGAATATCTTGATAAGGAGTATGTTGAGCCAATTGCTTTTTGATGGCAATGAGATCATTTGCCAACTTTTGCACTAACTGATCTGAGTTGGCTCCAGGAGAGGAAGAGGAGGATGCTTTAGATTTGGAAGGTTCTCTTTTCAATTTACCAGACATGACCATGTCATCCTCAACAATGATAACCAATCTATGATCAACATCAGAGTTACAAGGTTAGCCCTCCTTAGTGCATAACTCACTTCAGGCAACTGAGCATTGAGGAAGAAGCACTTTTGGATTTGATCTATAGGACGAGTGTTCTGTGGAATTTTAAGAACTAGCTTGTTGAATTTAGCCACAAACTCCCTCATGGGTTCATGTGGTTCCTTCTTGATATGAGAAATTTGAGCCAAGAGGGCATGCACATCTTCAGCAGGTTTGAAACATTGCTCAAACTGAGTTGTCAAGGTGGTCCAATTAGTAATTGACCCAGTAGGAAGATGATAGAACCAATCAACAACATTATCCTGCAATGTTTCCACAAAGAGCCTGACAGAAATGTCTTCATGTTCAACCCCAAGAATCCCACATGCAACAATGAAGGCTGCAATGTGTTCATCTGGGTGTACTTTCCCATCACCTCAGAATTTAGGAAAACCTTTCCTACTACTCCTGGGTAACTCATTCAATGGCTGAGGAAGAGCAAGGGGCCCAATCCATTGTCCCCAAGGTAGAGGTGTTGCCATTTGTGGGAAGATTGTTTGAAGGGGAACTGAAACACCAACAAGTATCAGAGCAAGAAGATTAAGACTGAGTTGTTCTGGAGGAATGCTATTCTTGGAATTTTTGTCTTTAACAGGAGGTGTGCTTGAAGAATGAGTTCCTTTGTTCCTTCTTTTTGGAAGAAGAGAGAAGTTTTGTTGCTCCAGAAGTTGAAAATGAGAATCTTCAACCCCAAGAGATTTCTTCCCACATGTATACCGTAGAGTCGCCAGATCAAAAATGATCTTGAAGTTGTTCTTTTAAAAGGGATATGTTTGAAACAAAATCCCCAGTGGAGTCACCAAAAACTATTGGGTTTTAAAATGGTACTTTAACAAAACCATAGTCAGGGGACAACAAGTCCCTCCTCTTTATGGGAGAGGTTCCCTTATTGAAAGCAAGCAACAAAGCTTATATACAAATGTACAACTTTCATCTTAAGGCTGGACCTTTGACATCTTGAAATGCTTTTTATACCAGAATAGCTTATCAATACAAACGAATGGAAGAACTGAAGAAAGGAAAGAGCAGAATATAACAGTACTTTCAGGAAATATAGATAGCAGAGTATAACCCTATACGTACTGAGAAAGAGTGATACAGAACAGAATCATTCACATTCACAACATAAGATATCATTCCATAGAGACAAAGTTCTAGAAATCATATCAATAAGAACACAAAGTTTCTTATCACAGAAGATAAATGATCCATGAATTTTAGGTAAGCAAGAAGATACAATAGATGAAGATAGAGAGAAAGGGGAAAATTCTTCTGTATTGATTTGCTTTCAGATTCTATAATTACACTTCAAAAGTATTAGAGTCCAACATTTGCAATGAGCCAAGCTCTTACATTTATAGATGAAGCGAAAAGAGGAGAAGAAGAGAAGGAATAAAATCTGATTTGGAAGCTCAACCACCAACCATCAATGCCCCTGTAAATCCGCCTACAATCTGTCAAATCTGGTTCTGCATGTCTTTGGCGTGTTGAAGAAGGAAGGATGGAAGATCAGATCAAATTTGATCTAGTTGAAGCAGTTCGATCACATATTAATGGCACGAAATATGTTTTCCATATTTTCACCCAAATCAAGATATCCAGTTGGTTCTCCATGTCTGTTTGGCGTGTTGGAGAAGGAAGGATGGAAGATCAGATCAAATCTGATCTGTTTGAAGCAATCAGATCACGTATTAATGGCGTGAAAGATGTTTTCCATATTTCCAACCATCAAATCCTGCTGAAAACAATATTTTATGCTTCCATGGCGTAGAGGAGACCAAGATCTTTCCAATAGTATAAAATTTGTCAAATTTTGAGCACTGGAGAGAAAGTTATGCTCATTTGAATATTTGAATCGAATCTGTACAAAAATGGTGAAAATGCAATTTTCACAAAATGGATCCATGGGCCTGAAATTGAAATTGCTGCCTTTAGCACAAAAGATGCAAAGTGCAAAATTCTCCCTCAAACCCCATAGGCCCACAACTTCACTTTTGATATAGGTCTGACATGTGGCTTTACCTGAGTGGTAATGGAGTTGCGGCTCACTTTATAATTTTACTTCTTTTGGAAACAAGGCTCAAAATCTCAAAGTTCTCTGCTCAACCCGCTTCCCCATTTTGACTTTTCAACGTGGGCTCAAGACCCCAGTGGAGTCATGGAGCATTTTATAAATTTTAACTCTCTTTTTGGAAATAAAACCAAAATTCCCAAAATGCTCCGACGGCCCGCCTTCCTTTTTGACTTTTGATGTGGGCTCAACATTTGACTTTATCCCTTGGCATGAGTGGGGTCGCGGTTCACTTTATCACTTTATGCCTTTTATGGAAACAAAGCCAAAATTCCTAAAGTGCTCCTGACAACCCGCCTCTCCTGCTTTGAATTTTCAATGGGGCTCAACGCGGAGTGAGCAGGGTCACATTTTTATCACTTTACGCCTTTTATGGAAACAAAGCCAAAATAAAGTGTCCCAAAACCCACCTCTCTACTTTGACTTTTCAATGGATATCCACAATGGCCAGCCTTCCATTTTTGTAACTTTACTCCTTGGAAGCTTAAAAATGTGCCACGATCTCCTTTTGCGGAACTTAGGACCATTCCTTTTATACTATAAGCCTTTTCGCCATAATGCCTCAAAACACAAAACTGACTTGCCTTTCCGCCTTAGGTCGATTCAACCAATTAGGATCCTTTGAGGCCACGGAGCCAATTTGACACTTTTGCAAAAATAACAAAAAATGATAAGTTCATAAAATAATTCACCACACTGCATCCAATTAGAGATGTCCACGTACTCATGGATGCTGGGGCCAAAAATTGATAGGGAAGATATGTCCGTCACTCACGACTGAAAAAAAATATAGAGGAGGGGAAACTCCACCATTTACACTCGAATTTCAAATTTTTCTCCATGGAAAGAGAAACTACAAACAATACAGGGCCCGACATGATCCAAATCCATAGAAAAGGGATTTTACAATTTCATTCGAATGGAGGAAACAATTTTTAAACATCCAGACAGGAAGACAAAAATTTTATCAAACCATGCGGACTGCAATATTTTAAATTAACAGGGTGAGATTGCAAATGAGCACCAACTTCTTCAAAGCATGAATTTTTATATCTCTCCAGACTTCTCAATCTGCTCAAACATCTCTCAAAGGCTCCAACTCAAAAATTTTGAAACTTGAATTGAAAAATGAGGGGGATTTTGAGGTTGACAACAGGTCTAAAATATAATGCAATGCTCAATTAGTAAGTCCACCATTGTGGCTGCTAAGGAAATTCTGACCCCTTTATCTATGTCTTTAGTTTTTATCATTTTGATGCTTTGTTTGGGGTTTTACAGGTCTCTTCTTCATCACTGATTATCAATGACATCCGACACAGTGCATCGAAACACATGTGACATGAAACAAAGGCTTTGGATCATCTAGCAACCCCGCAAGTTTGGTTTCTTGACCTCCTACACATACCAGGGCACCCAGAACTCAGACCAGGGTGCCTCAGGCACCCTCATCCCTCTCCAGGTTCCCCAATCTAATCAGACTACTCAGATCTACACTTTTATGGGCCTCGGCACAGTCATTTTCTCCTCTTGTTTATCCAGTCATCTTTGCGACACAGTCCTGTGATCTCGTCTAATCAACTAAGCTCTTTCTAACCCTTCTTTGCACATAAGGGTTTCATACTTTATTTACTTAGTTTCTTGGATCATTTACCTTATTTATTTAGCTGTTATTTACTACTTTTCATAGCATCTAACATCTACAATAGACCATTATTTTCCATTTTAGTTTAATCATTTTTGTGAACCCAACCGCTTTCACGCTTAGGATCCTCATTTTTTCCCTTTAACATGGTCCCAAAAGTTTCTCAAGTTTATTTATATGATTTAATTAAGAGATATCCCAATTACCAGGTTGCTGTGGAAAAATCCTTAGACACCATGTATCTTGATGACAATACGCCACCACACAAAATAAGTTTTATAATCTCTCATCTACTTGACGACCCTAGTGACCCTTTATCTAATCAACCCATATTGGAATCAATTAAATATTTACATTCTTTGTTGCAAGACAAGTTTACGGCTATGGAATCCATGATCACATCTCTCAAAAATTAAATTCAACATCTTAAGGACACTTCTCATGCTCATATTTGTTCTCCCTCTCCATCTCATTCTATGACTGCTACATGTGCTCATATTAGTAAGCCTTGAGTCATACCATTACCAGAGCATATCATCCTTGATCAAAATACTCAACAACATGACCTTCTTACTGATCTCCTTAGTCGTCACTTGATCACTTTACTACCTAATCATTGTTATCCTACTCATCAACTAACAAGGTATCAAAGGCATGCATATTGTCACTATCATCAAATCAATGGACATAATGAAAATGATTGCCACACTTTAAAATGAATAATCAAAAATCTTGAGCATCAGGGATTTATCTCATTCAATGCAAAACATTATGTTGTATGACCATCTACAAATGCTACATCCACATGGGCTCCTAAATCTATTTCTTTTATGCCAAATGGGCATCATGTCACCATTTATGATGTTCCTTCTTCAGACAGTCAAACACTGCCTAAGAAACCACCTATCAAAATCAATATAACACCTCCTCCTCTCAAGACATATACAACATTACCAAGTCAAAGTATAGAACCACCTCTCAAAATCAATCAACCTTATTTTTCAGTAGTGTCATCAATACTACTAAAGTTGCCACCATTCAAGATTTCTAGCCATCCCACTCCACTTCCATTTCCCATTCATTTTATTAAAGAAACTACCCCTCCACTCAAGTTATCTACAACATTACCACCTCAACATCCCATCACTTTTGTTAAGGAAACTAATCCCTACATTGATCCACTTAGGGCAAGTGCACCAATCTGGGGGGCCAAAAGGGGGTCTTAAGTGGACACTTTTTTCTAAAAAATAAAAATCTTCAACTTGTACGAGTTATTTGAAATAGTTACACTCAAAATTGGAATATGTTGTAAGAACATGAATCGTAGCATTTTGAGTCTAGTTCCTAATTCAGTTTAAGTGGGCTAAAAAACTAAAATACCAACAGGTGCTCCTATTTTTCTTAAAAAACATAGTAGACAATCAGCCATGCCCTCCACCATTTTTTAGCACTATTTAAACCCTTTGGTAGAAAGATAGATATGAGCATCTAGTTTGTGCTAGAATTTCTTAAAGATATTTTTAACGAGTATTTTTTGTAATGATTTTTCTAGTACATAAATTTTAAATTTTAAAAAATAACGAACCTCCGACTGTGCCCCCCCTAACCACCTAAAAAAATATCAAAAATTTGTTTTTTAAAAATATGTATAGAATTAATCCTAGTTTGTGCCTAAAAAAATTATTCAATTTTGATGAGTCGAAAAAAAGATACACGGTGAAAGATAGATGTGTATAAACTCCAAAAAATAGCTACAAAAAGGTGTAGTTAGAAAATTATTAGTATGGAAACCTTATATTGGTCAGAAAATTTGAAAAATTATATTTTTAGAAAGAAGAAAGTTGGCTCGACGTCGTAGTCATATTTTTATTAAATTTATCGATTGTTTTAGTTTGATTTATCATGACGTAATAGCTATTTTACCTATTTTCTTCAAAAACACATTGTTTGTTGTGTTTTTGTAGGTCCATGCCTCAAGCTTAGCGATACAAACCGGATCCAAGCCTAGAGGCATGCCTTGGAAAAAGGAAAATCACAAAACGTGTAAGCGTACGTGTCCTGCATAGTATAGACATTATATATATTTTTGGCATGCTTCTATTTAAAAAAATAAATGTATAATTTTTTCATTTATTATTATTGATACAATATTATTTCTTATACTTTAAATTTATTTTAGTAAATATAATAAATTAGGGTCACTTTGCACCTTATGGAGCTAGTCTCACAGGTCCATGAGTCACGATTTAGGAGATAATTTTTTAGAATCTAATGTGGTAAGTACATAGGTAATTTTTAGGATTTCAGCATTCAGCCTAAAGCTTTTAACGTTTAAATTCTACAATCGATGTCTATTTTGACAATGAATATAGTCATTATTTAGGTTTTGGGGCCTTTTGGATTGTTTACTGACATTTGTAGGAGTGTTAGGTGTGTCAAAAATAGATTTTACAAACCTCACAACTCTCAAAGGAAACAACAACTTCTCAAATATATTCACTCATGAAATGCCAAGTTATAATGCATAACAAATCACAACACATGTGTTGGACATAGTGTCATTAGTGTTGTCATTGATGTCAAGTTATATTGATGAAAACGGGTGTCTAGGTGGCATATGCGTCAACATGAGGTGTTAATCATCAAGAATCATAAAGGTTGATTAGTAGTGCCCTGTTCTGGTGTCATGAAGTGTTGCATTGGTGAAGTGTTGGTTTGAAACCAAAAAGGGCAGATTCACTATTTTTAAATTCTTCATGACACCTTAAAGCCTTAGAAAAAATGGATGTCTCCACCATGTATCTAGAATTTATGTAGCTTTCCAATGCCTATTGTTTTTCCTTCTAACTCCGTATAGAGCTCCTAGAATCTTCCAAAGAAGTTATGTTTCACCATTAGATTGTTTATTCCCTACACCTAGAAAACCCGATGTTGAGCAGATAGTCCTTAAATGATCAAACCTTTCCTAAATATTCCTAAATTACCTTCAACACTTCCAAGATTCTCTGACATCACCTATGGATGCTTATGATCTTTCCTAAACTCTCCTGGAGGGTGTTTTAATAGCTCTAGAATGGAAAAAATAACTAGTATCCAAAAATTAAAAATTTTGAAGCATACAACCAAGCCCTTAATTGAAAATAAGGCTTCTCAGTCACTGTGCATCCTTCCTCTAGTGATATATGAACATCTTGTTAATAATTAATTTTGGATTTATTAGGTGACTAGGGGTATCTTGGGTCCTCTTGAGATGGTCATAGCTTGTACTAATCCATTTGGACTCCATAGGAAAGAATAGGGAGTTTCCCTCCAAATGTATAATTTTCATATTTGAACTAGGTCTAGGTATTTTATAGGCTTAGGTGTTAAGTGAAACAACCCTCTCAGACTGAGATATCATATTTGGAGGTTAGAGACTATTTTGCAAAACATTTTCACGAGTAAATATATTGTTTTGGATTGTCTTATTATCTATAATGGTGTTCAAGGCTTCATGGAACCCTCATAGTGTCCATGGAATGGAAAATAGATAACAAGACTTACTCAGACCAGACTATACCTTGTTTTAGAAGTTTAGTACTATGTACCATGAATATAATGATTCAATGGAATCCTTGAGTCTATTTTAGGGCATTGATCACAAGGACTTGGTGTTGTAAAAGTCAAGAAAAGGTAATGAGCCATCTAAAGGAGGATTTCTTAAATTAAATTTGTGTTCACAATCCTAACTATGTGTGCCCAATCTTAAGGGCCTAGAGTAGAACATTCATTGTAAAACTTAATACTTATGCCAAGTAGATTCCATGATAAGTTTGGAGAAAAGTAATAAGAATACCAAGAGTTTCAAAATCCCTAGTACATGTTGGAATAATATTAAAAGAAAAGGAATGTGCAAATACAATTTAGCAGTATTAATGCCAAATTTCAGGGCTAGGAGAGGTGTACTTTTAGAAAAATAGTCTTTATTCCATGTGGCTTGAAGTTGGTGGAGCTTCTAAAAAGATGTAGGAATGCCTAAGGGCATTAAGGACTCATAAAATCATGGCATAAGGACAAAGGATTCAGTGGTTAGTAGGTAAAGGAAGAAACATACAATCATGCTTATTTCTTGTGACTGTCAAGACCAACCTTGAGAGATAGTTCTCTTAGGAAAGAAAGTCATAAGGAAGTTGTATCTATCATCGAGGGAGTTGTGTTAGAATGTTTTGAATCCTTGAGGAATAGGGGAAAATCCTTATAAAAATTTAATTAAGAGTACCTATTGACTTTTCTGCACAGCTTCATAAAGAAGCCTAGAGATAGTAGGGGTTTGTATTAAAATTCTTAAGTGAAAGAGGAAGAGTTGAGTGATTTGCATTAGTGATTAGGAGAGGGATAAGAATAGTGAGATGAGAGAAAATAATATTGAGTAAAATTCAAGGTGAAGGTTAAAAAAAAAGTTGAGAAGATTGTTTAGAGCTTGAGCAAACAAGGATTCTTAAAAATCCAAAAGTTGAAAATCTAGCAAGATGATGGATAAATGAGTAATGGAGCATTGAGGTTTGCTTGAGTAAGGTGTATGGGTGTGTTGAAAGGTGGATATAAGTGATGAAACCATAAAATCTACAAAGAAAATTGCATGACTAAACAAGGGAAGCTAACACCATTTTCATCCATCTAGCCAAGGGTTCTAAGTCTAGGAATGTAACATTAAGATAGAAGTTTAAAATAATGCTTAACTAGTTTGAAAACAATACAAAATCTAACTAAACATGCCTACTAATATGTGTGAATTACCTAACATGGGCCTAAATAGACCTAAGAGGGCAATCAAATGGTTATGGTTGCTACTCCAAACAAGGTGAAATGGCCTCTCCTAATGACAAGTTGGTCATTTTGGATATTCATCTACTAACCCCATTGAATGCTTTAAACAAGGATTAAACTTGGCTATATATCATATTTGTTATATGAGATGCAAATCAAAGCATGGTGTATATATAAAGGAATGAGGTGCACCCTTTTTACAGTTTTCCTTTTGGGATAAACTTATATTCTGGTGCATGTGGGACTAAAATCCCCAAATTAGATTAGAATTGCTAATCATGATTAGGACTTTCTAATCACAATTAGTGAATTACCAAGTGATTAAGAGGTGTGAAGCCTTAATCAACCACTTAGCATCAACTAGGAGGCTAGGATAAGCTTTTGAAGCTTTCTGAGACGTTGTGGAGGTGAATGGCATAATTTTGAGTGGTTGGAAGAGGGGTTTGAGTCAATACTAGGGTATATTGACCAAAACAAGGGAAAAATAGGCTTAATTAGCTAATAAATGCTAATTGTCTATTTTCAAGAGGATTTTGACTTACAATTTGCTGTAAAGTGGCATCTTGAATGCAAAAGGGGTTTGGTGATCAATGAAGTGCTTATTAACTGACCAAAGTGGCACGAAAAGTTAGTTATTAGTAAAGATTACTAATTATAATGGAATTGGGAAGAATAAGAGTGATCTGTGTCTATTTTATCAATAAGATTGCAAAAGCGGAATTTAGGTGTCTACATTTTCCCTTGTTTAAGGTGAAGTAAATGAATTCACTTCAAACATAGTTGACAAGCGTAAAACATGTAAATTTTTGAAAAAAAATTAGCAGGATCAAGGGTGCCCCCTTGAGTGTTGATGGGGTGATAGAACAAGTCAATCGACAATCAAAAATATGATTTGTAATGGATAGAAGAAAATGAATCAAAACGGGCACAAAACCCTTAGGTATTGAGAAAGAATAATGACAGGGATAAACATGGTTGTTTATTGCCCTAGATGATTTGGAAGAAAAATTAGTAGTGGTAATAAATGATAATGGAGAAGAAATGATTAACAGATAATATAGGACAAGCCTAATCTTTGCATCCAACCTTTTAATAAGCAACCTGTTTATATCATTTTGCCTCTAGGTCTACATCATCGGCTTTTATTTAAAATAAACAAAAGTGTAAGATAACATGAAAAGATAAATTACTAACAATTATTTACTGCTAAAAATACGTAACTCCATGCAACATACATTATGCAATGCAATACGAGAAAGTAAAATGATATTTAGCTCCATGCAACATACAAAATGCAATGTAATACGATAAAGTAAACCAGCTAACCCAACAGAGAAACTAGTACAATCACACATACTCAAACAAATAATGTTTAAGACAATTACACCAATGTTTTTTGTTATCAAGTTGCAGTTCCTGAATTTTCGTGTTGTAACAAAAAGGATTAAAAATGATGTCCCAAGCAATAACACATGCAAGGGAAAAATGGAGGACGCAAGTAGTCCCATGGAAATTATTTGTGCATTATGACATAGTACCTGACAACTCACTATTGCATGGGAGTACCAACATAATAAGTAGACCCATATTTGTTAATGGAAGTAGATCACGGTGATCCGCATGTCGTTTAAGACAAGAACAAGGAAGAATGTTAGAAAGATGTTTTTTTAGGACAAATTTCAATGTTTGAGGATAATGCAAGTGATATAGGCTTCAGCTGTATGCATGTTGTTTACCAAATTTTTATAGAATTTTGATTGATTTACCAATTTGTTTTGGGTTTTTTTTTAAACATATTTGAATGTTTTTTTATTTTCTTGAAGTTTTTTAAAGCTATGTATAGTAACTTAAGAAACGTGGATGCCCCTAGTGGCAGATGGGATGTACAAGGGTAGAATGCCATGCACATGCACAAGAAAGTGAAGATGTGAAAATTCCCCCAACGTTAGCTGGGAATACACAATGTCATACTCTTCATGCGCAAAATATGGATCAAGGCCAATATAGATAGGTTCAATCATGATGATGAACGTAACCCAATGACGTGCTAGGAAGGATCAAGGATGCCCCCCATCGTAAGCTGGCGTAGAAGCACATGATACTATAAAGAGGTTTCTTTCTCGAAAAATTCTAGAGGAATGACTTCATGTACCCTTATAAATTCTCTAATTGCTTCTTCATTTTGAAATGAATCAATCGGTGTGGGTAGTTGTTCTACCACAAGAGGTTGATTGAATGAATGCGACATGGGAGTTGACTTGGATGATTGATTAGAAGGAATTTGAATTGGAGAGCTCTTCGACGGAAGAAGGGGTCTTTGAGGTGGTGAATAAGGGAGGTCCTGTAAAGCAATGGAGGACTGTGGCACAAGAACCAAATTAGAATTTTTAGAAGATCTAGGTGAATCTGAAGAATCAGAATGTTAGTTTGCATTTGATTCAAAAGTAGAGTGGGAGGAACTTGAATATTAATTTAGATCATAAGTGTCCAAACCATACCACCGAATATGAGATGAAGGTGGGGAATATGGTACCCAAATGGGCTCTCTAGTGTGAAGAATCAAATGACGTCTAGTTGTGATAGGCATCCTTTGATGGGAATGTTGAAACTTAGGTTTCTTATTGTCATAAGTATGTAATAATTAGTCTTTGTTAGCACATGCATATACATATATATTCTAGGGGATATCATAAGGTTTATTGTGTTGACATTTTCAACAGGTGTATGTACACAACCAATGAGGGCATCAAAATGATTCTCCTCATTAGACACATAATTAGCATTCTTGTCCTGATTATGTTTAGGAAGAGTCTTCATATTGGGGTATTTGTTAAGAGTGGATGAATCCATCTCCACTTCACCACTTTTGATTAAGTCCTGGATGTAGTGCTACAAATTCAAACATTTATTTGTTTTGTGACCTTTAACATGGTGGAATATGAAATATTTATTATCTCTAAACCATGATGGTTTAGGTGTTTTATCCTCATAAGGCGTAGTTTCAGGGTATCTAACCATATTAACTGCCTCTAGATTTTTTAGTATTGATGACATTGAGTCATATAGAGGAGTGAAAGTATGACGTTTATACTTGGTAGGTGGATTACCCTTTGCAAGTTTCAAAGGTGTGTGGTTCTACACAGCTTGGACCCATGTAGAGTCTACTATTCCATCATTAACAATTTTTTTGTTCTTATTAGGAACAAACTTTGGCTTATCATTGGTCTTGGAATCGTTATGATCCCTTGAAAAGGGCTTTAGGGTCCCTCTATTTAAAAATGTCTTTTCAATTTGACTCCCTTTTTCTATTACCTTTTTAAATGTGTTGCCACAATGCATTTGCAATTGGAACAAAATGTTTGGATGGAGGTTGGGAACAAATATGCCTATTAGCTATTTTTATGGTATGGAGCAAGGAAAGTAGCTAGCTACTCCTCTCCATCATTGTAAAAATGCAGTGAAGTTTTTGTTGTTTCATTGCTTGGAATTATAGAGATCTAACATGGTAACATCATTTTCTATATTGAAAGAGAAGTGTCATACAAAACTCTCTTCTAGTTCTGGACATGTTGATATGGATCCCTTAGGGATATGTACAAACCAGTCTAGTGTCATTGCTCCTAAACTTTGTGGAAACAAGCACATAAGATAATTGTTGTTGAATTCCACCTCTTGACATGCCATTTAAAATTCCTTTATATGATCATGAGGGTCACCTTTTCCCTTATATTTATCAAATTTTGGAAAATCAAAATTTCTTGGGAAAGGTACTTGTAGCATGGATTTTTCAAATGGGTAAGGACATAACTCATTAAACTGATACTTCTTGTTATTGCTACCGGGTTGGCACTCTTGTAACGCTTGAAGGATGTTCTTCATTGTTGACCAATCTTGATTAAAAAGTGGATCTTGCGTGGGTGGCAGTGTAGGTCTATACAAAGGGTTAAGCCTAGGTGTATGCTCACCCTGATTTCTTATGAGAATGTCTTCATAAGGATATCTTCATGCCTCTCATCGAGGAGTATTTATTGGGAATTTGTAAAATGAAGCTTTAGGTTTTTTCTTCGGTATAGTTTGTTTCACAAATTTTGGTTGTTTCTTTTGTATATGCGAATCCAAACTTGTCAATTGACGAGTGAGGGCTTGGAGTTGTTGTTCTAATGTAACCTCTTGAATAGGTATTTCATGAAAATCTTCATTAGGAGGAGGTTGTGCATGATGAACATGTTCTTCATGGTCTTTGCAACAAATTTTAATAAGAGGCAAATGATAGTCTCCATCATTTTCAATGGTATCTCCTCATTATTCTACCGTGTAGAAGTAGAGGCATGACCTGGATTTAAAATTTCATTAATAGTGTGATGAGGGAGGTCTAATTCTTCTTCTCCCCAAACCATGTCGGTGATAAGAGAAGGGTCTACTGTGGAAGGTAATTTGGCTCCTAGTTCCACAACCTGCATAAGAACTTCATGTTTGTTATGAAAAATGTAGTCATCAAAATGGGTGGAATGAAGCTCTACATCTGCACAAGGAGACTATTCCTCTCCACCACTATGGTCAATCATGAGATTATCCTCCAAAAGAGTGTTGTCACCTCCAAATATATAGGCTTCCAAATTTCGTGACCCCATTCTCATAGTAGGCATTACTTAGAATAGAAGGTACAACGTGAAATATTTCCACAAAGGTTTATTAACAAGGGACCCTAGTCAAATTTGTGTAATGTAACGACCCTAAGTTGTTTAAAATAAGGTGACTATAGAATAGCCACAAAAGTGATGGGTCAAAAAGAACGTACGAACTAAAGAATAACTAACAAGATACCCTAATAGGGTAATATATGACACAATTTTTCCTTAGAATAATACACTGACGTACACGCTCAAAATTTAGTTTACACTAAATAGTTTATTCTCTAATATTTCATCTAGATAGGTTTGCAACCAAATAGTGACAAGACAACATCACCAATTAGGTCGAGTTGGCAAAAAACAAGGCCTAAATGATAAGAGAATGTTGACTCGATCTTCTAACAAGATATATTAAAAACCAATTTCTAAACACTAACAAAGTCCAAGTCTTGTAAAATGGACGATAACAATGTGAGCAACATCATGACACTATTTGGACAGGTGAACCAAAAATTTGAGAAAGCAAGATTTCTAGTGTCAAAATGATGTTATTGCGATGCCAACAATGTATCCTCAACACTCACAAAACTCAAGACAAAGTTACGATGTAAAAACTATGTATAAGTATAACAAGAAATTGTTATGTGTGCGAACAACGTAACTCTACAATATAGAGATTTAGGCCTAATTTCACAATGGAAACAAGACTTAAATATCTCAATTGTATGTCTATAATGTGGGTAGCGTAACAAATCAAAAGAAGAAAAGGATGAACTCACCTAACTATGATAATAATAAGTCTCAAATATGGGGTTTTGAGACAAGGTGGGATACTAGATCGTGAGTACGTACCTTGCGTAATTTCAACACTTGCGCTCTGACATTGCAACCTTGTCGCACAAGTAGAATACAAAAGTGGTGGACACGTGATATCTAGCGGTATCTGTATATGTTTTTTCCTTTTGTCCAAAAATGGGAAATGAGAAAACAAGGGTGTAGACTAAGTGGCGTTGAAATAAACTTTGTGTTCTTTTGGCAGAGTTTCACCTTGTCTTAAGACAAGTGAAAAACTAGGACAAAATGACACTAAGTAGATTTTGTGATGAAATGTCATGCAGTTTCAACTTTAAGAGATTATTTCCCTTGTTCGAAAAACAAGAGTTTGAATCTAACAACATTGTCACTTTGTGAGAGCTCTCAAGTATACTATCTAAGACAAAAACAATGGTTCCAAGCTGGAAATCTTCCTAGGTTGTTCTCTCTCTAGGAGTCAAAAGATATCTAGGAACAAGCTCGATTTACCCAAAAATTTGCACTGAATAATTTGGGAGGATCTCGGCTTTACTTTACCCCCTTTAGTATAATGAGCACTGAAGTTCATTCAGTTATACTTTCACTAGGGTCGCGATACAGATATCTTTGACGCTAATCTCACCAAGGCGTACTAGACAAGTTGGTAGCGTGGAGCGCTTTCTTGTTTTGTTCACAAGGTTCCCTCTTGCGTGAAATACTTTAAGGTTCCTAGGACCACCCCATTGTTGTATCTTAAGGATTCTACCAAAGGGGTTATGTCCTAGTTAAGCGGACGAGCCATAGCTCTCAACCGAAACCTGTAAGTACAATGTGATGCTTGTGGTGTATTTTTTATCTTTTAAACTTAATGTGGTTTTTGTCAAACTCCTTTTAGCAACCTACAATCACACGTGTAGTTAGAAAAATTGTTTAGGTCCTCCTTTATTTGACTAGTGTTAGGTAATTCACAAAATGGTTAGTAGTTTCAAAATAGATTCACAATATCATAAGAAAATAACCATGAAAAATGCTTGTAAATAAACTAACTACTATCAAATTTTGTAAAAACAAGGTTTATTCCCAATTCATCTAAGTGCTTTTTAATGAAAAGACTAAAATTGCTTTTGATTCCCAAGATCACACTAGGTGCAAGGGAAGAGCATACACAAATTCTAGCCTTGGTTATTTAACAAGTGAAAAAAAAATTAAACTAAAAGATGATTAACAAAGTTTCCTACTTACTCTAATGATAACAAAATAAGGTTTAAGAGTGTTTTTTATTCTCTAGATCACACGAAGTGCAAGATAAGAGAATACACACATTATCCCAAACTCATACAAAACATGGAAATAAGATTAATTCCTTCAAACCCTAAGTGATTTTATAAGAAAAATTACTCTAAATATATGAAATTGACAAAAATGGCATTTAAAAACCAAAAATGGAAACTTTGAGTTGATAGGAAAAATTTATACAAACACACCTGCATGCCCCTATCGACATGTGTGCTCCTTTTTTGACGCCTGCACTCCTCTGCCAGCGTGTGGACTCCCATTTGTAAAAATGATAGATAGGTGATAAATACAAGCTAGCATGTGCACTTCCAGACAAGCAGGTGCGCTCTTGTTTCAACACTTGCACTCCCCTTTGTAAAAATGACAAACAGTTGAAAAATACAAGCTGATGCGTGCGCTCCTACTTCAACGCCTGTGCTCCCAGTTTAATTCATGTGCTCACAGTTCAATGCTTATGCTCCCCTTTGTAAAAATGACAGAGTTGAAAAATACTTGAGTTAACGTGTGCACTCCTACTTTGACAACTGTGCTCACAGTTTGATGCCTATCCTCATAGTTCAATGCCTGCACTCCCGGTTCAATACTTGTGCGCCCCTTTGAGGGAAGTGGCCAAAATTCGAGTTTTGACAAGAATTTCTTTTAAAAGGTCAAATATTTGGTATTTTTTTTGACAATTTTGACAGGGCTTCGCCTCCTTGAATCCTGAAAAAATGAAGAAAACACAACTTCTACCACTAATCTAGTTGAACCAACTTTCAAAAATGGAAATTAATCTATAAAATTTTAAAAATTACTCTAAAACTTTGAAATTAATCTAAAAAGCTTGAGAAACTAATCTGAAAATCTTGAAAGTACTCTAGAAATCTTGAAAGTAAACTAGAAAACTTGAAATTAATCTAGGAAACTTGAAACTAATCTATGGTAATTAAGCTATAAAACCTTGAAAATTACTCTAAAACTTTGAAATTAATCTAAGAAGCTTGAGAAACTAATCTAGAAAGTTTGAAATTTAAACTAAAAAACTTGAAATTAATTTAGGAAACTTGAAACTAATCTATAAACTTGAAATGAATTTTTTTAAAACTAAGTAAAAAGCTTTAAAAATTGAATGCAATGGGGTATTGTCCCACCAGGCGTGCCAAATGATGACACCCTAAACTCTACAAAGTAAATTACATGACTCAACAAGGGAAGCTAACACCATTTCCATCCATCTAGCCAAAGGTTCTAAGTCTAGGAATGTAACATTAAGATAGAAGCTTAAAAGAATGCTTAACTAGTATGAAAACAATACAAAATCAAACTAAACGTGCCTACTAATATGCTTGAATTACCTAACATGGGCCTAAATAGACCTAAGAGGGCAATAAAATGATAATGTTTGCTACTCCAAACAAGGTGAAATGGCCTCTCTCAATGACTACTTAGTCATTTTGGATATCCATTTACTAACCCCATTGAAGACTTTAAACAAGGATTGAACTAGGCTATATATCATATTTGTTATATGAGATGCAAATCAAAGCATGGTGTATATATAAAAGAATAAAGTGCACCCTTTTTATAGTTTTCCTTTTGGGAGAAACTTGTATTCTGGTGCATGTGAGACTAAAAGCCCCAAATTAGATTAGAATTGCTAATCATAATTAGGAGTTGCTAATCACAATTAGTGAATTACCAAGTGATTAAGAGGTGTGAAGCCTTAATCAACCACTTAGGGTCAACTAGGAGGCTAGGATAAGATTTTGAAGCTTGTTGAGATGTTGTGGAGGTGAATGGCGTGATTTTGAGTGGTTGGAAGAGGGTTTGAGTCAATACTAT
Source organism: Taxus chinensis (assembly GCA_019776745.2). Lineage (NCBI taxonomy): Eukaryota > Viridiplantae > Streptophyta > Pinopsida > Cupressales > Taxaceae > Taxus > Taxus chinensis. Next base: position 41,021,504 of record CM034151.1, read on the forward strand.
GGTATATTGACCAAAACAAGGGCAAAATAGGCTTAATTAGCTAATAAATGCTAATTTTATGCTTTGAAGAGGATTTTGACTTACGATTCACCATAAAGTGGCATCACGAATGCAAAAGGGGTTTGGTGATCAAATAAGTGCTTTTTAACTGACCAAAGTGGCAAGAAATGTTAGTTAATTAGTAAATATTACTAATTATAACGGAATTGGGAAGTATAAGAGTGATTTGTGTGTGTTTTGGCAATAAGATTACAAAAGTGGAATTTAGGTTTCTACAGTAAGGATGAAACAGACTTGGTAATCCATTAAACCCTTGATTTTACTTTCAAACCCTAATTAGACCTACTTGAAACAAGGGAAAAGGAGAAAATTGAATTGGGGAAGTTGTATTTTGAGTTAAAGTTATATAAAGAGGATTATAGGGTACTCTGTATCATCTAGATAACTTGTCATCAATTCAATATTTTTTCTTTGGCTCAAAGGAAAGTTATAATAAGATCATTCAGTGTGTTTCATTTTGTAGGGAATAGTGTCTAAGGTGATTGATCAACTCACTTATTTTTTATGAGAGACTACTTCCTCTGAAGGCCTAAAAGGCCATTTTTTGCCATTATGTAGCTAATTGAACACCCTTTAGAAGTTTTTAGAGAAAATATAAATAATCTGAGGGTGATTTTAGAGAGAATTGAATATGTCTAAGTAAATTTAGGAAATTTTAGGAAATAAAATCTCATTCAAGAGCAATCTGTTTAAGACCAGGTTTTCAGGTGTAAGGAATGAAAACTAAAATAACAAAAGTTGAATTCTCTAAATGATCCTAGGAGTTATGGAAAGAGTTAGGATGAAAAAAATAGGAATTGGAAGTCTATCAAAATAATCTATAAGGTGTAATAATCAACATTTATTAAAGGCTTAAATATTTCTTTAGGTACTGCAAAACTCTTCAGCTGCCCCTCCCATTTCAAAATGAAATAGGACCTCAATTTTGAGTTGCAGGCATAATTATATTTTCAAAATAGTTTCATTGATCATAAAATGTGATTTGCAGTGTTTCAGTGAAGTATGGAGGTCAAGAACATGTAACTCATCCTCAAATTCCATTCAAGGATTCATCCCCTATTTGGAGGAGGAAACACATTTCCATGAGGAGAAACTTGAGAAAAAAAGGTGTCCATGTACCATAAGCATGCTTACACACATGTTTCATCTTGGTCAATAAATTGAATTGTAAAGGAGTCATCATGTTCAAAGGTGAAATTTGGAGCTCAAGGAGTGACTTGATGATCTTCATATCCTGACTCTGTCATTGTACCCAATTCTCTCCAAAGAATAAGCTAAAGTGAGCTAGTCATGCCACCGAGGTATCCAAGACCATCATATGTGAAGTATTAAGGAATCATCTATCTCCATGAGAGACATATGAGAAATACACATATGAAATTTGTGAATTTTATTCCATGAAAGGATGATTTTAGATCCAAGAAAGGTGAGGGGATGATCTTTATATGGAGCACCATGTTTCTAAGAATGAGAAATCGTCTGAGTTCACTTAATACAATTCACTTGGTACTATTCGTAAGAATTCATTCAACACCTAGTAGTGTGATCACACCTTAAGGAGGAGGTACATTACAATCACCTCATTTTTCCATAGGATAAGAATCCCATTCAGGGAGCAATCCTATATCTACAAAGTGAGGATCTCATTTTAGTAAGAAGTAGACAAGCATCATAGAGTTGATTCTTGGTCACTAAAGTGAATTATGGACCAAATTTTAAAATTTATACTAATTCAAGAATTGGTAGGGCCAAAATCCAATCCATAAGGTCAAAAAACCTACAAAACAACTATATTTTTTTCCCAAAACAAAGACCGACTACAATATATATGCCCTGAAAGTTTTAGGTCCTTACTGAAATCTTGAAAAATGAGTAAGTACTGACCAGATTAGATTTTGAAAAACCAACTTCTATATTATAATTGTTGGAGCTACATGACCACTTCCATTAGGTGCAGACCGGCCCTAGTTTCTTATATTTACTAAAATAAATGTTAAGTATAAGAATTTATTTTATTATTAGTATTACTAATAATAAAAGAAATTATGATACGTAACATTTATTTTAGTAAATATGGCTCCTTCGGGTCCTTCCAAATTTCATACCCCTCAAAATGTGTATGCATTTCATATAATTGAAAACACGTATGTGTTTTAGCTTTGGAGATTTGCAGACCAAAGAAAACAAAATGTATACGTGTTATTGTAAAACATGTACATGTTTCGCTTATTTTCATATTTGTGTCCACTTTTTGGCACCCCAGATTTGTGCACTTACCCCTTAGTGTTTTTTGACTAAACATCCATCACACACACTTGGGTGGCATATCATTCACACATCCCCCCCTCATATAAGCATCAATGCATCTCACATAATTACATAATCATACATCAATATCCATGCATAAGAATATTCATCATATGTTTTAGCATCGACCATTACCTGATGACACACTCTTGTGCTTCGATTCACACTTGAATGTTGAGGGCATACTACACATGAACCCCACAAACTACACAATAATTATTACACATTGCATCTAATCACACATCTCACGTTGTGCATCCTACATTCTATATTTAACCTACATCATTTATACATTTGTGTATTTATACATCATGCATCATATTAGTCTTCATCATACATGTATCAGACTCCTATTATCTATGAGTCTCACATTACATACTTCTCATCTTACATACTACATAGCATGCACCTTACACTTTTATTATATCTACACATATTTTATTGCATCTTATACATCGTACATTACACATTATACACATCACATGGTCATCTCTCATCATCACACATACTACATATTCTTCTACACGTTGCACTAACTACCCTATGACACACTCTAGTTCCTCGATCCATACTGGACTGCCAAGGGTTTACTAATCAAATGGACCTCATCATACTCACAAGTTCATCATTCAACCTTATATCATGCGACATTACTAGGTTAGTGACATAGGTTATAGGCTACATGGTCACCTAGACCTTCAATCTTGTAGTGGTATATGCTTTAGGCTACATCACCACTCCCTCTATTCATCTGGTAGTGATATAAGCTTTAGGCTACATCATCACTCCTATGCTCATCTTTTCATGATACACACTTCAGATATATGGTCACACATACATCATCTCTAGGTCATATATCTTCAACACACATACAGACTCATCATAGCGCATTAGACACAACTCACACTTTGATCATTTCTCAATGACACACTCTTGTTTACGGTTCATTCTTGATTGTTGAGGGGGAAAACTAAATGAACCTCATTACATATAATTCCATTCACTCAAGGGGCATGCAACTTGTATCATTCATCTTACATTACATTCCATCCATCCAAAACATATTGCATATCTTGGTTACTTTTACTCTTTCTTGCATTTGTTTGTTCACGTTTTGCTTTATTACACATGCTAGATAGATCTCTTGTATCTCATTATCTTTACCATACACACATGCACATTCACGGATTTCTCTAGTTTTGATCATAGATACATGTCTCTTACATGCAACATAGATGCTTTCCTTCTACCACTCCTACAACGGTTGCTAGGGACATCCACATTCATACACTCCATGTGCTATTGTTTCATTTTTTACTTAATACTTTTCATTACTTGGTTATACACACTTTTGACATATAGTTTATCTTTCCAACATGCTAACGGGTGCTTCATGTGCAATATTTGTTTGCAGGATTACTTAATTCCATGGCTATCTGTTTGTTTGTCTATTGTTTTCTCTTGTATGTGGGCATTTCCCTTTGTTTGGTGTGCACACTTGTTTATCTATATACAATCATTATGGCCTTGAGAGTCTTACGACATCATGAGTGGTGTCCCATGTTTGCAACCTACTTTATCATTCTATGATTGACTTCTTACTTGTTTACTTTCCTTCTAGCTTACACATTATTTGCATAGCGTACACTTGTCTTTTACATACATGTTTGTTCGTACTAACACTTGTTTTCTAGCCACTTGTTTGTGTGCACCTTGGTTTCTACTAAGTGAATTCCCTTCCCCTTCAGGCCATAGTTCATGTGGTCGGTCCTCTTTTGGGGCCACATTATCTTATCAGCGATGTCGCATGCGCCCCGAAAGAGGGGGGCATCATTTGGGGTTTTACACACTATTCAATGCTTTATACTGATACAATTTAGTTCATTTTATGTCCTTAACATTGTGGTTTATACAACGAGTGGGTCCAAACCAATTTACGAACCTCGTACACAATGAATTTTATAGGACATGATTGTCCTTAACATTCTGGGGAGCAGTAACAGGTTAGAGGATACAACGAATTTCCTCTCTACACTACTTCAGGAAATGGCGTCAGATCGCCAAAAAATCCATGCAGTACAAAGATCTCTTCACACATCTTCAGGGAAGCAGTTACAGGTTGGAGAGTAATGCAACTTTCTCCCTACACTTCTTCATCTAGGGTGGCATGAGATCACCCAAATAACTCACAGTACAAGATATCCTCTCTACACCCTTTCTCTCATCATGGATTAGGTGAACATCTTCCTTTTACATTTTTCATTTCCATTACATGATTTTTACTACATACATGTGTTTTTGACATATATACATGTGTATTTAACTACTTGATCATCTTCTATTTGAAGGTCCATCCATATGAGAAGTAAACCATCAACAACAATAACAACGGTGACAACAACAATAACATTTTGTAACAGCACACACCTCATACTAACATATAGGTACATCACACACATTTCCGCCCTAGGTTCACTCTCATCACTTTTTTTTCTTTTGCATATTTAGTCTCCATGCTCCATCATTTTGTCACTCCACACTTTGTCTAGTCCTTCAACACGCATTTTACATCACTCTACATGGACATCAAATACATATCTCTATTTACTTTATGTTACCAAGTGTTTTTCTCAACAACATAAAGTGGGGGAAAATGTAGACACAAAATCACATACTTTGGCTATTATTTAGTCCTAGTCTCATACTACTATTCATATGGTTTTGAGTGAAGAAAGTACGAATTAACACAGGTCCTTTGGCCATATTATTTTGCTTTCTGTCATAACTACCGACCTTCAACACATACTTACCCAGTCTGTTTTTGTCATTTTGCATCATTCTACCTCTTATTACAATTCTTGGCCCTGTACTGGGGCACCTTAGGCACCCTGGTCCCATTCAGGGAACCCTGAGCCTTTTCTACTTTACCTCCATCTTTTGGGCACTTTCTAGTCATTTGGGATTTCCATATTTATAGTGGTTGGCCTTTTCGGGGTTAATAACGAAATTAGAATAAGAGAACCATATAAATATAAAGTTATGAGACAATAATGAGGGACTAAAGACTAGTCACTACTATCACCACCTAAGGTTGCATCCATCAAAGGCTCTATTTGCATCCATCTAGCTCCATCACAAGGGACAAGGTTGGTTCATCTGCATCACACTGTTTAGGAGAGAAGTTTATTTTATTCCATCAATCATTTTATTACATTTCTACATCTAGTTATAGCTCGCTACTTCACAAAGTGTGACTGGCACAAGAATGCCTAGGGCATGATTTACACACACTCCCCTAGAACTACATTTGGGTCTGAAATGTAGTGCAATGCTCAGTTAGTAAGTCCACCATTGTGGTCGTTGAGGACAGTCTGAACCCTTCATTTGCATCTTTATTTTTTTTATGGTTTTGATGTTTGGTTTGGGGTTTTGCAAGTCTCTCCTTCCTCACTGATTACCGATGACATCAAACACATTACAATGACATATACGTGACAGGAAGCCAAGGCTTCACATCACTTAGCGACCTTACAAATCTGGTTTTTGGACCTCCTGTATAGACCATGGTGCCTAGATCTCAGACCAGGGCATCCCAGGTACCCTCATCCCTATCTAGGTGCCCCATTATTCTTAGATACCTCATATCCACATTGTTTTGGGCCTCATCATAGTCGTTTTTACATTTTGTTCATCTGGTTTATTCTACGACATAGTCCCACAAGCTCATCGAATCAACTAAGCTCTTTCTAACTCTCCTTATCCATCAGGGTTTTATATTTCCACTTTATTAATTACTTGCGTATTTTACTTTATTTTACATAGTTGTTACTTACTTCTTTGCATAACATCTAGATTAAACTAAATTAGGCTTCATGTTTCCATTTTAGTTTAATCAGATTCAATTTAATCAATGCAATAGGTTCTTCAAATGAATCCTCCATCCTAACAATGATGGGTAAGTTATTCCATTGTTATTTTGGTAGAGCTTTGCACAATTTAAAACACTAAATAAAATAATATTGCACCAATTTGAAATAATTCGGGATGTTTTATTCATTGATAAAGATTACATTATATAGCAGTTTGTACTCCTTATTCCATGGAGTCAAACATCATCCTAAATCCCTAAACTAACTCACTAGAATCTTTCAACAACTCCTATTCTAGTGGCGAGATAAACTCATGTACACAAATACAATCTTATATTATTATCAATGAATTGTATTATCATGACAACTCTAATAATAATAATATTACAAAGCTATGAGTTGTAAATACAACTCATCACACACATTATAAACAATATAATCCATAATAAAATAATGTGAGCACTAACAACAACTATATATCTATAACATCCACCTTTAAAAAAAGAATTTAATTTTGAATACACACCCTCTTTTCTTAGAAACCAATGCAATCTGAAAAGTGATTTAATGCATAAAATTTTATAGTTTCAGTTTGTTAAGAGTTACTTTTGAAAGCCTGCCTCTTTAAATGTTAATGTTAAGGTTTACAAAGGTAAACCATATAAATTACTATATAATATGAAAGGTCTGACCCAATAGATAAACCATAGCTAACAAGGAAATATTATAACAAATTATAATTATGAACTTACTCGTATAGGATCTATGACATGCTTGCACGTTTAGAATGGGGTAATATGTTTTATACTTACAATAAGATCGTACTAATACATTGAATATGTTTATTACACCTAGAAGAACTAGGTAAAATTATGGAAACCTCTCTTAAGTATAATTAGTTATCATGTGATGATTATGAAATAATATGTTTTTCAAATATCAGGAAATATATAATGATCATATATATTATGCATCATAGGGAAAACTAGAATATTTATGGCTAACCTAGGAACTATGACACGTTGAAATGGATATTAAGAACATGATAATATCTATGAATAAAGGAATCATGGAAGTTGATAAGGGTATACTACCTATAAACATAGGAATTGAAAAGTGTATGTTGAGGATACATAAAATAGATAAAGAAGCTTATAACCACATTTTATAGCAAATTTGAAAATTTTAAGATCTAACTGGGGAGTACGAATAGTGTTACTTGAGACTAAAGGATCGGTATCTAGAAAACTGAGGATACACATATATTACTTCTATGGAGTATCAACTTAAGGAAATGAGGAAAATTGTCAACCATATGGGGAGTTACATGTGCCTCGCTCACTATTGTTAATAAAGTAAAACCTTATAATGTATTGGATGATATAGATAACATGATCCATAGTCACAATATGATTGAAAAATAGATTATAGTTGTCCTGAAATTTAAATTGACTATTCAAGATGCATAATAGTATATGAAGAAGATTAATAGTCATGACTTGGATGAACTTTTAGAACATGGTAAAAAATTGACAAGGGATATTTATTAGGAAAGTATTATTAGATAAACCATAGGAGAATACGAGATTATTTAGATTAAAATATGGAAATAATTAAATGATTAACTCTTGTGAATAATGTATGTAGACTTTTGTACCTCGCTAAAGGATATTGAAACCCTATGACTATTAGACGAGGATGTTAGGAATAATCCTTGTTAGTGCTCCATATGTTTACCATATGATAAAATATTATATTACGGTAAGTTGGTATATAAGTTAAATTTGTTAGTTGTTATATACATGATTAATAGTGGTTAAAACCACTCACTTATTTAGGGAGATTTGTTATAAGAAGTTTCCTATTTTATAGGAAACATCCTCCCTATTTAATTGTAATCTATGGTGTTAAATCAATATACAATATTATTTACTCTGTTAATTCTCTGCACCCTGAACCAAATTATTATTTGGTATCAGAGCAGGCATAACATATATGTGAAATCTTGTGAGGGAAATATTTAATTTTTTATATTTCCCTGGTTTAAGTTTTAAATATTCATGGAGTTGTGGACGTGAATATTTCTTCTTCTGTCATCTGTATCTATTGTGATCGATTAAATGTTTGAATTTGACTTAGGAGTGTGGAGATAGTATCGTTTATGTTTGGTGTCCAAACTTGAGAGGAAAAGGCGTCATTGTTTCTATCCAATAAAAAGGTGTTCAAAGTCCCAATGCGTCATTTGGATCCCTGAACCATGTGTGGAGCGTAGAAGCGTTTGACAAAGGTCTATCTTCATTCTAAGAGATCATTCGATCAATTGAAGATATGTTCCTTTAAACGTGTGTAATTAACAAGTCTTGATGCCTTGATTCATGTGAATAATTGGCTGGGCAGATCTGGTGTCCAGGATCACCTAAATGTCGAAGTATAAATTAGGCAGACTGGATGCAAGTAAGGGTGTAAGACCAAAAGTGGCAACAAAAAGCAAAGAAAGATGGCCACCCAAGTACATAAGGTTGATTACCGTACTTTTTTTACTTAGTTGAATCATACGAATAGTACGTATGTCAGATCAGGACTATTTTAATTACCAAAAGTGTGATGATCTTTGTGAGTCTACAATATGACAATAGAAGTTGTGGGCAACAACCATAGGCCATTGCACATCCATTGATCACATCACTACACACACAGTTCATGTATACATATGGGGTTAGGGGACCAGATCATCCCATAAAAGTGAGGATAACCCAAAGGCTCCATTCATTAGAGGTAATCACTGCGAGGAGTGCGAGCATTTATTATTAAAAGTCTGCAGAGTCAAATGTGGTTGTGATGAGATGGTGAATCCTTATCGCCTTTGAACACCTATGCAAAGTATCACGGTATATAATATTGGATATGTGGTCTTTGAATGACCTATCAACAGTTTGGCATATGTTCGTCTAAGGTAGTCAATGCTACCTTTTGGAATCATAAAAACTTGGATTCATGTAAATCCATATGCATTATATATAGTTGGCTGAGATGGAACAAAAAAATTACAGGTATTTGATTTCGTATAGAACGGTAAAATCTGACATTTCTAACATTCCATATTTGAAATAATATAGTCCTTGAATAGTTAAGTATGTAAGCTAGAATTGTGCTCAGATTTTATAGGTCATTTCATTAACATACCCTCATACAGTGTATAGGAGCATTACCTTTTCTTATGCGTTCAAGTCGTAGCTCTCTTCGAAGACTTGAAAATGTGGGGTGTATGTCTAATTGGGCTAAAGAGTTGAACCTCACCCAACCCCCAGTGGTGTGATGAGTCAAAGTTACAATATTTGTACTAAAACTGCAAAGAGGGATCATTAGCCTCACATAGTTCTCCCACCCAATTGGACACATTTGTCGTCAATGTATGTGACGTCTAAATTGTGGATGTTATTGGTAGGAGCTTCACGATCACATCCAGGCTGAGCTAACAACTTGGAAATGATCTTAGGATGTATGTCATAACATAGGTTGGATAGTCAATCTAGGACACCTCATCGTAAAATGCCAACAATAGGGACTTGCATGTAGGCTTGGTTTTATGTTTCTTTACAGTTTGTGATATGTGCAATGATAGTGTCTCTTTTTAGGAGTATTATTGTGTTCAGTGCCCTAGATAGCCCAATAGATGTGTAAATTACACCCCAAAAATATAGATAAGAGGAGTAAGATGATCCCATATGTTCACAAGTTGAATATTATGTCAGCATTAATTAATAAAGATGTAACGAGTAGCAGAATTAGAATAGAATTTCCTATGTAATACAATGCAATGAGATGTGATGAGGGTTGATAATAGTACTTGGCACATCATGATGTGGTTATAGGTAAACCACTTGAAAACATTCATTTTTGGTTTGTGGTAATCCAATTGGAAACCACCATTTTCCAGTTCGTGGTTAACCATTTTAAAACCATACGACGGGTTTGTGATCATCCTGCAGTAAAAATCACCTAATCATGAAAGCAGATGCAAGTACAAAGACAGGTTTCCCCCATGTTCGCACTAAGGGGGAAATGTTAGGAATAATCCTTGTTAGTGCTTCATATATTTACCGTATGGTAAAATATTATATTATGGTAAGTTGGTATATAAGTTAAATTTGTTAGTTGTTATATATATGTGATTAATAGTGGTTAAAACCACTCACGTATTTAGGGAGATTTGTTATAAGAATTTTCCTATTTTATAGGAAACATCCTCCCTATTTAATTATAACCTATGATGTTGAATCAATATACAATAATATTTGCTTTGTTAATTCTCTGCAACTTGAACCAAAGTATTAGAGGACAAGGAATATGTCATGACTGAGGAAATTTACTACAATGCTTAATATATATCGATTATGTATCAATGGAAATGAGATATTTATGAAATGAAAACCATGTGTTTTAGATATGTATTCAGTAGATTTTATAATGCACAGGTCCCAAGATCAGAACCTAGCTCTAAATAATGAACAATGTATATTGTAGTTTGATTCAGATTAACCGATAACTATGGAAAAGTAATCCATTGTCATTTTTATAATTTTGGGTAGGAATGGGAATCTAATTTTTGATATGACCATATACATGGCATGGACATAAAAACCCAAAATTTAGGAACCGCGATCGCGGTTCCTGAATTTCAGGTTCGGCAATTACCGAACCTAAAACCATGATCGCGGTTTAGAACCGCGAGCATGGTTATAAACCGTGATCGCGGAACTCTGAGACAAAAATTAGCAGTCCCGCGACTCCTTATTTTCCCCATTTTTCATTTCAAACCATGATTTCTCCTAGACATTTTTCACTCGAGCTTTGAATACCACCTCAAAATTGCTCATCGGACTTCTGGATCGCGATAGATTCAACCATGCCACCAAGACGAGGAGGTAAGCCCCCGATTTTAATCATTTTTTTGCATTTTAGGTTTTTTTTCACATTTTTTTTTTTTGCATTTTCATGGGTTTTTTGAAATGTTTGTTTATGTATACAATTTTCTTGTTTTATCAGTTGGTCGGCAAGCTTGAAATCATGCAAACCGTCAAAACATTCCTCAAAACCCACCGAACATTCCTCAAAACCCTCCTCCAAACATAGATCCAAACATAGCCTCCTGTGGCTCCTTCTGTCCCCACTGAGCCAGCAGGAACACAAGATAATATCATTGGAAGAATCTGAGAAAATAAAATTGTCATTGAGAACCTAATTCAGACTATAAGACAAAATCATGCCACAAATCCATCCCGCATGACTTTAGCCAATACATTGCAAACATTGATTGGTGAAGTCGAGTCCGCAACCAACCAAATACATAGATGGAATACCTTTAGAGGTGACTGTAGGTGGTGGTATGTGGATAAACTATCCCATGCGGCCGTAAAAGACAAAAAAATTGGAAAAGACCTCATTTGTGCATTATTTACCGACCCTAGAACCAATGCCCCCCCCCCCCCCCCCCCCCCGCAGTTACTTGCAAACGGTTCCCAATCCATTGGTGCCACGATGACCGAATCAAAAACAATTTTTGGGACCGATGGTGGATGGTTTTTGATTATCCACCATGCAACAACAATGAGGTTCCTCTTTATTTTTTGAAGAAATTATATTGCGAGTTCGTGCTCAATGAGGTCCCGAATTATTTTGACTTTTCTGACTTTTTTGGTCGAGGAGGTGGCTCTGCACAGAGTAGACCTGGTGCATGCATAGGTCAACCTAGGATCCCCCATGCCCCAAAACCCCCACTGCCTTCAGTTATCCCTCCTACAGTGAAGGAGGTTGTGGAGATTGATACACTGCATGCATTGAGGGAGCTCACTGACACTCTGACCCAGCATAGTGACCAGATTGCATCTGGTGATGTTGGTGGAGGTGCCAGTTCTAGCGCACCACACCACTGTGGATCATGTGGTGCCGTATGCACTGCGGGCGAGACATCATTTGCTGGTTCACAGGATTTCTTTTCTATAGATGAGATGCTGGGGAATGTTTTTGGAACTGGTGCCACTGATATTGGTCTTTCACAGGTAAATTTCAAATAAATATAATATATATATATATATATATATACAATAGTTTAATTCACATGTTTGAGATTTTAATATATATGTATTTGATTGTACGTCATGTACATACATGTAAAAAACTAATTTTTTATTTTATTTTAAATAGCAAGAGCCGGTGAAGGAAACATCCGGCGTCGACATGCTAGCTACTGCAGCTGGGCGTGTTTCAAATGTAAGTTTCAAGTTGTACAAACTTACATTTTTAATTTCATTTGATTGCACTAGATTATTATTATAATGTTTCACGTGTATGTTGTACATATTAATATGTTTGTCTTTTATACACAGGAGCCTGGCGGGTCATCATCTGCTCTGGGAACTGAGGCTACTGGCATGCCTCACATGAGTTTTACGCAGGTTAGTAAATCTCTTTACACTTTGTTTCTAATTACTGGAAGTTCACGTGGATTACATGCTTTGGACCTCTGTTATGTGGTGCACAGTCATGTAGATTTTAATATTGATTTGTACATGTTTTTTGTATAGCTTATGACTGCTAGAGAGACTCCTCCATATATGCAGACTGTGGAGGCTGCTGTAGATACTGCCATAGCATCTGCAGATCCACTAACTGAGGTACAATTTTTCAAATTTGTTAAATTTTGGAGGTTCATTATTTCTTATTACTTAAATCTACAATATCAAATTTTGTATGTATGTGAAATATTTAATTTGAAAATTAATTATTTGTATGTAGCTTACCCCTCGTGAGTCTATTGTTGTCCCTGCGATGCGTCAACAACAAATTGATAGGGATCATGACATTGCGGTAAGATTTCACATGCATTTTAACTAAATTGTACAAGTTTCTAAATTTTGAATGTATTTTAAAATTTTGGGTGTTAAAAACTTGTTGTTTATGAATGTGCAGGTTAGGTTGCAGGCATGCTTAGAGACACCTAGGACCACATGGATGAAATCCGTAGTGGCATCTCCCTCCACTACATCCCCAGGTCGTGGACGTGCTACTTCTAGCAGGGCGAAGAGAGGGAAGATGTTTCATGAGTAGATTCATAGTCCACCTGGATGTACATAGATATATATATGGGCCATCTGGTCCTAGTGAACATGTTTCTTCATATAGTCCATTGTATATATATAGCCTTTTGCGACCGCATGTGGTCCTATATACATTATGACACACTTAGTTCGAGATGTACACATACATTATGAACTTACATATATTTTCAGAGACGTGCGTCTGGAGCACACTTTGTTTGATTCTTATATATCCATGTGTGTTGGTTTTCATAACGATAAATCTGAACTATATGTTTGATTTGATTTCATTGCATGTATGATATCCTTCTATGTATGTTTTCATAACCATTTAAATTAGTTATAGATATGTATGTTTGATTTAAAATTAAAAAAACATGTCCTGGAGCACTACATGGTACAATTGTTAAGCAAACCTATTCCATTAAGCAAAACCATGCTAGGTGAACTACAAAAGGGAAAAATTTACGTACAATTACTTTTTTTTTTAAAGCTAACACTCAATCTGTTGCATATCAACTAATGCGAACATTGATAGAAATAAGCGAGGTAGAGTTCATCTTGAACTATATATGAATATTTAACGTTACTTATGGTGCAACATTGAAGATTTTACAATTTTCCCGATTTTCAAGTTTTACAATTTTCATATTTCTAGAATTGAAGATTACACAGAGGTTTCAAATTTTTTTCTTTGTTATCAAAACTTATTATTTTTAGTAAGGCTCATATGCCAATTTAATAATAAATATTTAATCATGTCTTCTTGTATTTGGATTGAGATGAAATTTTTTTCATTAGATTAGGTATTTTCATATGGTTTCCTGCTTCAAATTTCAACTGTTTTCGATCTCCAGAATTGCAAGGATCTAAAAAGGCAAGTTTTTTCTCTGAAATTTTAAATGGGATGCTATAAAAAATTAGGGTACCAATGGAAAATATTTTTAGATCATCTTCAAGGAGTTCATGAGTAGAAGTTACGGGAAAAATTACAGGGGAAATGGAGCAAAAATGAAGGAGATATGAGCAAAAATGTGATTTTTGCAATAGGGTTTCTTGAAAATTTAGTAGCATAACTAAATACTAGCAGCAATGAAGGAAAAGGAAATATTAAAAAGGGATTAAAAAAATGGCTAAGTGTATGTTTATACTCACCTCTTAACATTAACCTAGCTAACTCACCTTCTAACTCATCCTTGACCATTCTGGATTAACCCGGGTTACATGGCATGACAGGGTAGGGTTACAAGCCTTAAGTGACAAAGGGACTTAAAGGGGTGATAATGTGTGAAGGGGTTAAGTATTCATGAGAGGGGGCAACATAATCAAGTTGGGGTGCTGAGGAATTGAATACCTAGTGAGAATGTTACAAGCCTTAAGTGACGAAAGGGAGAGATTTCATGTGGTGGTGCATTCTGATGTCCCAAGTTGAAAAGGGTAAAAATTTGACAGTAAGCCCTTATTAGTATTCTTAGGTTCCACCCATCACATGAAGAATCCTCCTCTAATGAAGAATCAACTCATGTCTTCCTCCGCGGAAGATCTTGAATGATGAGGCTTTTCCATAGACCATCTTGTTGAATCTGGAAACTACAAATGAAACTTTCTCATCTTCCAAGATGTTCACATGCTCCAATGTGTTGAGTCAATTCTCAGGAATGGCATTGATATTTCCACATTGACTAAAATATTTTTCATTTAACTCTTCATAGGATTCTAGAGATATAACCTATGATCTCTACAAGGGCTTCTAAAGTATTGACTATTGAAGGAAAGGGTCACAAATATTTTCCTGAACCAATTCTTAAAATTTGAATCCTGAAGATTCTTCATGTGGAATTATTCTCCCTGAGAGGAGTACCAAGCTCATGCATTCTTGTGCCAAGATCTTCCAAAAATTTTGATACATTCTCCTCATGGGATTCAAAATCAGAAATGGCTTCTTTTAGAGCATCAAACCTCTAGGTGATGGTATGGGACAAAATGTCATACAAGTTCTCTGAGTCAGATGAAAACACACCTGAGCTCACCAAGGAATGAGAATCAAAATTATTCATCTCACTCGCAAATGGGAGATTATTTTCCCAATGGAATTTCTCTTTCTTGATCTCAACTCTATTCCTATTGATTTTCAAAAATATGACCAAGAACAATCTAAACAAAGAGATAATCTCAGGAAATAGATCATGTTCCCTTTTTCAAGGATCATGCTCACCCAATGGTCACATGTCCTTCTTTGCAGTATGAATGCTTGATCTTGCTTGATGGACTGGGGGGTTGAAGTTTCAGATGGGAGACATTGCTTCAATTTGAGGTAGAGATGATTAATCTCATGCAATCAATGATGGCACTTATGAATAAAAGGTCCTCACACATGTGTTCCCTTAATTGTTTGATGATTTACTTATACTCCTAATTCTGTGTAGTGATCTGTGATGAAGAATCCTATTACAATGCATAAATAATGAGCATGTAAGCACATAGCTGGGGCAGCAGAGGATGGAGAGAGATCACCACAACAACATAGCTCAAGAGAGAAAAGCAAGGACAGTGATGAAGCACCTAAGAGGACAGAGGCAAGTCCAAAGAGAACAAGAGAGATGGAAGGTAAACAAGTGACATTGAATGTTTTGAGTCCTAGGAAATGAACGGAGGCGAGGAGTGAGAAGTCATGCCTCAGGACGTCATGGCACCAAACCGACTATGCCGACACATCTGGGTGGCCAGGTGAATGCTAGAGGAGGTGGTGTTTTGGTGCGCGACAAGGTCGTTGCTTCCGGGCTACTTCGTTTGGGCGTAGTCCCTTAAGAGCCCTGAGACCAAAATATCGTTCAACTTCGACGGGTGACTACTCAGACTCCGTGGCACCTAGAGATGCCTCATCTGATCTGACACCTCAGTGTAGGGACCCTCTACAATAGCCTCTCTCAGTTTTTTCCTTCTCATTTCGGTGCTCTCGCTGCCCTATTGTTTGCAAACGTGTGAAATAGTGCAGTTGGAGCCAGTGTAAGGTTGTCAAATGCTATATTTTGCAAACGGTGGGTCGTGGCACCGAACTGACTGCGAAAACATGTCTGGGTGGCTAGGTGAACACTAGAGGAGGTGGTGTTTTGGTGTGTGACAAGGTCGTTGCTTCCGGGCTACTTCGTTCGGGCGTAGTCCCTTAAGAGCCCTGAGACCAAAATATCGTTCAACTTCGACGGGTGACTACTCAGACTCCATGGCACCTAGAGATGCCTCATCTGATCTGAAACCTCAGTGTAGGGACCCTCTACAATAGCCTCTCTTAGTTTTTTCCTTCTCATTTCGGTGCTCTCGCTGCCCTATTGTTTGCAAACGCGTGAAATAGTGCAGTTGGAGCCAGTGTAAGGTTGTCAAATGCTATATTTTGCAAACGGTGGGTCATGGCACCAAACTGACTATGTCAGAACATGTCTGGGTGGCTAGGTGAACACTAGAGGAGGTGGTGTTTTGGTGCACGACAAGGTCGTTGCTTCTGGGCTACTTCGTTCGGGCGTAGTCCCTTAAGAGCCCTGAGACCAAAATATCGTTCAACTTGACAGGTGACTACTCGGACTCTGTGGCACCTAGAGATGCCTCATCTGATCTGACACCTCAGGTGTAGGGACCCTCTATATAATCCTCTCTCAGTTTTTTCCTTCTCATTTCGGTGCTCTCGCTGCCCTATTGTTTGCAAACACGTGAAATAGTGCAGTTGGAGCCAGTGTAAGGTTGTCAAATGCTATATTTTGCAAACGGTGGGTCGTGGCACCAAACCGACTATGCTGAACACATCTGGGTGGCTAGGTGAACACTAGAGGAGGTGGTGTTTTGGTGCGTGACAAGGTCGTTGCTTCTGGGCTACTTCGTTCAGGCGTAGTCCCTTAAGAGCCCTGAGACCAAAATATCGTTCAACTTCGACGGGTGACTACTCAGACTCCATGGCACCTAGAGATGCCTCATCTAATTTAACACCTCAGTGTAGGGACCGTCTACAATAGCCTCTCTCAGTTTTTTCCTTCTCATTTCGGTGCTCTCGCTGCCCTATTGTTTGCAAACGCGTGAAATAGTGCAGTTGGAGCCAGTGTAAGGTTGTCAAATGCTATATTTTGCAAACGGTGGGTCGTGGCACCTGAACCAACTATGTGACACATTCTGGGTGGCAGGTGAATGCTAGAGGAGGTGGTTTTTGGTGCGCGACAAGGTCGTTGCTTCTGGGCTACTTTGTTTGGGCGTAGTCCCTTAAGAGCCCTAAGACCAAGATATCGTTCAACTTCGACGGGTGACTACTCGGACTCCATGGCACCTAGAGATGCCTCATCTAATCCAAAACATCAGCATAGGGACCCTCTACAAAAGCCTCTCTCAGTTTTTTCCTTCTCATTTCGGTGCTCTCACTGCCCTATTGTTTGCAAACGCGTGAAATAGTGCAGTTGGAGCCAGTGTAAGGTTGTCAAATGCTATATTTTGCAAACGGTGGGTTGTGGCACCAAACTGACTATGCTGGCACATGTCTAGGTGGCCAGGTGAACTAGAGGAGGTGGTTTTTGGTGCATGACAAGGTCGTTGCTTCCAGGCTACTTCGTTTGGGCGTAGTCCCTTAAGAGCCCTGAGACCAAAATATCGTTCAACTTTGACGGGTGACTACTCAGACTCCGTGGCACCTAGAGATGCCTCGTCTGATCTGACACCTTGGCATAGGGACCCTCTACAAAAGCCTCTCTCAGTTTTTTCCTTCTCATTTCGGTGCTCTCGCTGCCCTATTGTTTGCAAACGCGCGAAATAGTGCAGTTGGAGCCAGTGTAAGGTTGTCAAACACTATATTTTGCAAACGGTGGGTCGTGGCACCAAACTGACTACACTGACACATCTGAGGTGGCCAAGGTGAACACTAGAGGAGGTGGTGTTTTGGTGCGACAAGGTCGTTGCTTCCGGGCTACTTCGTTCGGGCGTAGTCCCTTAAGAGCCCTGAGACCAAAATATCGTTCAACTTCGACGGGTGACTACTCAGACTCCGTGGCACCTAGAGATGCCTCGTCTGATCCAAAACCTCGGCTGTAGGTACCCTCTACAATAGCCTCTCTTAGTTTTTTCCTTCTCATTTCGGTGCTCTCGCTGCCCTATTGTTTGCAAACGCGCGAAATAGTGCAGTTGGAGCTAGTGTAAGGTTGTCAAATGCTATATTTTGCAAACGGTGGGTCATGGCACCAAAATGCCGACATGTCTGGGTGGCCAGGTGAACGCTAGAGGAGGTGGTGTTTTGGTGCGCGACAAGGTCGTTGCTTCCGGGCTACTTCGTTCGGGCGTAGTCCCTTAAGAGCCCTGAGACCAAAATATCGTTCCACTTCGACGGGTGACTACTCAGACTCCGTGGCACCTAGAGATGCCTCATCTGATCAACACCTCAGTGTAGGGACCTTCTACAAAATCCTCTCTCATTTTTTCCTTCTCATTTCGGTGCTCTCGCTGCCCTATTGTTTGCAAATGCGTGAAATAGTGCAGTTGGAGCCAGTGTAAGGTTGTCAAATGCTATATTTTGCAAACGGTGGGTCATGGCACCAAACCAACTGTGCCAACATGTCTGGGTGGCCAGGTGAATGCTAGAGGAGGTAGTGTTTTGGTGCGCGACAAGGTCGTTGCTTCCGGGCTACTTCGTTCGGGCGTAGTCCCTTAAGAGCCCTGAGACCAAAATATCGTTCAACTTCGACGGGTGACTACTCAGACTCCGTGGCACCTAGAGATGCCTCATCTGATCTGACACCTCAGCATAGGGACCCTCTACAAAAGCCTCTCTCAGTTTTTTCCTTCTCATTTCGGTGCTCTCGCTGCCCTATTGTTTGCAAATGCGTGAAATAGTGCAGTTGGAGCCAGTGTAAGGTTGTCAAACGCTATATTTTACAAACGGTGGGTCGTGGCACCAAACTGACTGTGCCGACACATCTAGGTGGCTAGGTGAACACTAGAGGAGGTGGTGTTTTGGTTGCGACAAGGTCGTTGCTTCCGGGCTACTTCGTTCGGGCGTAGTCCCTTAAGAGCCCTGAGACCAAAATATCGTTCAACTTTGACGGGTGACTACTCAGACTCTGTGGCACCTAGAGATGCCTCATCTGATCCAAAACCTCAGTGTAGGGACCCTCTACAATATCCTCTCTCAGTTTTTTCCTTCTCATATCGGTGCTCTCGCTGCCCTATTGTTTGCAAACGCACGAAATAGTGCAGTTTGAGCCAGTGTAAGGTTGTCAAATGCTATATTTTGCAAACGGTGGGTCATGGCACCGAACCGACTGTGCCGACACATGTCTGGGTGGCTAGGTGAACACTAGAGGAGGTGGTGTTTTGGTGCGTGACAAGGTCGTTGCTTCCGGGCTACTTCGTTCGGGCGTAGTCCCTTAAGAGCCCTGAGACCAAAATATCGTTCAACTTCGACGGGTGACTACTCAGACTCCGTGGCACCTAGAGATGCCCTCATCTGATCCAACACCTTGGTGTAGGGACCCTCTACAATATCCTCTCTCAGTTTTTTCCTTCTCATTTTGGTGCTCTCGCTGCCCTATTGTTTGCAAACGCGTGAAATAGTGCAGTTGGAGCCAGTGTAAGGTTGTCAAACGCTATATTTTGGAAACGGTGGGTCATGGCACCAAACTGACTGCGCCGGCACATCCGGGTGGCCAGGTGAACACTAGAGGAGGTGGTGTTTTGGTGCGTGCGACAAGGTCGTTGCTTCCGGGCTACTTCGTTCGGGCGTAGTCCCTTAAGAGCCCTGAGACCAAAATATCGTTCAACTTCGATGGGTGACTACTCGGACTCCGTGGCACCTAGAGATGCCTCATCTGATCTGACACCTTGGTGTAGGGACCCTCTACAAAAGCCTCTCTCAGTTTTTTCCTTCTCATTTCGGTGCTCTCGCTGCCCTATTGTTTGCAAACGCGTGAAATAGTGCAGTTGGAGCCAGTGTAAGGTTGTCAAATGCTATATTTTGCAAACGGTGGGTCGTGGCACCAAACCAACTACGCCGACATGTCTAGGTGGCCAGGTGAATGCTAGAGGAGGTGGTGTTTTGGTGTGCGACAAGGTCGTTGCTTCCGGGCTACTTCGTTCGGGCGTAGTCCCTTAAGAGCCCTGAGACCAAAATATCGTTCAACTTCGACGGGTGACTACTCAGACTCCGTGGCACCTAGAGATGCCTCGTCTGATCCAACACCTCATGTAGGGACCCTCTACAATATCCTCTCTCAGTTTTTTCCTTCTCATTTGGTGCTCTCGCTGCCCTATTGTTTGCAAACGCGTGAAATAGTGCAGTTGGAGCCAGTGTAAGGTTGTCAAATGCTATATTTTGTAAACGGTGGGTCGTGGCACCAAACCGACTACACCAACATGTCATGGGTGGCCAGGTGAATGCTAGAGGAGGTGGTGTTTTGGTGTGTGACAAGGTCGTTGCTTCCGGGCTACTTCGTTCGGGCGTAGTCCCTTAAGAGCCCTGAGACCAAAATATCGTTCAACTTCGACGGGTGACTACTCAGACTCCGTGGCACCTAGAGATGTCTCATCTGATCTCAAAAACACCTCAGTGTAGGGACCCTCTACAATATCCTCTCTCAGTTTTTTCCTTCTCATTTCGGTGCTCTCGCTGCCCTATTGTTTGCAAACGCGTGAAATAGTGCAGTTTGAGCCAGTGTAAGGTTGTCAAACGCTATATTTTGCAAACGGTGGGTCATGGCACCAAACCATCTATGCCGGCACATGTCTGGGTGGCCTAGGTGAATGCTAGAGGAGGTGGTGTTTTGGTGTGCGCGACAAGGTCGTTGCTTCCGGGCTACTTCGTTCGGGCGTAGTCCCTTAAGAGCCCTGAGACCAAAATATCGTTCAACTTCGACGGGTGACTACTCGGACTCCGTGGCACCTAGAGATGCCTCATCTGATCTGACACCTCGGTGTAGGGACCCTCTACAATAATCCTCTCTCAGTTTTTTCCTTCTCATTTCGGTGCTCTCGCTGCCCTATTGTTTGCAAACACGTGAAATAGTGCAGTTGGAGCCAGTGTAAGGTTGTCAAACGCTATATTTTACAAACGGTGGGTCGTGGCACCAAACCGACTGTGCCGACACATCTGGGTGGCCAGGTGAATGCTAGAGGAGGTGGTGTTTTGGTGCATGACAAGGTCGTTGCTTCCGGGCTACTTCGTTCGGGCGTAGTCCCTTAAGAGCCCTGAGACCAAAATATCGTTCAACTTCGACGGGTGACTACTCGGACTCCGTGGCACCTAGAGATGCCTCGTCTGAATCAACACCTCAATGTAGGGACCCTCTACAATAGCCTCTCTCAGTTTTTTCCTTCTCATTTCGGTGCTCTCGCTGCCCTATTGTTTGCAAACATGCGTGAAATAGTGCAGTTGGAGCCAGTGTAAGGTTGTCAAACACTATATTTTGCAAACGGTGGGTTGTGGCACCGAACTTGACTAACACATCTGGGTGGCTAGGTGAATGCTAGAGGAGGTGGTGTTTTGGTGCGTGACAAGGTCATTGCTTCCGGGCTACTTCGTTCGGGCGTAGTCCCTTAAGAGCCCTGAGACCAAAATATTCATTCAACTTCGACGGGTGACTACTCGGACTCCATGGCACCTAGAGACGTCTCGTCTGATCTGAACACCTCAGTGTAGGGACCCTCTACAATATCCTCTCTCAGATTTTTCCTTTCCAGATCGGTGCACACGTGTAGGTATGGTCTTGTAAACACTTGGGGAGGAGTCGTTTTCAAAATTTACAACATTTTCAAAATTTACAACTTTTTCAAAATTTACAACTTTTTCAAAATTTACAACATTTTCAAAATTTACAACTTTTTCAAAATTTACAACTTTTCAAAATTTACAACTTTTCAAAATTTACAACTTTTTCAAAATTTACAACAATGATTTACAACTTTTTCAAACAATGAAAGCTTCTCTTAGCTTCGAGAATTTAAAATTCTCTACTAACAGTGCCAACCACGTGAAGGTGGAAGCTTTTCTGGCACCACTAACCTAAACATAAAAGTGTTAGTCAAAGAAATTTAAGTTTCAAATCAAAACCATATACTATCTATATATACAAAATACACAAATTTAAAATAAAATATATTCAAACTTAAATCTAGATCTTTAAACTAACAAATTTATATATATATTGAAAAGAAATTATATATACCAGACATGAGCATTGTAAATTCATTCCAATGAACCATCAGGATCGGATCTACTCTGAATAGCAGACAAGATTGCTTCATGATCTGACTCTCGAACCTTCCAAAGAATCTTGTTATTAGGCCTTCCTCGATATCTATACAGCTGAATATTTGTCGCTAGAACTAGATGCGAATATAAGAGTATTTTCCTGTGTGTCTCAAAGTCTTCAAACACCCAAACAGAGGAGTTTTTTAATGGATACCATCGAAGCCAAGTTCCAGTAACTACCACTGACCCTGTAGGATACTCAATATCTTCGCCATCTATAATAGGAGAAGTCAACTTCTTTCTTTCCTCGATGCAACGACATAAGAAATAGTCTGTTCCTTCTTCATTGTCTTCTGTCGCAATTACTGCAAACACATGTCCTACAAAAAAACAAAGGTTGAACAACTCAAATTTAAATTACATATTAAAATTTCAATGGACATAACTCAATACAAAAATTAAATAAATAACCATAAATACCTTGTCGCACCAAAATCAAAATTTCGTCAAAGTCCTTGGATGTTGCAACTTCATCTGCAGAAACAAGTCGTAATGCTTGTGGAGGTTGATAACTAGGAAGCAGAGTTAGAGGCCTACAAATCCATCCATCCACCCATTCTTGTGAATCACACTCAGCAGTGACAAATTCGATACAAGATGCACAAAAACATGTCAACTTTCTTGTCCATATGGCCCACGAAGTAGTGTCTGAGCTACAAAATGAGTGCATATCACTGGACCCAGTGAGTGTCATACAATCCTCGTAGTTAGCAATTTGTTGTTCCTCTATCAACCAAAAATATCTGTGAACTGTGGAATTTTCTTGAGAACCTCAGGCCATGTTGTCAGTACACCATTCCACTATGCTCTTTGCATCTTTTAATTTAGCACCATCTTTGTACTTCAACTCTTCTCTTGCAAGAGCTCTTTTCACACATGCCCCTGCACCGTCATGCTCTCCTTTTCCATGTCCAGCCTCAGTGAAACTCCAAATATGTTGCACACCCATCTTGACGTGCATTCTTCTCATCCAATAAAACATTCATGCATTCTTAAACTGAGACGTGTAATTATCTGACCATATATAATGTTGTTTGAAGTGGATGTCCCTATCAGACAAGTTTCCATAAAATAACTGGAAACACCCTTGCACAAATTCAGTAGAATGAGTACGATCATCACTGATATAAAAGTGGTACTCTCTTAAAAAAATTGATCATTCTCTGTACTGTCAGGAGAATGTAGAAATGTTATATGCACAAAAATGGCAACTTGTACTGAGTTGTAATATTGCGATTGAACCTCCATTTGTGGTTGCAATGTGTAATTCTCTACAAAATCGACCACTGAAACAATAGTACCAATAGGAAATGTGTCTTTGCATAGCTTGAACTGTTCATCCAACCATCGAGCTCTATGTGTATGCCTAGCATACTCATAAACAATTTCATCCTTAAATTTTCTCAAAAATTAGAAAACAGGCATTTGTTCTGTAACTAGCTCACACCGTTTAGACTCTTTTCCATCTTTCAACTGGTATGCAACTGATTTATATTTATCAAACTCAACTAAATTATGTCCTATTGTACCTTCAATTTTCTCATGGATGCAACTTTCCAATTTAGGTAATCCGCCGCATGTACTACAACTTCCATCTAAACAATCCTGACTATAAAAAAATTGTCCAACTTCTTTTTCACAAAATATAGTAGGAATGAAATCCCTGGAAGATATTGGTGGAACTTGAACACCACATTCCGATAACATAGTTTCAGAATGAAAATTAGAATGAATACGTAAAAATTTAGCATAATGCATCACAAATTCAACATGTTGCCTACAACAACAAGTGGTGCGAGCGTGGTTGATTTTCACATAGAATGGTTTCAACATTTCAAAAAAACGTTGACTAATTTTAATTTCTAGATTCTCTTGTTCAAACTTACGAAAAAATTGAGTTTGAGTCATATCTAAGAAATGCTTTGGATGTGGTTCACGATTAGTAGAACCAACTCTCTGTTTTATAACATCTCTTGTATTAGGTGAAACTCTAGTGTTATCATGCCAAAATTTAATAACAACTTCTCTTATAGCATCAGAATTATTTTTGTCCTTACGCGGTGCTCTAGCAGAAAATGCCCAAAAATCGGCATTATTGAGTGATTGAAGGATATTACGTCTTTCAATTGCTTTCATTAGAGTTTTTCGATTAACTTGCAACATTCGACTTGTTTGCGTAATCAAACGTTGTTTTTTTATTGATTCACTTACAACACTAGTAGCAAGTACACGACGCACAATATTACTATCCCTAGTGTGTCTCTTGACACCAACAGTGTGATATGCATCATGAAGGTTTTCAACAATTGTAGAGGTTTGACCACGTATATTAGATGTTGTCAATCCTAAGGTGTTTAATGTAGGTCTCATTTTAATCAATTTCATCAAACTAACCAACAACTGACATCTTTGGGAATCATTTAAAATTTCAAAATGATTATCCCAAATTTCAGTGGCTTTTCTTCTGATTTGTCATTCAGAAAGTTTGTCAGACATTGGTTTCAAAATGTTTTCATCAATTTCAATAAAAAAATTAGGTTTCTTACGTAAAATCCTAGGAGGTGTTTTTGTCAAATTTTTCCTGTCTACAGTTTCAACATGAATTTCCTTATTCACATTTTCATTGTCTCCTTCAATTTCAACATTTGCTACATCATGAGTATTTAATTCTTCTTCAACATTGACAGTAAAAACATCTTCATCACGAGTATTTAATTCAACTTCAACATTGACAGTAGAAACATTACCTAGTTCTTCATTGCTTACAATAGTTGGGGTTGAAGATGAACCTCTTCTTGATTCATGAAGTTTCCGCATTCGCTCAGCATTTTGAATTTTGTTGGCCTCTAATTCGTTTGGTGTTTTTTTACTTAATGACTTCCTTTTTTGACTTCGTTTCTTGTCTCCCATGATGTTTTGCTTCCGGTGATAAGAAAAACGTGTAGAAAAAGACAAAATTTCACAGTAATTCGTACGGTAAGGTCAGAGAGTAAAAATCACATGGTAATTTAGACATTGGGATGTGTGCAAATATGATTTATGAACTGCGAGTGCGCTTTATAAACATGCGATCGCGGTTTATAAAGCGCGCTTGCGGTTTGTGTTAAAAAACCGTGATCGCCCTTTATAAACCGCGATCACAGATCTATCTGCCAAACCTAAGCCTCGGGAAATCTTTGTTTTTCCCCAACCAAAGCTATGGAAGGTCATTATGAAGTGTAAAAGGTCAAAAAACCTCAAATCTGCTCTTCCAAAGACTTGAACCATGCTAAAAAACTGAAAACATTTCACAAAAATGGTGCCATCGTGTAGGGGAGACTGTTAGCTTCGTAGAAATATTGATTTTAAAGTGAATAGAATAAGATAAATATCATTTTATAATTTTTTACTAACAATAGGTCTTTAAGACATTTTTTCCCGTGAATGTTCATGTCTATGTTTAAGACTGTAACTTTTGTTTCGCTTATCAAAATGTGATAAAACTTATACCATCCCAAGCGTGGAAAAATTCTATACACGTTAAAAATATATATATTTGATTTCGATATTTTTTGATATAGTTATGGCGGGCAAACGGAAAGCGCTCCGTTTTCTAAATATTTTCAGACCACTTTCACGGAAAAAATCATTAAAAAAAAAATATTGCTCAAAAAAATACAAAATAAAATCCATCCCAAGATAGACAACTACATCTAACGTTTCACCAAAGGAAAAAAAAAATAACAAGATTTGGTCATCCAAAATGCGGGCAAACGGACTACAATCTTATAAGTTTTTTCAAAGAAAAAACTAAGTCATATAATTTTAAGTGTTTAATATAGCTAAACTTGTCCTTTTTTTAAAAAAATTAGTATTTTAGAAACTAGATTCCGAATGCTACGATTCATATTTATATAAATTTTTCTAATTTTGAGTGCGCGTATAGCTAATAATCCCTACAAGTTGAGATTTTACTGTTTTTTGCAATATGACAGCCACGGATGACCCTATTTGGCTTTATGAAGGTAACTATGGAAAACTAGTTTAGGATTCTTGTAGTCATGATTCACATAACTGATATGGGACAATTATGGTAGTTGTTATTGCTTGAGCTCTACCTAGTTTAAAATTATTTGTTGTTATTACATGGGAGAAGGAAAAATTTACGCAGTGAAGAGGATGATGTATATAATGCTTTCACGCATCATATATTGATTGTTATCATTTATAAACTCTATATGAATTATAAATGAACCTTTGGATTGTGTAAAACTAGAAACAAGTATATGAAAACTATTACAAACATTTATAGTCCTTTGTATGTGATGACAAGTCAGATTTAGGGTTCTTTCAATAAAGAATCCCTCAGGTGGTATGGGACATCTAAGGTGGCTGTGATTTTTTGTGGCATACTCATGGTTTGTCTTGTAATTTTTTTAGAGAGTTACAAACCAAGATTAAATCCTCCTATAATTAATCTATACATGTGGTATGGGACATTCAAAAGGGTTAGTGTTAATTGTGTTATGTTCTAGTTTGTCCAAATTGTTAACATGGAGATAGAGATGTCCTGTAGTGAATTTTAAATGTGAAAAGGGTTGTTAGAGATATGTGTATTGGAATAGGGAGTGACCTGTATGGATAGGGATAAATAGCCTAATACAGCGGTTCGCACATGACAAGTACGAGAAGGGGGATCATGATTGACCACGTATAGACTCGAGGTCTTCCCTCATGATTATGGATTATTTCATGCTCTAGGTTTACTCACATGGTTATTGATTATGTTGTGTCCTGGTACCTTGTCATATTTCAAGGATTAGGTGGGTACCTACTGTTATCCTAAGTCTTTGGCCAAATCATGATCATTGTCGATATTATTATTAGGAGATATACATTCCTACCTTGTTCATAAGTCTAGTAGTTGATTAGGTGACTATTTTACACATGGGACTCTCTCTTTCCTCATTGATTACCACATCTTCCTTATAGTGAAGGGTAGGGCCACTCTCAAGTTGAGAGGTTTGCGGGGAACCGTAAGGATCATGGTTGGAGGCAAAGCACTTAAATGATACTCTTTCTCTCACAACATATTTCTTCTACAAGATGGATCTCTAGCAATAAGTGGCGTTTGTGTCATAATGACGGAATGAGGTATTTTGTATATGTGGATATCTATTATATTATTATTGAAACAAATGGATTGAAAACTTTTATACTTGTAACCTATTGTAAAGTTTAACTACATGTATTGATTATATAGGATAAAAATTGAGACTTATATGAATTGAGACATATAAATGTAACATTATATATTGAATACTTGTAAACTACATTGTATTGACAATCATGTAAATGGAAGCACACATTTTTATAATTAATTACAAATAGGATACTTGGAATGTAAAATTGAGAAATGTTAAACCACATTGGATCATCATTGAATGCAAATTTTTATCATGGTATCATTTATATTAATCTTGAAGTTACAAAAGGAATATTTATGTTAACCATGGATGAATTAGGAACTATTTTAAGAAATGATTTAGATGGGTGAAATTATTTTCATTGCATGTGTTGTGTGTTAAGCATAGGAATATAAAATTTTGAGGCATCGATTTTCATTCTCATTTGGGTGATTAGGAAATATGGTTTAAAAAAAAAATCGGTGTGTTTTTTTCTGGTCTCCCGCCAAAAGGTCGCTACATGGATATTTCTAAACCTCAAATAGGATTGAGGTATTTTGGGAAAACAAAGAATTAATAATACCTATGATGAACCCCTATTTTGTCATGTGTAAACCCAAGTGAAACCCTATATTATTTTGATATCATGTTACACGATGTATAATATTGGTGGTTTATAATTAATAATTTACTATGTTTTAGAAGGAAATGTTGTGCATATTTTTTTTAATTTTTATCTTATTATTGTTTCTTAAAATATGGCTAAATGAACTCTTTTACAAGTGTTAACAATATATTTAGAAAAGCATGTGCTGAGTCATCACAGAAGTTAATTGCAAACGAGTACAAGACTCATTGGTGCACTGACGCAGGACTCACCTTATAGCATAGGATTCTCCCTTACATTAGCGCATGAATCGTTGTGGAGTGCAAGACTCATTCAGATCACTAATTCATATCTCTTTGAAAGAAGGAACTCATGTAGAGGAGATGAATAGCTCAGATGGTTGAACTATAAGTTGATACAGTTGACAACACAACAACATGAGCATGAAACGTGTGCCACTACCTCAACTTACCTTCACGCAAATTATGAGCTCTAAAAACTTCCAGTTTAACTTCAGTTGTTTGGATACGTGATGTATACGAACACTTATGGATTTATGATCACCATGATTCTCTGGAATCAATCTAGGGCCACTCCTCCCCAATGAGAAGATAGATTTATTTTTGTTTCCTTTCCATTATTTCACATTCATTTAAAATAAAAGAATTGAACCATTTTCATACCTTTAAATTTTGTCTTTAATATTCTTTTGCTTCCAATGCATCTCATTTCATAATTGCAGTTGGTATATTATTCAGTTATTTCCGTTATTAAGTACATGCTGAGAAAAAATCTGATTGTTCCCTTTGTTGCAAAAATCCATGGACACTACCTTGGACTAATAAATATAATATAATTAAAGTACAAGTATCAACGATGCTCATCATTTTTTGGCATCGTTGTCAGGGAATTCAAGGTGTTATCAAAGGTTAAGGTACGAGTTAGAAGTGTTTCCTGGTTGTATAATAAGTTTCCATTCAGAAATTTTATTTCCATAACTCTTTCTTTAGAAGTAAAGAATACCTTGTAGTGACAACAAGAATCCTCTATGATTTGGAGTATGTGGAACACAAACAATCAAATTAAGCACTGATAGTTAGGGAACTATCCTTAGTGTGATAGGATTTTATGTTTAGACCTAAAGACCGTAGAGGTAGATTCATTAATATAAATTTTCAAAACCCCCCTCAAAACCAGCATGTGGAACACCTTATTGAAAGAAAGGATGGATGATGAAGTAGATAACCCCAATGGTGTAGAAAATGGAAACCTTCTAGTTGGCAGAATGTTTACCTATCCCATATAACTGTATTCTAACAATCAAGATCCTATGAAAAATATATCCCCCTCAATTTTACCAACCTTTCATGGATTAGTCTTAGAAGATCCTGACCAGTTTGAATTCAAGGTCTTGTGCAAAAAATATGATTACACTTTTGATTCCCAGAAGCTCAAGTTATTTCCCTCCACTTTAAAAGACATAAATATGAGGTGGTTCATGGGTTTAAACCCTAACTCCATCCATAGTTTGGAGG
This sequence comes from Taxus chinensis, assembly GCA_019776745.2. Lineage (NCBI taxonomy): Eukaryota > Viridiplantae > Streptophyta > Pinopsida > Cupressales > Taxaceae > Taxus > Taxus chinensis. Next base: position 41,051,412 of record CM034151.1, read on the forward strand.
AGATGGAAACAATTTTCTTGGATAAATACCAAGACTACTGCAGAGTCTGAGACATGAAGGAATAACTTTTTAGAATTCAACAAAAGGAAGATGAGAGTGTGGAGGATTATCTTGATTGATTCCTCTTCCTTCACATGAGGTGTGGTACTGGTCTAGATATTAATCTGCTCAAAAATTTATTCCTCAAAGGTTTGGATGAAGACACACAAGAAGCCTTCAATATTATGGGAAAGGGAGACATGAACAATTTAGAATTTACGGAAATCATTGACCTCTATAGCAACTACTCCCAAACTCGCCCCAACTTTTGTAGACAGAAAGGAAAAATAGTCAGTGGTGATATATACAAACTAAGGGAAGAAATTGAAATTTTGAGAACAAACATTTTAGTTCAACTCAATACAGGTATGGATAGGGAGAAAACTAGGAACTAAGAACCTTTATTCATCTACTACCAAAGATGTAGAGACAAACATGGGCCTAAGGACTGCCCCTTAGATAAGATAGACATTTGTCTTCTTTGTGAACTCAAGCATGCCATAGATGAATGTGGGTTTCTTCCCTTGCTGAAGAACCATTTAAAATAGAACACACAAGATAAATCTGAGTTAAATTATATGGCTCAGAGGTAATTTTCAGTCCAACCAAAATCAGTCCTACATGGAAAAATCACAATGGGTCATAAATCAATGGAATGCACCTTGGCCATATCCCCAACCTTGGGCTCAATAAGTCCCATAGGAGTGGAGCCCAAATTGGAATGCACCACCAAATTATTTTCAACAACCCTGAGCTCCACATCCAAACATTCAACTATTTCAATAATTTAATCCTCAGTACCAGTAACAGTTGAATGTACCTCAAGGATTTGGGCAGCAATATTACAATCAAAGAAGATCCCAACGCTAACAAGCCTTGTTGATTGGACCTACAAATGCTGCCCCATCCGTTCAACCTGCCTAGCCACAAATACCAACACAAACTATAGTAAACCCCAAAAATGTGAGGTAGGGTAACCCAATGTACACTGTGGAATCATATAAAAATCCGACAGTAAACTTTGTGGATTGTAAGAATATCTTGTTGTGCTCAGGGAAGGTTACCTCAAAACCTTCATCTCCCATGATACAATAAATCCATAAAGATACAGAAAAACAAGAAGAAACGCAGCCTAATATTGTTGTTGAGGAAAATCCTCAACCAAACATTGAAATTCTTTTTCCATCCAGACTCTTGGAAAAACACAATCCTGAAGTTACTGAACAACCAGAGTGAGAGTTAATTCAGGGATTGAGTAAATTGAGTATTGGGATTCCCTTGTTTCAAGCTCTTAAGTAAATTCCTAAAGTAAACAAAATTATCAAAGAGCTTTGTTTTAAGACTCCAGGAAGAATAAAAAATCAACCTAAAACCGTCCATGTTGATATGAAACTTGCTAGTATTTTGTAAGGAGATATGACCCCTCCTAAATATGGAGACCCTAGAAGCCCTATTATTATAATTTTCATAGGAGATGTCTAGATTCCTAACATCCTAATTGACCTAGGAGCTTCTATCAATGTTATGAACACAAATACCTTGTCCACACTATCACTTCTTGAACCTTAGTCCACCTCCATAGTCTTATAAATGGCAGATCAGTCTGTAAACAAGCCAAATGGAATTATAGATGATGTCACCATCACTATTGAATCTTAGGACTATTTGATAGACTTCATGATCATAAAAATGAAGAATGGATATATTGGATACACTATAATCCTAGGATGTCCTTGGTTAGCCACATATGTTGGCCCCATTGATTGCAGGACATGGAATATGGTGATTACAAATGGACAAGATTCAAAAAAATTATCAACCTACAAAACCTTTTTCTACAAACAATAAACAATGGTGTAAGGATAATTCAGATGATTCACATGACATCATTTCTTCTCTTGCCATGGTCATAATTCAAGAACACTTGGATCAAATTCAGTATGGTGACCATGAGCCTTACGTTGGACACAATATAAGTTCTGCGTCTAAGTCTTGCGCTAGGTTTATTTCTCGTACTGTGCTACAACTAATGGAAACAAGAGATGATTTTATGGATGAAAACAACCAGCCTATCATATGTCCTTCTGTGAGGAATATATATCTAACTGAGTCCATCTTTCAAAAAATCATTGTTGTTCACAGATTGCTTCCCCATAGGCGTCCATTGAATATATTATTGAGAGATTATACTATTGTAGATTCTCTTCACCCAAGTACTAAACAATTACCTATTTTCCTAGGGAAGACATTGACAGTTAATAATTGGTTGACTAGTCAGGAAGAGAATACCCTATTTGAACTCTTATGGTCTCATTCTCAAGCTTTTTCTTGGGAAAATAGTGACATGAACAGTATTCATCATGGTATTTGTACACACCATATTTACACTACTGATTCAAAACCGGTTAGGCAACCTTAAAGAGGGATAAACCCTACTTTAAGAGACATTGTGAAAACTAAGATTGAAAAACTTCTGAAGGTGGGATTTATTTATCCAATATTAGATATCCATTGGGTTTCTCCATTAGTCATAGTTCCTAAAAATAATGAGAAATCGAGAGTTTGTGTAGATTATATGGAATTAAATAAGACAACTCATAGTTCCTAAAAATAATGAGAAATCGAGAGTTTGTGTGGATTATATTCAATTAAATAAGACAACTCGTAGGGATTATTTTCCATTACCTTTTATTGATCAAGTCTTAGACAATCTATCTTAGAAAGTCTCACAAATGCTCTCTCTTGTATGTTCTAAATTCTACCTAAAACATTTCATTTGTTGTTTCTTAAATTGCATGGGGATCAAGGGTGATATTATGTTGTTATCAATATGGTATTATTTTTATATTTCTTAAAGTTATGGTTTTTTATTGCTATGATGAATATGATAATTCTATACTGCATGTTACCCATTTCAGATCTACTCCTTCTGACAACATAAACAACAATACATCTCATTTTTTTCTTGAAGGCATTGATTTTGTTTTTCTAGGATGTTCTGATAGCATGCTAAAAAACTTTACTTGATGCCTTATTCAGATTTTAATGTTAGATTCCATGTAATAACACTTTATTCGATGTTGTGAATGCCCTCCAACATCTCCAATAACGAGATGGTGTCCTTCATTGTGATACGCGTGGAAAAATTCTGTTTGGAAGGCTTCCATTGCGGCTTATGAAGCCATAACCTTCCCATGTATACATTAACATTCTTTGATTCTTATGTTTGGTTTAGTGAAATTTGGATTCCACTTGATTGTATTTTAATTCTTTAGGGTTGGTTCTTGCTTATTTTTTTTGATGAAATATTGTTGGTTCTTACTTTTCATGGACTCAAATTTGTTTTCTCAGTTTAAACCTTCGTCGCTGCATATCTCTCTTGCACAACAACTTTTTTCAAAACGTAGCTAACAACTGGCTTTGCTAAGGTCAAATAAATGTATTTGTGGATTCAGTTTCGGGCTTCGACACATTTTTGAACCCGAATTGCTGGTAGTTGAAAATTAAACCTTCCAACCATCTTTCATTTGGGAACACTATTATACATATTTGAAAATAATTATTCTATTTTAAAGGTGGCTGCAAATTTTTGTTTCAGAACACTTAAAATCGATGACCGTTGCATGTTGTTATAGTCTCTCTTGCAGAAGCTGGAGTGAATAACGTTGATACATCTACTCATGCTTCTAGCTCCAACCCTTTTAGGACAAAAGGACGTATAAGAAAATGATTTCTTTTATTTTTAAAGCAGCTGTAATTGTGGCTAAGTATTTCATGTTGCTAGAGTTTTCAAATGGCTCCACCGGCCCAAGTCTTACTGTGTGCCTTAATTAGATTTGCAGTTTTAAGAATTGTGGGACATTTTTTATTTGTTGGGCAACAATGGCTTACAAAGAAGACGATGATTATGACCATTTGTTCAAGGTTTGGCCGATTGGGGGCTCTGGTGTGTGGAAATCTAATCTGTTGTCAAGATTTACAAGGAATGAATTCAACTTGGAGTCCAAGTCCACCATTGGGGCGGAGTTTGCAACGAGAAGTATCACTATAGATGATAAGGTCATCAAGGACCAGATTTGGGACACTGCTGGTCAAGAAAGGTACATTTATCTTTTTCGTTTGGGTGCACTTAAGTTTTAGGACTGTTTATTGCATTTTTTAGTGCCCTACAATTCTAGAGCCAAGTGGATGAAATATCTGACACCAATAGCTTGTTTTTTAAAGAACATTGCTGCTTTGTGATCCAAAATTTATGTGTTTGGATTCTCTCAGTGGGATTTTCTTTTTTATGCTGAAAGGCGTGTTCTATGTTAGAAAGGCGGAGGGGCTCTGACGACCGAAAAGACATCAACATCTGTGATCTTTTGGTCGACGATGTACTGAGTGTCATCTGCCTTACACGTGTGAGCCTTGTACAGGGCTTCTGTACTAAAACTAGCCCTACACCTGCAGCTAATCCTCGATCAAAATCATCTATCAAAGAGGGAGAGGGAGAGGGATTTATTTTGTTCCAGATACCTGACAATGTGCAAAACCTGTACACATTGTTGTTGAATGTATTGTGCAGCAGCAGCTGTGGATAGCGGTTGCGCGCTTGAATCCAGTGAGTTAAGAATGTGGAACCGACAACAAATCCTTCCATTCCTTGCATATGCTGCGAAAATAGAAATTGTCCTTCAATGGCAGCCATATCATAATCTCTTCTACTATACATTCAGACAATGATTTCCCAAATCACTTCCCCGTCCATTTTCAGTTGTAACCAAGAATCACCAAATACACACAAAACCATTTTGAAGTTTATGCGCTTGTAATGAAATTGTATTTTTGGAAAAGCTATTTTTAGAAACGTTGTACATGAATAATCTATGTTTAAAAAACAATGCAACAATGTAATAAATAATATAGTTTTATGGAATGTAGAATCGCATGAATAGCCATGAATCCATCTATGATGTGCTCCCTTTGAAAAATTTATCATGTTGGAGAAAAGAGGTTTAGAAGGGTGTTTTTTAAAAGATCAAATATAATATTGGTTATTTTTACGCCGAAAGACATGTACTAAGTTAGAAAGCCCGACCACCTCTGACAACCGAAAAGACATCAATGTCTGTGATCTTTTGGTTGATAATGTACAGAATGTCATTTGCCTTACACGTGTGATTTTGGAATTTCTAACGGTTCTCTCTGGGCACGTTGACCTACCATCCCTTCCATGTCAGCTTTTTCCACCTCGAATCCCTTGCCACGCCATCATCACTCATCCCCCTACCTGCACAGGCATTGTGCTAGACCAGTTTCATTTTTGGCATGGAAAGTAATAGATATCGGATCCATTTCATTCTTTTTATTCATTCTTGTTAATTTTTCTGCATCAAAAATCAAGCGAAATAGCTGGAATGTGATAATATCTGAAATCTTTTGTTGCTGCTAGAAGCCTGGGCGGTTTCCTGTGTGAAGCTCAAGCAGAATACCTACATGTTAATGACACTTGTGATTTAACGCAAAGGACATGTAATTTTAAGCGAGGAGATTAACTTGTCTACTTGTTCGATTGAAGACGCAATGTCATTTCAGGCTCCTTCTAAGGGAACTTTCACTGATTAACTGAAGAAGGATGTAAGCTTTGTTCTCAACTTCATGGAGAATAACGACTCTCTTTACTTGGCCAATGTCTTACCATTTTTCATCTACAACAACAACAAGGAGTCGTATAGCTTAGATTATGTCTTGTTGAAACCTATGACACCCATTGTGAAGGACGAACATTAGATTTACAGGAGCCTGTTTGATGCCATGATTGATGCTACGTATTCTACCATGGAATCCCTGGGGCATTCCAACACACCCATAGTTGTTACTTCTAATTTACTCATTTTCGAACATGGAATCCAAAATTTTTAAATAACACGCAAGAGTCGATCCATGCTTTGTCGTCCATGGCGAGGAAAGTTCATTGGACGGGACTTGCACCCTGGTCGTCTAGGGCCATAAGAGCCGCCGGTTCCTTGTCGGTGTATTGGACGAGGCTCGATTCCTGGTCTTGTTGGGTCAGTAAAGTGGAATCAAGGCCATGGTATTTACTAACTAGCAATTGCACCTGACCAGTGTAATGGAGATGCCAAACGGGATGCATATAAGATGTTAAAGTTGAGGAGTTAAGTGGTAAAGGAGGAAGAGGGCCGGTGAATAGGGCAATGTGGAGGAGGATTGCAAGGGCATGAAAAGTGATGGGCGGTATATTTTTTTCTTGCCAGGAAACCAAAAATTTTACCAATTTTGAATAGATACTAAAGTTTCTACTGTTGTAACATACATCAAATGTGAAGACAGAGGAAGTCAACATCGTGTAATATGGTATAAAAAGACACGCCATTTCCAAGAAGATGGACACGTGAACAACACAGTTACAATCGTAGGTGGGTTGCTTTGTTGTGTATACTCAAGTTTGTGGGATCCATGTGGATGAAATTGACACACATTACATCACCAAACAAATCAATCTACATCACTTTGGAGATAACGAGTTGGAAGTGGATGAATCTTCTCGCATTGCCACAAGCAAGGATATTTTTTTTTGTAACCAACAAAAGCTCATGAGACAAGTGTGTAGTATGAAGGAATTCAGGCCAGGTAACTAGTTGCGGTGGGGAAAGATTGTTGATCTAATATGAGTTGAGAAAGGCAAAACATTGGTGGCACTACATTACAAACAAAGTGAGTTGCATTAGAGAAATTCAGCTCGTGAATGATAGAGGTGATGAACTGAGTTTCCTTAGATGGATGAGACAATGGGAAGTGAATGAATGAAATGAGATCGAGTCCAAACAATATTGGAGGGGCTCAAAGTGAGCTATGTAATGAAAAGCATGGTTGAGGACAAGATGCTGCAACTGATGCAGGAAACACATTTTGATCATGATGATGATACCTAGCGAAGAAGTTCCGCTATCCATGTTAGTGTCCTTGGCGTGGTTGGTGGACCATGATAAAGGTTTGATAGGCGTGACTATGGAAGTAAAAGACATGGAAATAATGATTAAGTTAGAACATGTTATTTGTTTACATCACTCATTTCAAATGTGTCATCTTTTTTGCATGATGTTAAATTTAGGAGGTCAATATGAAAAGGGATTTGAGGTGACCTAGGGTTGTGAAGGAGTTACCTGAGCAAAGGCAATAAGCTTGGAGAGATTACACTTGACACCAATTAAAAGCATTATGAAGTTAAATCCATTACATAAGAAGAAAATAACACTCGCCCTACATGATGGCACTTGAAAAAGCATCAAGATCGTTGAGTGAGTTAAGGTGATAGTGATATGTAGATAAGATGGGGCCAAACATATTAGTGGGGGGCTAGGGGAAGTGGTTATTTGATGTATTAGAGACAAACCTAATCTCAATCACCATATTCTGGTGAGAATCACATGTGAGTAGTGCAATGGAGACATGAAATGGGTTGCATAAAAGATGTTAAAGTTGAGAAGTGAGATGGTGTAGGAGGAAGAGGGCCGGTGAGGAAGGGGATAAGGAGGAGGTTGTGTAGGGGTAGAAAAAGTGATAGGCATTAAATTTTTTTTCTTATGGGGAAATATAATACTTTACCAATTGACAATAGAGCTTAAAGTATCTACAGTTCCAATGTAACTAGGATGTGAAGACAAAGGAAGTCAATCTAACATGATGTGGCATAAAAGGACACGTCAAGGTTGATTTCTCTCTATGTTTGTTATGGGGATGTAAAGGTTGATGTGCAAGAGAACTTTTTCTTGGAAAATTCTGAGAGTATGAGTTGTGTACCAACATTCAAAATTTAAAAATATGGTTCAAAGATCAAATAAATTATTGGCCTAATCCAACAAGTGTTGGATAACTCATTAAAACATTATAGTCTTTAGGGAACATAGTTATTCATACATTTAGTTTCACATTCTTTTCATGAACAAATAAACTAGATCATCACCACAACTTTATCACATTCTTTTAGGCCTAGACTTTATTTTAGACATGCTCTCCTATTCCATTGTATTGCGTCTATGACCTTGTGACAACATGCCTTGTTTACAATCTTTCCCTTTTTGTTTAATCATCTACAAGAAGTAAATCAAAGACGCATTCCACATGATTGTTTTATCCCAAAATCGAGTTTCATGATAATTTTGGTACAACCTACCAAATTTTTTTCTTTGGGAGTTTTTGGAGTTTGTCATCTTCCTAAAAAAACCAAAGTTTTTGGCCAAGTTGTAGATTGTCTTTTATTTTTTAAAATTCCAGTCTTTTCAAGCACGCAAACAACCAAATGTAATGTCTCCCGAATCCTGAAACCCGATACACTACAATTTTTTCAGACTTTTAGAGTTTCTGAACATCAAGACATATTAGTAAAAAACATGTAAAATGTCGAATGTCCCCCTGAACCCCGAACCTCGACACACTACAGTTTCTCAGGATTTAGGGATTGTAGAACATCAGAACATGTGAGCACGAAAGCATGTTGGGTGCAAAGAAAGTCCCGAACTCTGAAATGAACATGGACCTGGTGTGTTAGGTTTTCAGAGTCCGAGTGCACAAAGTCAAGTCATGTCTGACACGGTCAAACCCGTGATCCCCGAGTCAACGCAATAAATGACAACTAAGATTTGACCCTAACATGTGTAAAAAAACCTGTAAAAAATTCCAAGCTCATTATAAAATCAGGATTTTTCACATCATTTTCACCTTGTATGATTCAAATTTTTACCGCGACTTGCATTCGACTCTCAAAACTCTGATTGCATAGTTCTTCCTCTTCCTCTTCCAATTGTCTTTTTGATCAAATCTCTCATACACATTTGTAAATCTGGCGAGTTATCATTCTTCATGGGTCTTTTCTATGATTGAGCTACATTACATGTTTCGTTTTGGCCTTGTTTTCTTCGACTGTGGTAAAACCTTTATTTTCCTTCCTCTTCCAATTTTTTTGTTTCTCAAAGACTTACTTGTTGTTTCTCCATGCTTTTGGTTGTTACTTTTCATAACAAAAAGAGGCCTTAGTGAAAATTCCTACTCCAACACTAGTTAGGATTTCTAATTTGATAAACAAGCTGAAAACCCCGACAAAGTTCATGTCGAGATTTTTGATCTTCTTTTCAAGGTAAAAACCCCACCTTAGTGTTTCATAATTTCTATGTTGTAAAACATGTGAAGAACCTGACACGAGTCTTTTGGGATTTTAGAGGTGTTAAACATTCCCTAAACCCTGTTTGGTCTTTGTCGGGATTTGCATGTTGACAAACAAGGAGAAAACCCTGAAAGTGTTCGAGACAAGTTTTCGAGGGTATTCGACAAGTCTGGATTTCCGAATAGTGTGTCGGGATTTGGAAGTTGGTAAATAAGTATAAATTTCTGACAAGTGTGTGTTAGGGTTTTCAAATTGCTAAACAAGAACAAAATCTGCCAAGAGGTCTTTCAAGTTTTTTAGGTTGTCGAGTAAGAGTACATTTTCAATTTGAATTCAGAGGTGTTCAAGAGAATTTCTTTGCAATTTTTCATTGTTTTTTTTAATTTCAATGTCAGAATGAACTAAAGGAAAAGAGAAGTCAGAATTATCTAAGGATAAAGATAAAACCATGAAGTATAGTTATCAAGGGGTGGTGCCCCCTTCCAATATTGATTCCAATATTAGATCAGATAAGCGACACAAAGTTGGGGCATATCAACCTTGTTGATTTTTGGAGTAGGATAAATAACCCATCAAATTCACCTTGGATTCAAGGCATTTATGATAGTGGATTGACACTTAAAGCAAATTTTCCAACCTTGACACAATGTCTAGAATTCATGCTCACAACTATAAGTCATTATGATGGTGACACGAGGTCAGTGAGGAATCATGAAGGGGAAGTGGCATGACTAGATTAGATGTAAATTATTTTTATGATTTATTCAAACTCCCCGACTTCAATGAGTATGTAGACATTAATAAAGAGAAAGCTCAATAGACTTGGGATGTTAATTATTCATCTTGCACAAAACACTTGAACAAGAATTATCTTAAAAATCCAAAGCCTTCCATTAACCGTTTTTCTAAAACCTTACCTCGGAGTGACTTCATTCCTGAAGTTAATGACATCATTACCATACTAATAATATTTGTAGGTCTTCCTGTAGCAAAGGATTTTCAAGAATGTATGTACTAATTCATCTACATCATAAGGAAGAACCAAAAATATATTAGATGGGGAGAGCTAATTAGTGATTCCCTGCATAAAAAAATCAAGGAGGTTCATGTGACGGGAAGATTCTACATGAAATCTTACCTTGTCTATACTGCATCGGGAATGGGAATATGATAAGGACAATTATAGCTACCTAAATGGATGGTGTTTGTGGACTTCATGTCACCACAAGAGTTACCATCCTTATTGCCACAGTTAGTTGAGGAACGGTTAGACGTAGAGCCCATGGTTTCCTCCACTTATGCTTCAAAAGCCCCAACTGATGAATTTAGCAAAACTATTTTCTAGCAGGTACATGTGAAAAATTGAATTATTTCTTATTTCATGAATTTGACACCCTTCAAAATTGGCATGCACATTGTGTTCCTATTGCTCTACAGTCTCTTGGCGCCACTTTCATCGAAGATAATAAGGCATAACATATTTCAGCTTCCTTTGTGGACAGATTCGACCCTCCAGCTTCAGGTTTATCTCCAGAACAACAACAAAATTTCAACATAATTATTCAACACTTCACGCACAGATCCAGCCTTCCTCCACTGAGACTTATTATACAAGGGACTGCAGGTACTGGAAAATCATTCCTCATTAACATTATAAAGTCTTCATTTGCCTCTTCATCCAACCAGAGCCTTTCACCTCTCCTTTTGCTCACCCCAACAAGAGTTACTGCTTTCAACATTTCAGCTTCGACAATACACGCAAGCCTCTGGATTCCCATTAAAGAACTCAAACCCTTAGAGGGCCAGGCTTTATCATCTCTTCAAGACTCCATCGAGCACATTGAATACATTTTAATTGATGAAATGAGTTTAATCGGACCAAAGTTGCTTTCCAGAATCGACTATCGTCTTAGGGAGGCTTTCCCGCACTTCAAAAATTCAACATTTGGAGGTAGATCTATGATCCTTGTTGGAGACCTCTGTCAACTTCCTCCAGTTATGGACATCCCGCTTTATGCCAGCAAGTCTTACGGAGCTACCCTTTGGCGAGAATTCAACATATCTATCTCCCTACATTCAATCTTCTGACAACAAGGCTCTGATCCAGCATAGGCATCATTCCAGAACTTGCTGCTTAACATTCGTAATGTTGTCCCTTTGATCTAGGACTGGGAAGCTCTTATGTCAAGATCTGATTCCTCCCTTACCAAACAAGAAAGCATTGATTTTAAAAATGGCCCTCATCTTTTCGCTCAGAATGACCTTGTGCACTCGCACAACCTTATTATGTTGAAGTCCCTTAACTCTCCTATAGCCAGATCAATTGCCGAAAAAACTAGATGTTCTACATTTGGCGATACCGAAGATGACCAGTTAAAGCCCAAGGTTCTTCTCTGCATCAACCAGAAAGTAATGCTTTCCGCAAACTTGTGGGTTGAGAAAGGTCTTGTCAACGACGCTACTAGTTCTATCATCGACATAGTCTATGGGGTATCCTCTGGACCCATGCAGTGTTGCTGCCAAACCTTCTTTATAACAATCATGCATGTAGATTTCACGTGTATTTTGTATCGATAACCGCTTTTCACTCGGTTTTGTATTATCTGCAACTAAATTAAACTCCATATTAGATCTATGTTTGTTTACAAAGACGTCCAAAGTTTCTTGCTGCGCACTACTTCTAGCCAATCTAATATAACTAATGGATTTGTTATACCCCTTTTTCATTTCTTTTAACCTTTCCGTCAAATGCGTTCTTCTTCTCCACTTCCTTCAACTTATTCCCCAACCTCTCTTTCGGCGTTATCATCGCACACCTCCCGTGCGATTGCTAGTTCGGTAGTCCTTTGGTGTGGGGTTGCCTGTTAAAAAAGGTTCAATAAATTAGGGGAGGGAAGCCAGTAGTCGTACACCGGGAGCTGTTCTAGCTAGACCCGTTATAGCCAACCAATTGTTTTATTTTATTATAGGAGTTACAAAATTCAATATATTGTTGGAATTAAATAGAGATATCTCTCTGGTTGCTTGGTAGACTTACAAAATTCAAATATTCCTATGCTGTTAATTGGCAGAGTTATAAAATTCAGTATAAGGACTTCTCCTGCACTATCCCTTGAGTCAATATACATCGCTGACAAAAACTAGGTGTCTGATGAAAATCAGATGCAAGTAATAAATGATTTCCAGGCGAACTGGGACTAAAGAGCTAAAAGAATGAAATGCTAAAATGGGTACAAATGTGCAGAGCATATCACAGAGTTTGAATTAGCCACCTATGCCCATTGGTTTGAGCGTACCAATTGGACTAAAAATGATAGGGAGATTTTTATTTGTTTACCACCTGGTGTTTCGTAGCAGATCAAAGAGAAAATGATTGCTGAGTGAACTGGGACTGAGCTGAAAGAATGTAATGCAAAAAATGGGTACAAATGTGCAAAACATTTTGAATTTCTGAAGAGTTTAAATTAGCCAACCATGCCCATCTATCCGAGCATACCATTGATCCACTTTTTTTTGAAACTGCATTGAATATTGATTATGTTCTATGATGGTATTTTGTATTTTGTTTTATGTTTCATTTGGTTTCAGTACTTTATTTCATGACGGTGTTTTTTTCATGATCTAGGATTTATGTTAGCATGCAATTCGTCTGTTGTTGGTGGGCTTTTAATGGGTTTTGTTTGATCTGGATTTTTGGATGTAGATGTCTCAAATGGATGAATTGATCTGATGTGAGTAGCTTGTTTTTTTAAAACATTATTACTCTGTAATACATTATCTATATTTTTGGATTTCCTTAGTGGGATTTTCTTTTGTGAGTGGTCCCTGGGGGTGGGGTTACTTGTTAAAAAAGGTTCAATACATTAGGAACGATAGGATTTACACTGTGTGCCGAAGCTAAATATTTGGTTTTAGATAGTTAAATTATGTGGAAGACTTTTTTGAGGCATTTAAGGGAGGAAGTTTTAAATATGAGGGAAATAAAATTGTGACCTGTTGTGATGGCTACTTGTTATTTACAATATGACACTCACGACTCTTGTTAATTCTCTTTTATTTTTTAAATTTTTCACCACATCCATGTATTCTTGTCCCCTGTTTAACACTCATACCCTATGTTCACTAGTGTATAAATTGGAAATAAAAATCAACACATAATTATTATGCATGGTATTTACCACCTTGCTGGGGGTAATACCACGTTGTTGGGTTGTTTTGAACTATTTTATAGATGAAGATATTATGCAAGATGGGCATTGCTGAATTATCATTATTATCAAGTTAACATTAGGATGGGGTGATGACATATGGACCAAGAACCATGGCCAACTGGGGTGGTTAGGGAATTCAACTCATTGGTATGGTGTTACGAGTGTTGTTTTCTTTGGTCATGCTATTTTTTTGTTTCGCATGTGAGCTATGGATGTTGTCATGTTTTGCACATTATCCTTTTATCTTTTCAAACACGAAATTTCCATGACTGTACAAGCAATTTTGTGTGATTTTTTTTTTTTAAATCTAATCTTAACTCAATTCTATATAATGGTTGCAAATTGCATGGAAAATTTCGATCTCACTCTTTACAAAACAACAAAAAACAAAGCAACTACTCGAATGGCATAGATTTCCATTTTTCTTGTACATGTTGTTTAGCCTTCAAACCCATATATTTATAGATAGGTTGTTTCTGAGGCATGATCAATGTTGCTCAAGGTTCCTTTCGACATGGATCATGTTAATTAATGCCACACTTTTGCAAATATATTTATGTGCTTTACACATCACTTTCATTAGCATTTCTATATCATATTTCCGTTGGATACATCTTTGTTCCTGATTATAGTCGAGCCGCAACAAGAAAACTAACCAACCTTCTTTCCTTTTCATTTGATTTGTACTATATGGCTCTCCCTGGACAAATTCATGAATCCTCCACCCCTTTTCCAAATCCCTGGTATGCCCCCCTATCGGTGTTTCCATTGCACACTTCTGGTGTAGTTGCTAGTTTATTACATCTCCACAAAGTTACATTCTTGTTACAATCGTATCTTTTAACATTTATCCCTTCCCTTTGGGTTTCCCCCTAAAACACACCCCATTACGACATAATCTCCTATCCACATTTCCATTGCACTCCATCTGTATGATTGCTAGTCTTTAACACAACCAAAAAACATTAAAAACATTTTTCTACTACATATTACAATCATCTGAAGAGTACATTTCTATTCAATATCATGTCCACTACTCTCAAACCCTTCAATTTGATATATCCTTGCACCTCCTAATAGAATTGTTATTAATAACATTTTGAAAGGGAAAAATCTCTATCGATGGGGGGTGATATTGGTACAAGTAACACTAAGAAAAATAAAATCTCTTTTATGTGCGGTCTTATTACATTGAGAGATATGGATAGAATCTTCTCTTTCCATTTAAATTTAAAAAAAATAGACACAATAATTTTACAATTAATCCCACATCCCTAATCAAATTCGATAGCTTGTAATTACTTTATATGTTACCAACAACATTCGCATAAATTACATTAATTGTGGATTCTATTTGACTAAAAAAAATTATCCTTTAATTGCATACAAATGTAATTTTCTCTTTACTAAATGTTCCTGCCCTTGTTCCTAGTAATATTGCAAATGCCTCGATCTAAGGCACGCAAGCAACTTTAAAGAGGAAGAGAAACCACAAAATAGTTAAATTATGTGGAAGACAATTTTTTGAGGCATTTAAGGGAGGAGGTTTTAAATATGAGGGAAATAAAATTGTGACCTGTTGTGATGGCTACTTGTCATTTACAAGATGTGACAGTCACAACTAATAAATTTTATTCAAACAAGAAATGATCCTTTAGTTTACAACTACTATCACAGCTACATGGACCCCATTCGCCCACTACAACCCCTCCCCTATGCTATAACACCACTCTTGCTAATTCTCTTTTATTTTTTAAATTTACCACCACATTGTTGTCCTCTCAAAATTTCCCCTCTTTCGAAAGTCGAAAATTGAAATTTTTTGAGCTAACACCTTTTTCTGATGCTCTGGTAAAGAGAAAAATTGAGAAGTTAGAAAAATTCTACGTTTTTTTAGTCATTTGAGTGATTTGTGGGTTTGTCAGACATTTTTTTCCCAACTATCCCAAGTTCACCTGGGCTCTTTGTTCCCCAATCGGCCGCTTTCTCCGAAATCGTTTAACTTGCAGGCCCATCAAAACTTTTTGTTCCAACTGTCCCAAGTTCACCTGGGCTCTTGTTCCCCGATCGGCTGCTTTCTCCAAAATCGTTTAACTTGCGGGCCTGTTGGAAATTTTTGTTCCAACTGTCCCAAGTTCACCTGGGCTCTCTATTCCCTGATCGATCGCATCGGCTGCATCGTGCATTTCGCATACTTTGGTCCCTCATGTCCCGAAAGCGTTTGTGCATTTGATCCCCGCATCACCCGCATCGGCCGAGTCGCGCTTTCGCGTCCCTCATGTCCCAAATGTACCAAAGGCCATCAGGGCTAATTTTTCCCACTCTTCCTGATGCTTGCTTTTTGAGTTGGTGAATATGAATTTAATGCACATTTATAACCTTCTCTCTCCTAAACGACTATTTAATGGACTGCCCCCTACGCATTTTTACACACTACTTTCTCATTGCCATTTGCTCATACCCTTGCAATTGAAATCTCTGCTCGCATCCCCATTCCCCCTGCAATTTCATCGTGGATTCAAGTTGTGAGTTTGTTTTCCTAAGTACTGTCAACATGAAGATTAAATTTCAAGGTCAAGAGCATGTTTCTCCGCTTGAGTCCTCCATTCCCGATATCAAGGACAGTGAAGTTCGTCACCTAGACTTTGGTTATTTTTGGACCAGGTTGACAGACCCGAACCCCTCTCCCATGGCCCAAATGATTAATGATAGTGTCCTAGCATTTGTTGCTGGTTTCTGAATCTTAGTGCAATGTGTCGACACAGTACTCGCCTGTGGGGCTCAATTCAACCCCGACACGAGCGAATTAACAAATGTGCATGGGGAGTTAATCGCTAAGATTGACGCTGCTGCCATTGTCGCTGCCCTAAGGATCCCAGAAATGGATAATTTTGTAGTAATCTCTCAAAATCAAGCACAGGCACTCTTTGACCAAGACAGTGAGAAATACAAGGCAAGAGTGGCGAAGTCATGGCTGAAGAACCCTAAGAAAGGGGCATCCTGACTATCAAAAGCTCTGTTTAGGGATGATTTCAATGAGGAGCTCTCTGACTTCATAATCTTGTTAGCTCGTGTCATGGGATTACCCTCTACCAACGAGTTCCACTTCTGGATGTGCCCATTTATCAACATAGTTTGTGAAGGTACCCAAAACATCAACTGGGCAGAGATCATCTACATGAATTTGACAGAGCAATTGTCCAATGTACATCAAACTAAAAAGTTCTACATGACTTCTTACCTGATGTATACCCTAGCAACATACAGACAATGGTTTGGCTTCGCATACATTGATGCTTAAAAGGGTGATCCCATATATGCTTACTGCCCTCAATTCACCCTGGACACTAGTAATCACAATTTCATGAGGGTGAATGATGCTTTCACCATGTACACTGTAAGGCTTCTAGAAAGTGACACTGTTAGGAGATTCTCCGATGAAGCCATGAGCCTGATAGCGAAGTACGGAGCCTACTTCATTCAATTCAGAAGGTTCTCTTATATCAGACTAGCAGGTTATGAGAGCACTCCTCTTAAGCTCCCCATATTTTGTACTGATAAGATGGCCCTGATTGAGGTGTGCAGACAATTAGATAAATTACACAGAACCTGTAGGGATAAGAAGATCACTGGGTTACACTTCCCCATATCTTTGGTGAACTACACATGCAAAACCGCTCTGGATGCTTAGAACATAGAGAGAGCCCTGGCTCCCATCATTGTCCACGTCTTCAGGCCCATAACCTGTTTCGACTTGAAGAAGTTCATTGAACTGAATCTCAGAATCAACTACCATCATAGGGCAGACACTGAGGATTATTGGGCTGACTGCACAAATGATTTTGAGGCAAGAAGGAGGCATTATGGTAGGTTTCCCCTTTAGTTAATACAAGAGCTTAACCTGTATCAGATTCCTAAAGGGCTTCAGGATGACAACACATACCTTTTGTCATATGAATATGAAATTGTGATCAAGCGCACTCCTTTAGAGGATCTAGAGTGGTTTAAGAGGGAGAAAGATGATTTGGCTTAGATTCTAGCCCTTGTCCTGGTAAGAACCAAAGTCTGGGTTTATAGAAAGGTTCGTGAGCTGAGGAAGAACGCGGGAGAATCCTCTTCCAAAGACACCTCGACAGCGAGGAAGGAGTCACAATCACCCAGTTCAGAGGTACATGTATAGACTCCTCCTGCTTCATCAAGTAAAGGGCCTAAATCCTCAACTCCTTTCCTCCACTCAGGTCTATCAAAAGAAGGTAAAAGAGGTCAAAAAGGAGCCCATTGAAGAAGATCCTCTGCTAGAGCATTCATAACTGCCTTCTGGGCCAGAGAACATCATTGTTCTCAGTGAGAGTGAAGATAGTGAAATGCCAATTCCTGCAGGTGCTTCTGAAACCACAATGGATAAGGAGCAAGAAATTCATAGCACCAAGCCTCCAAGCACCGTGGATTTTTCTGTCCAATAAGGCTCATTTGCCCCACTCGCATCTCAATTGGAAGCAATAGTGGTAAACACTCTAAGTGCCATGAGTTCTCTCACTCTTGGTTTTCTTGCTCCTCCCTCTTCTTCTTTCTCCATTTTTGCATGGGTGTAGCCTTTTGTTGATAGTAGGAAGAGGAAATCTTCTTCTCGGATCTCAAAGCCCAATTTTGATGTTGTGGCGGCCTTGTTGGGCACTACTCCTTTTGCTCCTGCCAAGAAAGCTATAACAACTTCAAGGATAGTAACAGATGCCCAAGGTCAGCAATTCCTTGAGATATCCAAGCCCAAAGTTGACAAGCCAGAGCAGGATTTACAGACCTCTGATCTAGAACTCTCAAGAATCTCAATGGGAGAGTCTACTCCTGAAGGTGAGATACACAATCTTCAAGAAACAGTAACCAGGGTCATTGGGAGGGTAGAAAAAGGACAACAGACTATAGAGCAGCTGGAGGAGCAGGCTCAAGTACTTTCTGGTTTCATCAAGTCACTGTTATCTGAAGATAAAGTTTTAGACCCTACCCCATTGACTGCCCTTCCACCACCTATGATCCTCAGTCAAGATGAAGTCTAGAGCATCAAGGACATACACAGGTACTCCATCTATGGGAGGGCTATGGAAGACATGGTTGATGATATGGTCATAGCAGGTTTGAATTTCATTGGTGAAGCCTTCAAGCTCAATGAGAAGGTGAACAATCTGCAGCAGAAGCTCTCCTCCACAATTGGAAATATGGATAAAGAGTTCAAACTTTGGAGCAGCTGCATGGTAGACCTTCACCTGATGGGGCAGACTGATGAAAATATTTTGATGGTGAGTAAGGTCTTTGATGATGTGAAAGATAATTTGTTAAAGTCATGGATATTCAACATGGAGTGGAAAATCAAAGTGCTGGAGGAGGATTTGGGAGAATTAAGGAATAGCTGGCAAAAGGGAGAGGCTTTCAAAACTTTGGTGGTATCTGATTTTAAGGATATCCACTGCCACCTCCATGACGAGACTTTAGGTGTACCTTTCTCCCTCCAGGAAATTAAAGCTCAATTCAGAACTTTTGTCAAAGAAAATTTGTTTAAGGAGGACTCAATGACCAAGGAGAAGATAAAGGAAATATGCTCTCTCCAATCTGCCATTGAGGAAGCGAATAAGGAATATCATACGCACACCGAGTTCGACAAGGAGATGGAGAAATGTCTAGGATCTTGGACCCAAGCTACTGCCAACACATCAATTCCACGTGGTAGAGACATTGCGGAGGCATTGAAAAGGTTTCGACAATGGATCCTCAAGTCAGTGGGCCCTTCCCAATCACGAGCACTTGTTTTCCCCTCCTAGCTTCTCTCTTCCTTCTTTTTCTAAATTCGAGCTTATTGTAAGTAGTTGGGGTTTTGCATTAAGCATCCCTTTAACTAAACATTTTGGTTAAAAGAAGTAGTTACCAAGTGTAACTGATCTGTAAAATTATATAATGGGCTCTCTCTGCCATTTTTAGGGCGGGGGAACTTGGCTTATTTTTGAAAGCGTAAAAAGAGTAGCAAAGCAATCAATACAAAAGAGCTTTCTTTCTTTGTCCATTTGATTTTGTTCTTCATTGCTATCCGTTGAATACTATTGAATCATTTGTCTATATTATGTCAAGAAGCTTTGAATTCTTGTGGATGTTATTTCTGGAACTTTGTGTCTTTGCAAATAGCATCTTATTGATTCAAATGCAAATGGTTTTATTCCAAACAATTTTATTCTGGCATGCATAAGGAATTATTTTGTTATCTATAGTTCTGGAGAATGCCTTTCTGCTCATTTCTACTACTTCATTCCTCTGTACTTTTGTATTGATGATCCATTTTATTTTAAAATGCTTTCATGATATCCAAGTTCCACATTAAAACTATGCATTGTACATATGTAAATAGGTTTTGCTTTTGAATAAGGGAACCTCTCCCATTGAAGAGGAGGGACTTCTTGTCCCCTAATTGTTGCTCTCAACAAAGTCCTTTTTGACGACCAACACACATCCATGTATTCTTGGGCCCCTGTTTAACTCTCATACCATATGTTCACTAATGTATAAATTGTAAATAAAAATCAGCACATAATTATTGCGCTTGGTTTTTACCACCTTATTGGGGCAATACCACATTGCTAGGTTGTTTTTAACTATTTTATAGATGACGATATTAGGCAAGATGGGCATTTTTGAATTTTCATTATTATTGAGTTAACATTATGATGGGGTGATGACATATGGACCAATAACCATGGCCGACTGGGGTGGTTAGGGAATTCAACTAATTGGTATGGTGTTCTGGGTGTTGTTTTCTTTGGTCTTGTTATTTTTTTGTTTCGCATGTGAGCTATGGATGTTGTCATGTTTTGCACATTATCCTTTTATCTTTTCAAACATGAAATTTCCTATGACTGTACAAGCAAATTTGTGTGGAAAAAAAAAAACTTTTAAGTATCTAATCTTAACTCAATTATGTATAATGGTTGTAGATTGCATGGAAAATTTCAATCTTGCGCTTTACACAACAACAAAAAACAAAGCAACAACTACTCGAATGTCATAGATTTCCATTTTTCTCGTACATGTTGTTTAGCCTTCAAAACCATATATTTATAGATAGGTTGTTTCTGAGGCATGATCAATGTTGCTCAAGGTTCCTTTTGACATGGAGCGTGTTAATTAATGTCACACTTTTACAAATATATTTCTGTGCTTTACACATCACTTTCATTAACATTTCTATATTAGATTTTTGTTGGATGCATCTTTGTTCCTGTTTATAGTCGAGCTGCAACAAGAAAACTAATCAACCTTCTTTCCTTTTCATCTGATTCGTACTATATGGCTCTCCCTGGACAAATTCATGAATCCTCCGCTCCTTTTCCAAATCCCTGATATGCCCTCCCTATCGGTGTTTCCATAGCACACTTATGGCACAATTGCTAGTTTATTACATCTCCACAAAGTTACATTCTTGTTACAATCAAATCTTTTAACATTTACCCCTTCCCTTTGGATTTCCCCCTAAAACACACCCCATTACGACATAAGCCCATATCCACATTTCCATTGTACCCCATTTGTATGATTGTTAGTCTTTAACACAACAAGAAACATAAAAAAACATTTTTCTACTACATATTACAATCATGAGTACATTTCTATCCAATGTCATGTGCACTACACCCTTCTTGCACCTCCTAATAGAATTGCTTTTAATAACATTTTAAAGAGAAAAATATCCACCAATTGGGGGTGATATGGGTACTAATAACACTAAGAAAGATAAAATCTGGAAGTACGGTCTCATTACATTGAGAGATATAGATACTTAGAATCTTCCTTTTCTATTTAAATTTACAAAAAGGAGATAATTTTGGAACACGAAGTTAGATCCAAAAGGTGGTAGATTAGGGTCAACCTTATAACGCATCATCCTCTAATCCTTCCTAATAACTTGGAGTACGATCCTTCGGCGGCATGTGATACCACATCTTCTTCCATAATATATTGCCTACCCAATCCATTTATTATTATTTTCAGCAAATACGACTTCGACGAACATAATGTACTATCAGTTTCTTCTGTAATTTTTTCGCCATTAACAATCACCAATTGATCCTTGTAATTTTATTGCTTAATCTGTGGAGGGAGGGCTCTGGTGTGGAATTTTAGAAACAAAGCACAACAATGGGTTTATTCTCGAACAAGGTGGGCAGAGATGAGCTCAAATCTGGGGACCATGTTTACTCATGGCGGGGTGGTTATACATACGCCCACCACGGTATGGTCTAACCACCTTTCATTTTCTGTGGGTCTGTTTTCTGGTAAGCATTTAGTTGAGATTTTTGAGTACCCATTACGATTTTGTGGGTTATTTTGCATTGGTTTCTTGTATTTAGTTTGCATTCCCTAGTTGTTTGCGTGAGTGATGTGCCATTAGTTTGCTCTGAAGCACAATGTATGTATACCCTGTACTGGGCATTAATCCCTTGTTGATCCAACTGCCCTGTTTTGTTTATGTATGTTTTCTGCACAATGTGGAGGGTTTCGCTTTCTGCAGTAAATGCTCAGAGGCTCAATTTCCATGGACTCCTCACGTGTGATGTGCCCGTTAGTCTGGCTGGAATTTGGTTTTTGCCACTTGGGTTCTCCAAGTCTTGGATCCACGGTTGTAGACCTTTTGGCCATCCCTGTAGGACCTTGATCCAGGGCAATGCTCGTTACCATGATCCATGATTTTGATCACCATGATGCAGGATGTACATTTAGGGTAAAAGCAAATGCCTTTAATGAAATTTAGTGTCTCGATCTGCTGGTTCTGGTTGTTTTTTGGTGAGCCGATGGTTTCTGGTTTAACTGCAATGGAGTGAATTTATACTTTTAGTTAAGTCAATAATGCGTTGTTGGCAACGCATTTATCATTGTGATTGGATTGTTGGGTTTATCATTTGAGCGAACATGTCCAATGCAGTAGGGAAATTACTCTTGCCGGGTATGCAGAGGTGAAACGATTGGGATTTTACCAGATGCAGGGTTGGGATGACGACCCCTGCTATTAGGCATACTCCCGGATCACTGTGATTGCCTGGCCTCTGGCAACTTTTGTATAAGCCTGATAGAAAATTTCGTGGCAGACTAGCTTTTGGGTTAGCATTTGAGCCATTAACCTCACCAGTGCAAGAAACTATAGTATAACTATAGTTACTATATTTTTGGGTAATTTGGCCATTAGATGTTTTGGTCTTTTGAGACAAAACCTATTTTTTTTGTGATTCATTAGCGGGCTATACAGTTATCCAATTTGATCTGCATTTCAGTGTCAGCTGGTTATACCTCAACACTCGAATTATAACTATACAATTATCCAATCTGATTTGTCTTTCATAATTACCTGATAATACCTTTGCGAATTGTGCGTATACAATTAACCAATTCGATCTTCATAAATTTACCACACTTTTGCTTGGCATCATTTGAGGTAGATGACAGTGATAAACCATAGAGGGTTAAAACTTAAAACCTTTTTTCATGGTGCTGTCTATTCTGCCTAAGTGATGTAGGAAATTGGATTCCCTGTTTGTTAGTTGATCACGGGTAGGGTAAGGGTGCTTAAACCAAGGGACTTAATGGAGTTGAACTTGAATGAGAACAATGGATGTGGATTTTTTTATTTTTTTGGAATATCTTTGCAATTTAGAACCTAGGTATATTGAATGGAATCAAATGTCATATGTATGAGTGGGCTCAAGCCATGTAAGCAGAGTGTAGAAAATTGCATCTTGCGGATAGGTAGCATTCGGATTTGATTGATTTTTCAGTGTATAAGTTGTGGGAAACTTCTGGGTTCAACTGAGTGAAATTCTTGTTTTCCGACGCTACAAATCTCTCATTTATATCCATTTTAGGGATTCTATTCCAAATTCTTGTTTTGTTTGTAAAAACTATTCGAGGAAACAATCTTCCCTGAAATAAGTGTTGAAATCCAAGGATACAAACTTGCAACTTTTTTTGTTAATATGTATTTTAGTGGGGATTGAGTAGGAGAAAACAATAATATCAGAAAGATGCGGGGAAATACAGAGGGAATGAATATTCTAGTGAAACTAATGGCATTGCAAGTATGTAAGCTCTAAGCTTGTGTTATGTTAAGAGTGAAGTCCAGAAATCTTGTCTAACACGGGTCCTTAGGGTGAGGGAAAGTCATATCAAAGAGTTTCATCTTTTCATTCTCATGCAAACGAAATTTCAGCTTGGAGTAAAGTTCTGACAGACAATCCTATCTTGACAAGGCAAAGAGATGACTGATAATCACATAACAAAATGTGGTGAGAGGCACAAGTCCATTGGACCATTACAGTTGTAGACTGAGTCAAAGAGTTTTTAAGCAATCTCCGGGGAATAAAAAGTAGTATTGGATGAAGGGATGTTTTGAGAAGTCAAAAAAATGTTATTGCAACAAAGTTAGTCATATTTTCATACATTTTAACAGCCATGAGTTGTGTTTGTTCTGTTGAACTGTATAAATAAAATCAATTGAGAATGCAACTTGCAATGCCCCATGAATGCATCAACCTTGGGATTGTTTCTTAAAAAATCGGGCTCTTGAGCAATTTACGAGTGCATCGAAAGAAAAATGACAGATATATTCTCATGCATTAATGATACCCCATTTATTGAAATCCACAGCGCACTTATCAATTACTGTGCTAGGCTACAATTGTCAAAGCTGGCCTGGGCAATGCTGATTTTAGGCCTCTCTGGCAACTCCTAGAGCATAACTAAATGTTGCATGTTTGCAATAGGAGGCATGAGGCGTGTATTTGAAGTTTAAAGATGCTTCCCTCATTTAGCTTCCATATCCTATAACAAATGCTACAGTCTAAGGAGGATGAGTAAGTCTGCAATACCCATCAAAATGTTTTTCTAAAAACTTTCCAAGTGGTTATTGCTTGTCAATTTTATGGATGGCCTTTAAATTATTCTCGTAAATTCACAACATTCAATTGCATTAGTTTTTTCCTAGATCAATAAGATCACTTCTTTTTGTCTTGAAGTGCTTTTATCCTCAGAAAATATCCACATGTATATGCAAGCAGCAAAATGCCAGATTGCTTTATGTACTATATCAGATACCCAATAGGTATGGTGCTCATGCAATGCAGTTTGTGCATAGCAATGTTTTGATGTATGGCTGTAACTATTGTAGAGAATTCAAGCTTGTTTTATTCTTTTAAATTTTTTCCATTGCTCTAGCTTGTTGAGTGCTAGCTTTGCATTATGTAGTTTGTTTTTGTAAAGACTGTTATGAGGGCGTCTTCATCTCCTTTTTCTTGTAGGTTGGGTATAATGACTGATTTTTTGGTAGTAATGTTATTTGAGTTGATGACCATATTCTTTGATTCTCTTGAGACGAGTCTTACTTCTAATTGATATCTGTTTAAAATTATTGTTTAAATATCCAATGGTCCTTATCAAGTGTTTAATGGCTGATGCAAGTTTTATCTGAAGAAGGCTTTTTGGTCCCATTTGGCTTTTAGCATATTCTCTTTCATTTATATATACGGATAATTTCACAATCAGTATACATGGGTAACCTACATTTATCCAATTCTGTTTTCTGTACAGGTATTTATGTTGGGAGCAACAAAGTGGTCCATTTTTCAAGAGCATCAGGCCAAGAACTCGGTACTGGGACCTTTATTGATTCGATGTTCTCTAGTTCAGAACTTCATCAAACATGCCTGACATGTGCTGACTGTGGATTCCAAAGGGAAAATAGTGGAGTAACCCTTTCTTGTTTAGATTGCTTTCTTAGAGGAGGACTTCTCTACCGATTTGTGTATGGTGTTGCTCCTGCTGTATTTATTGCTAAAGCACGTGGAGGAACTTGTACACTTGCAGAATCGGACCCCCCGGAAATGGTTATTCACCGTGCAATGTACCTGCTTCAAAATGGCTTTGGAAACTACCATATATTTCATAACAATTGCGAGGACTTTGCAATTTATTGCAAGACAGGGTTGCTTGTCACTGAAGAAAATGCCCTTGGACGAAGTGGGCAGGCGGCATCAGTTATTGGTGCCCCACTTGCTGCCGTTCTATCCTACCCATTTCGAGTTGTGATGGCTAATCCAGTAGGCTTGGCTACAGTTACAGCTGGAGTGTATTGCTTAAGCAGATATGCAACAGATATTGGTATTCGAACTGATGTGGTGAAGGTCCCAGTGGAGGAATTGGCTATAAATCTTGGTTGGTGCACAAGCATGGAGCCTTCACTAGGTGAAAGTTCAAGAATGCAGGCAAGAAGAGTAGAGAGGAATTCTACTGACAGCAACGAAGACTGTCAATTGGTGGAAGACCTGATCCCAAAGTAGCATGTTGTTTTCTTCACTCCGTTCTTCATGGTAATGAAAATCCGTGTTGTCAGTTTCATTTCAATATGTACATAACAGGAAAGTATCAAGGGTTTTTGCACATTGCTTACTTTCTAGTAGTGAAGGAACTTGGGAATAATTTGTTGATCGGTTGCCGAAACTGTGTGGAGGGTTTTTGGAAGCCTTTAAAACATTGGCACCTTATATCAATAATTCATTCTACTTATCAATATGGATGTAACTTTGGTTTGCATATTTTCTCTTTCTGCACATGGATGACACGAATTTGTAATGATAATTGTCAACATCTATCTGAGTCCTACTTGCAAGTTTTAAATGAAAGATACAGAGAGCCTTATAGAAATTAAATTGATGTCAAGAATGAATATTTTGAATTCCTTATTTCTTCCATTGGACAAGGATATAAAGAATGTGTACCGACAAGCATCACTGATTTACCGAGTCCATATAAATTTTGACTGGAACTTTTGAATTGCATAGTAGGACTGTCTTGTTTTCCATTGGCTCCCTCTCCAAGATTCTTTCTCGCAAGAAGCTTTTCTTTTGCACGATTCTTTCTTTTATGACTTTTGCGTATATACTTTTAACGTTTAACGCCCCTTGTTATTTATCAACATCGATGTAATTTTGGTTTGTTTATTTATTTCCTTTTTAATGCATAAAGGAAATGAATTTGTAACGACAATTGTTAGTGTCTAAGCAGAATTGATGCAAGAGCATCATATTTCACTTGCTATCTTGTGAAACGCTTACCATTGTGCGTCCTCTATGATCCCCATATTCACATGAAATGCTAAACTTGGAGTAACAATATTTTGTAGAACACACCGTAATTTTCAACAAACCACGTGGAATTACACTCAACATTCTTGCAATTGGAACCCACAACCTCTCTTTGATGATTACCAATTGATCTTCAAGAACACCGATGTAGGTAATCCAATTGTATTGTAAATATTTGAAAGCAAATCAGTTTTTTGACATTTTTGATTGACAAGGTTTCAAATTGATGATATGCATGGATGGTTATTTATGGTAGTGGGTGCATTTTGTTGGGCTAATAACTTTTGCTGCTATCTTGCATCACCAAAAACCATTTGAATAGTTGCAATAAGCTTCCTTAGTCATGCGTAAAACCTTTGGGAATAACAAAGTCCTACAGAATCTAAGGATGAGTTTTGTGGGATGGAGCTATCTGGAAAGATCCTGGGCAACCCCTTGTGTGATTACACAAAGAGCTTGTGCATAGTGTTGTGCACCATGGATAGTCTTGCACTTGCCAATAACGATGAGCTATCCTCCTAGACGTGTTTTTCAATCTGTCTTATACACAATTGAATTGCTTGTGAATCAAAAGCATTTCAATTGGATGGTAAACACCCATGAGTGATTACCTAGGAACATGCTTTGCGCATTTGACAAAGATCTGAATGAAAAGGTATCATTATTGAAGAATAAATCTTTACTCTTGCCTAGAGATTGTTATCCCTAAGTGGAGGGAAGATCATGAGAGCAACCAAAAACAAGAGAAAGCTTGAAGAAGTTGAAGTTTGAGTAGTGAGAGTGATAATTGTGAAAGCCCCACTAAAAAGAGCCATGTTTGGTTCAATAGAGTAAATAGCTAGGATTAGGTCTTAGGAATTCTCTCCCTTTGTGGATTATTTGCATATTCTTCATTGTAACATTGTAACGAGGATTGTAATAGGAAGGCCTTAACTTGCAGGTGTGTTCAAGTTCATGCTGACACATCCTACGGGCCGCAATGAGTTGACTAGGCGGTCAAACTACTAGACTTCAATTTGCCTAAACGTCGTTAGATTTCACTAACTGTTGCTCATTGTTTCCCGCCATAGGACTACACACAAAACAAGAAGAAAAAATTATTTCCATTCTAAGTTGTTGAGGAAAAAATAGGATCTATCCTAAGGAAGTCATAGAGGAATTCCCGATCATTGTCACACGGATAGTCACTGACCAGAGCTGGTAAGGTAGTGTAGATGCCAACTAAGATTTTTTTGTTTTATTACTTGCCATGCCTCCAAGGATATTATAAAAATGGATATTTTAAGTTTTCCAATTTTATTTGGGAATGAAATTTTTTGTACCAATTGGCTGGACACCAATCGGGTTATGAGTTTCAAGGCGCTAAGAAAACAGAGAGTGATATGTTCCACACGTTCTTAGCATACTTAATATCTTCCTCTCATAAACGCTTCTCTGGAAGTTTGAAGTTAAACACAAGATTCCTATGGCCTGATCTGCTGATTCATGTTGTGAAAAAAGAAAATAACAATAGGTTTAATTAGTTTATTGTATCTCTCCATCCCATAGATCTTTAGCAGATTTATAAGGGTTGGTGGTTGATTTGACGAAATCCTCTTCCCTGTTGCCTTTCCTTTGTTCAAGGGTGCTTATTTTTGCATGATCTTATATACTCATAGACCAGTCAAACACCTAAAAACTTTGACTAGTTTTTCCTTTGTTGTAGATCTTAGGAAGAACACTTACTATTAGTTCTAATTCCCACCTCAATATAACCCAAGATGTAGTCTTTCCATGCTTTTTTGCAATCTCTTTGATAATAGGGTGATTCATGACACTGAATGAAAATTTTGAAGTTGGAGTTCCTCTAAGAGGAGACCAAGAACTGACATGAATTTTCATCATAGTGCAATAATCTCTTAGCTTTCTTTGTTGCCACATTGGATGCATCTCTTCCTGACATACAACAAGGGATATATTGGCATGGCTTAAGAGATCTTTAATCTTCTTACTGGAGAATTTGCATACACCAATAGATTTCATGAGCTCAAGCTCAACACACGGCTCCACTCCTCGCCATGTAGACTTCATGTCTAAGGGCAGATAATCTTCCTCCTTAGGGAATGGAAGGGAGATTGTCTTTTTAAGATGTATGGGCGAGTGGATGTTTTTAAGATGTATGGGCGAGTGGATAAGGTAAAGATCCAGGTATTCCAACTGCAAATCCTTTAAACTTTTCTTCAAAGCATAAACATGATCATCCAAATCCTCAGACCACAATTTTGTGGTGATTAAAACCTCATCCTTCACAACAAACCCCTTCTGAAAAGCTTCTTTGAGAGCATCTCTTAACGCAACCCTAATTGTTATGTATGAAAATATACAAATCATACAAAGGGGTCATGAGTTATTTGACATAATGACTCAAAACAATGTGATCTCATGGACTAACATAATCATTGTGTATGCACTAAATGGAATTGTGAGGAATCCTTTGGATGCTTTTAAGAAAATGTAATTCACGAGTGTTAAGAAAAGCTTAGGAACCTTTGAGAAAAGCCTCGCAATAAGTACCCAAAAGTGAGCTACAGAACAGAGCATGAAGATTTTAAAAAATATTTATTGAAAACGTTGTGTTGATTCCAACATTATTATTATTTATTCCTTGAAATTCATATATCCTGACAATCATTATTTTGGTTTTCCCATTTTATTTTAGAGTGTTTGTATGGTTGTGCAATTTTGCTACACACTAATCAATTGCATTCGCCTATGGCCTCTAAGATGTTGGGGTTAATCACACCAGTTGTACAGATATATTATTCAGATCTAAGCATACGCATGATAAAAGTGGAAATATACCAGAAGAACAATACACAAGATATGACGTGGTTCACCTAGTGTGGGCTACGTCCACCAAGAAACAACCAATCTTATTTGTCAAAGCTTTGTAGAGAATATATAATGAAGATCTGCAATCTTCCACACCTCCTGGATGTACAATACTTTCTTCCTCACAAGCTTCTTTTTTTCTCTCTCCAAGAATTCCTTCTTACAATTCTTCCTTATTATCATCTAACCCTAGTTTTCTAGCTTATATAACCATATACAAATTTAGGGCAACTTAGTTATGTTATTATGACCATTAGATCAACTTTATATCAAAGGTTAGATATAATTCCTGTGAGTTAAATAAAACAATCACGCATAGGTAACCGATGTCGGTTACCCTAACTGATGTCGATTCCTCCTTGCTTTGACTGATACCAGTCCCCAGGCAACCGATGCCGGTTACTGTGTATTCCAGCAAGTTTGTAAAGCATGCTAATGTGAAGCAATTAAGCTCCACAACTCAATCTCCCACTTGAAGATAAATTGTTGCATTGTATCGTACAACTCCATAGTTGGATCCTTTTCCTTGGCCTGTTTCTCTCTCTTCAAGTCTCAAACGCGAAGACCAATAGAAGTGGATTATAGCTCCAACTTCTCCTTTGTCAATGGCTTCGTTAACATATCCGCAAGGTTCTCATTTGTATGAATTTTCTCCAGTTTTAGCTGCCCATCCTCCAACACATGTCATATGAAGTGATATCTCAACTGAATGTGTTTCGTTCTTGAATGAAACACTGAGTTCTTTGCCAGATGAATCACACTTTGGCTATCACTATACAATCTGCAATCCTCTTGCTCCTTTCCTAACTCTTCCATGAACCTATTCATCCATATCATTTCTTTGCTATCCTCTGTAGCTGCAACATACTCAGCCTCTGTAGTTGACAAGACCACAACGTTCTGCGATCTCGAAATCCAGCTAACTATCATCCCACCTACTATGAAAACATATCCAGTGGTGCTTCTCCTGCCATCCAAATCTCCAACCATATCTGAATCAACATAGCCACATAAAGAAGTATCTGGCCCTCCATAGCATAACTGCATGTTGGATGTCTCTCTCAAATACCTAAGAATCCATTGGACTGCTTTCTAATGCTCTTTACCTGGATTGGCCATAAATTTACTCACAATTCCCACTAACTGTGCAATGTCTATGTAGACACCTAAAATATGCTTACACTTAGTATTTACTCCAATTCAACAGATTAAGGAGACTTCATAAATTAGCTATTCTTCGCTTTATTCTTATATGCCCATTCATGACCCTCTTTCGGTCATATTCCTCCTATATTAAACCCATTTGGTTAATAACACCCCTTTTATTTGTTGAACATCTTCCTATTCCTCTCTGAACCACTTCTGCAAGCTTTCTAGGCTATCTATCAGTCACAAATGATTACCTAGACCCCTCCCAACTCTCAATGAGTCTCTAATCACTTGCTAATCGAGTTTAACTAGCCTAATCCTAGCTTAACTAGTCTAAAGCATGTTTACTTAGCTCCTAATCCTAAAGTGTTTTTTAGACTTTAGTCCCACATGCACAAGAATTTCAAATCTTCCCAAACCAAAAACTATAAATACAAGGCTAAGCCTACCCATTCAAACTTACACCTTTACACTTAGGATATCATATTAACATTAAGAACACCTAGCTTTGGGATTCCATTTGTATTAGCTTTAAGCTAATTAAACATTTGATTCTAAGCTTACCCCCTCCATTGATCTTGAGCTAATAGTATCCATTTACACCCATAATCCAAGTTTAATTAATGTGGAGAGAACCATTGGCCTCGAAGCCATTAATGGCGAGATTTCATTCTTGAAAGCTTAAGAACCATAAACAACTAATCACCCCTTTAATTGCTAAATTGATATTTTAGGTTCAATTTCTTAATTAGTAATCTAAAGAGTAGAGAGTAGCTTTACATGTTAGTTTAGATTTATTCTAGTTCATACAATGATAAATGTTAGTCTTGTTTAGCTCTTATCATGATGGTTTAGTGTAGATTAGCTTCATGCTTTGAGGTTATATGTTTTAGCTTCATTTCCATAACATATCTAATTTATTCATGAACACATTTGGCACACCCAGTGGGACACCTACCATTGTCCTCTAGGAGCCTTTTCCAAGATTTTTAAGTTCACTTTCATGCTTTCTAGGAGAAATAACTTGTTATTTACTTGGTTTCATTTTTTAAGTAAGCTAAATAATCCTTGTTCATGCATATTTTGTGGGTTTTAATTAGAAATAGGTTTCTTTGACTAACAACTAACCTATTTGATTGTTGAAAATTTTCATTTCCGTGACTTTTGCAGGTTTTTCAGGGGTTACGCGTAGGTGTCCTAGAGGAGAGTGTCTTCGTCGAAACCCTAGCGCACCCATCGAACTGGCTGCGCACCCGACTGGTCGTAGTTTCCACTGACATGTCATTTACAAAGGGCCACGTACCTGTCGAATTGTAGTCATCTACGTTGAATGTTAGGTGTATCAGTGCTTCTGGACTTGTAGGTGTATTTTGACATACCGTGTTGATTTACATTTTGGCTTACAAGCGTATCCGTTGAACTCTAGGTGTCTCCGTTGAAACCCTAGCGTATATGTCTTCAGGCCCATGTGGGTGTTAGACCCCACTGTCAAAATTTGCTACCACGCATCCACGTTGGTTTGGGTGCATATCTGTTGGCTGGGACATGCATGTGTCATTCTGGGCACGCAGGTGTCTGGGTTAAAAAATTAGGATTTCTCTTCGAGCTATAAGATCAATTTTTTTTGAGTTTTTATGGTTGTTCGCAGGCTCTAACAAGTGATTGCAGGTTTCTTTTAGGTTATTTAACTAAAGTAGTTTAAGTGTTTCATTTTTTTTAGTTACAAAGGGATTTTTCGAAGTGTGTATGCTCTTCCCTCGCACCTTCTAGGTGATCTTGGGGATCAAAAACACTTCTAAAAACCTTTTTGTCACTTTCAAAAACACTTAATTTACACTTCCTAATTGGATTGATATTTTGAAATTGGTTAAAATGAACTCTATCTTTTGCAAACACGCTTAAAGTATTTTCCATAAAGCTTGTTTTAGTGGAGTTTCCGCATTGTGTATGTTCTTCCTTCACGACTTTTGGTGATCTTAGGAATCAAAAGCAACACACAAAATCTCTTTCTTGATATCATTATTTGTGGTGGAAAATTACTAACTCCTTGCATGTAGGGCCTAACGCTTGTCAAAGAAAAGAGTTGCAAAAAAAAACTTATAATACATGTTTCCATACAGGTTGCCAAATGGTGTGCTACTTAAACCACATTAAGTTAAGCAAGATAAAAAACACACCACTCCACATCACACTGTATTGTAGGTTTCAGAAAATGGTACGTCCCTATCTGCTCAACTACAACATAACCCCTTTGGCATAATGCCTTAAGCTATCACAATGGGGGTGGTTCTAGAAACTGTAAAGTAATCCACCACTAAGTAACCTCGTGGATGAAACGGGAAGTTCTCTGCTTTCCCACTTAACTAGATTGTACATTGCAAGTTAGAGTCATAGTTGTCTGTATTGGGACCCCAATGATGATACAACTGAATGCATTTATTTCTCATCGTATTAGAAGGGGGTAAAGTAAAGCCGAGATACTCCCAAACTATTCAGTGTAACTCTTTGGGTAAATTGAGCTCACATTTAGACAACTTGTGACACCTAGTTAAGTGATCTTATTAGGAAAGCCATTTTGTCTTGGGGCCCACTTTGCAAATTCCATTGTCGTGTCTTCGCCATCATGAAGTGAAAACTTTCTTGGACTCAAAACCTTGTTTTTCGAACACGGTAAAGAGTCCACTCAAGTTAGATCTAAGTGTCTCTCTTCACGAAATTAAACAATGTATTACTTAGCTTGGTTTCTTTCTCACCTTCGGATGAGGCGAAACTCTGCCCAAGTAAAGCTTAGTTTATTTTCACAGATTTTGATCTATACCTTTGCATTCTTGTTGCCCATTTAGGACAAAAAGAAGGCATCTTTCTGAAGTGTTGTCATAGATAGTGTTCACCACTTTTATGTCCGTTTACGCTCATCCATGTTTGCGGCTGAGTTGTTAAATGTATAAAATGTGTGGGTACATTTTTATATCTTGATAGCCACTGGATCTTGATTTCAATATCATCATCATAGTTAGGATTGATTGATACAGCCTAGAATTCAGTGACACAAACCCAATGAAACCCTATGTGTGCTGGCACATCACTCATCCTAGACTGAGCGCTCACCTAAAGTGCGTAAAGGTATTAGGTCCCTCTTTAGGGTGGTTGTTGTAGGATGTTAGCATGACGGGACTTAACATATATATTTCTATTACTAGCTCATCATTCTACAGAGCATTCCAAATCTGTATCTAAGGAAAAAAAATTAAGTACTGACCATGATGAGATAAAAAACATACTAGATTTAGATACACACAGAACTAACACTTAAATTCAGCCAATGTCCTCCATTATATTCAATGCGATAACTTTATAGAAGCTTCATTACAATATCAATAGTATATGCGTAGCCGATTTAACAACATATCTTTGTATATCTCGATCCCTCTTCTATTACATAGTTTACTACATATATATAAGGGTGGGGACTTTCCCTTCACCACTTATCCATTCCAAAAATAGGTTGCATGCTACTAATAGGCACGCGTCATTACAAAAATAGCCACACATGCAAGTGCGCTAACAATAGACTACTACTAGTTAACTGATAGTATCAGATCTATTTCCGTCATGTGTCCATGTAAAGTGCTTCATATCAAATCCTCCAACAATAGTCAATGTGTGGTGCGCATGTCTTTGCCTTGTTTGTGTGCTCTGTGTGCCATCTCTAAAAATAGACCTTTATGAGCAAAAATGGCTAAGTCCCGAAAATTTGAACTTTTGTTCTACACGCGCGTTCTCCCTATCCATTCACGCCTTTGAATATGATTCTCTTCCTCACATGGACTTCCTGTGTGCTTTTCATTAAGTGTTCTTTGATCAACATCACCCCACACTAATTTCATTGTCACCTCAACAATGGTCATCTCCAAAACTGAAGTAAAGAATAGAAGAATGGAAAGAATGGAAAGAATGAAAGAATGTTTTTACCCTACAGTCTTTTCTTTAGTCTTAACAACTAATTCAGGATATTCCTATTTTATTTCAGCCTCTAAGGTCTTCCACTCAATGAGTGCTTCCTCTGCTCTTTCTGGTATGTCCACAACAATGGACTCCAGTTCATCTTTCACAATTTCCCCTTTTTCATTTTGCAAGACCAACACAAAGCTAGACATTAAGGCCATCCTTCCCTCTAGCAAATCCATTTTCTGCGCAATGAGCTTCCCAAGCTCCTCCAGTCGATTCTTGTGTGGTGCTTGGGTTGCTGTCAGGGCCTCGCACTTATGTTTAACCATTGAAAATCTTTCTACGTGGCCCAATGTTTCTTCCTTCATCACTTTCTAGACCTCATTGTTCTCCTCCAGGGTCTTTATGTTGATAAGCACCTCTGGAGCTATGCAAATGTTCAAGGCCTGGTCTGCTTTCTTCAGTTCTTCTAGCAGTGTCTTTAGCAGTCCTTCATATGATGCAATCTTTCGCATCACTGAAGCCTTTTCTCACTCTTCCTCTTGTGTTGGATCCTTTGGCTCTGGCATGCGCATAAATTCATATTCAAGCAATAGGTCCACTAATATACCTACATAGTGTATTGCCAAAGGAAATGTCTTTGGTACCTTTGGCTCCAAGTGTGGCCTAGCCCTTACAACATTATCATCGATTTCCTCTGTGATGCTGATAAATACAACGTTCTTTTTCTGCGCTAAGTCTCTCTCCTGCGTTAGGCACGCTATTTCTCCATACTTAGTTTTAATCTCTTCCTTGAGTGCCCTAATTTTGGAAACCTTGTCCATATTTCACCTCCTCATTCAACTTAAATTTCCTTCTCTTTTGCACGGTTATCTCCTTCTGTGGAGAGAGTCTGGGTGATTTGCACACTATTTCCAGAGTAGCAACTTAGGTCCTTGTTCTCCTAAACACCCTCTTAAACCTGTGCTCTCCTTGGATTGCATCCAAGTCCTCATCATACCCCTCTTGCGACTGAGGTGGTGTAGTGGCATGCTCAGCTTCATCCTTATTTGTAGGATGTCTTTTTCCTATATGCTCCAAACCACCACTATCTTCACGCTCATCCTCCTCATCCTCTACCTCAATTGGCTTTGTGGGCTTAGGCATTGGGATGTTCTCCATTGTATGCTTACCCTTCGGTGGTTCTAGAAGTGTGAACTCATCTTCCACATACTTGTTATTTTCCAACTTGGGCTTCAATTGGAGGTATACCAGTGTTGGTCCAACATCTCCCATTGCCAAACTTACTGGTTTAATGCTCAATACATTTGAAATGAGTCTTTCAATATATGCACCCACCCTGGATACACATATTTCTTCTTTAGTGCGTGGTAGTCGCAATCTACCTTATCCGCATTGAATGTAAGTCGCCGCGCATCTGAGAACCTATGTACTGACTCCTGGAAGTACCTTTGCTATGAAGGCATATGGAAACTTACACCAAGGGCTCCATGATCCATCCTTCATAGCGAACCGCACTATGCAAAAATGCTGGTATACATCAAACTGAACTGCCTTTCCAACCACCGAAGGTAAGTCCTTGGGGATGCGCCATTCTTCTTCAAAGGCTGCGCGGAGCCTATCGTACCATTTCTCAACCCTTTGCTTGACTTGTTCTGTCATGGATCCTTCACACAAGTAATTTTTGAAGCGTTTTGTAGGTGAATTGTGTTCCTTGGGATACTCCCATATTTTCTCCTTCGGTCTATTAGGTACTCCGATCTCCATGAACACCAGTGACAAAAAATATCTCCAAAGCTGATATTTCCTCCTGTGCGCGCCTCCTCAATGATAGTTTATGCAATATAGCGTGAGATGTTGTAGACTACCCCTTCAGACATCTTTTTTGCAATATGCAGCCATATGGTGTTTACTTGTAACCACTTTTCCTGGTCATTTAACTTTGTAACAAGATGTGTGGATGCTTGCACAACTAGATACTTATTGAGTTTATCAATGTACATGCTGCGCAGACCCTTTGTGTACCCCAAATCCTTTATGGTCTCTAATATTCGGCCTTGTCTGTTAAATCATCTCACAAATCTTCTCCTATGCCCTTCAATCCCATTACTGTGGAGATGCATACGGCTGAAATTCTGGCTATGCGTCCTGTAAAGTAGAAAAAATAATTTGTGCACTCTACTCATGAGCCACTGGTACAACATCGTCATACACGGGCATATCTTCCGCCATGTGTTTATTTGTCTTTGTGTTCAACAAGGCATCGAGCTCCTTCTTATTCTCTATAGTACGATGATTGTACTTACTCACCTTACTTTTTCTTATGTGAGAATCCCACTCCTAGCCTATGATAACCCCCTTTGGATATTGCATTTCAAAAAAATTGCTTTCAGGAGCCATCTCCTCTTCTTCTTTAACCTTCTTCTTCTTTCCCTTCACTCCTGTTGCAAATGCCTTCTTGGGTGCCATTTCTACCTAGCAATCCTTTGTAGATACTCACCTCTTGAATTCTATGATGTGCAAATCAAACCCTAGCTCGAATCAACGTGCCCTAGGTGAAATCACGTGCCCTATCTCCTCTTTGTCACCTTACTTCACTCAAACCCTTCACCACCGGGGATGCATGATATTTCTATGCACATCTCTCTTTGTCACGACTGGTTACACACCTTTCGCACCTCAATTCAATCACTCGGCTCTTCACAATTAGCTCTTTTTCAAATACTCTTAATCGCAACGGTAAAAATGAATTCGCATCCCATCCTTATATAGATTTTTAAATTAAAGATGCATTAATTCCTCCTTCACCTACAAAATATCCTCTCATTAATCGACCAATTCCATCCTTTCCGTGCGTTACATCTTTGCGCCCCAACTATAACCTTCTAGCACGCCTTCCTACCCTCTGATCATAGACTTCTCTTCAATGCGGTTCGTTACGCCTGAGTACCTCGTCGCTACACCTTCTACTGGTAGTTATTATGGCCTCTGCTTACCTCGTGTTATACTGTTTCTTCATTCATCTCCATCTTTGGTCACTTTTTAGAAGAAATCCTTTGACTTGAAGAGCACCCATAGCATCTTATCCTTTCTCCTTTCAATTCCCACGATTTTATACCTGGATATCAACAATCCACCCCACACTAAAAGTATGTGCAGTCCTCTGTGCATAAACATGCTTCATATAGTAATTAGCTTCATACGCGCAACACACTTATTACACAACACACCAACTAAATTGATAAAGTATAATGACATAAAGGAAACACATTAAGGAAATACACAATTGAAAACCTAATCTAAATGGAAATACTACCTTATTACAAACACCAAGAAGACTTATTTATAGTAGGGCTTTAACCTACTCCCGTTGAATTAACCGAGTAACCGTGTTCCATCAAGTTCTTCTAACTGGAAAACACTTGTTTCAAGGATGTAAGTGATAACATACGGCCCCAACCAATTTACCTTAAGTTTTCTTGGATGGTGTAAAAACTTAAGAGTCATAGAGAAGTACCATTTGTCCAATCTCAAAATTCTTGTTCCTTATGTGTCTGTCATGTCATGCTTTCTGTCTGGCCTTTTCTTGCTTCTGAATCCAACGTGTTATGGCTCGTCGGTCATCCAGTTGAATTGTCTTTTCAATCTATTCTTCTAAAGCTTTCTCATCAGCTAGATATCTAATGCATGCAATACGTAAAGAAGGTAACATAAACTCCATAGGAAGAACGACTTCTACACTAAACACTAACTAAAATGGTGTGGCTTTGTTCACTCTTTTATATGTTGTTCGATATGCCCAAAGTACTGTAGATACTTTATCATCCCAATCCTTTCTTCCAACATCACATATTTTTTTCAATGTGTGGCCTAAAATTTTGTTGAAAGCCTCAGCAGTTCCAATTTCCTGTGGATGATAGGGTGTAGTCTTATGGTGTGCAATCATGAACTCATCCAATAAAATTCTGATTGTCTCATTAAGAAAATGTGTGCCCCTATCACTGGTCAAAATCAAAGGACATCCATACCTTGTAATAATATTTTCCCATAGAAATCAGGTTGTTGTAGCCGTTGTACAGTCCTTAGTAGGTGCTACTTCTGCCCACCTTGTCAGATAGTCTATTCAATTTATAATGTAGCGTGTCTAGTTCTACGCACATCTGGTGAAATGGGACCCACAAAATCTATAGCCCATTTCTCAAACGGTTCTGCGCTAGTAATAGGTCTCAGAGGCATTTCATCTTGCTGCCCTGGTCTTCCAAGATGTTGACAATGATCACATGCCTTGCAGAATTCCTTACAGTCTTTATAGAGGGTCTCCCACCATAATCTAGTGAGTAGAATCTTGTGCGTTGTGGCATCCATTGCATAATGGCCACCTGTAATTCCACCATGAGATTCTTCTATAATGCCTGTGCGCTCATGTTCCAATACACAACGTCGTAATACCTCATTGTGACCCAATTTGTACAAGTCATTATTGATTAGCATATAAGGTGCGACATGTATAGTAATCTGTTTCTTCTACAAGGATTTCATTCCTTCTGGTGCCATCCCTGTGCGTAGAAAGACAACAATGTCCTCTAGTTCTGATGGCGCGCATTGTAACCTGTATAACTGTGCATCTAGCATGGTATCGTCAATTGCCTGTGCTTCTTCTCCTGATTGTATTCTTGATAAATGGTCTAGTCCAGAATTACTCTTGCCTGGTTTTACCACAACTATGAAATCAAACTCTTGAAATAGGAGCACCCATCGACATATGCGCCCTTGTAAAAAAAGCTTATTTACCAAATACTTCAATGCCACGTGCTCTATATAAAAGACGAATGGTGTAGCTAGTAGGTATTGGTGAAATTTATGCAATGCATATATCATTGACAAAGCTTCGCACTCTGTAGTTGTGTAATTCTATTATGTAGGAGTCAACTTTCTACTAGAAAAATAGATAGGATGATCTATAATACCTTCTCCAGGTTGAGCTAACACCGTGCTAATAGCCATGCGAGAGGCATCAACATGTACATGAAATGGTTTGTCCCATGAAGGAAAACACAGAATAGGCGCGGTAGTAAGTTTCCCATTTAATGTCTCGAATGTGCGTTGCTGGTGTTCTCCCCAGTAGAACGTACATTTTCCTTTCAGTAACTTTTCTAAGGGTGTGACAACTTTGTCATATCCTTTGATAAATTTTCTATAATATCCTGTATGTCACAAAAATCTGCGCACCTCACTTTGACTAGTAGGCTCCCCTAGGCCTATAATGACTGCAATTTTTGCTGGATCCACTAACAAACCCTCCTTGCAGATTATGTGTCCCAAAAGTATCCCAAATGGTGTAGCAAATATACACTTTTTGATGCTCAAAGAGATACTCAACTGTATACACCATTCAAACATTAAGCGCAGATTGTCACAGTGATCCTTAACGAATCCATACACTGTTCAATTGTCTAAATATACATGTACGATGTTGTGAATAAATTCCTTGAATGCTTGGACAACTATGTGTGAAAATATAGCAGGTGCAATCTTTAGACCAAAGGGCATTACAGTATAGTCAAATCTACCCCACTCGGTAGTAAATGTAGTCTTTTCTTGATCTTCCTAGGCAATCCTAACTTGATGATACCCAGAGAATCTGTAAACGAATAGATTCTGTGCCCTGCAACTCCTTCTAGTATTTCCCCAGTAAATGGCATAGGGAATGGATATGTTACACATGCACAATTTAGCTCCCTGTAGTCCACACATATTCTAATCCTTCCATCCTTATTGATACTGATCACCATTGGACTAACCCATTTTGACTCATCAAGGGGCTTGATAATTCCATATTTCAACATGTTATCAATCTCTTTTTTGAAATTTTCATACAAATTGGGATTCAATCTATAAGGCCTCTTTCTAATTGGGCACACACCCTCTTTAAGTTTTATCTTCATCTCCCCTAACGATTCATGCACACCTTTAAGTTCATGGTACCCCCTAGGAAATAGGTCTTGGTAGTCCCTTAGTGACTCTATAATTTTTTCCACTTCAGAGTCTGACCAATAGTATCCAATTATGGCTTCCTTAGGCTCAGTATCTGTTCCAATATTCACCCGCTTTGTCTTCATAGGTTCATGATAGGTGCGCATGGTCTTATCCGCACTGTCCACTACCTCACACCTTCCTATTGATTGGTTTACATCTAGATTATCTACTTCTTCATCATCCACTAAGTAGACCATTTTTCCTTTCTATTTCTCAAGGCAAGCGCATTGAAGTAGTGTTGCATCAGCCACTAGTTCTTTATCAAGACACGCTCCTGAGTCTTCTTTATCCAATAACTCCTGAAGGAGTTATTCAGCCTTGGCACTATCCCCCATATTTAAGTGCTTGATAACTTTCAATGCTTCTTCTACCGGAGGTTTTGTAGAGAAGGAATCAAACGTTTGGGCCATTCCTACAGTTAAATCCTACCAATTTCCAGTTTCTCTATGGAGGTCTGCATATACATACCAAGCATGTGCACAACCTTGTAAAGTGGAATAAAACCGTTGCACCCATAGTGAAGGTGGTAAATCTTCCTACCCTTCTGTCCAGAGTCTCTCACACTCCTGAACGTGGTGCTAAATAGGTTGATTACCGTGATAAATACTAATTTTAGTAGGCGCATTGCTCCTAAAGAACCTAGTATTAAGAGAAATCCTAATTTTATTCCATTCAACCAGATTATCCCTGTGGACCACCCACTAGCATGCTGCTATCCCATGTAGTGTATATGCTGGCATATTTCTCCTCTCCAGTGGGTCTATCCATTTTTCTTCCATGGTGCGCAGAAATATCATGGGATCCCCCTCTCCTGTGTAACAAGGTACTAAGTTGTTACCTATCCTCCTAACATAACGTGGTTTTATGCCTTGAGGGATTATGCTCTTTACATCGCATCTTACAAACTCATAAGTGCTGTGAGCCCAATTATCACAAGCAACACTTGCAGTATCTCTAATAGAATGTGCATCCTCCCACTGAATTAGTCCTTCTTTGATTGGTTCAATCATCTCTGGATCTCGAATGGCACATACATAAATCCTATTCATATCTTCTTCACTTAAAGGCTCAACATAGGGCACGGAAATTCCATCTGTTAAAGGGATAATGACCCTTTCCTCCTTATTGTTAAAAATGATATAACCCTTGTTGAACCGAAGATCAACATTATTTGCATAACACCAAAGATGCCCTAATAGAGCTGGGAAGCTATCCAATTTTGCAAGTGCTAAGACTTCAAATTCTCCAGTGAACTTGGCTCCTTGTATGGTAATGTATGCATCTTTTAAAACTCCTATGGGAATGGCCTTAGTCCGATTAGCCATGAATAATACATTATAGGATGGCTGCAATGGGGGTCTCCCCATTTGTACCCATGCATCTAAGGTAAGAACATTGACTTCCACGCCTGTATGAATTAGTATATTACTCAATAGCCACCCTGTAATTCCCGCTTCAAACTACCACTTGAGACCAAGAAACAAACTAGGATTAGCTAGGAAAATTATGGAATAAATTTTTTTTGGAGTGTTTGCAAGGAGGGTTACAAGATCACGGTTGACACAAACTAAGTAAGGATTAACAATCAATACTAACTTGCAAAAATTACTTCAAACAACTAATAACAACAAGGCACAAGGTCAAAACAAGAGGTTAAATTCACCACTTAGGTTAGGAGAGTGAAATCCCTCTCATCTCTACCCAAATAGGCTTACAGGGTTCAACTTAAATTTTCACACATTTAGATCTATCAAAACTTTCCTAAATCATTCTCATTGGATAGGAAATTCTCTCACCTTTCCAACCATATAAGGAAGTCCTCCTAACTCTTTATAAATCTCAAGTTATGGCTCAACGGAGTTTTGGGGAGAAAGTTTCTTTTAGGGAGTTCGTGGGCTTAGGGAGAAATTTTTTCCCTTGAGCGGGTTAGCGGAGTGGGGAGGAAAACTGAGAATTTTCCCTCCTTGAGCGCAAGAGTATAATACGCCTCCGTGTGCCTGCGGGTCTGATAGGGAAGACACGTGTCGCTTCCCGATTAGCATGGGGAAATGCAGAGCAACGGAGCACTTTATGTTTTGGAGATTTTAGGCCAAAAGCTCAAGGGCGGAAATGGATGTGCACCTCCGCCAAGGAGAAACCCATGCCACGTGTCAAGCACCTATTGGTCATGGGGGCTCATGGAGCAATGGGGCAAAAGGAGAAATTGAGATTTAATGAGTTAAAATCTCAAAGGAGAAAAGATCTCTGCACTTCTGTTGATGTCCAATTTGCCACATGTCAGCACATGATTGGACGGGGCCGGCAGGTCACAGGGAAAAATTGGGAATTTTTCCCAAGGTCAAAAACTAAATTTTTCGAAGGAAAATTTGCCTTCATACCTCCGAATTCACTCAAAAGGCCGTGTGGCGTCCTGTGATTGGATGCGGGTTAGTGGAGAGATGGAGCAATTTAAGGTTTTGTGCGAAAAGAGTTTTAAAGTCAAAAGACTTACGCGGGCCCGCGCGTCCACTAGGACATGTGTCAACACCTCATTCATTGCGGAGGTGTAGGGCCACGGAGGAAAAAGTAAAATTTTTCCAAAGGAGTTTAATGGTTAATTTCTCAATTTTATTCCACATGCCCACCAAGCCACGTGTCAGCACGTGATTGGCTGTGGGGTTGTGGGGAATAATGGGAAAATTTTCCCAAAGTCAAATTTTCAAAAAATTAAGTTTTAAAAAGAGTCTTCCCTCTGAAGTGCCACGTGGCAACATCTGATTGGTTGCGAGGGTGGCGGGGCTGTGGGCTTTTTGGGGAATTTTTTCCAAAGGTTAACTTTTTAATTTTTATATAGTTAGATTAATTTTTGGATGGCCATTTTGAAGTAAAACTTCAAGTGGCCATAACTTTTGATAGAAAAGTCAATTTTGGGAAAACAAGGACTTTCCAAAAATCTCCCGGAGTCCTCTTTTCACAAAAATCCTCAATTTTGGATTTTGATGAATTTTTGAAGTTCAATTTTAAGAAATCGATCTACAGGCTTGTAATTTGTAAACTGGCATTTTTCCAACTCCTCAATTTGATTAAATTTGAACTCCTCCTTCACTCCACATGTCAAACAAACATGCAGGATCATTCTAAGAAGGTTCTAGAGTATTTTAGTGAAGTCAATTTGTCTAATTATTCAAGTTTGCATTTTTTTGGTAATAGATGGGAAAAAGGACCGTGCAAGCTCCGAATTGAATTCTATTAAGTTTTGGGGGTTCATTCTTGACTGTTAGAGTGAATTAGAGTTCCTTAGGTCTTCCTAATGTGAATTTCAAAGTTTCATAGCTTATTGTTGAGCATAAGTCTGAACTTCTCATTTTTAATAAAACATGGATTGCCAGAATGAAGTTTTAAATCAGTGAACTATTTCTTTTAAGTCTACATGCCAATTTATCATTTAAAAGTGGGTATAGTAATCTAAATGGTGTCATATAATTGCTTATTAAGTCTTTTATTCAAATATGAGTTAGATTATAGTTCATATTTCAATTCAATATGCATATTGCAAGGAATAC
The DNA here is from genome assembly GCA_019776745.2 of Taxus chinensis. Taxonomy (NCBI): domain Eukaryota; kingdom Viridiplantae; phylum Streptophyta; class Pinopsida; order Cupressales; family Taxaceae; genus Taxus; species Taxus chinensis. The sequence goes on from CM034151.1 coordinate 41,095,534, forward strand.
AACATTGTCTATCATTTCCACGCATTCTTTCTTTTCTTTTTAACAACAATCAATTTTCAATAATAATTCAAATCAGTTGTGCAATACACTTGTACAAATTTCCTTTCTATTTGATTTCAAAAACAACATTACATTCAATATGTAAAGTTAATTTCAATTTTTAAAACTTACTTCAAAGGAACAAAGGACTGTCATTTCTCTCCTACGTGTTTTTCTTCCCAAAACAGAGATCACAAACACAATAACAATTAAATTGCAATACAAAAATGCAAGTTGAGAAAGGAATGTAATTCATTATTTATTTCCAATAATAACTTAACAACTTATTTATTTCCTTGAATTTCAATACGCAATTTACAAACTGTATGACATTCTTTTCCAAAATAGAGAATGGAACAATAACTCTTTACATTTCCCAATGAATCTCAATCTTTCCTTTCGCAATCAAAGTTCTTCTCATTACAAAACAATAAGTTAAATCACCACTTAGGTTAGGAGAGTGAAATCCTCTCATCTATACCAAACTAGGCTACAGGGTTCAACTAAATTTTCACACATTTAGATCTATAAAAACTTTCCTAAATCATTCTCATTGGATAGGCAATTCTCTCACCTTTCCAACCATATAAGGAAGTCCCCTAACTCTTCATTAAATCTCAAGTTTATGCTCAACGGAGTTCGTTAGTTTTTTGGGGAGAAAGTTTCTTGTAGGGAGTCGTGGGGATTAGGGAGAAATTTTTTGCCCTTGAGGGGTTAGCGTAGTGGGAGGAAAACTGAAATTTTACTCCTTGAGCGAAGAGTTATTAAGAACGGCCTCCGTTGTGCCTGCGGGTCTGATAGGGGAAGAAGGGCGTGTCGCTTCCGATTAGCATGGGGAAATGCAGAGCAACGGAGAGCACTTGATGTGTGGAGATTTTAGGCCAAAGCTCAAGGGCGGAAATGGAAGGGGAAATGATGTGCCTCCCAAGAGAAACACAATGCCACGTGTCAAGCACCTATTGGTCATGGGGGCTCATGGACAATGGGCAAGGAGAAATTGAGATTAATGAGTTGAAAAATCTCAAGGAGAAAAGATCTATGCAATTCGGTTGATTTTCTCCAATTGCCACCATAGTCAGCAATGATTGGACGGGGCCTGGCAGGGTCACAGGGAAAAATTGGAATTTGTCCCAAGGTCAAAAACTAAAATTTTCGAAGGAAAATTTGCCTTCATACCTCCGAATTCACTCAAAAGGCCGCTGTTGTGGCGTCGTGATGGATGAGGGTTAGTGGAGGATGGAGCAATTAGGTTTTGTGGCGAAAAGAGTTTAAAGTCCAACGACTTACGAGGCCCGCGCGGTTCCACTAGGAATGTGTCAACCCTCTTCATGCGGAGGTGTAGGGCCAGGAGGAAAAAGTAAAATTTTTCCAAAGGAGTTTAATGGTTAATTCTAAATTTTATCACATGCCCACCAAGCACACGTGCAGCACGTGATTGGCGTTGTGGGGTTTGGGGGAATAATGGGAAAATTTTCCCAAAGTAAATTTTCAAAAATTAAGTTTTAAAAAGAGTCCTTCCCTCTGAGTGCCACTGTGGCAAATCTGATGGTTTGCGGAGGGGGGCGGGGCTGTGGGGCTGTGGGCCTTTTTGGGAATTTTTCCAAAGGTTAACTTTTTAATTTTTAATAGTTAGGATTTAATTTTGGATGGCAATCATTTTGAAAAGTGTAAACTTCAAGTGGCATACATTTGATAAGAAAAGTCAATTTTGGGAAAACAAAGGACGTTCCAAAAATCCGGAGTCCTCGTTTCACAAAAATCCTCATTTTGGATTTGATGCCTTTTTTGAAGTCAATTTAGAAATCGATCTGACAGGCTTGTTATTTTTAAACTGGCATTTTTTCCAACTCTCAATTGATAAATTTGAACTGCCTTCACGTCCACATGGCAACAAAATGCCAGGATCATTCTAAGAAGGTCTCTAGAGTATTTTAGTGAGTCAATTGTCTAATTTATTCAAGTTTGCATTTTTTGGGATAGTGGGGAAAAAGGACCGTGCAAGCTCGAATTGAATGCTATAAGTTTTGGGGGTCATTCTTGACTGTTAAGGGGGGGGGGGAAAAAAAAAGTGAAATAGAGTCCTTAGGTATTACTAATGAATTCAAGTTCATAGGATTGTTGAGCATAAGTCTGAACAACTTCTCATTTTTAATAAAACATGGGATTGCCAGAATGAAGTTTTGTAAACAGTGAACTATTTCTTTTAGTCTAACATGCAAATTATCATTTAAAAGTGGGTTGTATAGTAATCGAAATGGTGTCATATAATTGCTTATTAGTCTTTTATTCAAACTGAGTTAGATCTAGTTTCATATTTAAATTTCAATAGGCCATATTGAAGGAATACAACATGGGTCTCTATCATTTACACGATTTCTTTCTTTTTTTTAACAAAACAATCAATTTCACTAATAATTCAAATCGTTGGCCAATACACTTGTACAAATTCCTTTATATTTGATTTCAAAAACAAAAATTATTCAATATGTAAAGTAATTTCAATTTTAACAACTTACTTAAAGGAACAAAGGGATGTCATTCTCTCCTACGTGTTTTTCTTCCCAAAACAGAGATCACAAACACAATAACATTAAATTGACAATACAAAATGGCAAGTTGAGAAAGGATGTAAGTCATTCTAGTTCATTTCATAATAACTTAACAACTTATTTATTTTTCCTTTGAATCAATACGCAATTTACAAACTTTTATGACATTCTTTTCCCAAAATAGAGATGGGAACAATAACTCTTACATTTCCCAATGAATCTCAAATCCCCCCCTTTTTTTCCTTTCCAATGCAAGTGTCATTCTCATTACAAACCATAATACAATCATTCCACTTTGAAGTGGGAAGGTTACAATGAAATTTCTCAAAGGATGGACTGTCAAACTATATTTTCTTCAAGCTCCAAAATATCAGCATGTTGATTTCTTCACTTTTTTATAGTGAGCCACAACAAGGAAGGGGAAAGGCAACGCTCTCGACCCAACCCAAGACATCCAAATGCGAAAAGGGGAGAAGCCAATTTCCCCATTGCATTGATCCCCAACCATCTTGAAATAGAGAATGAAACATCAACACATGCAACAAGGGTTTATTTCACAACAAACAAACATTTTTTCTCATGCAAACACAACAAAAACACAAGTCCAAACAAAGGACATCAGTTCACAACTGCAATAAGAATCTACACACAACACATGGGCGTGATCAAGCAAGCCATCAAGAGCAGAACTATGGGGAAACTACTTATGCCTCCCTATTTGGAATTGGGCACCCACCTAAATCATACCACCAATAAACATATCAAATCCCATAAACCTTATATCTCCCAACCCCTCTTTATGCCCCCCAATAGTAAGAAATGAAAGCAGTTTCTTTTCCTAGGTGGATCCCAATCCAAAACTCCCTCCAATATAGAACAAGTGCCATTGGCAATCCCTTATGCCCCCCATATGAAATCCCTATAGCCTTATCCTACACCTTGTCCTAAGCATTTTACCCAACTAGCCAACAAAAACCTAACACATTTACCATTTTTCTCATGCAAAGAAAGAGAAAACAACATTAAATAAAGGAGGCAAGATCCTACCTCTCCATAATGGAGATTGTTTCCAAAACAACAAGCTCCTTCAATGCTAAAAAATGCAGTCCAAAACAACAACACCAAACATGTAAATGAATTTCCAAATCCTTCCACAATGCAAGGCTCCAACAGTAATAAAAATTCGGCCCAAGAAGAAAGAGCAAAGTTTCAACAACCATAAACAAGAGAAGAATTCAAATTTTAAAGGAGAGGGAGGGGAGAGGATGATGTGGATTCCAAGTGGGATGCCATATCATTCTTACTCAACCTCAAAAAGAGAAAGTCAACTTCACAACTAATCACAATAAATGGAGATGATAATCAACTTACATACTCAAAATTAACCCATACTTTAACAAGGACTGAATTAAAAACTTGTAAGGGAAGTGCTATAAAAACTTACACATAGTTATATCAAAATACAATTAAAAAGTCTAATTTTGACTCCAAAACGATAGGTATGGTTGGTGGGTGATTTTAAGAGGTGTGGGACAACTTGTCCCACAAGCCTCAAAATGTAGCCATCAAGGACAAATTCAAATTCCTTTGAGGATGAAGTGTCCTACACTCCAAAATCTGACTTACACAACTTACACATCACTTACACATCTCTTACATCCTCTTACACATTCTTACAACATGCATTAATACCTATGACTTCATTTATTACATTCTTTTGACATAATGATTTATTTATTTAACACATGGTTATATATAACATAAACCCAAATCAATTAACAACTAATGAAAGGGGTAACACATCACAAATAAACTACATGCAAACATTACAAAAAAAGAAACACATTAAAGTAATACATGAAATCCCTTGGTCACATTTTAAAGGTGATTCCCCCCATGGAAAACCCTAACAAACGCAACATATAAACAATTACAGTTGCCATGGTGACCTCATTGAATTCATCTAGAATTTTAATATGGTTAGTCTCCAGTCCCCCCGGCATTGTTGTGATATTTTTAACCTGCAAAATGTGATTACCTCCTTTGGCCTTGTGGCTGCATCAAACATCCAAAATGATATAAACAATATCTCAAAAATCATCTAAACACACAAATCACAACAATATCATTAATTCAACATTATCATTTTTAATTAAATAAATCAGCCATATCATCATCAAAATCTACCAAACCAGATCTACTCAAATATCCAATATCATAAGTCCAAATCAACATCTATAATATGTCCATGTCACAACAATATATCATCAACCACATATAGAAAATGTCTCTAGTAATCATCAATCATAATAACTGAATCCAGATCAATACTAATCCATGATCTAACATCTAACCATCATACTAAAACAAAACATAGTAGTGTCCATAATATGATCAATAGTATCAAAATTAGTATAAAAAAAGTGTCAAAGGGAAGTGGGCACTAAACACCCATCCACAACAACATTCAGAATGGTTTCCTTGTCATAATCCAGGCTATGAGGGGGGGGGGGTATTTACATGTAGGATCTACAGTCCGGTCTCAGAACTTGCGCGCAGAGTGTTCCCTTTTAGCCAAATCCCTAGTAGTGGAATGCTTTTCTCCTGGTGCAACATTTTACACACTTCCCTTAAGTTATATATATTAGTTTGGACTGTCTCTGATACTTTATTTTGCTCCATATTCCACGATTTCTCTTTTAAGTACTGTATCTCACCCTGAAGATTCCTAAGAAATTCCATGGTTTCCTAGTAAACCTCCTTCTAATGGGCAGGATCTAGGTATTGTGCATGGAGAACTTCCTCCTTAGTGATGGTAGGCTTCTACTATAATGCTTCTCTAGCATGTGGCACCTCAGCATGGGTTATGATCTTCACTTGCAACACCTCAGACTCTGCTTCCAATTTAGGCATCCATTGATTTTCAACAGTGCATTGTATCCTAACCATCCTTGTGCCTTTGTTTTATTGTTTATGTTGTTTACTTAGATGCTCATACAAGTCCGGGAACTCCTCATAGCTATGGGTCTTTCCATAAAAAGAACATGTAATATTCTGAGGACATTCACACCTGCAGTGGTCAAGAGATCCACATGTATAACATGTTCCATGAGGGAACTCACTTCTTCCACCACCACGGCCTCATCCTCCAAATCCACCACAATATCCTTGACCTCTACCATGACTGCTTTCAAAACATCCTTTATTCCGATCATAGCGCGCATGATTGTGATCCCGGTCTTGATGCTCGTTCTTGCCCTTAGAGTTATCTGAAACTACTATCTGTCGTACACCAATATCTATAGCATCATGGATATGACCAATCAGTCAACAATATTCTGTGTCATGAGTCGTGGACCTGTATATTTTATAGTAGCTTGAAACGTTCTTCCTTATCGCGCATTGTAATAACAAGCAGCGACTAGCATCATGGTTTAGGTGGTATATTTCAGTCTAATCCATCAGCAATGAGCATATGCTTCTACGTGGGGGAAACTATCCTTTGTGTGACCTTCCACTTCACAATTTGTACACCAAATTCATGTGTGTGATCTCATGTGTTGAATTTGCTGATAGTTTCTCTAACTGTTTTGCCATTAGCTGATTATTTGTGCTTCTAAAAATGGGCTCACCCCAGTATCTATGCTCCCAAATACCTCAACGCGTAAGGCTGCCTTCAAGTGCTTCACACAGATAGTGTATGTCTTATGTGATAATTCCCTCCTAAAAGGGGTAATCAAGCCCCCAACAAACCATTGTGCATGCTGGTTTGCATGTATGTCATAAGAAAGCTTTGATAACAACTTTTAAAACCATGCATCATACTCTCTAACACTTTTAGTAGTGCCTTGCTTAATATCTTTGAGTGCACATATACTCTTCTGCTCAAACTCAGGGATATGAAACTCTTTAAGGAATGCATCCTTTAAATCTGCATAATCTATGCAAGTCTGATTAGGGTCAAACTTCATGTACTAGTTGTGGGTGCACCCTTGTAATGTAGTAGCAAATTGGCTTGCCCTACGCTTAGAAGCTGCAATTCCTTTTTCGTGCCACAGTATTTCACACATATGCACATGTTTAGCATCATCTTCTATGCCCCTATAGTCTGGTAGACGAAGAGACATTTCCATGTAAATATTCTGGGGTTGGTGCAGACCTTGCCCACCTAATCCAGAACCTCCTATTTTTCACCTTGCCCTCCAGAACTTCGCTAGATCCACCTGAACCAGAACTTCCCATGCCTCCTGATCCCAAACATGTAGTTGGAAAAGGTCCTATAGACATACTCCCCTATGCTCCGACAATAGTACTATACTGAACCCCTACAGTTTGTGAAGTAGTTCCACTTCTAGAAGTGAATCCAACACTTGGCGTGCTCATATTCTATGCAGATGATGCACATGAAAATACACCTCCAAATAACAATGAAGCCATTTGTCCTGCCATTGATGTACTTGCCCCCTTACTTGTTTTTTGATTACTTTTCATACTAGATACTGGAAAACCAAGCGCAAGGGCTAGGTTACTAGGTGGATTCAGATGCGTACCCATGGCCCAGGTAGTCTCTGCTGGTGTGCTTTGTTGTGAGGCTGAGGGGGGATCCCTGTCATGCTTTCCAAGATGGGGGAGTTCCTGATGCTCTGGCTCCATGTCTTCTATGTGAGCTTCAAATCCTTCACGAGCCATCTCTCTCCTCAACGCCATACTTTCTACAATGGTACACTACTTCTCTATCTCCCTCTCACGTGCCTCATTATACTTAAGCCACCTTTCCTCTCTCTGCCTCTCTACCACTAGGTCTACCATCTTTCACCAATCCTGCTCCTGCCCTTGCACATGGTGAAGTTTAGTTAGCCATCGGTTTACTCTCTAGATTCAAATTTACCATCAAGATCTTGATCACCGGTGGAATGCCTTGTAGGTAAGCTCCCCTTGGATGTCGTAAGAACTATAATTCAGCTACCTCTTGACATGAATAAGTGGAAATTGAGTATTCCAAGATATAACTATTCAAGATGCCACGAAACCATGTATCCATAGCTCGAGTCCAAATCAGATCAGCATCATAAAGGGCCTGGAATTCTTCTTGTGTCTAGACAAGTGTGTGATACCTCCAATTCCACTTAGATGCATAAGCAATTAGCCACTCGTACAATTCTACTGGAAAGATAGTGAAAAAAACTCTCATATAAACTATCATACAGATTCTGTTCCACCCATATGCATGCATTAAACTCAGATCCAGTGCTGAATCATCATGCGTATTCTTCCTCCAGATCGTGTATCCACTCTTCAATACTTGCTAGAGTTAACCGGTATGTATTCATCGCGAACCATCCTGAAATCAACTGAAAAAGAGGTCTCAGCAATGGAACCAATGATGCAACCTAGAATTTAGTGACACAAACCCAATGAAACCCTATGTATGTTGGAACATCACTTAGTCTAGAATGAGTGCTCACTTGAAGCACGTAAAGGTACTAGGTCCCTCTTTAGGGTTGATGTTGTAAGATGTTAGCATGATGAGACTTAACATATATATATTTCTATTAGTAGCTCATCATTTTGTAGAGCATACCGGATCTATATCTAAGGAAAAATATAAATTAAGTACTAACCATGATGAGATCAAAAACATACTAGATTCAGATACACACAAAACTAACACTTAAATTCAGCCAATATCCTCCATTATATTCAATGCAATAAGTTTATAGAAGCTTCATTACAATATCAATAGTATGTGCATAACATATTTAACAACATATCTCTGTATATCTCGATTCCTATTCTATTATAGAGTTTACTACATAAATATAAGGGTGGGGACTTTCCCTTCACCACTTATCCATTCAAAAAATAGGTTGCATGCTACTAATAGCCATGCGCCGTTACAAAAATAGCCACACATGCAAGTGCTCTAACAATAGACTACTACTACCTAACTGATAATACCTGATCTATTTATGACATGTGTCCATGTAAATTTCTTCGTATCCAATCCTCTATAAATATCCAATGTGTGGCGCACACGTCTCTGCCTCGTTTATGTGCTCTGCACGCCATCTCTAAAAATAAACCTTTATGAGCAAAAACAACTAAGTCCTGAAAAGTTGAACTTCTATTCCATATGCACGTTCTCCCTATCCATTCATGCCTTTGAATAAGACTCACTTCCCCATGTGGACTTCCTGTGTGCTTTTTGTCAAGTGTTCTTTGATCAACATTGATTCATCATTTGGTCTCCCTTTGACGTGTTACCTTATTCACATTATCTCGACATAATTAAAATACTTACGTCATTTTTCTCACAAATGTGATATATGTGTCCTCATTATGTCGTTATGTTTCCCACATTTTAGCACATCCTTAGTATACTTTGACTTAGTTTTACTTCAAACATTGTCCAAAATATTGAAGAGTGTCGCTTACTTTGTTTGTGTCATTTTGATACCACTTTGGCACTAATTTCTCACTTCTTTATGAAGCTTGTTTAATGTGTCCAATTGGTGTGGTTATGTGGCTTACATTTGTAATCCTTTGATTGGGAGTCATGTCTACCCTTTTTTAATATTTATGCCTTGTTCATTTTGAGCTTGATGTAAGTATTGACATTGTGTTGATCATCTTTACATCAAACTATCATTTTGCACACACATTTTACATAGGGATTATTTCCTTATTGATTGGCTTTGTGTTTCACACTTGCATGATTGTTCCTTGTGATCATGCATCTAGAAAACTTGTTTTCTACAACAATCCTTTTTTATCTTATCGATATTGTGTCATCATGATGTCTATTTTCCTTAGACCTTCTTTAGAAAATCACGCACACATCTCCATACTTACGAAATGTCTAGTTGATTGCCATTGTGCTTCCCAAATCGAAATTGAACTTTCTTCACTTTGAAGGAATTTGATCACACTATCTAGGTCTGGGCATTTACATCTACAATGATGCCAACAATGAATGATTATCACATGGTTCCTCAAACTTACAAAAATACAGACCCTAGGTTTAGGAATTCAAATCAAAAGAGGCCCATTATGACTAAATCTCATTTGGTTCTTCACGCTAGAGAGCCCGCTCAGGTATCTTGTTCCCCACCTTCATCTCATAGTCGGTGGTATGGTTTGGATGCTTCTAATCTAAATTATTATTCAGGTTCCCCCCACTCTTCTTTCTATTCAGATACAAACTAATGTTTGGATTCCCACTCTTCTTTTGAAGATTCAAATTCCAACTAATGTTCGGATACCCCTATATCAAATCCTGAATCATGGTCCTCCCTTCCTTCACAGGACATTCATTCCAAATCACCTCAATGCCATCTTCCTCCTTTGAAGACTTGTGTAACTCTAAGTTCCGTCGATCGAACATCTAATTCAGTTCTTGTGTCATGGTCCTCCCTTTCTTTGTAGGACCTCCTTCATCAGTCACCTTGATGAACCCTTCCTCTGTCAAAAAGTTCCATGACTCGGATTCCCTTTAGTAAATAATCAAAATCAACTCCTATGTCGCAATTTAACAAATGGCTATGTGATCCTAATTTCTCTCTCACATTAGGTTGTCTTCTATAAAAATGACCTAGGTCTAAATCCAAATCATCCATTCATGAGACACATGTCTTTAAGCCTACTTCCTCTCTTGAGTCATCTTCTGCTATCAGTACAACTTCAATCCCTCTTCAGCCCTTGAGGCATTTTTACCATATCGTACCATTTTACCATCCATCTTCTAAAGATCAATGTCTGCAACCACATCGAACCATGAGAAAGAAACCATGTGCTAAGATATATTTTCAAAGCACTATCAAAGATCTTCGTGGGAGTGATAAGGTCAAACCTTCCCCTCATATACATCATCGAACATCTTCATCTTCTTCTATCAATCAATATTCCCTGCTTATCGGACCCGTCTCTTCTAGTCAACCTCCTATGGCCGAAAAACAACAACCTCTACTGATTGATTTATCTTAGGATGACGAAACAATCAGACTACATGATGATATCCCTCTAGAGGATTGCAAACAAGGATTTTTTCTTAAAATTGATACGCTTGCATATTAGAGAGAAGAAATTGATCCCATTTATCAGAACATAGAGGAAGAGCCTAAAGTCATGGAACTTGATTCTTCTTTTGTTATTCCATCCTCACCTTTCTCTGAGCATGATGAGATATCAGGGTCTAGCATTGATCCATGGCCTATCTTCTCATTACCCAATCATTCCTTATCTATCATCATTCCTCAATAAAAATATCACCTTGGGTTACCACTGAGTAGCCCATCGTCTTCTTCTATCCTAGAGCCACCCCTAGGTAGCCCTCTATTTTCTACTTGTGGGTCACCTCGTGGTAGCCCATTAACTTATCTTCTTAGGCCATGTTCTAGTAGCCCATCATCCTCTTCTATCTATTGGACACATCTAAGTAGTCCCTCCTCATCTATACTTGGGTCACCCCCTTGTATTCCCTTGATATCTTCTTCAATTTTGGGGCCACATCATAGTATCCCTCTATTATTTTCTATTTATGGTTCATGTTGACGATTATCTTTGTGGATGAACCATCATATTTGTTGGATACCTTAGGTTTGTGGGATGTATGCCCTAAGGAAACCTCCAAAATTTTAAAGAAGCTGGTGTTATCCAAAATCCCCCCCCCCCCAATGGTAATTTTGATAACATGCATCAGATTGTCAGTCCCGAGCAAGTAGATCGATTCAAGGCCCAAAATCATGTTTTTTGGGGCCCCCTCTTTTCCATTCTAACTCTCCCATCCAAGAAGGAATCCCAACAGGTTGAGAAAATGGAAGAAATGTAGAAAGCCAAGCTTGAGGCCGAAAAATGGAGAAAATCGGCTAAGTCCTACTCCAGGCAGTCCGGGACAGTTGGGACGTCGGGGTGCGAATCGGCCGAAAAGCCGCCAGGCGGTCTGCAGGACAGTTGGGACATCAAGACGCGCAGGGCACGAAAAGCCGAACCGGCCGAGAAAATGAAGAAAATTGCCTAAGTCTTGCTTCGTAGAGTCTGGGACATCCGGGCCAAAAGTACGCAGAGGACGCGAACCGGCCGGTTCGGCCGAAACAGAGGACTTTCATTTGGGACATCCGGGACAAAAGTACGCGTGGGACGTGAAAAGCCAAAGGAGCTGAGAGCCAATGAAATCTTGCCATGTGTCTTCACTGCAAACAAGAACGAGAAAGCCCGAATCGGGTGGTTTGGAGAAATTTGTCCCAGACAGTTTGGGACATCCGGGCCAAAAGTATGCGGAGGACGCGAGGAGCCGAAGAGCCCGCGGATGAATCAGGAAACACCACGTGTCCTAAGGTGGGGGAGTTTAGAGCCAGGGAAATACTTAGGAAAATTTGACAAAAGTCTTGGGCCAAAAAATTAAAAGACAAGGATGACCCCACGCCCCGTCCTCGAACCAAACGATGCCACGTGTCCCAAATGGCGGGGGCGCGGGGAAAAAATGGAAAATTTTCCAAAATTATAAAAACATCAAAATTTCAAAGGGAAACCCACGGAAAGGTGGAGGAGAGAGAATTGCTCAGCCAATCAGCGCCTGACATGTGTCATCCAAGTGGCAGAGCGCGGGAAAAAAATTCAAATATCCTTTTTTGGGCTGTTTTTGCCCTAAATCTTCAAACGATCATATCTTTTGATCCAGAGCTCGGATTTTTGCGTTCTTTATATCAATGGAAAGATGGAAAAATTCTCTACATGATTCTGGGGTCAATATTGAATTTTGGTTCAGTTTGGAGAGATAAAATTGAGAAACGCCTCTGGCACGTAATTATAGACAGAACTGATGTTTTAATAACCAGCTTTAATACAACAGACAGTTCACCGTTTCTGCTTGACAGTCCACTATTTTTCTAGGATTTTCCACTTCTGCCATGATGAGATGAGTTAAATGCAACCTAGAAGTGGTTGGGGTAGATCTGGATTTCCTCTCTCTTCCCTCTCTCATTCTTCCTATATATTGTAAGGAGGGGCTTCTTTCTAAAGGTCGAACATTCCTGTTTTGCTCCTCCCTTCTTCTCTTTATCAGGAAAATTTGTGGAGTTCGAACCTCCCATTTGAAACTGTAATGCGACTCTGCCTCTTGGCATTTTGTAGTGTATTGTATCAATCTTTGGAGCAAGTAATGCATGTCTGTGGATGATTCTCAACCCTCTCTGTGTTCATTTGCATCCTCCTGGTCTTTCACTGTAAATTTTGTTATCTGTGCATGATCTTGCATCACGTTTGAATGGTATGTGTTTATTGGCAAGATAGGTGTTCTTCATTCCTCAGTGCATCACCTCTGTTAGCTTAGGTTTATTTTTATGCATCTTCTTACCCTATCTCCTTGGCAAGATTAGATTAGGTTTTGAGTAAACCCTCTGCATTTTTCGTGTGCATCTGAACAGAGGAATAGGAACTAGCCTTCTCTGGAGATTCCTTTCTCATTTTTACAAGTCCCACACTTAGAGAAAGGATTCAATGTTATGCAATCACACTGGATGCTAGTATGATCAACCTAGAAATCTGATCAACATCCAGGGGTGCTGTGATTTTGCACTAACAGTTTTGGCACGCCCGGTGGGACACTAGAGGTCTCATTTTTATCGCAGCAAAGTTGATGTGCATCTGCTGCAATTTTCTTGCTTGAAAAAGAGCTATTATTTGCATATCTGGTGACTCCAAGGGGAAGAATCAACTGGTTTCAGCAGTGCAGGCCTGAAAACTCATGAGAAGAGTCACCACAAGGTCAAGAGTTAGAGAAGAAGAAGTGCTTGTTTGAATACCTGCAATTATCTCCAAGAAGAAGGCAAAGAGGAAGAAGGATTCAAAGGTCTCCATCTCCACCAAACAGAACTCTCTCAACTCCTCCACCTAATAGGCCTTTCATTCAGTCAACAAGGGTTTTAAGACCAATTAGTATGGCACAAAACAACCCCTATGTCAACTTCACAGGCAGCAACCCACTTGCCCTCAATGCACAACATCCAATTCCTATTGCAGCCTTGAAGAACATTCCATACTTCACTGGAGAAAATCAGACTACTCCAGGTGATCATGTTAAAGACATTGCTAACCTTTGTGTAATCCATGAAATCAATGAGATGCAAGTGGCTGTCAAGTTGCTGGCATCTTCATTCAAGGGTAAAGCATTGCAATGGTTTAGGAGCCTTGGAGCTGGTTCTATCACAAATTGGAATCAGCGGTGTATAGCACTTCATGAGCAATTTGGAGAAAAGGGAGACAACTTGTCTCTTTTGGAGCAGCTGACAACCATCAAGAGAGCTCCCAATGAGCAGCTGACCGATTTCAACTTCAGATTTCAAAAGACTTGGGAGAGAATTCCAGTGGCAGTCAGGCCAACAACAGAAGGTGCTTTTCTCTACTATCTCAAAGCTCTAAATTATGATATTTCTATGTTGATTCAGTCCATGGGAGGCATAACTATCCCTATGGCTTATAGCATTGCCATTAGGGCTGAAAATTGTTTGATCCAAGCTGGCAAACTTGCCCCTAGACCTCCCATGCCACTGTTTCCAAGTTTAGAGAGTCTAAACACCAATCAAGCACCTAATTTGGCTCCTTCTCCCACTCCTAGAAATCAGAGTTCAAATGAAGCTTCCACTTCATCTCCAAGTGCCCCAAATGAGCTTCAAGAAGTCATGAAGCAATTGCAAAACCTAGGCAATGAGCTAGTTACTCGCAAAAGGCAGCAGGCCCAAGGTTTTAGACCTTCTTATCAGCCCCAAGCTCAGCCTAAAAGGCAGCCATACCAACCAACAAAGGCCACCTAATCTAGCTGCAAATATGAATCAAACAAGGCCTCCTGCCAATAGACCATTTCAGCCCTATAATCCAAATGTCATATCTGCCTCTAAGGCATTGGTGCCAACACAAAACAACATTGCCCAGGAGTATGATTGGTGTTTTCCATGCAATGAGCCTCATAATCAATCCATGTGCTTCAATGGTGCTTTGACTCAAGCATTAATGGTGACAACTACTGGTGTGGAGGGTGAGAGCAGTCAGGAAAACAGCCAACAACAAGAAACATTCCAACAGCAATCAGCCCCAAATGACACCACATTGGTAAATTGGCAAGCAAAGGATTTTTGTGGCATAAACCAGGTAGTTTCTCAAGGTGTTGCAGCCAACACAAGGTCAAAAAGGAGAAATTTGGGTGAAGAACAGCCATTAGCCCCAACCAATCCACAACCTTCCATGGCTCCACAAATGATTGGCAAGCAAAATCCAATTTCAAATGCACAAGGGCAGCCAAGAACAGCTCCTAGACCAACTCAAATACCAGTTATTGCTGCCCACATGCAAGGAGTAAATGTACAAGCAAAGGGACGACAAAAGGATACTTCATCCCCATTCAACATCATTGATCAGATGAAGAAGACAAATGTTAATATATCAATGTGGGAATCCCTATCTATCCCAGGCCAAAGAGATCTGCTACAAGCTGCCATGAAGGACTGGTCAACTTCAAATCAACAGGTCCAAAGGAAAGAGAAGGTACTTACAAATGTTGCCCAGCCGGAGGAAAATCATGGAGGACAAAAAGGTAAAATGTTGAAACCCCCTCCTTTCTATGTTTCATTGATCATTGGAAATCAGCTAGTGCACAATTGCATGATAGACTTCGGGGCAAGTAGCTCAGTGATGCCTAAACAAATAGCTGATCAGCTAGGGCTCCAGTATGAAACAATATCCAAAGGGGTAGTGTAGCTAGATGGGACAGTAGTAGTAAGAGTTGGAGTGATTAGAAACTTGAGTCTTACCTTGCATGCATGTCCAAACGTTGTTGTTTTACAAGATGTATCAGTTATAAACCTTCCACCACTCTTTGCCCTATGTTTGTCAAGGGACTTCATAGCCAAGATTGGGGGATATTTGTCTGCTGATTGGTCACACATGCTATTCAGAACGAGGTATGGAACTAAGGCTACAATCAGGTCTGAACCTATTGCAAACTTCCATATTGAGCCTTACACTCCAAGTCAGATTAATGCCAATTGTTCAGCATTTGATCAAGAAGACCACCCAAGAACTGATGAGGCCAACACCAAGGTTAGAAGCATCCCGGATCTAACTCTTGATGAATGGGAAAACAAGATACATGCATTTGATCCTTATCAAGAAGTGGAAGAATCTGAGCTAGTGGTCTATTGCATACACGAAGAAAATCAGCCTATTCCTAGTATCACCAAGCCAAACCACAAAGATGACAATAAGGTATGGCAACTATTTTTTGATGGATCAAGGAGTAGAAAAGGTGCTGGAGGTGGAGCTATGCTTGTTTCACCTCAAGGAATAAAGTACTATTCAACTTTTAGATTTCAGTTTGCATGCTCCAATAACATTGCTGAATATGAAGCCTTGGTGCAAGGGATGCATTGGGCAATCAAGAAGAAAATAAAGAACTTGCAAGTCTTGGGGGATAGTGAATTGATTATAAATCAGGTCAAGGGACAACATGCTGCCAAGAATTATCTACTCAAGTGCTATAAGAACAGGGTGTGGGCATGGAAGATTTTGAGGGTTTTGGCATCAAATCCATTCCTAGGAAAGAGAATCAAGCTGCTGACAGGCTTGCAGCAGTAGGGGAAGCCTTTGACATTGTGGAAAGTATTCAACAAGACAAGGTATAGCCAAACATCCACGTGATTGTGAGGCCTTCAGTGCCGGATAACAATGTCAGTTGGCAAGTGTTTGAAAATGACCAGAAAATCATCCATTTCTTGCAAGAAGAAGCTGAGTTCTCAGCCAAGAATCAAGAAAAATTGGAATAGCAGTATGGTGACCAAGTGGTACAGCTGAGAACTAACAAGCTGCCCAAGGGACTTATCACTTTGGAGTCCATTTTTAATCCCAATGATCAGTTTAGAAAGGAGAAAGCAAACATTCAGGTCAAGAGAGAGGATTCAGTATCCATCTTGGTAGAAGAGAACAAACCATTGCAAATCGGAAGGATGACAACTAAACAAGAAAGGTATGAGTTCATACAGCTGTGCCAAGAGTTCCCTGATGTGTTTGCTTAGAGCTATGAAGACTTGAAAGGTTTCCATCCCAACTTAGCTCAGCATACCATCAAATTGGATCCAAATACTAAGCCTATCAGGCAGAAACAAAGACCAATCAATCCACACATGGAGCCTCTCATGAGGAAAGAATTGGACAAGCTGATTGAGTCAAGGATCATATTCCCAATCAAGCATTCTAGTTAGGTTGCCAACTTAGTTCCAGTTAGAAAGAAGAGTGGAGAGATCAGATTGTGTGTTGACTTCAGGGACTTGAATAGAGCCTCTCTCAAGGACCATTACCCACTCCCTTCCATGGAGAAAATCTTGCAAGTTGTGGCTGGCTCTGAGAGGTTTTCACTACTTGATGGCTACTCAGGCTACAATCAGATTATGGTGAAGGAAGAAGACTAGTTCAAGACAGCCTTCACAACCAAATGGGGAACTTTTGCATACAGGAAAATGCCATTTGGGTTGTCCAACGCTGGTGCTACCTTCCAAAGGGAAATGGACATGGAATTCAAAGGTTTGATTAACAATGTGGTGCTAATTTACCTTGATGATATCACTGTTTTTTCCAAAAATGCAGCAGACCACCTCTCTCATTTGAGACAAGTCTTCACGAGGTGCAGGAGATTTGGAGTGTCTTTGAATCCTAAGAAGTGTATCTTTCTTGCACATGAAGGGAAGCTCCTTGGCCATATTGTCTCCAAGGAAGGATTATCAATTGACCCAAAGAGGGTTGAAGCCATAAGAGCACTACCATTGCCAAGCCACAAGAAAGCCCTTCAGAGTTTTTTGGGAAGAATAAACTTTGTTCAGAGGTTTGTCCTAGATTTTGCAGCCCTTGTCAAGCCCATCACCAAAATGTTAAAGAAGAGCATGGATTTCAAGTGGACAACAGAAGGCAAGGAGAGTTTTGAAGCAATCAAAGAAGCCATCTCTCAAGCACCAACTCTCATCAACCCAGACTTCTCAAGGATTTCATCCTCTATGCATTTGGAGGTAATGACACTATTTCTGCCATTTTGGTACAACAGAACAAGGATAATGATGAGCAGCAAGTTGCCTTCTTCAGCCAGAGCCTAGATGAATATGAGATGAAGTACTCTTTTATTGAGAAGCATGTACTTGCAGTAATCAGAAGCTTGAAGAAATTCAAGCATTTAGTCTCAAACAACAAGGTCCAGTTGCTGGTCTCACATGTTGGGGTTAAGGACTTCCTCCTCAACAAGGATTTGAATGAGAAAAGGGCAGGTTGGATCACCTGTGTCATGGAGTATGACATTAAGATCAAAATTACCAAGCTGGTAAGAGGGAAAGGATTGTGTGAGCAGCTGGTTTTGGGGAAGCAAAAAGAAGTATGCAATGAAGAAGAGGCTGTTTTGAAAGTCCAGGACAGCCATGAGCCAAGTGGCAATCAAGAAGAAGACAATGCTGCCCCCACTCCTTGCTGGACCCAAGGTATTATACACTTCCTAGGCACAGGCCTATGCCCCCGGAGATGAACAAGACCTAAAGGAGACACTTCAGATTGCAGGCTGTCCCGTATGCCATCGTTGATGGAGTTTTGTTCAAGAAAGATGTGAATGGAGTGCTGCTAAGATGCATTAGCACAAATCAAATTCAAAGGGTGTTGGAAGAGTTCCATGGTGGACCAGTTGGTGGTCACTTTGCACCAAGAGTGACAGCTCTAAAAATCATGAAGGCTGGTTATTATTGGCCTAAAATCTTTAGTGATTGCTATGCATGGATCAAGAGGTGTAAGAATTGTGCATTCTTCACAGGAAAAGAGAGACTTGCCATCCTTCCATTACATCCAATCTCAGTTGACCAACCATTCATGCAATGGTGTTTGGACTTCATTGGAGTCATTAATCCCAATTCAAGCCAAGGGCACAAATGGATTTTGACAGCCACAGCCTATTTCACCAAATGGACAGAAGCAGTAGCACTCAAAGAGGCAACTGAGTCTAGCATCTTATACTTTTATGAGGGGATAACAACCAGATTTGGTATACCTGCTATAATAATCTCTGATAATGCATTGGCATTCATAGGTTCCAAGATTACAGAATGGGCTGTCAAGAATGGAATCTATTTGAGCACCTCTTCAAATTATTACCCGTAGGGTAATGGATAGGTAGAGTCCACGAACAAAAATTTGCTAAGAATCATTAGGACTCTAGATGAAAATCAAAGAACATGGCATACCAAGCTAAAATCAGCATTATGGGCTGACAGAATAACACCAAAGAGGTCTACAGGTAATTCCCCTTACAAGTTGGTCTATGGAAAAGAGGCAGTATTGCCTATGTCATTAGAACTGCCTGCATTGGAGTTCATGAAGTAGTTGGAGTTGGCTGAGTTCGAACCAATGGAGGCTAGGTATGCAGAGTTGATGGAGCTGCAAGAGATTAGAAATCGGGCATCCCAAGCAATAGAAAAGGATCAAGCTTTGATCAAGAAAACCTTTGATAGGAAGGCCAAGGATAGATCCTTCCGAGTTGGAGATCTAGTGTTGAAATGGGCTATGGATGGAGCAAAGCCGTGAAGGCATTCAAAATTTGATGCCATTTGGAGTGGCCCATACATGGTCATGGGATGTAAGGATAGTAATGCCTTCCAATTATCTACATTGGATGGAGAAGAACTCCCGATTTCGGTTAACGGAATCTATTTTAAACATTGCTACTGAAAATAAAAGGTTTACCCTTGTAAATATTAGCCTAGATTTCAATTCCTCTAAGTGTGTATGCACATTGTCTTGTTGTAGTTAGGTTTCAGTTTCCCTAAGTGCTTTGGCATAGGTTTTGTTGCTCCTAGGTTGGATTTCTGCAGTTCAGTGTGCTCTCGGAGAAGGAGTTGCGGTATCAGGCTCGGGATCAGATATCAGGTTGGCTTCAGGTTATCACTCCATGCCCAATGGATTGTTAAAAGGCCACTGATCTTCTACCTAGCAGGCAGGTGACCCCACTGAGTCGCCAAACTGTTATCCAAAATTCCCCCCCCCCAAGGTAATTTTGATAACATGCATCAGATTGTCAGTCCCGAGCAAGTAGATCGATTCGAGGCCCAAAATCATGTTTTTTGGGGCCCCCTCTTTTCCATTCTAACTCTCCCATCCAAGAAGGAATCCCAACAGGTCGAGAAAATGGAAGAAATGCAGAAAGCCAAGCTTGAGGCTGAAAAATGGAGAAAATCAGCTAAGTCCTAGTCCAGGTAGTCCGGGATAGTTGGGACGTCGGGGCGCGAATCGGCCGAAAAGCTGCCAGGTGGTCTGCGGGAAACTTGGGACATCGGGATGCGCGGGGCGCGAAAATCCGAACCGGCTGAAAAAATGAAGAAAATTGCCTAAGTCTTGCTTTGCAGAGTCTGGGACATCCGGGCCAAAAGTACGCGGAGGATGCGAACCGGCCGGTTCGGCCGAAACAGAGGAATTTCGTTTGGGACATCTGGGACAAAAGTACACGTGGGACGTGAAAATCTGAAGGAACTGAGAGCCAATGAAATATTTCCACGTGTCTTCGCCAAAAACAAGAACAAGAAAGCCCAAATCGGGCGGTTCAGAGAAATTTGTCCTAGACAGTTTGGGACATCCGGGCCAAAAGTACGCGGAGGACGCTAGGAGCCGAAGAGCTCGCGGAGGAATCAGGAAACACCACGTGTCCTAAGGCGGGGGAGTTTAGAGCCAGGGAAAGACTTAGGAAAATTTGACAAAAGTCTTGGGCCAAAAAATTAAAAGACAAGGATGATCCCGCGCCCTGTCCTCGAACCAAATGATGCCACGTGTCCTAAATGGCGGGGGCGCAGGGAAAAAATGGAAAATTTTCTAAAATTATAAAAACATCAAAATTTCAAAGGGAAACCCATGGAAAGGTGGAGGAGAGAGAATTTCTCAGCCAATCAGCACCTGACACGTGTCATCCAAGTGGCAGAGCGCGGGAAAAAAATTCAAATATCTGTTTTTGGGTTGTTTTTGCCCTAAATCTTCAAACGATCATATCTTTTGATCCAGAGCTCAGATTTTCACGTTCTTTATATCAATGGAAAGATGGAAAAATTATCTACATGATTTTGGGGTCAATATTTAATTTTGGTTCAGTTTGGAGAGAGAAAATTTAGAAACACCTCTGGCATGTAATAATAGACAGAACTGATGTTTCAACAACTAGCTTTAATACAACAGACAGTTCGCTGTTTCTACTAGATAGTCCACCGTTTCTACTAGACAGTCCACCATTTTGCCAGGATTCACCACTTCTGCCATGATGAGATGAGTTAAATGCAACCTAGAAGTGGTTGGGGTAGATCTGGATTTCCTCTCTCTTCCCTCTCTCATTCTTCCTATATATTGTAAGGAGGGGCTTCTTTCTAAAGGTCAAACATTCCTGTTTTGCTCCTCCCTTCTTGTCTTTATCAGGTGAATTTTTGGAGTTCGAACCTCCCATTTGAAATTGTAATGTGACTCTGCCTCTTGGCATTTTGTAGTGTATTGTATCAATCTTTGGAGAAAGTAATGCATGTCTGTGGATGATTCTCAACCCTCTCTGTGTTCATTTGCATCCTCCTGGTCTTTCACTACAAATTTTGTTATCTGTGCATGATCTTGTATCACATTTGAATGGTGAGTGTTTACTGGAAAGATAGGTGTTCTTCATTCCTCGGTGCATCACCTCTGTTAGCTTAGGTTTATTTTTATGCATCTTCTTACCCTGTCTCCTTGGCAAGTTAGATTAGGTTTTGAGTAAACCCTCTGCGTTTTTGTGTGCATCTGAACAGAGGAATAGGAACCAACCTTCTTTGGAGATTCCTTTCTCATTCTTGCAAGTCCCACACTTGGAGAAAGGATTCAATGTTATGCAATCACACTGGATGCTAGTATGATCAACCTAGAAATTTGATCAACATCTAGGGGTGCTGTGATTTTGCACTAACAGCTGGATCTTCTCTATGGGGTGAGATAAGGTTAGAATAAAGCTTGAAGGAACGGTAAAAATAACTAAGGTGATGCATCAGAATAGATCCTAAAAAGACACAAAAATGTCTAAGAGACTATCTAGAATAGTTTGAAGATCATCTTAGCATGATCCACTATTTTCAAAAGTATCCTAGAGCATCAAATTCTGAGAAGATGTAAAACACGACAATACATAGAAAATAAATGAATGAGGAAAACCTAAGGGCATATAACATGATAGATATCCTAATCTATTTCAAACTTCTTAGAAGTAAAAGAAGAGAGACAAATAATATGAAATCCAAAGTGCATCGAACAAGAACTCTTTATTTATGGAGAAAATAATACATAAGGCCACTGGGGCAAAAATTACAACTTCCTTTCATAACAGAGTTTTACTAAGGATAAATATTAAAAAATTGAGTTCAAGACTTATTTTACAACTCTTGTCTGTTTTTAATTTCTTTTTCCCTCTCTGGATCAGACACCCTTCTATATATATCCTATCTCTAGCTCCTATGGTTAGAATCAGAGCTTCCACTGACAACATTTAATTTTCTTACATGATCTTCCCCTTTCTAGGTCAATATCTTAACTACCTGTTGGGATATTTTTGATTTCCTTTAATTCATCTAATTGGCACTCCTTGAGTTGGTGATGTTCCCTTTCTACCATGTGGGGAGCGTGCGCTTGTTTGGGGCCTTCCTCTCTTTCTCTTTATTTGAATTTATGCCTGAGCAACACGTTGAGTGCTTTTGTGTTTATGTTATATTTATGACGTTTTGACCCATCGAGGCAACTTTCTAGGGCCTGCGACACGTGAAGAGATTGCACTTGTTTGGGGCCTTCCTCTCTTTCTCTTTATTTTAATTTGTGCCAAAGAGACACATGGACGCATTCCACTTGCATCTCCATACTTAGTCAATTTTAGGATTAAGCAGGAAAAAGAACAAGAGCTTGGGGGAACAAAAGGTGTTGATTGATAAAAGAGTCTTTATACAAAAAGGACTCTACAGTTATAGCAACTCACCAAGGGAATCTGTGCCATTCATGGAAGGATCTGATAATCTCCTAGTTTCTTGAAAAAAGAAAAATGTTGCTAGCAAAATGCCACTCAGAGCTGCCACAAAGAAACATGATATCTGAGCCATTCCTCCTCCGTTGGGTAGGTCTTTATTTGCAAGGCCTGTAAGGCTCGATCTAGTTTGATTATTTCCTTATGTGAGAAGTTTTGGAGGTTCTACACTACTACGTGTAAGAGGAAATCCAACTACACAATGGGGTTAAGAATATCCTCCACCTCGGTAACACTGGAGCTCTCCTTTAAAGACTGAAAGATAGTCTTGTCCTGGCATTTGGTGATTAGGATTTGTTGAATTTGGTCCTTTGAAAGGATTGTAGAGTCATTGGGGAAGGGGACAGAAAGCCTAACTGGACTAGTTCATTGATGCTCTGCTTCCTTTCTCTAATTCCCTGGTGGAGCTGAGCCAAAAGATTCTCGCACTTGATGGATGCCTTGTTGTAGCTCAGAATCTCATTGATCTTTGTGGCAATTAGCCATCTATCAATGATTCCTACCCCTTCAAGGGCAGAGTATGAAGCATCATAAAGTTTTTGAATTAAAATATTTAATTCATGGACCTTGGAAAACACTGCACTACTGATGGTGGAGTTGACGGTTTCTACATTTGAGTACAATCCTTGTGCATCGGATATGAATCCAAGTGTGGGGACTAGATCCACTGTCATTTTGGAAATCTTGTTACAGTAGGAAGCATACAGTTCTTTCACTAACGTTATGATTCCCCCTTTCTGGGATTGTTGTCCTATCTTTCAGGTCAAGTCCTTGTCCGTGTCCTCAGATGATTTTAATTGTGCTTTGAGGTTTCCCCTTTCTACCTCGACAACATGTAATTTGGCTTGTATCATTGCCACTTTTTCCTTTCTTGAATCAGATTCCTGCTGGATGGCTCCCTTCTCCCATGTGAGTGAATGGGTAGAGAGGCCTTGGATGTGGCAAGTTTGGCCACTAGAGTCTTTACTTCCATCTGAGAAGCCACAATGGCTTCTTTTGATGAAGCCTCCTTCAATTATTTGTAGATCTAATTTATTTCTTAGCTCTGGTTCTTTATCTCAGCCTGATGTTTGGCTACAGTGGATTCTACCTTGCTTAGGATAGCTTGTGCCTTTTTCAGCTAATTACTGAGCCTTAGGTAGTCTGTAGTGACTAATGTCATAGTTTCATTCATTAATTCAACCTTTTCCTGAGGTCATAACTCAAAAAGGTTGATTATGACAGGGATGATAGAGTAGTCATCAAGGTTCATTGGATCCATGGTCTTGGATACCTGGGGGATGAGTCAGGTGATAGTTAAGGATCTCTGTTGATGGTCATACAATAACTGCATCTGCTTCGCTACTTGTATCATCATTTCTTTCTTCTTTTGTTTTACCCTTATATTTTCCCAGGCGGCCCTGATGGTCTTTGCTTGATTCAAAAATTTGGAGGGAGAGGGAACAATCCCGCCTACAAAAGGGAATCCTGGTGATAGACTATAAGGAATTGTAACTTGTAGTTGGGGCATTGAAGTTAACAAGGCCGAAGAATGGCTTGTCACTGCACAGGGGGAGAAGGTTGGAATGGTGGAGAGAGGGGCTCTGAGAGGAAGAAGAGTTTGTGATGGGGTGATAAATGGAGGAACAATTTCAGAAGGGGGAAAGGATGGTGGAGGAGGAGACTGAAATTGAGCATCTGGAGGTGGAAGAGGGGGAGAAGAATCTGTGTGTTGGTGAGAAAATTAGTCGGGTGGACAAACTTGTGGATTTCTTGGCAACGCTATGGGAATCTAAGTCCCTCTACTTAACTGGTGTAGCTACCGTATATGCATGCACGTGAAAAGGTGGATTTCTATGGTGGCCTTTCGACCAGGGATCCAACAGGGGCACTCCATTGACCTTGCAGCAAAGTTAGAAATCTCTTGCTAGGGAAGACTTTGTCTGGAAGTGGGAAAGGGAGTGAGAATTGATGTAGGAGAACCAATGTTGCAAGTAGAAAATCAGAGGCCTGTGCACACCAATCAGAAGTTTCATCAGATGCACTTGAATTTCAGAATAAAACAAATCTGCAAAACAACAACAAGACTAAATAGAGCTTAATGAACATAAAGTACCAATAAAATCCTCAATGAAAGAGGCTAAAATTTATTCTTCCTTTATTGAAGCTCAAGAAGAATTTGTACATAGTGTGGGAAAGGAAGAAATTGAGGAGGAGGGGGGGAATAGAAGAAAATGGCTATCTCCTTTGTTCTCTCAAGGTGCAATATACTCTTGAGTTTACAAGATCAATCACCAACCCTTTGCAATGGGAATGGCGTTATAATTTATAGAATGAGAGGTGACTTATCGTCTTCCTCATGACCCTCCATATGCCTTAATATGACTTAAGATTGTTCATATTCCAATTTAAATATTTAAGTCCCTTTTATAATAGCAAGGTGACTTAATTTACATTATATTTCTAAAGTCGTTTAAGTCATATTAAAAACTGCAACCCTCAACACAAAAATATAACATTTGAAAAGAGAGAGTGTCGTATGAAGAAGTGAAGAGTGAGAGAAAGAAGAGGAAGAAGAAGAAGAAGAACTATACTGAAGGATGAGTTACTGCAACAGACTTGGTTCCATTCCTTGACTGTTCTCCACTTTGTGATCCCGAGAAGGCTTCTGACCCATCCAATTTGGCTTCTTATCTCCCTTATAAAAATCAACTTGCTATTTTTAGTAAGTATGAGAAATCAAATCCCCAATCTTCAACTAGATGTTGTGGCTCAATTTTCCTCTTTCTCTTTGTGTTCCACGTTCCTTCTGGATCAACTTTCTATTTTTAGCAAGTTCTCGAGGGCCCACTTACTATTTTTAGTAAGTTCCAAAAATGTCCATTCTGGTGAATTCTCAGTTGTAGTGCACCTCTAATGTCTTCATCTCCTTCGCAGGCTCTTATGTTGATGACTTTCCCGAAATAGCAGTTCCTATGTAGTAGACCTGCTATTTTTAGAAAGTTGGCGTTTGGGGGTCGGATTGATGTGGAACAAAAATTTTTGATATGGGTTTTCATCCAATATCACCCCTCTGAAATTTCGGGCCCACCCGCTTAAAAATCTAGGAGATTTTAAAATTTTAATTTTCAGACCTAGGAGTGCTTATGGGTACGGCAACCATTAATGGACCTCAAAATTTCAGGTCTGGTTTTCTCCTCCATTTGTGAATAAAATCATATTTTTGATGTGGGTTTTTTCTTCTGGTGTTTCACATGTGATCTTACTTCAATCTGGAAGCCGGTTTGACGGGAAATCCCACTTCTTTCTTCATTGAGCCGAAAAGGAGATTTCTTCATTGTGGATGCTCTGTCGCACTTGGGGGGAGTTTGAAGGTGTCTTTTTGATGGTATTGGATAGAGGAATTAAAAAAAATAAATGGTTCATTGATTCGTGCACTGGTTTGCAAGCTTTGTTTAGATTTCCATTTATTATTTATGGGGATTTTGTTGTTCTCTTCTTTATTGTTCTTTGTTTCTCCTTAGCTTGATGAGGATTCCTTCTAAGACCTATGCATCCTCATGGGAAAGGTATTTTAGTTCATTTTTTTATCTGGTCTGAGCATTTACAATGACATAGTGATGGAAGAATGTTGCAGAGGAACTATGGAGGAATGAAGTGCACATATAACTGGTAGAAGTTAGAAGCGGGAAAAAGCGACACTTGGAAAAATTCCAAAAAGATATGCACAGGTAGGTCTTGGGAGAATTTTTCCATGCTTGATGTCCCCTACCTCAGGGAAATGAGGGACATAAATTTCCACAATGAGCAAGATGGCGACACGTGGCACTAGATCCAATGACAGGGAATGAAGGAGGAAAAAGCTCATTTAAAGCACTGGGAGTTGAAAGGAGGTCACATGAGTGTCTAGAAGACTCCTTATGGGGGATGGGAGAATTTTTCAAGGTTTTATGTCCCCCACCTCAGGTGCATAAGGGACATCATTTTCCACGGTGGTCCTGGAGCTAACACGTGGCGCCCGATCCAACGACAGGGGATGAATACTCCAAGAATGTACCTGGGGGCTAAACTGTCAAGTCTGAAGGTCATATGAGGGCCCTAGAGGTCACATGAGGGCTGGGAAAATTTTCCAAGGGCTGATGTACCTGACCTTAGGGACGTCAGGGGCATGAAATCCCACTAGGATCCTGGTGCTGACACGTGTCCTCTTGAAAAAATGACTAAGTCCTGAACTGCCTTTGAGAGGGTAACTTGGAATGAAGATAACTTGAGATCCCGGTGGAATTTCTTGGTGAAATGTTATATGATCCTAAATTGAAATTTCATTTTGAATCCAATTATGTGGGCCTCATATCTTAATTTGACAATATGGTCCCTGAAAAATAGGATTTTTGGTCTAGGACTCCACTTGTGCCTGAGAAAAACTACCTTCCAATCATATACGCCAAGGTGTTGTGAAAAATATTATTTCACCATCATGTAGGTATTGGAATCCTCTTTCCGATTATGTTTTGTTTTACTTCTAACTCCATCTAGAGCTCTCAGAATCTTCTTCTGAATCCCAAAAGCTATTTTAGGCCTGTGAATTGCCTAGGCTTGTGAACCCTATTTTCACTCAGAATGCTCCAAGTCTTGTAGAACTTCCCCAGACCTTCCAAAATAATTTCCATGATGTTCCAAGGTATTTCATTTTCCTCCATGTTTATTTTTCTCTTCCGTTTCACTCCAGCAGGGGATCCGATGCTGGGAAGGCCAGCGATAGCGCTTCCTTATACTGCCATGAGATAGTGTCTTTTTAGAACTCCCTAAAATCATCTAGGTGGAATGAGTGCACTTTACTAAATCACCTAGGGGATAAATTTGAAATCAAATAGGGGGTGATCAGACTGATGGATTTGACCTGGGGTACCTAGGAATGAAATTTTTTCCATAGGGTTATACTTGTCATGCTTGGAAACTTTCAAGTTCCCTATTTCACATTTTCACGACAAAAGTTGGCTCTATCTTGGGGACATGACATGGAATGAGTGCAGTGAAGACATTACATCTGAATCTAGAATCTCAATATTAGACCATATAGTTCGTTGACCAGTGCCTTATCCATTGGGCCCTGCGGAGTCATGTACAACTTCTATAATCGAAGATTACACACACACACACAAAATGAAGGAAAGAAAACACACGACACACAACAAGAAGGGAAACACATACAACAGAAAGGGAAACAAACCAATCAATTACCTATGGTGTAAGGTGGGGGACAACCCACTTTCATTGAAATAATTTTCATTTCTCAAAAGTTACCCCTAAAGAGGCAACACCGAATGATGATGTTCTGCGAAGCTATTGACGGGTTCCAAAAAGTAGTCTCCTTTCCTTAATTGTTTATGAAAGCCAGGTGCTTTCACATTTATCTGTTTACTTGGTAGGAGTAAGTCCATGTGAGCTTCTTGATGCACAGGTCCTTGCTTGGAAACTTCATTGTCTTCATGCTCTTTGAAATTGGTTTCATCGTGCCAGTTTCCTTCCATGTTTATCCATATAGCTGATTTTCCATCGAGCATCTCATCACTGCCCCAATACTGAATTTCGTTCCAATTCCTTGAACCTCCTGAGTTAATTTCTTTCCCAGGTCTATGCTCATTGAAATATTCTCCATGAGAAACATTTGATTCATCCTTTATCTCTACTCCATTGTGAGGCATTTGAGTACTGAAGGAAGGGATGGAGGAAAACTCATACTTGTGTTGTATGCTCATGATAGGAGTGAAGAGATCAAGAATCAACTTGGGGTCTTCCGCCACTTCTACTGCATCCAAAATTTCTTACATGAAGTTATGCTTCATGATTTCCTGTAGCTCCTCTTTGTATGCCTTTGAAGAATATTTATTTTGCAGCTCAAGGTAACTACTTGGAGGTTACCTCCTCATTTTGGGAATCACTGCATTTAATCAATCCTTCATCAAAAATATCTTCATCCTCAGAGGTCTCGAAACTCCTTGATTCACTTTCTTCGTCATAGAAAGAGTCTTCATCTTCAAATGGGAAAGAAAATACTTCAACTTCATAATTGTATCCACTAACCATTGGCTTGAGAGGGACATCATATTTCTCATCTTGCCTTATCTCAATATGGCTGACCTTCACATTAGGTAAGGCTTCCAAATCAGCTTCATGCGTATCTTCCATATTCATGGCTTGCATTAAAAATTCCAAATTGATCTCAGGGTATTTTGTTTCTTCCATGGCTCTTTGCAGTCCTTGTATAGACATTTCTTTCAAACCTTTCATGGGCTCATCAAAAACTGATTTTGTCTCTCCATAGATCGCTTGACCGAGATCATCTTCATCCTCAAATGGGAATGAGAATAAATCCTCATCTTGGAAAAGCGTATAGGCTGATTTTTCTTCTTGAAAATCACCAAGAACCATTTCCTCTTCCTCACGGTCTGCATCATTTGGTGATTTGGGGCTGTTCTCTTGTAACTTGAATCTCCTCAATGCTTCTTCAAAATACAAATCTCTTTGGGAAGGCATGTCTAGGCCTATCAAGATGGGGATATCCTCTTCTTCCTCAGTTGCCACAAAGTGATTCATCTTCCTTCTACCTTGATATAAGATGTTAGCTTCTGGGATTTCATAATTTTGTATGTGAACATCATCTTCTTCTCAGGAAAGTAAGTTAATTTATCATGTATCCTTCACGGTATGGTTGCAAAAGGGGGGGGAACAATTCATCTGATTTCACTCCAACTCTCGGTAGAAATTCTACTCACGCAACATTCCGAACGAGGCTGGGGCATCTATACAAATCACATGAAAATTTCTGTCTGGAAATTTGGCGGAGGCCACTATGCATCTTAACCTTCCCTACAAGTGAGGCATTTTTTGATCCAAAGAGTTAAAACGAGCCACTAGTTGGAGGTCATTGTAAGTTTAAGGCCTTGAGTGACCTTTCAAAGGCATCACGTTGTTGAGGAACCCAAAATCTATTATGCAATTGTTCAGTACATATTAGCCAACAAGAAAGGAGACCATAGAAAGGTTCAATTTATCATTCTTTGATGAAATCAGAGAAAGCATGTTCTTGTGAGGAGGTGTAGGGGTGGGAGTTTGGTAGCATGCCTTTGGAATGATGAGCTACATCATTTGGTGTTCGACTACCACTCCTGATATATCAGACGAACCTCTCGAATTGTTCAGGATGATTCTGCAAATATTCAGTTTCGGTAATCTACACTTTAGCTTTGTTTGCATATTCTATGAAGTCAAAGGGAGCAGATGTGGACAAAGGGGGGTGAAGGGACTACTTTTGGATTTAGGACAGGTTTGGAAGCAGGAGTAGATTTTTGGGAAATGGAGGGTATTTTGAAAGGTACACTAGGAGCTGATTTAGATTCGTACTTAGAAGAGACATCAAAAGACTTACTTGGGATTGCGAGAACTTTCTTACTTGCTACGAGATCATGCTCCAAAAATTTAGAATTCATGGAAGATGGAAGTGTAGATCCTCAACTGATTATTTAATTTTGTGGAGTTTCCACAGGAGGATCATCAACCTTCTTTTCTTTTGCAGCAGTGGAGGGAGATGCTCTTTTCTTAGACTGAGAACGAGTGAATACCGCACATGAGAAACTGGGTGCATCTTCTTCATCTTCTTCATAACCTCCAGAATACTCACAAAATCTGATTTTTGTATCATTCTCAAACTCATCACTTTCTTGGAAATTTCCACCTTCACTTTCTTGTTCAAACTCTCCTTCACTTTCTTGAAATCTGCAATTTACGTTCATGGGTGGGGCCTCTAAGGCAAGCCTTTGGGGTGCTCCCGCAATCTGATTTTTATTGCTTCTTTGAGAAGAAAATCATTCAAATAATTCCCTCTTCAAAGAGGCCATTTCATTTTCCAACTTTTACAACGATGGATTGGTTCTCTCATCTCCAAGATGTTGGGCCTTTCCCTTTGATGGATTCTTGATCTTTCCAAAGAGGATGAAATCGTCATCCAATTCAATGGCCCTCCTTTATGCATCTACAATGTTCCTTGGTTGAACTCTTCATAGGAGAAATCCTAACTCTGGTGATTGAGCATTTATGAAGAAGCTTTTGATATTGTTCTGAGAGGGAGAATCTTCTTCCAGTATCCTATGAAGCAACCATTCGAAATGAGCCATGAAGTCTCTCATCGTTTCACTTTCTCCTTTCCTCATTTGAGCCAACTGCACCAAGAGGTATTGACAATCTTCAGTTGATTTAAATCTTTCCTCGAAGGTAGATTTGATGTCATCCTCACTAGTGATGGATCGGGAAGGTAGGAGGTAGAACCATTCTGCTGCTTTTTCTTGGAGGGACTCCACGAACAATCTTACAACAACATCTTCATGATGGACACCAAGAATTCCACATGATGCCATGAAAACAACAATGTGTTCTTTAGGATGTTGTGTGTTGTCACCTTTTAACTTTGGAAAGTTCTTGCGGGAACCCATTGGTAGATCGTGGAGAGGTGGCTCAAGAGCAAGCAGGACCGTATTCCTTCCCCATGGAACAATTGGTTGAGGTATTTATTCTTCATTTGCCATTTTTGTTTCCACTTCTGCTCTTTCTTCTTCAAATTATTCTTCTTCCAGGAGCTTAATGCTCGATGGTGGTTGAAAAATAGGAGAATTTGAAGGTGGAGTATCCAAAAAAGTTTTGATAGGATTGCCTGGTGAACTTCGTGAAGATTCAGATGGAGAGGAGGGTTGAGAGAAGAAGTATGGGTTATCTCTAATTCGTTCTTGCTGATTTTTTGAAGGCTCGAAATTGAAATCATCAACATCTCTTGACTTTCTCAACCTAGTGTATCTTCCTTCAGCTAGCTATTGGAAACTTTGTAGTCAGAAAATGAAAGGACACTTACAGTTGTATATTGGGTGTAGATGTTGCTAAATTTGCTCCACGGTGGGCACCAAAAACTATTGGTGATAAAAAAATTTGGGTGGAAAAACTTGTGGATTTATTTCCAATGCTCTAGGAATCTAAGTCCCTCTACTTAACCAGTGCAGCTGTCATATGTGTATACGTGAGAAAGTGTAGATTTCTATGGTGGCCTTTTGACTGGGGATCCAACAGGGGCACTCCACTAACCCTGCAGAAAATGCTTGCATATACCTGCAAGAGATGAATTTTCTTGGAATGTGGGAAATGGAATGGAAGTTGAGGTATGAGAACCAATGTTCCAAGTTGAAAATCAAATACTTGCGCACACTAGTCAGAATTTTCATCACATGCACTTGAATTTCAGAAGAGAACAAATCTACAAAACAACAACAAGACTAAATAGAGCTTAATGAACAAAAAGTACCAATAAATTCCTCAATCAAAGAGGCTAAAACTCCTTCTTCCTTTATTGAAGCTCAAGCAGAATTTGTATATATTGTGGGAATAGAAGACATTTTTGAGGAGGAGGGGGAAAATAGAAGAATTTGGCTATCTCCTTTGTTCTCTCAAGGTGCAATACACTCTTGAGTTTACAAGACTCAATTACCAACCCTTTGCAATGGGAATGGTGTTACAATTTATAGAATGAGAGGTGACTTATCGTCTTCCTCATGACCCTTCATATGCCTTAATATGACTTAAGATTGTTCATATTCCACTTTAAATATTTAAGTCCCTTTTATAATAGCAAGACAACTTAATTTACATTATATTTATAAAGTTGTTTAAGTCATATTAAAAAGTGCAACCCTCAACACAAAAATATTAGATTTGAAAAGAGAGTGTCGTATGAGAAGCAAAGAGTGAGAGACATAAGAGGAAGAAGAAGAAGAAGAACTATGCTGAAGGATGAGTTGTTGCAATGGACTTGGCTCCATTCTTTGACTGTTCTCCACTTTGTGATCCTGAGAAGGCTTTTGACCCATCCACTTTGGCTTCATATCTCCCTTATAAAAATCAACTTGCTATTTTTAGTAAGTATGAGAAATCAAGTCCCCGATCTTCAACTAGATGTTGTGGCTCAGTTTTTCTCTTTCTCTTTGTGTTCCTCATTCCTTCTGGATCAAATTTCTATTTTTAGCAAATTCTCGAGGGCCAACTTACTATTTTTAGTTGTGCCAAAAATTTCCATTTTGGTGAATTCTCAGTTGTAGTGCACCTCTAATGTCTTCATCTCCTTCCCAGGCTCTTCTATTGATGACTTTCCCGAAATAGTAGTTCCTATGTAGTAGACCTGCTATTTTTAGAAAGTTGGCCTCTGTGGGTCGGATTAATGTAGAATGAAATTTTTTGATATGGGTTTTTTCCCAATACCACCCCTCTAAAATTTTGGGCCCGCCCGCTTAAAAATGTAGTAGATTTTAAACTTTTAATTTTCAGACCTGACAGTGCTTCTGGGTACGACAGCCATTAATGGACCTCAAAATTGTAGGTCTGGTTTTCTCCTCTGTTTGAGAAGAAAATAATATTTTTGATGTGGGTTTTTTCTTCTGGTATTTCACGTGTAATCTTACTTCAGCCTGTTTGACGGGAAATCACATTTCTTTCTTCGTTGAGCCGAAAAGGAAATTTCTTCATTGTGGATGCTCTGTCACACATGTGGGAGTTTGAATGTGTCTTTCTAATGGTATTCGACAGAGGAATGAATAGCAGAAAATGGTTTGTTGTTTCATGTACCGGCTTGTAATATTTCTTTAGATCTTCATTTTTAGGCGATGGAGATTTTCACTGTTTTCTTCTTCTTGTTCTTCATTTCTCCTTCTCGTTTTGATGAAAAATCATTCTAATACCTACACATAGCTTTTGGGAATGTGTTTCAGTTCTTGTGTTGAACAGGTCTTAGCATTTTCAATGGTGTAATGATGGTAGAATGTTGTAGAGGTAGGATGAAGATTGTCTGTGCACGGGAGTGGAAGCAACTGGAAGCACTGAGCGACAGTTAGATTTTTTGAATTTTTTGAAATCATGGAAGGAAAAGATTGGGTGAATTTTTAATTACTTGATGTCCCTAACCTTATGGATGTGATGGACATCAAATTCCATGGTTTTCAAGAGGACGACATGTGGCGGCGATCCGACGGTAGGGAATGAAGGTGGAAAAAGCTGCTTTAAAGCACTTGGTGCTGGAAATTGGTCACATGGGTGTCCAAATGGCTCCCTATGGGGTCTAGGCACATTTTTACATGTTTGATGTCACCCACCTCAGGTGCATAAGGGACATAAAATTCCACGGTGGTCCTGGAGGTGACATGTGGCACCTGATCCAATGGCAGGGAATGGATGCTCCAAAAATGCACCTGGGGGCTGAACTGCGGTCACGTGGGTGTCCAAAAGACTCCACATAGGGGATGGGTTAATTTTTCAAGGTCTGATGTCCCCAAAATAATGTGCACAAGGGACATAAAATTCCACGTTACTCCTGGAGCTAACACATGGTGCCCGATCCGAAGGCAGGGAATGCATGCTCCAAATAAGCACCCGGGGGTTGAACTGTCAAGTCTAGAGGTCATATGAGGGTCCCAGAGGTCACATGAGGGCTGGGAGAATAATCAAAGGGATTATTTACCTAACCTTAGGGAATTCAATGGCATGAAATCCCGCCAGGATCCTGGTGGTGACACATGTCCTCTCAAAAAAATGACTAAGTCTTGAACTACCTTTGAGAGGGTAACTTGGAATGAAGATAACTTGAGCTCCTGGTGGAATTTATTGGTGAAATTTTATATTATCCTGACTGGAAATGAAATTTTAAATCCAATTATGTGGGTCTAATGTTTTAATTCGACTATATGATCCATGAAATATCGGATTTTTGATTTGGGACTCCACTTGTGCCTGAGAAAAACTGCCTTCCAATCAAATGCTCCAAGGTGTTGTGAAAAATATTATTTCACCATCATTTAGTTATTGGAATCCTATTTATGAATATGTATTTTTTTACTTCCAACTCCATCTGGATCTCCCAAAATCTTCTTCAAAATCTCAACAGCTATTTTAGACCTCTGTATCGCATAGGCTTGTGAACCCTATTTTCACTCAGAATGCTCCAAGTCTTGTAGAACTTCCCCAGACCTTCCAAAATAATTTCCATGATGTTCCAAGGTATTTCATTTTCCTCCATGTTTATTTTTCTCTTCCGTTTCACTCCAGCAGGGGATCCGATGCTGGGATAGGCCAGCGATAGCGCTTCCTTATACTACCATGAGATAGTGTCTTTTTAGAACTCCCTAAAATCACCCTAGGTGGAATTTGTGCACTTTACTAAATCACCTAGGGGAAAAATTTAACATCAAATAGGGGGTGATCAAACTAATGGATTTGACCTGGGGTACCTAGGAATGAAATTTTTTCCATAGGGGTATAGTTGTTGTGCTTGGAAACTTCCAATTTCCCTGTTGCACATTTTCACAACAACACAGTGACTATGACCAAATTTAGCTTCTTGTGTGGTGGGATTGATGTCAGTTCATCCACAAGTTTCCCACTTGAGGGGATGATTGTGGAATGTGGTATGAGGGTCTGAATAGGAAGACCCTGCAGAGGAATGAAATGTGGAGGCGAGACTAGTAACTACTATTGGGAAGCACCATAAGACTCTATCGTCGATATCATAGGAATGTTTTGAGGTGATTGTTACCATATCCTCACTCTTGGCATTCAAATCCATGATCGATGCATCCTAGAGCTCCTCCCATTGCTTATTGCTCGAGACTTCCTCAAAATTGAGGGTAGTCTGGCTGATCTCCTGCCTATACTTCGAATAGGCTTCAATCTTATCTGCGCTCCAGTTCTTCCTCTTTAGGGATTCCCTAAGTCCCTTTTTCATAGTGAGGGTGGGATCATACTTGTGCTTTACTGGGTGGAATACCTCCTAATCTAGGGTTGGTATGTCACTGATCTCTACGAATATGTTAGGTGACTCTACTAGGGGTTCCACCTTGATTCGAAAAACTACCTCGACTCATGTTTGCAAGAGTTCAAAGACCTTGTTACAGATTAGGGTTGTACATGGCCATTATCTCCTCTTGTTCATATCTCCATGAGTCTTGAATTATGGTGAAGCCGTAGGAGGATAGATTCTGTGAGAGGCTGTAATCCTCCTTTCTCTTAAGTATGGTGATTCCTCCCTTGCTCAAGGGGAGATCATAGAGTGCTTTATTCTTTTTGCTTGAGCCAAATTCAATGTCCAGGAGCACTAGCTTCCTGGCTATCTCGAGACCCACCATGAGTCATTACAACCCTTGGGAGCATAAAGGATTTATCCCTAAAACTGTGCAGACAAATCATGGAGTGTCCTCTACCGAAGAAATAATCATAGGGGTGAAATGGGTCTAAGAGGATCGATTGCACATAATCATTCATTCTGTTGTTGATCCCTTCAGGATCAATTTCAAAAGGAGGGGCTCTACAAAATAATTAAAGAATTCATATACGTCTGATGAATGAGACAGTACATGGGTCCATTTAGATAGTAGAATGAGCTTTTGGGGATCAATTTCCACGTCCCACAAGTTCAGAGTCATGAACTGACCAAAATATTGGGTATTCTGATATGGAATCAAGTGGAATAGGTATGAAGGATACCTGAAAGTGGAGGTTACCGATAATCAGTGGATATGCTCACAAATAGACTCCATAATGACTTATGCAAAGTCAAAGTGGTAAGCCTTCTCTTTCTTGACAGACCTCATTCTAAATAGGGCTGCCATTTGCCAATCCTTGACATTCATGTATGAATCTCTTTTAAAAATGAACATCAACATGGAATAGGCATCCTGAGAATATTCCATTAGTGATTTTAATGGAATGGGGAAGGTCACAATTCCAGAACCACTCAAATCTACCTGCCTCAACTCCCTATTAAGGAATGAAGCTTTATTCTGGCACTGGGCCCAGACATTTTGGAGTTTGGCCATATTGTAGAAACTGGCCGTTGGGTCATGGGTTAGAACCAACATGTCCCTGATAGCTTGTGGTGTAATCACCACCATTAGGTTCCTACCTTGGATGGTATGGGTTCTTGAATTGAAACATCTTGCACACATCTGTATGACCTCTAGAGCTATAGTGCAAAAGAGGTACCATATAAGAGGTTTTTGCTCTAGGTCCTTGACCTAAAAGATTCAAAATTTATCAAGTAAATAAACCTGGCGTAGGTTGCCTCTCTTAATGCCTTCGGCTTCTTATTGAGGATGGGATCGAAGATATCATCGGTGAAGTCTAAAACTGTAGTAGGGTCGCTAGACTGAGACACCTTGTTCAGGAATCTTAACTTCAGTTGAAGAGGGTGAGGGGTATAGGATTCCCTATGCATAAGAATTCAATGGTGGCAGAGCTGGAAGTGGCCATGGCATTTTTGGAATTTTGAGGAGATTCTGGTTCTTTTTCTTTGGCTCTAGACGACTGATTCCGAGACTCCAACATTTGAAATGAGCCCATTAAATGATCTTAGATTTCTTAAATAACCACGTCAACTTAGAGAGTAATGGATTACACGCATTTAGAGTCATTTCACATAATGAACCATTTTTAATTAATGACCCAAAGCACTGAATTCTGCACTTTTTGAGAAATCTTGTATTAATTCCAATATTCTCCTCTCGAGTGTACTTTGAAGTTGTTGGATCATTAATTTTGGGGAAAATTAGGAAGGTACACTCCCTCCAAGAATTCAAAAAGGGGAAAGAAGAATCCACGAATTACATGTGTCTGAGACACTTATTAAAAGAGACAAAAATACAAAGTGAAAAGGAAAAGAAAAGCAAATACATATGATACAATATTTTACAAAGCAACTTACAGGAAAGGTTTTAAGTGAATTATGTTTACCGAAATCACTAAGGAATCACCTTCCATAGTTTTGATCTCAAACACATTGTAATTCAAGCATGTGCTAATTATGAAAGGGTCCTATTCATAATATGTCAAACTTTCCATGATTTCGTGGCTTGACAGCCCTTCGGTTCCATTTCAGAACCATAGTTTTGACCTAGAATTCTGGTTCTGATGTCTTCTGATCAAATTAAGTCTTGACCACTTACTAGTGACTGATCATGAATTCATGAGAATATTCCCTTTTCTCTTGGAGTTCTACCATCTCAGTAAGTATTACTTATATCACTCCATTGTTTTTTATCTCATCTTGTTTCAATAGTTGCAATGCACGGATTTCACTGGAAATTGGCGTTACAACACTTTCCTATCAACTATTTCATACGGTGAAGTTTGTAGGATCTACTTCGGTGTGATCCAATCATCTCATAAGGATATTTTTAATGTGTTCATGCCACACTCTCTTATGTTCATGGCCCATTCTCTTTATAAGCATAATCAAGTTTTTATTAGTAAATTCCGGTAAACCATTTCCCTAGGGGTAATAATTTGAGGACGTCTTTAGGTAGATCCTATGCTTTACCAAAAATTAAGATACTTTGGTCCCCCAAAAGGCCTTAGAATTATACGATATAATAGTGCAGGGGAGGGGGTGAAGCATGTAGTTATATCCTGTAGGAGTCCTAGGATCACATTCTTAGTGGACTCTTAAAGTGGGATTGCCTCCACCCACCAGGTGAAGTAATTAGTTGCTGTGAGGATCCATTTGTGGTCGGTGCTCAAATTTGGGTTAAAAATTCTGATGAAGTCCAAACCCCATTGGGTAAATGACTCCTCAACCAGGATGGGGTTAAGAGGAAATGCTGTGTTCCTCCAAAAACCTGTGTAAACTTGGAAAACCTTGCATCTGTTTATCTTTGCTTGACTGTCAGTAAACATGCTTGGCCAAAATTATCCTACTTGTAGGATTTTTATGGCTATGGTTTGGGCCAAAAAATTACCTCCCAAGATCCTGTGATGTAATTCATGTAAGACTCTTTCAACCTCATCATCTTCCAGGAACCTGAGTAGGATTCCATTAAAATTCCTCTTAAAAAGGAAATTGTCAATGATGGTGAAATTAGATCCATGTTGTCGACAGTATCTCCTCTTTTTTAAGGGGATATGGTCTAGGTATTTCCCAGTCTACATGAAATAGACTCTATCTAAGACCCAACCACCTGATTCACTTTCTTGAAGATAAAATATCTCTTCAGGCCCGTCGTTAATCAGGGGCATAGATTCCTGCATTAGATATTAACACAGGCCCCTACCCCGTACAAGCTTTGTAGGTACCTCAATGTCATACTCAAGGAT
This sequence comes from Taxus chinensis, assembly GCA_019776745.2. NCBI lineage: Eukaryota > Viridiplantae > Streptophyta > Pinopsida > Cupressales > Taxaceae > Taxus > Taxus chinensis. Next base: position 41,134,345 of record CM034151.1, read on the forward strand.
CTTAGTGATCTAATTCCCTCTTTTCTCAATTATCTCACCCTCCATTATATATTATTTGATGTTGGAGTGAGCCACCATGACCTATATCCTATTATGAGTGACCAGGTGCCTAAATTTCTTCAGACCCTTAACTATGCCATAAACTTGTCTCTCTACAAAGTTATACCTTGTCTCGTAGTCATGGAGAGTTTTTGAAAAGAAGGTGATTGGATGTTCCTCTCCCTATGACTCTCCTTTCTACAGTTAGTATGGATGCTATGCTATGTTTACCTCCATATACATACATAATGAAGTCTTTTGAGAAGTCAGCGTTACGCAGCACCGGGGTAGATATAGTAGCTTCTTTTATGGCTTCAAAGGCCTGATGAACTTCAGTAGTCCACTTGAAATTAAGGTCCTTTCTGAGCATGAGAGTGATCGGGTGGATTGTCCTGACAAATTCCGAAATGAACTTCCTGACAAAGTTGATCTTTCCTAAGAAATATTGGACCATTTTCTTATTGAATGGAAATGGGAGCTCCAGAATGGCTTTAATTCTCTCGGGATCAATGGATATCACTTCCTTTGACATAATATGTCCCAGGATTTTACCTTGAGGAACTCTAAAGACACATTTATTTCAGTTCAGATAGATTCCAAACTCTTAGAATTTTTTGAACACAACTTCCAAGGCATCGAAGTGCTCCTTTGTTGTCTTGGTGAATACTGTGAGGTCATCGAGGTATATAAGAATCACCTTGTTGATCATTTCTTCAAATGCATTGTCCATGACCCTTTGAAAGGTAGCTCCATAATTTGTGAGTCTAAATGGAATTTTTACATATGAAAAAGTTCCCCATTTGGTCATGAACGTAGTCTTGTGTTGGTCCCCTTCTACGAGCCATATCTGATTGTAGCCCAAAAAACCATCCAACAGAGAAAACATCTCTGAGCCTATGACCATTTGTAATATTTTCTCCATGGAGGGCTAAGGGTAGTGGTCCTTTAGGGATGCCCTATTTAGATCTCTGAAATTTACGTAGAGCCTGATCTAGCCATTTTTCTTCCTCACTAGAACTAGGTTGGAGACCCAAGTTATATGCTTGATCAGAAAGATTATATGGGATTCCAGTGGTATTTTCAGTTCCTCAGCCATGAGTGCTCCTATTTTTTGGTTTACAGGCCTCTTTTTTTTATGCACATACTTATTCCCTTATTTGAGTTCAATGGTGTGTTGGATGGTATATTTTTTGTAGCCATGCAAGTCATCATATGTCCAAGCCATCACCTTATCATACTTATGGCATAAAGCCACAAGTCTTTCATTTTCCTTTTGGGTGACCAATCTCTCAACCTTTAGCCTTCTCTCCTTAGACACTTCTAGTTCAACATAATCCTCCTTTATTGCTGTAAACTTCCTTCGGTCTGAACTAGCATCATCCAAGACAAAAAATACTCTCTAGGATTATTAACCCTTTCAGAAGTTTGTTTGTCTTTAAATGGATAATCTAATCTCCATATGCTTCCTCAGTCTTGGGTTGAAGTTTTTTTTTAAATTGATTAGATTACTAGAGGAAGTTTATAATCTGTTGGCCACTACTAAAGACTTGCCAATGATCAATGTTTTTGGGGATAGAAGGGTGGATGATCAATTTTATGGTGTCCTCATTTGCTGTCAAATCCTGTATTGGGTCAAATTACAACCCAATCAAGGCCATCCTATCAGCCTTAGTATTTTGATCTTAGGGAATAACCTTGATATTGAAGGCTTCAAGATCATAGATGAGATCTCACACCTGATGCCGATAGGACCTCATCCTGGGAATTTTCATGGTGGAAGAGTTTCTTACTTGTGTTACTACCAATTCTGAGATGCCAAATACTCTCAACCATTTAATGCCTTCTTTTTCGGTTCATGGTCAAGCCATGCACTAAGGCCTCATATTCTGCCTCATTGGTGGTACATGAGAACTGGAAATGGAATGACTAGAGAATATTCCTTCTTCTTGGGGATAATAAACATATTCCATCTCCTGATTCATTCTTTCTTTTGGCCCCATCAAAATGTAGGGTCCATATCTGGGGATCTTTGGAGGGATTCCCTTCCCTTTTATCATACCCTTCTGCCACCTTTGGGATGATGGATTCTTCATAAAAAATTACGTAAGTACCCAAACCAGTGGAATAGAAGTTCCCAAAGGGATCTCTAGGAGGAAGGTTGGCTAAATGACCACTTCTTTGAAGATCACCTTCCTTCGTATATGATTCTTCTTCTCTAGTGATCATGGCACGGGAAGCTTCGAATCCTGAAGCCACTTGGTCTGTTATATGCTCCTTGTTGAGGGGTTCTGATAAGACCTTCATTTTAGACTCGTATTTGGTTTATAGAATCAGATGAGACCAATCAAGAGACATATAGCCTCAAATCTTAGTTGTGAAATCATGAGAGAGGCATAGTCTAAAGACTGATGGGATGTTGATTACCACAATATATTGTGGAATGATAATAATTTAGAAGGAATAGAGCTACAATGGGAGTCCCTTGATAGCTCTTATGGTTTGGAACAAACTTCCCATCTAGTTGCATAAATCCTCTTTTTAAGGGCTCGTATTTAATGCCCAAGGCATCTACAATTGCTTTGGGCATGACTGTAGTGCTGGCACCTGAGTCTATCATAGAATTATGTAGTAATTTCCTACCTATTATAAGAGTCATGAAAAAGGGATTGGGCCTTGGTTTACTTACCTCTCCTTTTTAATTCAATAGTATTGCTTCTGTTGAGACTCAAATGGATTTTACCCATTCCTTCTCCTTCTTATAGGTGATTGGATCATCATTTGATTTAAGTGCTTATTGGAGTAACTCTATTTTCTTTAATATGCCTAGAAGATCCCATAAGGATGTGTTAGATGGAACTTTCTTGAGTTTTTGAACTACATTGATTGGTTCAGGTGATGGTGCTTTGGATGATGATTGGTGCTTTATCCCTTCACCCATGGGATGGAGGACATCTTGATTCTGAATAGTTCTCAAAGCCTCCTTCATGACCATAGGTGGTGGCATGGTGAGGGTCGAGAGATTCGTTTTACATTTTGCCAATTATGCTTGGGATCTGAGTGTCTTCCTCTGTGATCCTTTCCTTAAATTGAGTATTGTAATTAAATTATATAGGCTTGGAAATAACTGCTTCATTGGTAAATATGGATTCCTCTCCTTCTACCCAAGAAAAAATAACATACTCTGGTGCGATTTCTGCTTCCTGTTCTAGGGACATCCCTTGAATATGTGCTATGAAATAAACATTTTGGACTCCCATGGACTGGTAAGGTCCTGATGTGTCAACGTCATGACCTTCCCTAAGCTCTTTTATTTGGCTACCCTTTATTACAGATTCCCTTGGGGAAAATCCCTTGGCATGTGATAATTATTGCATGGGAAACACCATGCATTGGGATCTTCAGCCAAATGGTTCTTCCTGGGTACCATATCTCTTCCACTATTTGGTGGAATAGTTTGGAGTGGTGTTGGTACAGGGATTGGCTAGTTAGATGCTGTGTAAGTGCAATGGTCTCTGGGTATTATAATATTGGGAGGAATAGCAAGCCTGCCACCTTGATAATTTTGATAATTTTGTCTCAGGTAAGTGGCTTATGATTTCTTTTAAGATTTACTATCTCATTAGAGAAGTTTCTAAGGATGTTTTTCATTTCCTCCATTTCAGGAGAAGAAGAAGATGACATTGTAATGGGAGTTGGAGCCAGATGAGAAGATGGGTAATTATACAAAGATGTAGGGGTTTGAGTAGAGCTTCGTACCTGTGCTTGCAGAAGGGGAGCCATTTCAGGATATATGGGAAAAGGGGCTCTGGGGGAAGCTTCTCGGAATCTATTAAATTATTCTCAACTTGGATGGCGATATCGTATGCTCATGGTAAGGAATCCCCTCCTAATGGTTGAATCATCACAAAATTATCTGAATTTAGAGATTTTAAGTAAAAAATAATAGCCATACCTATCGGTGGTCTTGCCAGAGTAGGAATCCTTTTCCAGGTTTTATGGAACCTGGTGTTGAAATTAGTCATTAGCTCCTAAGGGCCTTTCTTGATGTTGATAATTTGTTGTAGGAGCAATGATCTATCCCTTTTTGCATGAAATCTCACTACCAACACATCACCCAGCTGGTCCCAAGTGCTGATGGTATTAGGGGTCAAGGATCAGTACCAATCCAGAGCCTTTCCTTTAAAAGAAGACAGCTAGAAATTTTAAGGCAACATCTTGTTCCCTGATATAATGTATCACACATATTTTGCTGATGTCCTAGAGGTGTTCCTCTGGAGTTTTGAAGTCTTCTCCACTAAATTTGGGAAGTGCCTTTAGGGCATTTGCTGGAATAGGATTCCACACCTTCTAGGGGTGTGGGTAGGATGAGCGGGCTCCCTTGATTCCATGAAACAAACTACCTTGGAGGCTGGGCTTGAAGGTGAGCCATAAAAATAGGTCTAAGGGTTCTAGTTGACTCTGTGAAGGGCCTACCTAAGGAGGTGTTGAGAGAGTCTGATTTGGAGGAGACAAAGATCTCTGGATCTGTCTACCTCTTCTATTGCATGGTGGGGATAACTACAAATAGTCAAACACAGATTTGACCCTTTTCCTCTGCCCTCATTTGCATTCATCTTGAGAACTAGAGAAGACCAACAAATTACTGTAAAAAATTAGTAGATCTTTGATGATGAAAAATCTAGATGTGTGGATGTTCATCCCACCGGGCGTGCCAGGAAAATTGTTGATGATTATCCTTGCAGATGAACGACCAAAGTCGTTGGATACCTTAGGTTGGTGGAACATGCACCCTAAGGTAACCTCCATATTTTAAAGATGCTGGATCTTCTATGTGGGGTGAGATAAGGTTAGAATAAATCTTGAAGGAAATATAAAACTAAGGCGATGCACCAGAATAGATCCTAAAAAGATAAAAAAAATATCTAAGATTCTATCTAGAATAGTTTGAAGATCATTTTAGCATGATCCACTATTTTCAAAAGTATCTTAGAGCATCAGAGTCTGAGAAGATGTAAAACACAACAATTTGTAGACAGTAAATGAATAAAGGAAACCTAATGGCTTATAACACGATAAATCTCCTCATTTATCTAGAACTACTTAACAGTGAAAGAAGAGAAACACAAAGTATGAAAGCCAAAGTGCACAAAACAAGAAATCTTCCTTAATAGAGAAAATAATACATAAGGCGGCTAGGGCACATATTAAAATTTCCTCATATAATAAAGTCTTGCTAAGGCTAGCTATTACAAAACTGAGTTTAGAACTTCTTTCACAACTCTTGTCTATTTTCTAAATTTCTCTCCTCCCCTTTGTTCTCTAGATCGGACACCCATTTTATAGATATCCTGGCTCTTACTCTTCCATGGTTTGGAATACAGAGCTTCCACTGACATCATTTAATTTCTTTCATGATCTCCCCCTTTTTGGGTCAATATCCCAACTACCTGTTGGGATATTTTTGATTGCCTTTAATTCGTCCAACTAGCACTCCTTGAGTCGATGATGTTCCCTTTCTACCAGGTGGGGAGCATGCACTTGTTTGGGGCCTTCCTTTCCTTCTCTCTATTTGAATTTGCACCTGGGTGACACGTGGAGTGCTTTACATGTTTATGTTATATTTCTGACTTTTTGACCCGCCGAGGCAACTTTCTTGGGCCTGGGACACATGGAGGGATTACACTTTTTTGGGGCCTTCCTTTCTCTCTGCTTCATGCCCCGAGTGCGCCAAAGAGACACGTGGACGCCTTTCGCTTGCATCTCCATACTTAGTCGATTTTAGGCTTAAGCGGGTAAAAGAACAAGAGCTGAGGGAACAAAAGGCGGTGATTGATAAAAGAGTCCCAATTTCTTACACTTAAGGCCACATCCTAGTAGTCCTTCATCATCTTCTAGCCATGGCTCACCTCCTAGTAATCCATCCTCTTCAATTCTTAGACTGTATCCTTTTCATCCTTCTACCAATGGCTGTGGAAAGCCCACCACAATTTCTCTCATTCCTATCATCAATCATAAATTTTTTCTTTAATCACCCACTTCTTAGGATCAGATAGGTCACATAGTCACTCAAAAGAAACCAAAATGGCTTCTTTACCAAGTACAGGTCACAAATTCCATGAGCTCTAAAGTTCCCAACACTTCCAATGATCTTAAGGTTAAAAATCAAGCACGATTCAAGAATGCACATCAATGTAACCATCATGTTAGGGAATAAGGGATAAAATATGTGGAATAATCCCTCATAGAATCGCAACATTAGAAACTAATATGCAGAAAATATTACAGATCTCAAATAAAAGTGCAAAATAAAATAACACAACACAAAGAGACAATATTTAATGTGGTTGACCCAATTTGGGCTATGTCCACCAAGAATCACTTGCTCAAATTTTATTACAAGCCAACAAACTCTACAGAATTCACACCCGAATTCAAAGGACATATGCAATGTTTTTCATACATCTATCATATGCATTAAACCATATAAATAGACAACTGCTTAAGAAGTTTTACAAAACTGTGGGTATTAAAAACCGTCCCATAAACCTATGGGTCAAAATCCCACCCATATGAGAAAATCATGTTTCCCGATATATCGGGCACGTTTCTCGAACCCCAGCGAGGATACATGAAAAGTGTATAGTACTCTTAGTGTATAGTCTTCAACACTTTCACACATGAAAACAGGCTCCACAACCTAACACATCAAGTATGGCACAAAGTGCAGAAACCTATGGATAGGGAACTCAAGCTCTTGCATGAATAATCAACGTTTCAAGATAAATCATAGTCATTTTTTGAGTGCGAGCTCACCACAATCATCGAGATTAGAGATAATATTATGCTTGGTAAGAAAATGTGCCTAATCTCCCTTATTAAGGAAGTCAGAAACATCGTTGTTGGATCCTATCAAATGGAGTGACTTTGTTGGGCCCAGCCTCCTAAAACTATCAAAAGTCTAAAAATAAAAAACAATTCAAAAAATAATAAAAAATTTGAGAAAACATAACAAAAATCAAAGGTACAAAGATCATACATTGCAATCAGGTATTGCGTACACATGGATGTTTCCTTTTTCCCTTCCTTGCTATTCTTCTACAAGTCTTCCTACCATTTTCATCCCTTCGGGGATATTGTGGTTAGCCTTTTCACACGTATTTTACGGGACTTATCTCTATGGTATTCATTTTACCCTGGTCTTTTATCACCTTGATAAATTAAAGAATGAATGACCTCTTAGAGATCATATCACAATCAACATCTAATAAACTTGAGGTGACTGTTATCCAAAATGAGCCCCTTGCTCATTTTGTGACTAACTCCCTTCATTTCATTCCTCCCTTGTGCCTCAGTCAGAATTTTTTATTTTTCAGGCACTCAAAATGTTCTGGAAATGACACCATTGGATAGAGCTCTTTCTCATCTTTCTAGAAAGGTAAAATTTTCTTCCTAACTCCATGTATTTTTAAAGTTATGGCTTAGCGGAGTTTTGTGGGAAATTTTCCATAGAAAAGCCTAGGCCAATAAGATGAGGCCATGTGTCCTTGGAAGGGCGGAGGCGGAGGTAAACTTGAAAATTTTACCAAGTGTTGACAAAATTCAGAAAGGAATTTTTTGGCCCGATGGCCCGCCGGTGAATGGGATCATGCCACGTGTCCAGGCAGGGAGAAGTTGGGAAAATTTCACAAGGGTTGGCAGGGAGAAGTTGGGATCATGCCACGTGTCTAATAAAATTATGCCACGTGTCCTTAGGCCGAAGGAGTGGCAGAGGGTAGAGAAAAGATTGAAAATTTTACCAAGTGTTTGGCGAGGGGCTAAAGAGAGACTTTGGCCCATAGGCCCGTGTAACAAATGAGATTTTGCCACGGGTTATCAGACTAGCGGAGCATGGGGGGAGATTGGGATTTTTTTCCAAAACAAAATCAAAGAAAAATTTCAAAAGAAAAACCCGCTCCCCAAAGTCTGAGCCAGTGAAACCATGCCACGTGTCCAAGTGGCAGAAGAAACATAAGGAAGGCCTGTAGAGAAAAATGAATGGAAAAGCCTGCATCTAATTGGATTGTGCCATGTGTCCATTCTAGAGAGGGATGTTGGAAGTGGCAGAGAATTTGAAAGTGGAGGCCCGTAATGAATCATGTCATGCCACGTGTCCTCAGGTCATTGGCCCGGCAGAGATTGTTTGGAAAATTTTCCAAAGGCCAAAACGGTGGAAAATGAAGCACAGAAAGCTCGCATCCAATCAGAACGTGCCACGTGGCACTAAGAGTGGTAGGGCATGGATATTTTTGGGAAATTTTCCCAAATGCAAAAAGTGGGAAAATTTCAAATTTTCGGCCTGCTAACTCAATTTGGCCCTATTTTGCCCTAAATTTTCAAATGAGCATAACTTTCGATCCAAAGCTCAGTTTTTGGCGTTCTTTATATCAATGGAAATCTGGTGAAATTCTTTACATGATTCCAAGGTTAATTTTGTGTTTTGGTGGATTTTGGAGAGATAAAATTGAAAAAACACCTCTAGCACGTGGAAACCAACAGAAATGACGTTTCAACCACCATTTTTAATGAAGAATGGCTCGCATTCTCTCCCAGAATGGAAAAAATGTTAGGGAGTGGAATTTGAAGGATGCTCATGCTGTTTTATTACATTTTGGTTGGTGGTTGAAGCTGCTCTCATGTTTTCCCACATTTCTCTCTCCTGAGCTCGAATGTGCATTGTTAAAAAGCAAGATTTGGCTCATTTTGAAGGGTTGGACATTTTTTATGTTTTGCAGGCTCCCTCTTTCACCCTAGAAAGTGATTCTGGGGAATACCATACCTCTTTCAATACTGCAACATATTTTTTTCCTTTCTGTTGATGTAATGCATGTATTTTGATATTGGAAATGACAATGCAAGCTTTGTGAATGAGTTTCAGTCCTTTTCTTGTGTTGTTTGATTCACCCATGATCTTTCATTACATTTTATCACTTTGTGCATGATGTTTTGCTGCATTTCTGTAATATGTGTCAATTTGCAAAAGTAAAAAATGCTCACCACTCCTTTGGTGCATCACCTTATTAGCATTAGTTTTTATTTTTTTGCATTCTCTATCTTTGTCCCCTTAAATTTTATAGTAGGATTTAGAGTTTAAACCTCTACAATTTTCAAGTTATACACCTAATCAGAGAAGTTGAGGAACCAGCCTCTAACCTGGAGATTCTTTTCCCATTTTTACAAGTCCCGTACTTGGGGAAAATATTCAATGTTGTGAAATCACACTGGATGCTAAAATGTCAAACTAGAAATCTGATAGGACATCCAGAGGGTGCTGCTGATTTGCACTGACAATGACTCCACTAGATGTATTGCGTATACATGGATGTTCTTTCTTCCCTTGCATTCCATTCGACTGTAATTCATCCACCATTTTTATCCCTTCCATGATTTTTTGGTTAGCTCATTCACATGCATTTTGTGACATTTATCTCTATGGTATCCATTTGACCTTGGTCTTTCATCACCTTAGTAAATTAAAGAACGACTGACCTCTTAGAGTTCCTATCACAATCAACATCTAACAAAATTGTTGCGAAGAAATTTTGGAAATATTTGTTGACACTAGCCAATGTCGTCATCACAATCACTTTCACCTCCTTCCATCAAGCCATTAGTGGTTCTTAACCCCTTGTCAAACAAGAGATCTAAAATAAGTTTTCATAAAGTAAAAAGAATCAAAATCAATCAAAAATTAAAACCCAAAAGCTAAAAGCAAAAGCAAATTGATATATAGATCTCTTTTGGGGTATTTCCAATAATCTCTATCGAGGCTATGGACATTTGACTGGAAGTAGAGCAATGTTGTGATTGGAATCAAATACACCTCCATCAAGGCTATGGACACCTGACTGGCAGCAAAGCAATGTATGGCTCTCCCTCCCCCTCCATTCATAAATCACCTTTCAAAATTAATCAATCCTATACATTGGATAATATCTTCACTTGTTGTCTATTAACTCTTTCCTTCAAGAGGTAATTCATTTCCATATGCACACACTGGATCTCTATGAGAAAAAAGTATTAGTATGTTACCAAGTGCCTTTTTTGGACCTTGTTCCGACTCTTACTCTAGTATGTATCTCATCTCATGATTTTTTCCTTTCGCTAATCGCTTCTTCATTGCAAGGATTCTAAGCTATATTCATATCATTCACATCATTATTCTACTTCGTTTAGAACATCAATGTGTATAAGATTTCTTTTTTGCCATTTTTTCATAAAACTTTTTCCTGTTTCACAAAATAATCTTCTAATTCCTTTTTATCATGTGTTTCTTGGCCAACGTACGCTGGGGGCATCCTTGCTCCTTCCTAGCACATCATTGGGTTTAAGTTCATAATCATGTTGAACCTATACATATTGGCCATGATATAACTTCTTCACGTGAAGAGTTTGCCTTTGAATACTTCCACCTAATGTTGGGGCATTTTTACATCTTCACTTTCTTGTGTATGCACGTGGCATTCTTCCCTTGTACATCCCATCTATTTATGGGGGAATCCACATTTCTTTGTATTCCTGTACATAGTTTCAGAAAACTTTCAAACATTCAAATATGTTAGAAAAATTTAAAAAAACATTCAAATATGTTTCAAGAAAAATAAAAAACAATATAAATCATCGTACAAAACATCACTCTTTAGTTCTGACCTATTCATGTGTGTGACTTGTGGATCATCTTGATATACCTCCATTAACAAAACTAAGATGCTTACTTCATTTGTACTCTGGGGCACAAAAAATTTCCTGGTACTATTTTGTAGTGCACATTGCTTTTTCATCAGACCCAACTATCCTCCGTTATTCCCCTTGCATGTATCCTTGCTTGGGGCACTGCCATTAACCCTTTTCATTAATTTAAATAGGTTGGAACTAAATCTCAATAAAAAACATTAGCACCAGTATCTTAGACGTTGTTGGTTTAAGTATGAGTTTTTGTACTTGTTTCTCTGTTAGGATAGCTTGTTTAATTTCTCATATTGCATTGCATTGTGTATGTTGCATGGAGTTTGGCATCTTTTTCTGTCTCGTATTGCATTGCATTTTGTATGTTGCATGGAGTTGGTGTTTTTGACAATGGACATTTGTTGGTATATGGATTTTCATGTCATACTACACTTTTTTCATTCTTTTTAATAAGGACTGATGATGAATGTCATTAGTAATATGATAAAAAAAAATTAAGTTGTTTAATAGGCCCTGGATGGATCTTAGCTCATTTCCTCTTCCTCATACTCATTTTTCTTCTATATCTCATTTCTTTTCTTCCTCTTCACACTACTCTTTTCTTTGTTATCTTTCTTTCATCTTTTTGATCGTTAATCGAGTTCTTCCATCAACCCATAGACAATCAAGGGGCCATCCTTCATTCTACTCATTTTTCTTCTACTCTTTCAAAATTTCTATTTGTTTATGCTTGTCTACTATCTTTGAAGTGACATAACTTATGCCACCCCAAAGAGGGGAAAATGTAGAGACCTAAAATATGCTTGCACTTAGCATTTCCTCCAATTCAGCTGATTAACGACACTTTGTTAATTAGATATTCTTTTCTTCATTCTCGGATTCCCATTCATGACCCTCTTTCAATTGTATTCCTCGTATATTAAACCCATTTGGTTAATAAAACCCCTTTTATTAGCTAAACATCTTCCTATTCCTCTCTGAACCACTTTTGTAAGATTTATAGGCTATCTATTAGTCACAAATGATTAACCATACCCCTCCCAACTCTCAATGAGTCTCTAATCACTTGCTAATTGAGTTTAACTAGCCTAATCCTAGCTTAACTAGTCTAAAGCATGTTTACTTAGCTCCTAATCCTAAAGTGATTTTTAGAATTTAGTCCCACATGCGCAAGAATTCAAAATCTTCCCAAACCAAAAACTATAAATACAAGGCTAAGCCTACCCATTCAAACTTACACCTTCACACTTAGGATATATTATTAACACTAATAACACCTAGCTTTGGGATTCCATTTGTATTAGCTTTAAGCTAATTAGACATTTGATCTTAATCCTACCCCCTCCATTGATCTTGAGCTAATATTCTCCATTTGTATCCATAATCCAAGTTTAAGTAATATGAAGAGAACCATTGGATTTGAAGCCATTAATGGTGAGACTCCATTCTTGAAGTCTTGAGAACCATAAACAACTAACTACCCCTTTGATTGCTAAATTGATCTTTTATGTTCAATTTCTTAATTAGTAATCTAAAGAGTAGAGAGTAGATTTATCATGTAAGTTTAGATTTAATCTAGTTCATACAATGATAAATGTTAGTCTTGTTTAGCTCTTATCATGATGGTTTAGTGTAGATTACGATCATGCTTTGAGGTTATATGTTTTAGCTTCATTTCCATACCACATCTATTTTATTCATGAACACATTTTGGTCTAGTACAAACCATAGCATACATAAGAATCCCAACTACCGAAGCATGTGGAACTCATGTCATGTACTCAACCTCTTCATGTGATGTAGGACACTGATATTTGCTCAATTTGAAGTGTCTAGCTATAGGTGTACTAACATGTTTTGAATTATGCATATTAAATCTTTCCTACACCTTATTGATATAATGTTTTTGTGACAAATACAATTTCCTGTTCTTCCTGTCTCTATGAATTTGTATGCCAAGGATTTTTTTTGCATCTCCCAAACCCTTCTTTAAAAATGTGTGAGATAACTTTTCTTTAAGATCACCAATGTCCTAAATAATAGATCCTATAATACGCATATCATCCACATACAATAACAAAATAATATAGCTCCCATTTTTAAAGATTCTCTAAATAAACAAAATGGTCAGATTCACATCTCATATAACCATACTCATGCATAAAACTATCAAACCTAATATACCATTTCCTTGGAGATTTCTTGAGCCCATACAAGCTCTTTTTCAATCTACACACAAGTTTCTCCTTACCCTTGACTTCATACCAAGAGGCTTCTACATATATATCTCTTCCTCCAAGTCACCATGAAGGAAATCCGTCTTAACATCAAGCTGTTCTAAATGTAAATCTTCTACTGCAACGAAACTTAGAACAGTACGTATGAAAGTCATTTTAACTACAGGAGAAAATATCTCTCCAAATTCAATACCTTCTTTCTATGAAAATCATTTTACCAAAAGCCTTGCCCTTGGTTATCTTTCTATCCCACCCTCTTCTCTTCTTCCTTGACATATAAACCCTTTATTCTGCAGTATTCTCTTTCGCTGGCAACTTGACCAATGCAGGTCTAGTTTTGTTTTAAGGATCCATCTCCTCATCCATGCATGCTCCCACATTCTATGGTATCCACCTACATTTCTTCTTCAAAATATTTTTGGTTCACCACTATCCGTCATAAAAATAAGATAAGGAAGGGTGAAATAATGTTAGGAGGCCTACTTACACTTTCTGACCTTTCTCACTGAAATTTGGGGTGCCGGAGGCTCAATTTTTTTCATTCTAATACAAATTGATCAATCTTAAGACAGTGATTGACATCAAGGTTTCCTCTTAGATTTATCGACCCATTTCTTCTAACGACGGTAGACTCAAGTAATCCGATGCAGTCTTTCTAACCAACATCGTTGGATCCTCGTTAACCCGATGTCGTTCAGGAAGACCGCACCGTCTGGTATCATCAACTGACACCAGTTACTGTGTAGACATGTAGGTGTTAATTTTAAATTCTGAAAATGCATTTTGTCCACAAAATTTTTCAACTGATTCGTCCTTTGGTACCAAAGACTTTACCCCTTATACATTCTCTTTTTCATTCCATTCATGTCATGACCTCCTAACAATCTTAGAATCTTCCTAAATACCAAATAGAATTAAAATCATCAGAGCCATAACCAACCAATGAAATTACATCTCCTTAGATTTAACATCCACTTTAATTCTATTTTAATTTAAACATGCAAAAAATACTCTAAGAAAAGAAAGATCTACCTCTTTTTTCCAGTTCACGCTTCTTCTCTTATTCCCCATCTAGTGCCGTGAGGCCCACGGTTAATTAATCAAATAATCGATGTGGTCTACTACTTCTATCATAGAACTGCAAGGGTAATCCACATGTATCCTCATGCTTCTCTCATGTTCCATGATTTCATGTTCATCTCTGTAGTAACACAATTCTCCGTGGTGTTTCTAGGAACTGTTTTCTTTCTCCTGCTTATTCCATTTACTGAAAAATACTCAGTGAAAGCCTTGTTTTTAGTACTTCAACCACCATGGTCAGATCTAAGGCATTTTTACTTTGAATTTGATTCATTTTTCACAAGGCTTTCCTTGGATATTTTCTAGCCAACCTCGTCGTCCTGAGCATATAAACCCATTTATTCTGCAGTATTCTCTTATCTGCTGGCAACTTGACCAAATGCCAAGTCTAGTTTTGTTTTAAGGAATCCATCTCCTCATCCATGCCATGCTCCCACTTCTTATGGGTATCCACCTACATTTCTTCTTCAAATATTTTTGGTTCACCACTATCCGTCAATAATAAATAAGATAAGGAAGGTGAAAATATGTTAGGAGGTCTACTTACCCTTTCTGACCTTCTCACTGAAATTTGGGGTGCCGGAGGCTCATTTTTTTCATTCTACAAATTTGTATCAATCTTAGACAGTGATTGACATCGGTGTCCTCTTATCGACACCATTTCTTCTAACTGACGGTAGACTCAAGTAATCGATGCCAGTTCTTCTAACCAACATCAGTCTGGATCCTCTGTAACCGATGTTAGTTCAGGAGACCGACACCGGTCTGGTATCAACTGACACCAGTTACTGTGTAGACATGTAGGTGTTAATTTTAAATCTGAAAATGCATTTTTGTCCACAAAATTTTCAACTGATTCGTCTTTGGGTACCAAAAATTTACCCTTATACATTCTCTTTTCATTCCATTCAATGTCATGACTCCTAACAATCTTAGAATCTTCTAAATTACAAAAATAGAATCTAAAATCATCAGAGCCATAACCAATGAAATTACATCTCTTAGATTTAACATCCAACTTAATTCTATTTTATTTAATAACATGCAAAAAATACTCTAAGAAAAGAAAAGATCTACCTCTTTTCCAGTTCACGCTTCTTCTAGTATTCCACCATCTAGTGCACTTGAAGGCCCACGGTTAATCAAATAAATCGATGTGTCTACTACTTCTATCTAGAACTGCAAGGGTAATCCAGCATGTATCCTCATGCTTCTCTCATGTTCCATGATTATCATGTTCATTCTTGTAGTAACACCATTCTCCCGTGGTGTTCTAGGAACTGTTCTTTCTCTGCGTATTCCATTTACTGAAAAATAATCATTGAAAGCCTTGTTTTAGTACTCACCACCATGGTCAGATCTAAGGCATTTTAACTTTGAATTTGATTCATTTTTCACAAGGGCTTTCCATCTTTTAAACATCTCAAAAACATCAGATTTACATTTAATACAATAAGCCCGTACCTTTCTTGTGGCATCATCAAAGAAAGTCACATAGTATTGGGATCCTCTATAAATAGCTACCTAGGCTGGTCCCCACACATCTGAGTGCACAAGCTCCAATTTTTTCTCCTTATTTATTGACCCAAATTTGAGAAATCACACTCTTTTACTTTCTAAATATACAATGCTCACAGAAATCAAGATCTACATATTTCAAATATGATAACTTACCCTTAGTCTTTAAGATTTTCATTCATTTTTTACTCATATGACCTAGCCTATTATGCCACATGCTTACATCTAAATTTGAAGTATATAGCACAGAAAAGGAATCAATAATACAGGTAGACAAATATAATGTTCCTACAACAAGAGATCCCTTGGTAACCTTCCAAGAGTCGGATGTGAATGTAACCATATAACCAGATTCACCTAGTTGTCCTGCAGAAATTAGCTTTCTCTTGAGGCTTGGCATATGCCTTGCATATTTCAATATCCATGTATTTCTATTATGCAAATTTAAATGAACTTATCCTTTACCAATAATATTGCATGGTTCATAATCTCCTAAATAAACATTCCCAAAATTACCTTGAACATAATTTCTGAAATAACCCTTCTTAGGGGTAGCATGGAAAGAAGCTCTTGAATTTAAAACCCATGATTCAATTTTACTATCCAATGAGAGAATAAGGGCAGCTTTCATTACCTCAGATGCAATAACATTTTCCTCTTTACCTTTCTCTGGTACATTCTCTTTGTTTTCCTTGAACCAACAATCTATCTTTGAATGTCCTTTCTTCCACAATTCCAACAGGTTATTTCTTTACCTCTGGATTTAGATTTTCCACTCTTAGACTTTGATTTTCCATTACTCTTTCTCTTGGATCTCTCCTTCTACCTTCCTTTTCTTTCTACATTCAAAGCATTACCAGATGATGATTCTCCTGTACTTTTCCTACGTATTTATTCATTCAGGATTATACTAACCACATCATTAAACTTTAAAATATTAGTAGCAGATGCTGTATCACTAACAACCATTACCAAGTTATCCCAACAATCTGGAAAAGAGCACAAGAATAAAAAACATTTTACATCATCCTCAAAAGGAATATTAACTGATTTTAATTGATTTACTATAGAGTGGAAATCATTTAAATGAATTGATGCAAATTCACCTTATTGCATATTATAATTAAATAATTTCTTCATCAAATAAAATGTATTTGAAGCACTAGGTTTTTCATATAAATTAGCTAAATATTTCATCAACTCTACCATGGTTGTTGCTTTGGTAATATTCAAAGCCACAGATGTTGTTAGGCTCAATCTTATAGATCATAGAGCCTTTCTGTCAAGAATTTTCCATTCTTTTGTTGGTGTAGGTGGTATATTTATTCACTTGTTTAGTGTTATTCCACCTCACCATGTGATTCATCTCACTTAGGTGGACATGGATCTAGGTGTCATCTTAGTTATGACAGATTCTCTTACAGAATCTTTCATATGTGTAAGTGTGTCATAGGAGCTACATTCCCATTTGGGAAAGTAACTCCTTTTCTCCATTATGGAGGAATCTTTTCTTACATGGGAGTTACACATTCACTCCCCTATATGTACACCATCTCTTTTGATCTATGTAAAGCCAATACAAGCTAAGCTAAGGCTTCCATTCCACTCCACTTTTCGAATCTTGAGCTCTCATATGCATGCACATTGCTTTACAAAGCTTGCTTGCTTTAATCTTGCAACTCCTACACTTTAGTGAAGTGCAAATATTCGATGCTCGTGAATTCCTTCCAGGTATTCGTCCTACACTCCTTCATCTTCATTAGTCATCTTTGTAGTTATTTCTTTCTCATCTAATGATAAGTATAGATATTTCTGATATAGATAATCTTCCACTTGCATCTTCCATAGCTGATAGGTACGGCCGTAAAATTTCTCAACTCTATATTTTCCATCTTCTGTCATTGTTGTAGCCACACTTAATCATAAATCCCTCTATGAATAAATCTGTCAACACAAAAAACCCTCAAACAATAAATCTCTGATACCAGTTGTTGGGGTTAATCACGCTAGCTGTACATATATATTATTAAGATATAAGCATATAAAGAATAAAAGTAGAAATATACTAGAAGAACAATACACAAGATATAACGTGGTTCACCTAGTGTGAGCTACATCCACCAAGAAAAAACTAATCTTATTAGTCAAAGCTTTGTAGTTAATATAAAATAAAGATATGTAATATTCCACACCTCTTGGATGTACAATACTTTCTTCCTCACAAGCTTCTATTTTTATCTCTCGAATAATTCATTCTTACAATTCTTCCTTATTATCATCTAACCCTAGTTTTCTAGATTATATAACCAAATACAAACTTAGGGAATCTTATCTATGCTATTACAACCATTAGATCAAATTTATATTAAAGGTTAGATATAATTCACACGAGTTAAATAAAACAATTACGCAAAGGTAACCGATGTCAGTTCCTCCTTGCTTTGATCAATATTGGTCCCCAGGTGACTGACACCAGTCAACAGACTGATGCCGATTACTGTGTATTCCAGCAAGTTTGTAAAGCATGCTAATGTGAAGCACTTAAGCTCCACAACTCAACATAATACTGCTTCAAACAAATTATTTTATTCATATCTTGTTATTTATGTTATGCATACCTTGTGTCGTAGCATTTGAAGAGGTATTTTGTTTAGAAATTTTGTCAAACATTTCACATTCCTTTAAAACATTCATACTTAGGTTTTTTTTCTTTGCTACCACTTTCTTTCAACAACATACAAAATTTCCAATTTTATTGTAAGAGGCATCTTTGCTCGAGGTAACTTTTAAATACTGTTAATATATTTAATTCTCTTTTTCTTGCTCACTTTATATATTCCTATATTTAATTACAATTTTGAATTCTAAACTAATATGTGTAACTCTCTTTTTTCTTGTTCACTTTGTAGATGGGGTCTAAGTGGAAGTATTTATTATCTCTATTTTTGTGCTTAATCCCCCACCTAGAGAGTTCTCTCCAAGGAACTAAATTGGAGCGAGGTGGAGTATAACTTGTCAAGTGAGAAAGATATTGTTACATGGATACAAAGAGATCACATAAATGATTTCCTAAGGGGTAAGTGTAAGAGACTGGGGTATCCCACCACATTTTACATCTAGGAAAATACATGGAATCATGACCCATGTGACCTCTAAAAAGTTAGGATTGATAGATCTCTTCAATACTGACTAAACAAATATAGAAATAAATGCCTAAATCTAATTTCAATGTAGCAGTAAATAAATAAGCAATTAAGTACAAAATAGATCCAAGAAAATTAAGCTAGAAAGTAAGAAACCCTAGTTGCAAAGAAGGGATGGAGTGACTTAGTTGTTTAACAATTAAATATGGATTGTGTCGAAGTGATGACCTGATGAACAAAGAGGGAGAAGTGTCACAAAGAACCTCAGAAAAATGTGTGACCGAAAGATTTTCCTGGACTGGGGCCCCTAGAAAGGGGCAAGGGTGCCTGCAGGTACCCTAGACTTGCTCTAGGCACATGTGACTACTAAAATCCTTAGAAAACCTCCTTTGCAGGGTCATGAGATGTTTGTTGACCTTTTATCTTTGTCTCTAGTATGTCACAAAATGATCACCAATGTTGCTAATAACCTGCAATGAAGAAATGACCTGCAAACCCTCAAAAACACATCAAATCCCAAAAAGAAAAGAATGCAAATGAGGGGTCAGATTATCCTCAACTATCAAATGAGTGAACGTATGAATACGTGATGTACTACATTTCAGACCTAATGTATTTTTGGTGTGTGTGTGTATAATTGTTCCCTAGGTGGCTCTTGTGCATGTCGCACTTGATAGCAAGAAAATAACTAGATGTAAGTAGATGTGTGCTTGGAATAGAATGAAATTCCCCTCCTATGAAGTGTATGTAGAAGAATGAAGTCCCTTGACCTTGAATGGATGTTAGAATGGATGTTTGGATGCTCTTGAATAGCCTTTAGATGCAACCTTAGGTGGTGATAGCTAATGCTTAGTGCTTGTTCCCTTATTATGATGACATAACTTTATATTTATATGATTCCTTTTCTTGAATTTTGTAATTAACCACGAAAAGGCCAACTACCAAAAAGATAAGATATTAAAATGGCTAGAAAGTACCCAAAAGATGTGAACAAAGTACAAAGAGGTCAGGGACGTCTAACATTGACATCCTGGATGGGCGGTGGTGTCCAGGGTGAGAAATGTCGAGGTGTGAAAAGAAAAAATGAGATAAAAAGAGTGTAAGACAAAAATTGGAAACAGAAAGAAAACAAAGATGGCCAAATACATGGGTTAATTAGGAATATTCTTACTTGGGAACCATATGAATAGTAGTATGCTTGAAATCAAGACTGAATAGATACCCAAAGTGCATTATTTTGTGTCTACATTTTCCCCCACTTTATGTTCTTGAACGAATACTCGATAACATAAAGTGGATGAGAGATGCATACTTGATAACCATGTAGATTGATGGCGAGAGCATGCTAAGAGACAAGGAAAAGTGTGGAGTGATAAAAAAGTGGAGCTTGTAGACTAGAGAGGAGAGAGTTGAAAGAGTGATGATGATGATGACCCTAGGGTAGAAACACATGCATAGATGTCTCCATTGTGCTTGTTGTTGATGTCGATGCTGATGTGATTGATGTTTTTTGTTGTTGTTGATGTAGGATGATTTTGAATACCACTTCCCATAAGGATGGACCTAAAAAAGAGAAGAACGATCAAGTAGTCTAATATGCATGTATAAGATCAAAATGTGTGAAAAGTATGTAAAATGTAAAAATGTGAAAAAGGAACATGTTATCCAAAATTCACCCCCCAGGGTAAATTTTGATAACATGCATCAGAATATTCAAATCCCAAGAAAATTGATTGATGCAGGCAAAGGTTTCTAGGGGGGGGGGGGGGGGGGGGGGGGGGGGGGGGGGGG